>CM064328.1:101675451-102878229 GCA_032595735.1 Pelochelys cantorii
AGAAGACGGCAATTTTTTCCATATTTTCTAATTTTTAAGAAAAAGTCAGGACACCTGCAGGAGGCCTTAAAAATGGGATTGTCCCTTTAAAAACAGGACAGCTGTTCACCCTACATTTGTCAGACTTGATCAGGTATCTGCTGACTCTGGAATTTTATTGAGCTGAGACCAGGACCACATTACAGTGATAGGATGGTACTGGAGCCATGGCTATAGAACAGGGGTGGGCAAATACCGACCTAGGCCCCCACTTCTGTGTTTACCTGTGCCTCTGCAGGCATCTGGCAACGCGGATTACTATTCATGGCCAATAGGAGCGTTAGGAAGTGGTATCCTAGTTGGCAACTCTTCCCATCGCTCCTATTGGCCGCAAACAGCGAGCCATGGCCAACGAAAGCTGTGACTGCCTGATACCTGCAAAGGCACTGATCAATATACCAGTGGTAGCCTACCAGGGACTAACCCTGTTAGGTCACTGCTTTTTTTACTGCCTGCCCTGCTGTTCAATGTCTGGATGAAAAAGGAGATAAATCTGTGGAGAGTTTTTTCTGCTCACTATTGTTAGCCAAACGGGCTCATTTCTCCTTGGAGCCACTCAATTACCCCAAGGAGGCACGGAAAGCAAGAGGACAGATACCAAGTTCTTTATTTATCGATCAGCTGAGCGGGTGCTTTCCTCGACTCATGCCAGAGGAAGAGGCACCCCGAATGTTCATAACAAGCAATCTTTATACAGTGGTGTGAATGTCTCGTCTTGCAGAACCCACCTCCTCACTTTGACGCTACTGATTTATGGCTCCCTGACAAGCAGGAATGTGCAAGCCAGACCATATTTTTATCTTATCATACAGCTATGGGGGAAATAAGGGGGGGGGGGGAGGGGAGGACTGTAAGCTATCCAGGAGCCGAAAGGAAATTCAATCTTTCCATATCTCTCCTGCCTTGGCCTCCTTCTGGGTCTGCCATTGTCCTAACACTATGAACAACTGAATGAGGAAAAACTGGGGGCTGAGGAAGCTGTGTATGACACTACATATAGTTAGGTAGAAGTGTGTGATCATCATGAAAAATGTCTGATATTCAGTGCAGGGTATGCACTGCAGCTGCCATCCTGGGCCCAGACTTGGAAGGGGCCGATAATGACTACCTGGGGGTCCAGAAATATGTTTGGCACCAGGCCCACAAAATGTTAATCTAGCCCTCCCCTCACACGCTTTGTGTGTCTTTACATTGTGTGTGTGTGTGTGTGTGTATTCATTGCCAGGATGACACTACACAGGAGTTACTATCCTTCAGAATGACTTTGATAGAAATGCTGACATATCTGAAAGGCCCCACCCTGAATAGTACAATAGGTAGTGTTACAAACCCATGGGCATGCGCGCTGGCTGAACTTGTATGAGTAACTGCAGAGCTGCAGAATCGCAGAGTGCAACATATGCCAACATCAGTGGAATTGCTCCTTTGGATCACAATGTATTAATAAATGTATGTTAAACAGTCTGGTCCCAACCTCATGATATAAATTACAGGAAGCACTAAGTTAGCTCATATCTCAAGCCAGAGGCTGATGCATCAAAAATGACAACACAGTACTTTACCAACTCTTCTGGAAATAAACACTTCCTACAAGACATCTTTTAAAGGACATTGCAGTGGGCATAATGCCATCGCCCCAGCATTCCAACTGTACTGCATTTTCACAACTGCCTGCAAAATATTGTCTTTGGGCACAGTCAAAGTATGGAAAAAATTCAACCCTACAGCTGAAAGTTTGCCAGAGCCACGAACAACTGAAAATGTAGTTAGAATGGAAATTCTGATGCAACATGAACTATAGCAGTCACTGTCACTTTTACTATAATAAAAATAGCCAGATACATTTTTTTTTTCCCCGTTTAGGGGCACCAAAAGGTTATTGGACACTGCAATTAACATAAATTAAAGTCATGATTTACAACAAACAGTCAAGATACTTAGTTGCATCATAGTAGCAGAAGATGTCTGAAAATCCTCAATGTATTACTCATACAAAAACCCCACACAAATAACAATTTACGCAAATAACCTGAAAAGAAATAGAAACCTTTATGAGCCTCATATGAGAGGATACCACCACTTATGTACTAGGGGAAGAATTCCAGAGAAATGGTCCCTGTGAATTCGTTTGGTTCCTTTGATGTCATGAATACATAACTGGAATTAAAACAATAGGACTAATATTTGAAAGCAACATCCACCGCACAAGCCACTGCCTGGGCACCTTAGTTTGACAAGAGAGAGGGTATGAGGTTGCCATTTTTGTTTTGCCACCTCAATGTACACAACACTTTAGAAACCTGACAAATTGCATGCTGCTTTTAAATCATATTAATTAACTACTCTCATTGCTGAAAAATGTTCTAACTCTGTGCGCTAGTAAACCCGGCTGACTTTCTGCATCGGAGAGCTTCACTTCCTTCTGAGATGGTCTGCAGTTAAATTTAGTTTATATCTATGTGCTCCTATCTTGTTTCCTCACCAGGTTTGCATTGAGACATATGTATCTAGCTGTCACCAGCGGAGTATTAACACCGCTGTGCGGGCAACCCTCAGCCAAATGTTGAGTGACTTGACTTTACAGTTACGGCAAAAGCAAGAGAATACGGTAAGCCTTCCGGCATCAACAGATGGTTCAGTATGTCATGGCTGTGTCCTTTTTGTGTCTCTGCATGCAGCATTGAGTGACTGGGTGCTGTGCCTTCTGGCATTATTTGAGCATTCCAGCATTAGTCCTCTTTAAACTGCCTCCTTTTGGGGCTACATCGATATTCGTGCCTAACAAATCTTTCAGCAGACGCCGCTTTTCCCTTCCAGCAGACACACTCTACATTTTGAATTGCAAGAAAGGCTTCATGCTGATGTTAGATTATTTTGACCTTGCTTCCTTTTTCTGTTCTTTTATTTTGTGTGTTTACTTACAAAATCTAAGCCAAATCCTTTTGAATGTGAATAAATGAAATTATTTGGGCTAGAGCGTTTCTTCACCTGCTGGCTTATTGGCAAAAGTAACTGGTTTCTGTTTAGTGCCTTTATTGTTCTATTAAAATCCACAAGAGTTGTTTGCACTTAACTCCAGCATATTGTTTGATGAAATTATGAGCACCTCTGGGCAAATTTGAAATGACTTTGGCTTCTTGCACTTATGAGCACTTTCTTGCATATTAATGAAGAAATTATTTGCCTTTGTGTGTTTGTTTGATATGTTAGGGGATTTAGCAGCTGTCAGTTGTGTAGAGGTTTAATCTTATAGCAGTTGTGCTAGGTTCAATAAAATAGAGATCCTTTTTAAAAAAATAAAATAGCCAGAATTTAAGTATAGTCTTAATCTGAGAAATAGGCATATAGTTATAGGGTTACTTTTATTTATCCTTTCTCTGGATAAAGTGTGCCCAGTTTATAAGTCAAAAGTTGTTCCCCCTTCCCCCCCTCCCCCCCCGCCCCAAGCTGGCAGCTCTGCAATCTGAAATCTAAATTGAGTTACCTCTGCTCATACTTCCTGACCTATAATGGAGATTCTGCAAACTGTACTTAGCATCTGACAATTTTTTGATGATACATGAGAGACAAGAGAGTTGATATTGTGCTTCCATGTGCTTTATGTGCCACAGGGAACTATCCTGCACTGGCAGGGAAATGAACTAGATGATCTAAGAGGGTATATGGCCTCTGTAGTGTTAGCCGCGGTAAAGTAAAATGTTCAAGAGCAGCAAGGTGACATGTTCTTAAAACCCATTTCCAAAAGTTACATAAATGCCTGGGAGTCTGTCCCAGTGGTTTTCAGTGGGTCTTAAATGCCTAAATATAAATCCCTTTTAGAAAATGGGACTTAGGCACTTTTGAAAAAAATCACCCTCTAAATTAGTAAAGTAAGAAAAAGAGGTATTTCTAACATACAAGGAAGTTGTGATGTTTACACTTTTTTTTTTTCTGACTATAGTCCCAGACTGTGGCTCTTTCCGATTAGGAGCTGAGTACTTTATTATGTAGCACTTTCCTTCCACCTATTCTAATTGTAACATATTTCTTTTCCCTCAGCAGACAACTGAGAACCACGTAGCCATGCTGCAGTTCAAGAGCCAAGGTATCTATTACTCTTTATTTTATGGTAACTCTTTAAAATGTGATTTTTCTTTCCTCTTCTCTCTCACTGTTCCTTGTACTTGCCCACTGTTGCCAAGACACCCAGTTGCCATAGTGTTTACATCCTCTGCAGAGTCACGCTGCTCCTTTCATTTTCCACTGCTCACACCTCATTGGTATCACCCCACTCATTGTATAAGTGTTCTGGTTACCTTCAGAACTGCAAAGTGTCTACAAAATCTTGCTGGCTTGCAACAGTTTTAATGATACCTTCAGCTGCACCATGTGAATGGTGTTCCATACAAGAAAGTAATAACTAATAATTATAATATGCTGCCTCTGCACCCAAAGGGCTTCAGCACTGTGGGCAGAGTTAAAGTGAATCGGGGTCCCTTCCAAAATTTGAACAGTGTTTTTCAGAGATTAGCAGGGTCTGGAATCACAAATACAATTTTTTACCTATTGAGCCAGATATGTTATATTAACTAGTGCATAATGGTGTCCCTCCTTTCATTAATATTTTTGCAGGTCCTGACAGACAGCTCTGCTAAAAATGGACCTTCATCATGTCGATAGTATCAGTTTTCTAATGGTTTTTCCTAGCTTCTCCACTATATTCTCTAATTGCTAAAATCTGTATTAGGCCCGGCTCCTGCAACTGGATCTGTGGGAGTGGATCCTTGGGTCCATGTGCGGCCCATTGACTCCAGTGATACTCCACCCAGGAATTATGTTCTGCCCACACCGTTCTCCAGTCAGGACTGGCACCTTAGTAGCTACGTAGATTTCTCATGGTTGGAAGGAGCAGCCCAGTGATAAGCAATAGGAGAAGCCACCATGATTTTAATAATCCTGATGAATTATTTATAGTCCGCTTAAGAAATTAGTGTTATCCACCAAGTTAAGGATGCTACTTTTTTTCATTTTGTGACTCCCTCCCTCAGAATAACTTCCCATTCCACTGGATTATTTTTGTGAAGCCTGCGATCCACAGCTGAGAACTACAGATCCAAGACACAGAAGCTGGGCTAGCTCTGAAAGCGGGGGGTGGGGTGGTAATCCAGCTAAACGTACATAATGCCACTGACCTTTGTCTTTTTTTGGAGGTTCTACAGTAGAGTCCCTTTGTGATGATGTTGTGTCTGTCCTCACTGTGCTCTGTGAGAAGCTTCAGGCTGTCATAAAGTAAGTGGGTTATTTAGCTATAATTCATATTTGTTGCTGCAGTCTCTTGTGGAACATCACTTATAAATTCTCAGAGGGGTAGCCATGTTGGTCTGTAATTTAAAAAAAACACAAGTATTCCTGTGGCACCTTAGAGGCTAACAAAAATATATATAGTATCATGAGCTTTTGTTGTCAAAATCCACTTCTTCAGATGAGCTTGAGTGGAGCGGAAAAAAAACAACAAAAAGGGTGTGGGGGAGAAACTTATAAATGATCTTACTGTCCTCATTCTAGAATAACAAGGCAAACAATTCTTGCACTAGGTTACTTGTCAGCTGTACCTCACTCTGTTGGGTTGATCGCGTTGTATTAAGTTAGTCCACAGTTGTGGTAAGAAATTGATTTATCACCCACATACAGTTTTGCATTAAAGAAACTCCAGTAAGTAATAGCAACCCTTATTGTAGATCAATTCCATATAGTAACAACACATTTCAGGACAGTGCTTGCTGTTTTGCTATGCTGGGCATAATGATACATCCACAGAAGAGAGAAGCAAATAGCATAGCAAAACTAAAATACAGTGATCTCTTGGAAAGTATTATTGGTATTCTCTCATTATATAGGGACTATAATGACAACTTAGTACACCCAGATGACTCTAATTATTTTAAAATGGTATGTTTTCTTTTGAACTACAACCACCATATGTGAGATAATACAGCATCAAAATACCATGATGCTCTACAGCTGAATATTGATCCAGGTTCTCAGGCGTTTGTAAAAATGCACAGCTTCATTAAACTAATGAAAGATTATATTTAGCTTTAAGTGGTTGGTTGGTTGGTTGGTTAGCGTGTGTTATATAGAAGTCAGTGGTGCTTTGTTGATTTGCACAAACTCAGGATCTGAACCACTGATTCTTAAATGTTTGTCTCATTATTTTCCATATTCCTGAGCCTTTCCTAGATTTCACAGACACAGAATAAACTGTCTAAAATTCTAAAACATAATAATTATTGATTTACCCACATGGCGACCTTTCAGTTTAAGAATTCAAATCAGATCACCAGATGATTATTATTATTCCTGTGTACAGAGGGGACAATTGAAATGTACATAGAAGAGACTTGCCCACGGTCACACAGTGAGTAAGTGCCATAGGGCCATATTCTGAGAATTCCACATGGCCGTGCTATATGAGTGGCACAGAGCCATTCAACTTTGAAAACACAGTCCCTTCTGGACTGCCCCACACTCAGGAGAAGTACATACTACACTGCACCATTTCTTGAGGGCTAAATGTTGCTAGGCAGTTTTCACTTTTAATGCATTATGAATTAATTGAAAAGCCCTCTGGATCTGATCCTACAGTTCTTACTCATGTGAGGAGTCCTGATTTGTACAAGTAAATCCACAAACACTAGTGAAGTGGTTCTCAAACTGTGGCCCATGGCCCATTCCGCTCAATGCAGACCTTTCAACAGACCACCAGCCAGCCACCCATGATGACACAATGGGTGCAGGACGAGGTGGGGATGCAGAGTCTGATCATGAGGTAGGCTGCAGAAGCAGGCTGAGAGTGGGGGGTGTCTGGCTGAGAGGTATGGTGCAGGAGCAGGCTGGGGGTGGGGTCTAGGTGGGAGGGAAGATGCAAGAGCAGAATGAGGGTGGGGGCCTGGGCAGGAGGGTGGATTACAGATGGGGATATGAGGTCTGGGCAGGAGAATGAGGGTGGGAGCCTGGGCAGGAGGGTGGATTGCAGATGGGGATATGAGGTCTGGGCAGGAGAGAGGCTGCAGAAGCAGAGTGGGAGTGCAGCATCTCAGTGTGAGGGGTCTGAGTGAGGGCATTGGGATGCAAGGTATGAGCATGAGGGGGATGGAGGTTGCTTACCTGGTTCCGTGCCACTCACTGCTTCCCTCCCTTTCTCCTCCCCCCCCCCCATTGTCAATTCCAGCCAATCGAGCAGCAGAGAAAGCATCCAGATGAGTGGTTTCCTTTGCTGCCATTCCCCCAGCCAGGGGGAGGGAAGGGGAAGCAGTAGTGCGTGGAGCTGCTTCCTACCCCTACAAGTTGGGTCTGCCCCACAAGGCCCACCCTCACAGCAGGAACCTCGAGCTTCAACCTCATGGGGGGGCTGTGGAGCTGGCATGCCAGTGCAGGCACCCCACTATGGGGGAGGGGATGAGCCCCGAGCCTGAACCTCACCTGCTAGAGGCCTGTGGACCATACTTTGGGAACCACTGCATTAGTGGGACTGTATAGATGTGTAAGAGCTACCGTCAGGTTTGCAGGTTCAGGCTTTTCATTTGCAATGCATTGCTTTCCATTTTCTAATGTTACTTAAGAACAGGGTCGATGCTGAATTTATTCAGAAAATGTTGTCACTTCAAAATTCCCTTGATTTCAGTGGGATCCACACAGATGCAAGGCTGTGCCAGCCTTGTAGTTGCTTACAAAATCAGAACTTAAGTTACTTATCCTGCCAAGACTTACTTTTATACACTGAATTTTATACACTGTGAGTAATCCTATTGAAAGAGGGAGCCTTGCAAGTGACTTCAGTGCAGCTAGTAATTCACTCACAATATATAAAGTTATAGCCACGTATAATTCTTTGCGAGATTGGGGCGAAGAATGGAATCTTCCACATGGATAACTTGGTTCCTCCAGTGATCAATTTATGTATCAAAACATCCACAGTTCCAGAGTTTCACATCTTTCAGTGCCATTGTATGAATATTTTGTAGAAAGCAACATTTCAAACACTCTGAAATAAAAAAAAAAAAAATCCTAGCTGTGGTATTTGCAGTGCTTGGGTTAAAACATTTAATAAACTAGGGGGGCATAAATCTCAAATATGAGAAAATAAATTAATCAGAAATGAAGAATAGCATAAGCAATACAGGGCAATTATTTTAGAGGTATAAATATGACAGACTAAAATTTCTGTGAAAAATTTGAGAGATTTGAAGGAAAAAAGTGTTCTTATTTTAAATTAATACCACCTTCATATCATTAAAACTAAGCTCTCACTTGATTACTGCTTAATTGCGAAAAGACTGGCTTGAGTGAAAAGGAAAAAAGGAGCACTTAGAAGCTGATTTACGTGGTGCAAAACTAAAGCACAAACTGGAGCGGACAAGTTTGTAATGATCAATACCTCTTTTTGGTCAGTGTGAGCAGTAGGATGCACACACAAAATTTCCTTGGATGGTTGGAAAATCATTTGAAACAGTGAAAAGAAAGAGAGAGAGAAACATTTAGAGGATGATGATTTAGGTCTGCAAAACCGTGTGCTCAAAAATGATGTTTTCAGTTGTCCTATGCACTTCACTCTCTGGAATTTTGTCTATAAGCTAATTTTTTTAAAATGTTATCTGATAGGCATGGCCCATAAAATTATAACCATTTCAAATCACTAGCGATGAAATACCAAAGCTAAACAACTTAACAGGATCTCTTTTAAAAACTGTTGCCTTGAAAATAAATAAATAAAATAAAGAAAAGACAAATCCTTTGTGAAGTTTATCCCAGCTCCCCAGGAGACTGCACTAAATTAAAGCAGATTAAGGCATAATGTAGATAAACATAATAAGAGATTAACAGAACCTAAAATATGGTCAGTGAACTGTGATTTACTGCTGTAAAATGCCCAGGTATCACAAAGACACTAATACATAATTCTGCACTTATTTTCAAATTGCATATTTTAGTTAGATAAATATAATGAAGGATTCTAATTAGTTCTGGAGGAAAACAAATGTAGCTGGCTTGTTAAAAATGTACTGAAGTAATTATGTGGGAGGCTGGGAGTAGAAAGCTGTTCTTCCTTCTAGCCAATAGTTGTTTCTCCTCAGAAACAACCTGTCAGAGAGTGTCACCCTGTGCAGTCTCTGGGTCACTGGGGCAAGGCTTTGGGTTATTAAACTGTCTGCTATAATCTCCTCACATGATGATTTCTTTAACACGCTGTACTTAAATTCAAGCATATTGGCCTTTCCTTCTGAGGGAGGTGAGGTGGGGGTGATGAAACTTGGACAAATGACCAGGGAGAGCTATAAATGTATAGCTCGAGAATGCTGGGGGGTTATCAGGAAGGCTAAAGTGCAATTGGAATTGTGACTGGCAAAGGATGTGAAGGATAACAAGAAAGGTTTCTACAGGCATGTTAGCAAGAAGAAGGTGATCAGAGGGGGTGTAGGGCCCCTACTGGATGAGGGCGGTAACCTAGTGACAGATGATGTGGGGAAAGCTGAAGTACTCAATGCTTTCTTTGCCTCTGTCTTCATGGACAAGGTCAGCTGCCAGACTAACGCGCTAAGTGACACAAGATGGGATGAAGATGGACAGCCCTTGGTGGGTAAAGAACAGGTTTGGAACTATTTAGAAAAGCTAAACGTACACAAATCCATGGGTCCGGACTTAATGCATCCGAGGGTACTGAGGGAGTTGGCAAATGTCATTGAGGAGCCTTTGGCCGTTATCTTTGAAAAGTGTGGAGATCGGGAGAGATCCCGGATGATTGGAAAAAGGCAAATGTAGTGCCCATCTTCAAAAAAGGGAAGAAGGACGATCCAGGGAACTATAGGCCAATCAGTCTTACCTCGGTCCCTGGAAAAATCATGGAAGGGATCCTTAAGGAATCCATTTTGAGGTACTTGGAAGAGGGGAAAGTGATCAAGAATAGTCAGCATGGATGCACAAAGGGCAAGTCATGCTTGACCAATCTGATTAGCTTCTATGATGAGATAAGTGTCTCTGTGGACATGGGAAAGTCAGTGGATGTGATATACCTTGACTTTAGCAAGGCTTTTGATACAGTCTCCCACAATATTCTTGCCAGCAAGTTAAGGGAATGTGGATTGGATAAATGGACAGTAGGATGCATAGAAAGCTTGCTAGAAGGTTGGGCCCAGTGGGTAGTGATCAACAGCTCGATGTCAGGATGGTGGTCGGTTTCTAGCGGAGTGCCCCAAGGTTCAGTTCTAGGACCGGTTTTGTTCAATATCTTTATTAATGATCTGGATGAGGGGATGGATTGCACCCTCAGCAAATTTGCAGATGACACTAAGCTAGGGGGAGAGGTAGATACAGTTGAGGGCAGAGATAGGATCCAGAGTGACTTAGACAATTTGGAGGATTGGGCCACAAGAAATCTGATGAGGTTCAACAAGGACAAGTGTAGAGTCCTGCGCTTGGGACAGAAGAATCCCAAGCATTGTTACAGGCTGAGGACCAACCAGCTAAGTAGTAGTTCTGCAGAAAAGGACCTGGGGATTACCGTGGATGAGAAGCTGGATATGAGTCAACAGTGTGCCCTTGTAGCCAAGAAGGCTATGGCATATTAGGTTGCATTAGGAGGAGCATTGCCAGCAAATCCAGAGATGTGATTATTCCCCTTTATTCGGCTCTGGTGAGGCCACATCTGGAGTGCTGTGTCCAGTTCTGGGCCCCCCACTACAAAAAGGATGTGGACGCATTGGAGAGGGTCCAGTGGAGGGCAACAAAAATGATTAGGGGGGCTGGAGCATATGACCTACGAGGAAAGGCTGAGGGATTTGGGTCTGTTTAGTCTTCAGAAGCAAAGAGTGAGGGGGGATTTGATAGCAGCCTTCAACTTCCTGAAGGGAGGTTCCAAAGAGGCTGGAGAGAGGCTGTTCTCAGTAGTGACGGATGGCAGAACAAGGAACAATGGTCTCAAGTTGCAGTGAGAGAGGTCCAGGTTGGATATTAGGAAAAACTATTTCACTAGTAGAGTGGTGAAGCACTGGAATGGGTTATCTAGGGAAGTAGTGGAGTCTCCATCCCTAGAGATTTTTAAGTCTCGGCTTGACAAAGCCCTGGCTGGGTTGATTTAGTTGGGATTGGTCCTGCCTAGGGCAGGGGGCTGGACTTGATGACCTTCTGAGGTCTCTTCCAGCTCTATGGTTCTATGATTCTATGAAAGAAGGGTAAAGGTAGATGAATTCTGGTCATTATGGTTCCTGGGGCCCTGAAACAACCAAATCCTGCTAAAGCAAATTTCATTATCTAGTTTTAGACCCTCAAGTTTCACATTGTTGGCCAACAGACACATGAAAGATGTCTTTTCTACTTAGGAATAATTCGTTCAGCAAGCCATACAGAAATATAGTCAGGAAAAAAAGCAAAGACGATGGATCAAGATGGGTCAAGTCTTTATAGCTTTGCCTGCTTTTCATTGTATCTCAGGATACGTCTACACAGCAGCATTATTTTGGAATAACTGACATTATTTTGAAATAACAAAATGCACGTCTACACAGCAAACCATTGTTTAGAAATAATGTCAAGATGGAGGACTTCTTACTCTGACTCCTGAAACCCTCATTTTGTGAGGAATAAGGGAAGTCAGAGGAAGTGTGTTGTTCCTTGGACTTCCTGCTGTGTTGACAGCTCCAAAAGCAGAATTAAGCTATTTTGTCTTCAGCTACGCAATTGATGTAGCTGAAGTTGCGTCGCTTAATTCAACTTTTTCCCTGCTGTGTAGTCATGCCCTCAAAGTATGGCCTCATGACCTCACCTTATTTTAAAAAAAATAACCCAAAAGGAATAGAAAGATTCCTCCTTGACTTGAGTGAAAAACAGAATGTTAATCCTAGTGCAAAAAAATTATCTTTACATGAAGAAGCAACTTTATTGTCTGAACCTTGCAGTAAATTCTCAAAATATGCAAAAGAACATGTTCTGTTTGTGGTGTTCCCAGCTCTTCCTATGTACTTCCTTTTGGGATTCATCTTGGTATTGATTGCAGCTGACTGATGACCCCAAAATCTAGTTTTCCTGAAATACTGATTTTGCATTCTTTGCCATGATTTCTGACATCAAAAGAACAGAAAAGGATGACAGCAAAAAAGAGAGAGAGAGAGGATGATAAAATATACGAGTAATATTAAGAATGTTAGGCAGCTTCTGGGTGTTCTCAGTTTGCACGATGTGACTAACAACTCTACTGGAATTTGAGGAGTTTTCTATTAATTTGTGGGGAAAAAATCCCATCTTCTGCATTAAATCAAATTTAGATAATGGCATTCATCTTCTATCTACTTTTTCTTTTCTTTTTTAAAAGAACTTTTCTTTTATTCCTCATTTCCTTATTATGAAATGGAACACACTAATCACCCTGTTGTTAGCTTTTCTGCCTGCTTGCACTGAATGTTACTAAGTGCAAAGCTAATGGGGTGTAAAGAGGATCGCACATTTGAAATCCATACCATTTTCAGGCAGACACAAAATAACACTATGCTATAAACTACAGGATACACACAGATGAATCAGTACAGTTCTCCAAACAGAATAATAATGATGGTGGTGATAAAGTCTCAAAAATATTTGTTTTTTGTTGAACATTCTTTGTTTCTGTTTGTCAGTGAAAATCAGCAGCTGCAGCTTCTCTACCTGGAATGTATTCTCTCAATGCTAAATAGTTCTTCTCCCAGCATGCACGATCACAGAGGATTCACTGACCTTATTTGGTGAGTACATTTGCACCTTCCTATGAAGAGAAATAGATTTCCCCTGATACATTTTGGGGGGGGGGGCGAGAGGTGGGTTTCACCTGAGCAAACACGAAGAAGCCATGTGCCGCCTCCACTGGAAAGTTCTTCATTAATATTTTGTTGGCTAATACAGGTTGCTGAGCACTGAGTCCCAGCTATGTTAAACCCTATTGTAAATCTCATTATTATTATGGCATTCCAGTTTTTAGGTCTTGAAAGGACTTCACTGATCATTTTGTGTATCTTTCTGCAACCATATAGGACTCAATTCTGTACTCAACATATACATTTTATTTAAATTCAACCAGAAGTGACTGGGCTCAGGAGTGGTACGCATGTAACAGGGAATGATTGTTTGAAGCTCTACCTGAGTTACTGGCCTGTGTTGTGCAGTAGGTCAGGAAAGTCTATAACCTGTGTTATGCAGGAGGTTAGAACAGATGATTCTTATTATTCCTTCTGTCTTGAAAATCTCTGAATCTAGTATATTATTAAAATCTCTGGTCTATTTTATCAAGTTATTCTCCTTTCTAACTTACCTTACTACAAGGTCCCCCATTTTTCAATTTTAAGCCATTAACTGTTTTAACATAGGGCACCAGCTGGTTCACATCACCTGAACTAACCCTCAACTCACTTTCTGACTGCCTTTCTGTAGTGTTCAGATGCTTGGCTCCCATGAATGGAGTTAGAAATAAGGTCAGTGTGTCATTAACACAAAGTCTATCAGAGTCTGTGAAGAGCAGCGATGTCCAACCTGTGGCCCTCAAGGTTCTAAATCTCTCCTGGGGGGTGACAGTGTTAAGACACAAATATGTGTGAGACTGTGAATAGAAAATGTGTCCCAGGAGCGACTGCACCCTGTGATTTTTAAATAGAAGTGTTTGAATCTGGCCCCCGTCTGTGGGGAAAAGGTAGGAAGGGGCATGGCTTTTCCAGGCACTTTCCGCCACTTCCCCCCCAGATGCAAGAGCAGCTCTGGCAAGACCAAGGAAAGATCTGATTAGCAATTGTCACTTCCCCAGTGCAGATGTTCAACAGCTACTGTGAGGATCATCTACTTACTGCATCACAGGATTGAAAGCACAGAGTAGTTCTGGCTACTCCACAGCCTGTTCATTGACTGAATGGTGCCCTGCTGTGACCACGATGGGAGCGTGGCTAGTGCTGTGTGCGCGCGCACACGCACACGCACACACAAAATCAGCACAGTGCAGTCCTGTCATAGCTTAAAGCAGGCTGATGACTGCTCCAACCCAGGGGATCCCAACTGCCGGTCTGCAGACCAGTGGCAGGCCACGAACCCCTGCCTGCTGGGTTGTGGAACTCTGCCAGGCCACACTGCCAGCTGCTAATAAGCCCTGCCCACTGGGGAGCACAATTCCCTAAAATTCTCCTCCCACCCTCGCATGGTGAGTGGTGCTGTGGGCTGCCACATGTGCTGAGGCTGGAGCCTGGGCCATGGCGAGGCTGTCCTTACTGGGGCAACTTCACCACGGCCCCAGTTCCTACTCCACAGCAGCCACACAGCCCAGCCAGCGGGGCCACGTGATGGATGTCTGCTTTGGGGGCTGTGCTGCTCTAGGGGTGGCCAGCCCACACCGCAGAGTAGGGCTGCTCCAGGGAGGCTGGGTCGTGTGGCAGAGCAGGGTTCCTCTGGTGGGGCCGGGGCTGCTCCAGGGGCAGCTGGGCTGCTTGGCAGAGTGGGGTCACCCAGTCATGCTGATCCCTGAATATGCAAATAAATTAATCACCATAATCAATATGCAAATGTTTCCATGCTGGGTCCACCACAGTTTCCATGCTGGTCCTCTGCCTTGAGATGCAGCAGTTGGGGCCTGGCACAAGCGGGGACTGCTTGAGTCCCTACTCACGCTGAATTCCCCATTGCACCTCTGCCTTTGAAATGTAGCAAGGGCTGAAGGCGGCTCTTAGTACATTTAAGCGGCAGAGCCACAGAGCAGTGCCCCACTCCTCCCTTATCGACCAATTGAGTAGTCGATAGAAATTCCATCAACTACTCAATTAACTGATTAATCAAAATTTAACATCCCTAATTATGGTACAGTGTGGTACTTGGAGATTTAAGAAAGTAGCACAAATATGAATATAAGCATGTTGCTTGAAGCTATTAATTTTTTGTGAGTATTTAAAAAGTCATTAGAAGGGAGTTAGGTGGCAATGGATACACACAGGCACTTTCACCACTGATTTGAATCCGCTCTTGGCAGGCACAGGGCTAAAAGTCTTTACCAAACTGTTTCAATCCAGAATGAGTTGGGTTGAAGGGGGTTTTAGGCTATTGTAGAGCTGTTTCTGGGACACTTTTTTTTTCTTATTTCCACCTGTTCTTTTTTCCCTTTCCCCAGGAAGCAATTGTGTCCAGCCCTTGTTGTAATCCTGGGAAATCCAATCCATGACAAAACAATCACTTCTGCCCACAGTAACATCTGTCTTGAGGCCGATTCGCCCTCCTCAGGCGTCGCTGATCATGGTCGAGGGTCAGGTTGCTCCTCCACAGCACCTGCCCTCAGCGGCCCTGTTGCTCGGACCATATATTACATTGCAGCGGAACTGGTTCGATTGGTGGGGTCAGTAGAGTCCATGAAACCTGTGCTCCAGTCACTCTATCACCGTATGCTGCTATATCCCCCACCCCAGCACCGAGTGGAAGCCATCAAAATCATGAAAGAGGTAGGAAAATTGAGATCTGAATCCAGACCGAATGCAGGGGAAGTAAACATTGCTAATTGTAAATTACAGTGAGGTGCATGTAGACGTCCAGTCTGTGATACTACTATGCATGTCAAAATAATCCTCTCTCAACAGAGCTGTTACAGTGAAGGCTGTTCTGCAAAATGTATTTTAGTCTTACCAATGCTTGATAAGTCCCTTTCTTACCATTTTTGCCTCAGTCATACCAGCTGCCTTGGCAACAATGGAAATATTTGTGCTGTATTGCTTTGTTGGGAGCAGATCTTGTGACTGCGGCATGATCGCTCTGATGGGTGATAGAAGATAAATTATTCTGTTCCCAAGTTCACTTTAACATCTTTTCCCACTCTTTCCTCTTGCTAAAAGGAAGCAGTCACTGGCCTATAATGTTCAGAAAGCCAAGATGGCAATATCTTTTCAGTCAGTGCCAGGTTTTGGAGGTTCAATAGGACAGAGACAAAGCAGCTGTCTGCTTCTTGAGTAGCCATGCCTGGTCCATTTGTTTCACTAACCGTTCTGGGAAGTATCTCAGTTCCAGAGACTCTCTAGAACACTGGCCATTCTGGGTCTGACCAATGATCCATCTAGCCCCATGCTTTTCACTTGTGGGTTCCAGGATTAGCTGCTCCATCTTGCCTCCCTATGCAGTGTGCTAGATCTGCTATACTATCAAGGATGTTTGCAGTATGCTTAATATTTGAATTGTCTTGTATGCAATTTCTCTGCATTTACTTATTTATCTATACAAAAATATAAAATGAAATGCATTTGTCAATATTTTAAAGCATTCTGTATTTGAATCACAATTCAATGTGCAGTTTCTACCATCTTCCTATTGATTTAAAAAGAAAAGAATGAAAGAAAAGTAGCCATAATAAATAAGATATATATTTTCCTTTGATGTGACCTGTCCTTTGACAGTTGACCTGGATTATCCATAAAACAAAGACTCGTTTATTTGAGCTATTAAATAACCATTGTGCCACTTGGATTCTATTTTCTTTTAGATATTAGGTAGTCCACGACAGCTATGTGATTTGGCGGGACCTTGCTCATCTGAACCAGAATCCAGAAAGAGGTCAATCTCAAAAAGGAAGTCCCATCTGGATCTTCTCAAACTGTATGCTTTATTTCCTTTTTTAGCTTTTTCTTTTTAGGTGTACAAACCTGAGACAGTTTAGTAGCTACTGAAAAACCACCCTATCAGGAATGTACACAAATGAGAACTATGTAAACTTTCTCTCTAGTTAGATGCTGGTGAATAGAGCTGAGAAAATGGAGAAGGAATAAAATGTGGTAAAAATTAAATTTCTTAGGACCATATTTTCAAAGATGTTTGAGTAACTAAACATACAGATAGTCACTTAATGGAAGTTTTTAAAGTACCTAAGCAGATTAGGTACCTAACTCCATTGAAATCCTAAATCCACCCAAACACCTTTTGAAAATCTGTCCACTAGGTTGTGACTCTGAAAACAATTATGCACATGCTTAACTTTAAGCATGAGTAGTCCCATTAGATGTTAATGGGTCTGCTTAGAAACTTAAACACATACATAAGTGTGGCAGGATCAGGAAGTTGTAGCTCTGAAGACACAAGAAGAAAAGATCTGTTGAGTTGGAATGCATCATTGTGTATGGGTGCTTTTAAAAATAGAGACTCACTTTAGATAATTTTAGTTTTCAGTCTCTTGATTTGCCATTTTTAAAGCTAAGTTAACTTGGGGATATTAATAATTGCTTTAGTGTTTTATTTATTTTAAATTCAAGCTCGCCTTTAAAAAGATATCATGACAGTGGTTTGCCATGAACAGTCTTGCAGGACTATTCCACTGTCAATTTTTTCTGCTTATTATTAAAATTGATGATGTACAATAACAATATCAGGTTATTCTAGGAATTTGATCCTTCAGATAGAATAAATGTCATTCATTTGTTTATTTTGAAATTGTAGTATCATGGATGGAATGACTGAAGCTTGCATAAAAGGTGGAATTGAAGCATGTTATGCCTCAGTTTCTTGTGTCTGTGCCCTGCTTGGGGCATTAGATGAACTAAGCCAAGGAAAAAGCCTTAATGAGGAACAGGTCCAACTGCTACTCAGACGCCTGGAAGAATTGAGGGATGGGACTGAGACCAGCCGAGACTCCATGGAAATCAATGATGCTGATTTTAGGTGGCAAAGGCGCATCCTGTCATCAGAACATACGCCCTGGGAATCAAGAAATGAGAAGAGTCCTGACATTAGCATTAGTGTTACCACAGATACTGGGCAAACCACTTTGGAGGGAGATATGGGGCAGACTACTCCAGAGGATAATCCTGAAGATCAAAAAAACTCACTGCAGTCTCCAGCCGGCCAAGACTTTAAAGAGATTGAGTGTAAAGAGTCGGAGTCAGAAACAATAGACCAGCCAGATGTGGTTCAAAGGAGTCACACCATCGTTTATCCAGATATAACTAATTTCCTGTCAGTTGACTGCAGGACACGGTCCTATGGATCCAGATACAGTGAAAGTAACTTCAGCGTTGATGACCAAGATCTTTCTAGGACTGAATTTGACTCGTGTGATCAATATTCCATGGCAGCAGAGAAAGACTCTGGGAGGTCAGATGTCTCAGACATAGGTTCTGATAACTGTTCACTGGCTGATGAAGAGCAGACTCCAAGGGACTGTCCTGGACATAGGTCCTTGCGTACTGCTGCTCTCTCTTTGAAATTATTGAAGAACCAAGAAGCAGACCAGCACAGTGCCCAGTTGTTTGTACAGTCCCTTGAAGCCCTTCTTCCTCGACTAATAACTCTACACCGTGTAGAGGAGGTGGATTTAGCGCTCCAGAATTTTGCCTCGACCTTCTGCTCAGGTTTGAAAGTCGATATTTACTATGCAATCAACATGCATTATGTTTGAAGAGCCTCTCTTCTCATAAGTAATCCTAAGGCACTTCTAGAATAGGCAGACTGATGTTGTAACAAGCATATAAATCTTCCTTTAAACAAACTATTTTTCTTTGGCATTAAATAATATTATCCCAAGTTCTCTGATATCCATGGGAGTCTCTCCATTGATTTAATAGCCTTTACTGAAGGGAGAAGATAAACTTTGATGTGGTAGCTAAGTTTCCCATATATTATACCGTACATCCAAAGAGCACAGTGGGGTAAAACAACCTCTTCTGAGTAAGGAGTGCTTTGGATTTCATATGAGCATAGGAATAAAAGAGGCATGAACCCATCTTCTATTTTAAAACGGATTAAATATAGTTTGCAATGCACCTGCATTAATATTAACAATTCAGAACTTCACAAAGAAGAAACCAAAAGTCTGTCAGTAGTAAATTGTAAAAGGGCTTCTGTTCCTATTACTAATCTATATGTTACCTAAACAGACTCTCATCCCACAGCAAATACAAAATAGTCTAGGGCACAGGCATTAAAGGGCAAATAGTTGCACTTAATTTTTCAGAATAAAGACCTTTGGGAGTTTGATCTTTGGAAATTAAAGATGACCAAGTGAAGGCTTATTTTCTATTGAAAATATACATTAGGCTAGTATAAATATTCTCTATTTGTAAAGAGACTTATTTAGCCTGATAATGAGCCAACATGCTAATGTTTGTTAAAATATATATTTGTTTCTTAACTGATTTCACCACAACCACCTTTACCCTTGGTCCTCTCTCTCTCAGTCATTTAGTCACTCACTCATTCTCTCTTCTACATGCACAAACTCAAAAATGATACATCATATATCCTCAGCCCAAAGAACACAGGCCAAAGAACCTCCCCCATTAATCTCTACATCAAGCTCATACCTTTGTTTGCTTTTCAAGCATCTATTTTGGAAAGATAGCTAGTCTTGACTTAGACTGCAAGTCATGGAATCCACCATGCCCATAGCTAAGCTAGCACAATGGTAATTACCTTCATTGTTAATGTTCTTTACCTTAATTCTAGTCTAATTTGGCCAAGTATTTTAAAAATGCACTCAGCAGATCATAAAAAGTTCCCAGGAAGAAGAATCCTTATATTTCATGGAAGCATGGTTGCAAGGAAAGTTGTTGTGTCCTCCCAACATCTGTGTGCAAGTGGCTGAGTGTTTAAAAGATCCATTGCTGTTTTCTTTTTGAAGGGCATAGGTGGAAAGCTTAGCTTTTGTAGAGAACCTGCTTACTAAGCAAAGGATCTAACTGATAAGTACAGAAGCTTTAGAGGGTAGATGAGTTAGTCTGCAGGATAAACTTAAAAAACAACAAAAAGTCTGGTAGCACTTTATAGACTAACAAAATATGTAGATGGTATCCTGAGCTTTTGTGGGCATAGCCCACTTCCTAAACTCATAACACTGGTTATCTGAAGATGTGCAGACCCAAAATAAATAGGGAAAGGAAGTGAAGGGAAAAGAGAAGGGGGCGGGAAACAAGGAGCAGAGGGAATGAAAATATCAAAGGGAAAAACAAGTAGGCAGAGCTGGTGCCTATAAGCCCCTGAAGATTGGATAGTTAAAAGTACAGTCAGATACCGTTAAATCCATTAAGTGTGCATGCTAATGAGCTAACTTGTGAATTTTCAGTAAATCTATGTTTCTATGCAGAGAATCCCCATCCTACCTGCTTTGTTCCATTCATGTTTTTTAATGCACTGGAACAATGCAGTGCAGTATTATGTATAATAGTGTCTTTCATATCAGCTATGTCCTAAAATACTTATATAAGACAATTATAGAATTGAACAGCAGCTGAGAGAGCACAGATTTATGGATTATAAAGAAGGGAATACTGATATGCTTTCAGATGAAATTTGAAAAAAAAATGTAAAGTTATCACCATTAGGGTTACAGGAAATGTGAGTCAGAAATATGTGTTTGGGAAATATTATGATTATAATTTTAATCTTTTTTTTCCTCCTTGAAAAATTTTCCCATATTTTTTGCTAGATCAAAAGAGTGAAAATGAAAACTAAAAGCACCAAGTTTGTTTATATAGTATAATTTGGTACTTCATGCATCACACGTTCTTGATTTTAAAAAAGAAAAACACCCAAATATATGTGGTATGACTCTTCTGTGACCTCTCTAAACAATTGAATGAATTGTTGTCCTCCTCCAGGCAGTATATTAATTTGTTATGGATACAGCTTTTTATAATTAAAATTAGTAACTAATATTCTCAAAACACAGACAGTTATTTTCAGAACAGTACCGAGTTGTTAATTCGAACAAACCAGACATTGTTTGAATAATCAAACAGGACAGTTCACACAGTCTATTGCTCCATCTGTTATGTTCTGTTAATGGAAGCATTTTATGGTGTTTATGCCTTACAGGTATCGTTCATGATTACAAGCCTACACATTAGCTTCTGGTTTCCTTTTTGAGGCTGAGCAGTTGCTCAGTCCATTCAATATACAGTAAACTTCCGATAATCCGACACCTTTGAGACCCAGGGGGTGCCGGATTATCGGATATGCTGGAGTATCAGGAGGTACTCCGGAAGGGGGGCTATGAAGGGTTGGGGGGGGGGTAGCCGCCGGCGACAGGCCAGCTGGGGCTGCAAGTGGCAGCGGCGACTTGGGGAAGCAGCGGGACAGAGCACCTGAGTTGCTGCCGGGTTGGTCCCACAGCGCCGCCCCTCACCTGAGCGGCGCTGCAGGACCAACCTGGCAGCACCCCAGCTGCTCTGCTCCGCAGTTTCCCCAAGTCCGCCACTCGTCAGTTTCAGCAGCGGCGCGGAGCAGAGCAGCTGGGGTGCTGCGGGGCGGCACTGCGGGACCAACCAGGCAGCACCCCAGCTGCTCTGCTCTGTGCCTCTTTCCCAAGTCCGCCACTGGTCAGTTTCAGCAGCGGCAGCAGCGGGCTTGGGGAAGCGGCACGGAGCAGCTCCAATTCTCCGGCTGGCCAGAGCACTTCCGGGTTCCAGTTGGTGCCAGACTATCGGGAGTGCTGGACCACTGGATGCCGGACAATTGGAGTTTTACTGTACATGAGGGAACTGCAACTTTCCCATGTTTTAGAGGAATTGGTAGCTCAGACATTTTGGGCATACAAAGGCATATCTAATTTGCATGCACACTTAGCAGTTTTCATCTGCAATTTTGCAAATTTTTGCACTTTTAATTGCAGTAGCTATGCACATCAGTTTGGTGTGCAATTTTGTATAAATTTTATGTGTAAAATGTGCCAAAGATAATTGTCCATATTTTCTTTAAGATGTCTCTTTAATGCCTTATTCTTCTTTCACCCTATTCTAACTCTGACGTATCTTTTATAAGCTGACCTTTAGTAGCAAATCAATATATTGAAGCAGCAGGTTTCATTATCATGGTCTCACTCCAGCAAAGTACTTGAACACACCCTTAACTTTAAACACATGAGAAGTTCCATTGCAATCACTGGAACTACTCATAGACTTACAGTTAAGCGCATGGTGAAACGTGTTGCCACACTGGGGCCTATTACAAGACAAGATGAAGATTTCTGCCAGGAGTAACCACAGGAATATCCAACATTTTCCCCCTCATAAGTAAAACACAAATTTTTGTGGACACTATACATGTCCAGTCCCATGACTTCTTTTCCACTCACCCCACTCCTCAGACAGTTATTCATTTTTAGACCCACCCGTGAACAATTATTCACTTTCTAAATCCGCCCTCAAACAGTTATTCACCTTATCTACGCCCCCAAAGTGACGTCAATGGAAAGTCCAAGAAGGCAGCAGCACAGAACTGTCAAACCCTCACGAGGCAAGAAAATCATTATTTTTTTCTGTGTGTGGTTTTTTTAATGTTATGGTTTATTGGTTTGGTTTTTTTTTTAATCTTGTCTAAGAACAGGTATGATCTTTATGGTGGGAGGAGTATACTAGCAATAAAGCATTGGGTAGCTATCAAGTGATTTGGCATTGCTGCACCAGTTTATCAACCTCAGAAGCTGTTTCTAGCTTCGTAGCAAATACTCCTCTAGGATGATCATTATCCCTTCATCATTTAATTCTTATTCTGTAAGTGGAGTTTTACAGAGGTGAAGCCCTCAAATATATTGCCCATATATTACAAACAAAAACAAGGATTCAAATACATATTTCAGTTTTTGACTTGTTTTCCAACCAGTTAGTCAACTAACTTAACCCTAAAGAAGATGTATAGTTCTGTTTAATATCTGCCTGAGAAGAAGGGATCATGCTATTATGAAGATGATCAGGAGACATAGTTACAAGCAAATATGTAATACCTTATTTGTAGAGGAACTTAGCAGTCACAGCTTCTGTTGAAATCAAGTGGAGTTGGGAGTGCTTTGCACATCTGAAAAGCAGCTCTTTGTGCTACTTACATGAACTGTCTAGCATCTGCTGACAATAAAAGGTATGCCAACTTCCAGCCAAATTACCACCAAATATTTCTCCCTGTAATTCTAACTTTAGGTCAAAGAGTGGATGATGTTATGGGGCTTGATCCTGCAAAGTGCTGAGCATTTTGCTCCTGATTCCACAAAGCATTTAACTATGTGCTTAACGTTGAACATGTCAGTTGGACTTTTGAAGTCCTGCACTAGTCATATGGTTAAAGTTGAGCACATGCTTCAGAGCTTTTCTGGACCAGAGTTAGTGTTCAGCACTATACAGGATGAAACTCGAGATAGGAATGGAGAAAATATTGATTATATTAAATGTATACAATAGTCGTCTATAATATATATTCATATTAACCTACTCTAGCAATATATTACTACCGAAGGCCTATGTTTTACTAGAATTAGGTTATGATTGTTCCACAGCAAAATCTATTTGAAGTGTGAGGGCTCACTCTGCCTTTTCGTTAGATATGATGTTCTCACCAGGATTTGAGGGGAACCCCAATTTCAGCTTCCAGACTGTGATGAATGCAGACAGTATCTACATGGTCTCGCATTATGCCCTTCTTCTCAACCTGAAGCTAAACAACTCGGACTACTACAGGAAGAAACCTGCCCAAGCACCTGTGTCCCTGGTGAGTGAGGAAGATAGAACAAACCATGGTGAGAAGTAAAAAGCCCTTTGGTGGCTGAAGATACAGTATTTATTTTATTTGGAGCTGCTAAACTATGTTCGTTTCCTCCCAACCATTTGAGAATAGGCAGAGAAAGTAACCTGATATTTTCAAATCATGAAGCGACCGTAAACAATTCCGCACGCACGTGCACACACACACACACAGACCGTAAACTATTCCACACTTCCCCACATACACGCAAACTCTCTCTCTCTCTTTGCCTAGCTTTAGTTCACACCATTTGGGGCAGAAGAGGGTGGGAAGCAGTCCTTACCAATAATATGAAAGAGTATTTCAGTTCCAGAGATTATCAAAGCTAACCCTTGAACATTAGCATTTCCCATTTGTTTTTATCAGTTAGAATAATTCAGTCTTTTGGGAGAGTGCATCCTTTGCACCAAGCCTGAACTTGGCCTTGTGTGTCATTGGGTGTGTGGTCTGAGTAAGAACTTCCCTTAATGAGGCAGGGCACATTCCTGATTAGTTGGCCCATGAAGGCAAAGCCCTGTATTAGAGGGCAGTGCAGAGTCTATGTGCACCATAGGGAGCAGCAGGTGTCATCACATCTTCGAGGACTCAGGTCTTACTCAACAGGCATGGGTGTTGGGCCATGGCTTGCCTCCCACACCCTATCTGGGTCTTGTACAGCTCAGGAAAAGTATTGAAGGACCTGTCCAACCAGTGACCTCATCATAGGAACTGTAATTATGCCTGTCTCCTATGTGAGTAGCCACAAAGAGAGGGGAAAGTTCCTTGCACCATCTCACTCATCATTGCCCAGGTGTGTAAGGGCCAGGCACAGTCTAGCTCTGGGTCAGTTTTTACTCTTACAGAAACTCTATACCCCCATCCTCTGCCTCCTCATTTCTTTGTGTGCATCAGTCTGCTTGGCGAGAAGTGGATCTGGTGGCTGAGGCATACACATAGATGACTGTCATGTTATATTTAGATTTATATTGTTCTCTGCAGAAAGAGTTTATGAAGCAGGTTCAGTCCAGTGGAGTATTGATGGTGTTCTCTCAGGCATGGGTTGAGGAGCTCTACCATCAGGTACTGGAAAGGAACATGCTGGGAGAGGCTGGTTACTGGGGAAGCCCTGAGGAGCACAGTCTTCCACTCATCACCATGTTGACCGGTCAGTATCATATTGCCATGGCCATATGAACACCGTATTCTGTTTGTATATGTACAGATTAACTTCTAAATGTATTCTGCAGATGCCTAAAATATTAAATATTTAAACATTAGGCTTCACTCAGTTACCCGTAGTTCAACATGCCATATGGCTAAAGTATGGTGCTTACTAACATGCCACTGGAGAAGAAATTTGGATTCAGGTGTGGCATGTACCTCATTCACTCTGAATCAGACACTCTGTGTTGAAAGTACTTGAATCCTGGATCATTTCAAAAAAATACCTGAGTGTACCTTGGTTCTCTATGGCCAGTATGACCAAAAACTGAATAGATTCAGAAAGGTTAGTTTGTTCGTGTTTATGGCAGTCTTCCAAGCCCCTGTGCAAAATCATGAACATTGAAAAATATAATTCCAGCTATACATGCAAAATGATAATGTTAAATTAGTTGTGACCACTCAAGAAAGGGATTTTGGAGTCATTGTGGATGGTTCTTTGAAAACATCTGCTCAAAGTACAGTGGCAGTCAGAAAAGCTAATAGAATGTTAGGAACCATTGGGAAAATGATAGATACCACAACAGTAAATACTGTAATGCCACTATATAAATCCATGGCATGCCCAAACCTTGAATACAGTGTTTGTTCTGATTGCCCATCTCAAAAAAGATATCTTAGAACTGGAAAAGGTACAGAGAAAGGCAGACCAAAAAATGATTACGTGTATAGAATGGTTTCCATATGAATAGAGATTAAAAGGACTGTTACTGTTCATCTTGGAAAGGAGACAAGTAATGGGGGATGGGATAGAGGTCTATAAACTTATGAATGGTGTGGAGAGTGAATAAGGAAGTATTATTTACCCTTATAGAAAACACAAGAACAGGGTCACCCAATGAAATTAATAGGCAGCAGGTTTAAAACAAAAGGAAGTACTTCACACAATGCACAGTCAATCTGTGGATGTTGCAAAGGCCAAAACTATGTCCTGTTCATTTCATTACCCTGAAGCATCTAGCACTGGTCACTGTTGGAGGACAACATGCTGAGCTACATGGACCATTGGTCTGAGCCAGTATGGCGAGTTTTATGTTTCTAATCAGAATCAGGGCTTATATGATAATCAGAGCATGTGGAAAGTAGCTCTGTAGCTTTGTCAGAGATGTTAATAGGGACGGATCCTTCGCTGGTATAACTGAGATTGAGGGATTGTCTCTGGCAGATGCTGAAATGATCTTCCTGTGATATCTTGGAATCAATGACCGACTGCTGCTCCAAAAATCTGTCAGCAAAATATAAATCTAGGATTTGTGCCCAGAACCTAAAGAACATGGTCTGTGCCTTTCTAAAGATTCTCCTTCAGAGTCCTAGGGTGACAAGGATAGAATGTGGTAGATTAGACTAGAGGCAGTACTGGAATGGACCTTGGGAAGCCTGAGTTCTACTCTTGGCTCTGCCATTAACCTGCTGAGTGACCTTGAACAGGTCACATCCCTACTGGTGCCTCAGTTTCCCCATCAGTAAAACAGAGGCAGGAACACTGACCTCCTTTGTAAAACACTAAGATCTAAATGTTGCTGCTGTTGCTGCTCCTCAGCACTTCTGTCTCCCCAAACCTCTTTCTCTATTCACCAGTGTTTATTAACAGCTCCATTGACTTCAATCTGCTATTACAGAGGCAAAGGCTGTTGATTTCTGAAGACTCTGTAGAACACTCTGGGACACAGCTTCCCTGGTGTCAATTGAAATAGCTAGTGGCCATTATTGTTCAAAAATTTGTAGTTTGGAGAAAAGCCAAAGGGGCTTTTAAAACTTGACCAGAACTTGTAAGTAAATACTGATGCAGGAGAAAGGAAGTTATGTAACTGCCTTAGAAGTGGTGTGGTTCAACTCACCAACCTCCTTTGTCACTGCAGGCCTCTCGGGAGGAATCTCTGGAAAAGAGCATGCTGTGTTCTGGGCACACATCCTAGATTTGTATTTTCACTGGCAGATTATTGGAGCAGCAGTAGGGCACTGAAAGAACAGCAGTGTAATGTCAGTGTACCCATGGCTCAGAACGAGCATAAATACTGGGAGTCTGAGCCTGCAATTTTTCCATTGATTGAACTCCCATTGATGTAGATTTAGCATATCCCTGGCATAGTATCAAATACTACAAAACTCTGCTAAGAAGCTAAAAGACCAGAATATCTATGACAAATACTTCAGTGCTCTCATTAATCTATTCCTAGGGGAAAAAAATGCAGGATGGATATTATGAAGGTGGGTATGCCTGTAAAACTTTATCAATATTTTCTGTTTCAGTGTTACATGCAATATGTTACATGAAGTGCATACAAGTAAGTTTCTTGTAATTAGAAGCAATAACTTCAGGTAGCTCAAGTTACTGGTATCATTCATTCTAATGTTTCACCTCTGAAAACACTGAGTTCAGTAGTCCAACTTGTAATAACTGGCAAAGGGCTAGCACCCAAAACTTTGGGGTAAATTAAAAGGCAGCCCCTGAAGGCTGAGAAGTCCAAGTTTTGAGTGTCTGGGCTAAGTTGCTAGACCTAGCAAAACTTAATCCTTCTATCTGGTTATGTTTTGTTCCAGCTGTTAAGATTAAACAATACTGGGTTTTGAAAAGGCTGATTTGGGTCACTGTGTTAACCACTGGTCACAGCTCCCAAAGGGAATGCTTGTAGGATCCAAATTCTGATGGACCTGCTGAGTTGATACATGGGGGACTCTACCCCAAGGACCTGCTTAGAGGAGCTAGCAGAGTCAAAGATGTGGCTTTCCCTGAACTGTGATTAATATCAAGAGAAAACATCCTATCAGTGAGGTCTGTCTGCTAGACTATGGACCAAGGAAAGTGACAGATGCTTTTTTCTTTGAATCATTTAAAATTACACTGAGGAGAACAGTTGGGGTTATAATTCTTATTACCTGGAGGCCGTTTTGTATCCTCATTGAGGTCCCATCACAGTGCCAGAGGTGTGTAAGTGAGAATCAGCCCCTCAAGAACATGCTATGAGAAATTCTGGAATGCTTAGTGCAGTGGTTCAATATGAAATGTTCTTCTTACCCCATATGTGTGTGTGTTTATGGCCTGGCAGACATTGATGGCTTGGGGAGCAGTGCTATAGGTGGGCAGCTGATGGCATCTGCATCAACACAATCTCCTCTCACCCAGAATCAGAAGATGGATGATTCTATTGTGGCAGGTAGAGACTCTGCATTGTGTATGTGTGTGTGTATTCACCATTAGAAGGCTTTTATATAGAAGAACCCCATGGAATTTATTCAAATGTGCAAAGGCTTCAGACAAATGGGGGACTGAGCCCAGTGAAGTTATTCCCTGGATTAATTTAACCTAATGTGCTTATGCAGTTAATCACAGCTGGTGCTGTGGCAGGCTTTAAATGGTTTACCTATTAAAAGTAAACAGAACAAATATTTAGAATGTAAAGGCCTAAGTCAGTAAAGCCAATGCACTAGTAAAAAGATCAGATGGTCCAGCAAGTAAAGAAGAGATGGGCCCTGTTTCCCCTAAATGACAAAGTAGCAGCTCTTTTGTTTTCCAGGAAAATGATGGATTCGTTTCTTGCTGCAGGTGTTGCTTTTGCTCGATACCTTCTGATTGGCTGCTGGAAGAATTTGATTGATACCTTATCCACGCCTTTGACTGGCCGCATGGCAGGAAGCTCCAAAGGGCTAGCATTCATCCTGGGAGCTGAAGGAGTCAAGGAGCAGAACCAGAAGGAGAAAGATTCCATTTGTATGAGCCTGGATGGACTGAGGAAGGCAGCCCGGCTGAGCTGTGCTCTAGGTATCAGTATGGACCGATGCCTAGATGGATTCATATAACTGGATGAAGCAGTACATCGTAAATGTTCTTAAGAGGGAATTTGGGGAAGAGGGAAGCAAACTGGGAAGCACAGGAAAGCTGGTGTACAACCCAGTAACCCTGTTTGTGATGCTGTCTGATGGTAAGATTGCATAACTCCAAGGAAATCAGTGAAAATGCTTGATTACACAAGAAGTGTTTTGCCTCTTTGTAGGGGTTGCTGCTAATTGCGCATCTGCCCTTGCCCAAATGGCTGCTGCCTCCTGTGTCCAAGAAGAGAAGGAGGAAAGAGAAGCCCAAGAGCCCAGTGATACTATAACTCAAGGTAGCTACTATTGGCCAGTTAGTCCTTATTATCTAATGTTACAGAACTGACATTGTAAGGTATTTTGTTATAGGTGGGAGAGGCAGGAAAGGGGGAATTTCACTGCCACATTAGGTTGGCAGTGGGTCCTCCAGTGGCCTAATGGATAAGGTATCAGCCTCCAGAACCTGGGGCCACAAGTTCAAGTCCTGCTCCAGGAGCAGCTGGACTGCTGCCTCCAGCTTCCCCAGGGCTAGAGCTGGCACCAGCTGAGGGTAGGGAGGTGGGTTACCAGTTTTCCCAGGGCTGGAGCTGGCATGGGCGAGCAGCTGGCTCTGGCTGCAGGGACTGGAGCAGCAACTGGCCCGGGCATGCAGGAAGAGCCACCCCAGTTCCAGCACATGTAGAGCAGCCCTGCAAAAGTCACAGGTTCTATGATAGAGACCATATGCTTGGTCCTGCTGTGAGGGCAGGGGACTGGACTTGATAATCTCTGGAGGTCCCTTCCAGTTCTAGGGTTCTATGATTGCCGTGCAAATACATGGGAAGTACACCTACCAAGGAGACCATTAGTCTCACATAGACTTCATTATACCAGGATCTTATTACTTCACACTCCATTTTATCCTGTATAAATCTTCTACTGATTCAGTTGAACACCATTAAACTCTCTCTTTGTGTGAGTGAGTGTGTGAGAGAATGAACTTTTTAAGTGTAGCATGTATACCTGAAAAAGGTGTTATCTTTTTTTATCTTTTGCCTAAAATATCATATTAGTGTAAATCTCTTTCATATTGTGGGCTCCTCCATCCCCACCATACGTGAGAACATATGTTTGTTTAAGTGATGGATATTCTTAAGAAATGTGTTTTTTATTGTTAACTGGACAGTGAAACAGAAAGTGGAGCAGAAGCTGGAACAGATGGGGAAAGTGCAAGGAGTCTCCCTGCACCCTGCTCATGTTTTGTGCATGGATGCCATCCTCAATGTCGGACTGGAAATGGGAAGCCACAATCAAGACTGTTGGCCTCATGTGTTCAGGTACAAGAACCTAGTGGCTTTGTCAGAAAATGCATTTTAACAGAATCCTGCTAACTAGAGTATGTGTGAGAGAGAGAAATAAATTGGTATGTGTTCCCTTTATCATTCTGGGAGGGGCTCCCAGGCCTTAATATATTGATCCTCACAGCACTGCTGTGAACCAGGGCAGGGCTATTAACTCTGTAGTACAGTTGGAGACCTGAGGCACAAGGGAGCTAAGGCCTAAATCCTCAAAGCATATTGAGGCAGCTAACACACACCTAGGAAGCCTGTAGTAGAGCAAGGAAATGAACCCAGATAATCAGCAAGTGCCCTAATCACTAGCCTGTCCTTCCTTTCTAAGGTCATTTAAAGTCAAAGCTTTTTAGAAACACAAAGACAGCAGGTACTCCTGGATGTCTCCCCTCAGACTTCAGATCAGTGCAATGTCCCTTTCAGAGAAATTCCAGGTCACAGGACAGGATAGCAAATCTCCACTTACTCAGCACAAGATAGGCTGGCTTCATAGGCCAAGGTGGCTCCAAAGCGGATATGACCATCAGCCCAGTGGTCTCTACATCACCATTTTCACGTAGTGGGATTCTTTTAGCTTTTATGGCCCCCTGACTGGCCTACTTCACTATGTGTTTTCTAAATGATTAAACTAGCTCCAATGAGGGACACTATTAGAGGTATTTGTAAAACAAAGACATAGGATTTTGTTATTTGACAGATGCTTCCAGGTTACCTCTGAGCCAGTTCAATGCCGAACCAAATGGTTTTGTAGTGACCAACTCTAGGGATTCACAGTCCATGTTGTCCCATTTGTTCTCAGGGTGTGTGAATACATCAGCACTCTAGAGCACACCCATTTCAGCGATGGCGCATCTCAGCCCCCTCTCACTATAACCCAATCACATCAGGCTACAGCCGGGCTGCAAGTAGATTATCCGTCTGCAGACTCTCCCAAGGAACTGACCCCCGAGAAGGACACCACGCTGAGCAACAATCCCGTCATCCAGCCCGTCTCCATTCAAGACCTCATCAAGGAGAGTACCAAGGGCAGAGGCTTCGACTTTCGGGGAGGCAGCCTGCTAAATGGAAGCAATGCCGCCAAGGCTGTCCTCACCCTCTCCACGCAGGCTGACAGGTAGGATGGCAATATCTGAAACCTGGTTTGGACTTCTTAAAACCTCTCTTGAGTCATCTTCTGAAATAAAGGGAATAGGCTGCTAGACCTGGACCTTACAGACATTCATGCCATTTGCTTAGCAGCCAATGCAATAGTCGAGGTAAGATTGACGTTTCCATTAGCACATACTATTTTCACCTATTCAACATGCAAAAAAAAAAAATCTCATTTTTGTTGAACTTTTCGATGCTTGTCTCCACCCCCAAGAGGAACATATATTTGAACCTCTTAACGTCTTTAATCTGGCAACCCTGGTAAACAGGATATAACAGATTAAAGAATTTTCTGGGCCAGGCAGGGTGCTGCAGGGTCTGGGCATGAGGAGCATGGGAGTGTGGCACTGACCTGGCACTCTGCTCCCAGGGGCACATGTGGCACCACATGCCTCTCCCCCACACTGTTATGGGAGCAGCGGGGGAAAGCCTCAGGAGAAGTGCATCACTGCACTGTCATTCCCTTGCCAGGGTCCATACCACAGGTGTTTCCAGATCAGGGTCACCTAGAGTATGGAGGTTCAAGTGTATTTGTAAATTATGAGCAAAAATTAGTTAATGCCTGGACAGTGTGTTTTCATATGCTGCATCATGTTTATTTCATTTAGAATTGCAACAGCATGCACAGGACAACAGAATAATACAAATACTTAATAGAGTTCTTAGTTATCTACATGTGATTTTCATAATGTATCCTGTGGTGAGCATAGTGAGTGGGGGGGCACAGCCCCCTAGTATCTATAGCGATATACTATTATAAAAGGAGAGGGGTTCATCATAGAAAACATTTGGAAGACTTGAAAAGTCTGGGTTTTCCAGTGGTCTAATGGATAATGCATCAGCCTCCAGAACCTGGGGTTATGAGTTTGAGTCCTGTCCCAGGAGCAACTGAGCAGCTGCCTTCAGTTTCCCCAGGGCTACAACTGGCACTGAGGGTAATCAGTTTTCCCAGTGCTAGAGCCAGCAGGGGTGAGCAGCTGGCTCTGGAGCCACGGAGCCGCTTGCTCTGGCTGCAGGGAGCAGAGCAGTGACTGGCCTGAGCTGGGGGGCTGCACATGCCAGAGGACCCACTCGAGGTTCGGTGTGTGGAGAGCAGCCCTGCCAGAAGTTACAGAGGTCGTGGAAAGTCATGGAATCCGTGACTTTTCTGACCTCCATGAGAGAGAGAGAGCCTTATTTATAGTAAGATTAATTCACTTGTATTGCTTGTTTATAGAGCTTGCTCCTCAGATGGTACAAATTAGGGATGTAATAGTGTAGTTGATTAACCAATAAGCAAAAGCTTATAGGTTAATGCTATAGACTACAATGGAGGTCCAGATTAAGAGGAGAAAATGGTGATGGTTAGGCCACATCCTGTGTAAAGACAGTGAGAAATGTATCATGAGAGAAGCGTCAGAATGGAATCCAAAGGGAAATCCCAAACAAACATGGCAACGAAGCTTCCTGGATGAAGTAAAAGCAGCTGGCTTAATGTGGGATCAAATTAAGACTATTGCTAAGGATCACAAGAGAATGGAGAATGACTGTGGAGGCCCTATGCTCCGTTAGGAGCCCAAAGGACGACTGATGATGATGATAGACTACATGCATTTCCCCCCTCCTCTTTCCAGTAAATTGTTTAGGAGGCTGGCCAGCAGCCCGGCTCAGTCCTGGCTTGCAATGGGGCCAGGACCTAATCCTGCTGCAGCTCTGCATTTAAAGTGTATTAGGAGGCAGGCAGCCCAGCTCAGTTCCAGCTCATGCCAGGTCTGGGAGCTCAGACCCCCAGTGGACAGGGGTTGCTGCCACCCCAGGCTGCTGCCTCTTTGTCAGAGGCAGCAGCACAGGGCGGCAGGCGGCCTGGCTCCCCTCATGGACCAGCATCTGCTTGGCTCCTTGCACTGCTGCGTCTGATATAGAGGCAGCAGTGTGAAGTGGCAGGGGGCTCCTTGGTAGCAAGCACTGGCTGCCAGCCCTGCCCCACCCCCCTCACCCTCAGGACTATAGAATAGTTGACTGACTGCTAAGAATTCAAGAGGTTACTTGACTGTTCAGTTAGCCAATATCTAACATCCCTAGTACGAATTGGTATAACTCTGAAGTAAATGGAGCTATGTCAATTCACATCGGCTAAAGATTGGCCCATGTCTTATTTTAGATTATTAGCCATTGATCGATTGTTGCATGAAGCCACTAGATGTACTTCGAATTAAGAATGGTCTATGCCGCAGTTAGAGCCCCAGAAAGAGTTCTGATTAATTATAGAGCCCCCTGCTTTTCCTTACTCCAAAAATAATAAAGCTGGTGGATCAAAGTGAAGTTGGTAACACTATCTAAACTAATAAACTCTCAGGAAACTAATCTGCTACTAACACTGGCAGGCAGCAGCTGGATGTAGGTGAGGTTCTTCAATGCACATACATACTTTGACCTTGCTGGCGCATTTTCAAGTTCTATTCTCTGCATTGTTGCTTACAGGCTATTTGAAGATGCTGCTGACAAGCTAAACCTGATGGCACTGGGTGGCTTCCTATACCAGCTCAAAAAAGCTTCTCAGTCCCAGCTCTTCCATTCAGTCACAGATACAGTGGATTATTCCTTAGCAATGCCAGGTAAATCTGTTAAAGTCCTCCTATGGGTTCAGGGGTTTCTTGTAGGTTTTCTGCATTTCCTACATGATTTACTTAGTGTTTGCTTTGCTGCAGTATGCCCAGGACAGATAGCTGAATAGCAACTGTAAAATACAGAGTTCAGTGAAAGATCCCTCTGTAGGGGTACGTCTACACTACAGCATTAATTCGAGTTAACTTAATTCGAAATAGTTAATTCAAATTAAGCTAATTCGAATTAACGCATCTACACACAAAACCTATTTCGAAATAGCGCATCCACACTGAGTGAACCCTGAACCGAAGTTAAGGCTGGCCGGAACCAGTGCCGGCAGGGCATCAGGTTAGGACTTAGCCTCAGGCAGCAGCCCCACACACTAACTGAGCTCCCTGCTTAAAGGGACCCTACCCCTACCCCGGACAGACAGTTCTCAGGGTTCCCCGCTTGCTTGTCTACCTCGATGAGGGACAGCAAAGCAGTCCTGTCTTGGAGTGCCCTGAGTGCCCGCACTCGGGACACCACAGCACTCGGCCACATGGAGCCAGAGCTTCCCCTGGGCATGCTGGTGCGTCTCGCAGGGTCGTTGCCATCAGCCCGGCTGCATTTGCTGCAAGCTGCCATCCGGGGGGTCCATCGGAAGGCTGTCAGGATCCAGGAGGCCCTGTGGGAGAGCATCCACCCTGAGGAGCCCTCAGAGCCCCACCGGGGGCTCGCACCCCATTCCTCCCTCACGTCCTTCCACTTACCCCTCCCTAGCCCCCCTTCCTGATGTCAAACAAAAGACACACACGTTCAAAAATAGAAACTGGGTTATTATTTCGAATTAACTTTGCAGTGTAGACATACCCTAGGGGAACTGCAAAGTATTTTAAAAAGATATCTACAGTCCCTGGCCAAGAGAGCTTTAAACTTCAGCACCTAATAGGATACTAATCCTGACTCACATCTGGGTGCTTCTATAATATAAACATTTATTATTAATTATTATTTTATTTATTAATAAATACAATTTAAATATCCTTTAATTCCAAATTAATAACATCTATGGCTAAAGAGGAGACCTAGATGTTGCGTGTAGGTTACATGTCACTAGTGGCAGGTCTACACAGGGGAGTTATTTGGAAATAATAACTCCTGCTTGTGAAGAAGCAGCAGCTTATTTTGAAATAGTTATTTTGGGAGTTATTATTTTGAAATAACTTATTCTGGCATAAGTGGGTATAAATAGCAATAAGCTGCTATTAGATTCCAAACAGATAAAGCAAATTCTTACGATAAAGCAGAGCAGATATGGTCTCCAGGTTTCTCCCTCTGTGTGGAATCCACCCCCCTGTAGCACGGGGGCAGTGTAATACATAATTCTCCATAGGTCTTCAGACTGGGCATAAGGACCTGATCAAAAAGAAAACTTTCTATTGACCCAAAGAACTTTGGACCAAGATATAAATGAGGCTTGAGTGGTACACAGGATTAGCGCTGGCTGCAAAGGGAAGAGTTTTGCTCTCAGTGAATTCAGATTGATTTTTGCGCTACTTTGCATTATTCCAGAATGACATTCAATTTGTTATTTTCCACTCATATATCTTCTCTCTCCAGGACTCAACAGCATGTATTACTTTATTATTAATGAATGGTCTCTCTCTGTGATGTGTACATAGTGTTCCATCAACAACTGTTAAAGATTCACACCATTAATAGTAGTGCACACAGCTGCTTAAATATTTGTTTTATGTGTCAAAAAGAGGTAAGCTTCCTAATTATGGTCTCCATTAGAGATAAAAGCAGAGGCATCCTTATGAGCTTATCAATTATGTGAATTTCCCAGCATTTTGAGAGCAGTCAGAGATTAAATTAGAGTTACGATGGATTTCAAAGTATTAGGGAATTAAGAATTTGTATTGGCTGTTGAGAAATTAAGAATATGCTTTAAAGTTCTCTTTATCCTGTGTTCTTTAGCTCCGTAAAGACAATTTACAACCTCCCACTACCATGAAAATAAAGAAACTACAGTTAACCCTTTTCCCTGTAAATGTTACCAAAAGATTCTAAAGCCAACTCATCATACTCAGGGTGAATCATAAACCACTTGCCCATCTAGACTGAATGTTCACCAGACTGGAACCTTTATCACTGATTTATTATTTTATATTTTCCCCAAGTGTTTATACCTTAAAAATCCATTTGAAAAAATATACACTGTGTAGTAGTGAGACCATACCTAAACTACATAGCTGTGTAAGCCATTCCTACAGTGTAGATCCTTTTTCAGTTTATTCCTGTGCTTTTGCAAGCACAGACTGCTTGCTATGCTGAATTTCTTTCTGGACTCATTTTAATATGTACATAATTTAAATCAAATACTTTGTGACCACACTTGAATTTCAACCGAGACCTGTGGAGATGAAATGCTGGAGATGCCTAATTCCTGTTCATTGTCCTTCTGCTCATAACAATTTTCACATTCATTTTCTTAATGCACCTTATTTTTCTTGTAGGTGAAGTAAAGTCTACCCAGGACAGGAGAAGTGCACTCCATTTATTTCGTCTTGGGGATGCTATGCTCAGGATTGTACGCAGTAAATCCCGCCCATTGCTCCATCTCATGCGTTGCTGGAGTCTGGTAGCACCTCATCTGGTAGAGGTGAGAGAGAGAAGAACCTGTCGAACTTACAGCTACAAGATATTGTAAACACCTCACTTAGAGAGATTTAAAAAAAATCAGAAACTTTAATTGACTAATGCAGAATATCTGCAGTTACACTAGACACAATAACATCTTAAAGACTATTGATCTTTTATCTAGAGTCAGGAATAAATAGTCACCCCTTCTTGTGGTATAGTATTGCACAGTGAGAGAGAGGTACGTTGTGGGCACTTTCACACCTACCTCTCAAACATCTGATAATTTCTAAATTCAAAAACATCATTCCAGGGCGAGACAATTAGTGTGTTTCAACATGGCAATTCCTACATTCCTGTGGAAACTAGCTGTGCCTACACTAATTGAAAACCATTTTAATAGAGCTAGGTTTCTTGGGTTTATGTCATGCATCTGAACAAGCATTCGTGCCTGAGCTTTCTTTATGTTAATGACATTTGTCATCATGCATTCAGTTTTAAGGTGCACAAGAAGTACATTTCTCAGGAGTTTAAGATCTAGGATAAATAAAATATTTGAAGTCAGGTGTTAAGGCCTGTTGAGATGTCCAGAGTGGTATGTTCTGACTGTACAAATGGTCTACATTCTCAGAATAATTAGTGATTTTTGGATGCCCAGCATGAGATGTGTTAAAGGAGCCCAAGCCCCTGCCTTCTGGATTCAGGCCCCTTTAAAATGTCAGTTTGGGCATCCAAAAATGAGGCTCCCAAAATCACCTGTCACTTTCAAAGTGTTGGGCATACCAGAAGTTCTCTTTTGATAAATTTTGGCATAGGTGAAAGCATAAGGAGGAAGAGGCTGGTTGGAGTACAGGGACTGAGCATTGAGATGCTTGGGTAGTCTCCCAGTGGGGAATAACTTTGTCCAGATTCACTCCAGCCCCGCATTTGGAATAGCTCTTGCCAGCTGAGCAGTGTCCTGTTGAGAGCATTCCATTTCTTGTTTAATGTACTTTATTGCTAGTTATTTTTACTGTGCCATAGGTAGCCAGTGCCAAAGAGATAACAGTTCCCTTTCCTAAGTGTCTAAGAACATACTAAATATAGTACTTATCCATAAATAGACTTTTAAGAGAACAGTACATTTATACAATGAAATGGAAGAGAAATTGCATCTCTCACATGTTAGCCATTGAACTCAACAGTAATCTGAAAAAGCATGGATGATTGTAGACCTTTTTTTAAAATTTTTAAGTGTGGTGCTTTTTTTTTAACTCTCAATAAATCTTCCCGCATCTCCTAACTACTGAACATCTACAATACATAACCACTTGTTTTCCATTGGATGGTTACTGTGTTCATTCAGGTAGGACTCTCTGGAGCTATTTTTGGAGGTTGGCACAATCAAGTTGCTACTTTTGTGTCCTTCAAAACAGGCTAATTGAAAAGTGATTTTTTTTTTTTTTTTTTTTTTTGGCTTGGCCAAAATTCTGGTTTTTCTTTCTTCATTCTTTTCTCTCTGTAGGCCGCCTGTCATAAGGAGAGACATGTTTCTCGGAAGGCTGTCTCCTTCATCCATGATATCCTCACTGAGGTGCTGACAGACTGGAATGAGCCACCCCATTTTCACTTCAGTGAAGCGCTGTTCCGTCCATTTGAGCGTATCATGCAGCTGGAGCTGTGTGACGAGGATGTCCAGGATCAGGCAAGTCAACCCCCATGATGGTGTCTGCACCCTGCATGTCATACAGACAACAAGGGTTGTCTCAAGTGTACATGTAGTGGCTAGCATATCTGCCCATTTTCCTTTAATGGGATGATAGGCTGCTTCTGAAACCCTGAATAGAGCTTTCTCCCTAGCTAGAGCACCCATACAAGATGTGGTAGACCAACCACAATTATTTTTGTAATAAGCACCTTGTGGAAGGCTCCGTGATCATTGTCACCCAGTTCAATACAGTGGCTTTTCTACAGTGCAGTAGATTGTGAAGCAATAATTTGATCTGTTCCTTTATCAGGACTCACCTCAGATTCAGATTACTTCTTTTATTAGGTAAGTGATTCCACTCAGTATACACCGTGCATTAGAGCCAGATCTTCAAAGAGGGGGCACAGGCAGCCAGGAAGCACTAGGCTTTGGGACTAAACCTGGTGGTTTAGCTGTTTTTTCCTTATTGCAGGAAAGTGATTATTCAACTTCCAGTCCTTTAGATTTTAATGAAAAGTAACATTTTCTGGAAAAAAAAATAGATAAATCTACTCTTTTTTTTTTTTTTTTTGGTTACTTCTGTTGGTGTTTGTAGGATAATTTCTGTTAGTCGTTCCTTCCCCCTGTTCGACTGGGTGGATTTATTTTTTGAAAGTTCTCTCTGTTTTGCCTCCACTAGGTGATCACATCCATAGGAGAGCTGGTGGAGGTGTGTTCCATTCAGATCCAGTCTGGGTGGAGGCCCTTGTTCAGTGCACTGGAAACAGTCCACAGCAGTAGCAAGTCTGAGCTTAAGGAGTACCTTGTTGGAGAGTATTCTATGGGTACGAGTTTTCTCTATTGCTTGTTTGATGTGTTTCTTCATCCCATTATCTCTGAGTGAGGAAGGGAGAATGTTAAAGCCATTCAGCAGTCTGGCTGAGCCACATTGTGCTGCTGGACCATTGATCCGTCAAGGTTGCTCTGGGGGTGTCCTGTGGAAGGAAAGAAAGAGGCTCCTTATCAGGCCCACCAATAGGAGGTGGAGGGGGTGCAAAGAGGACAACTACCCTGGGATCTAGCAATTCAAAAGGACCCCGGGCTCCAGCCACCACTGCTGCCTTTAAATCACTGCCAGAACCCTGCACAGGGCACTCCAGGCAGCGCTGAAGGGCTGGTGGGAGGCAGTGGGAGGCTAGCTCAGCCCTACTCCTTCTACCTGAGGCCCTGCCCCTTCCAATAGCACAGAGCCTGCCCACACCCTACACACACCTGGCCCAGGAGACTGGCAATTCTGTTGGCTTCCTACGCCTTATGGCCATCTCTTGTCTATGCACCCGAGACAGGCAGCCTGCATTTTGCCCACAGTGTGAAACAGGTGCTTCTGTAAGAGAAGGCTTGTTAGCATTAGAGGTGCTGGGCAGCTGATGAGCAAGCTTCATCTCATGTAGCACTAACACACAATCCATAGAGTCAAATTTGTAACAGTCCCAGATCTCTCCTGAACACAGCATGTCAATTTTATGGAACATGTATGGGGAAATGTCCATTTTATTCTATTTTTTTTTTATCAACTTAGCAGGTGTTTTAAAAGTCAGATCTAGGTAAGTATGTGCCTGCTGGAATCTAGTCTTTCAGATCCATTGTATACTTTAGGCAGGCGTTGAAAGGCTTATTATCAACTCAAGAAAACAGACCAATTTTGCTTCTGTCAAGAGTCAAGCTTGTAGATATGACAGCCACCTTGGCGGCCAGCAACACTGAGAACTGAACCAGAGCTAAAAGCAAGAAATGCTACAGCCTGAGCTAGAGAGAGAAATCTCTGTAGCTGGGGCAGATCTGTTCTGGGATTGATTTGGGGAAGTTCTTTGGTCTGTGTCATATAGGAGGTCAGACTAGAGCAGGGGCTGGTAAAATATAGTTTACGGCTGGATCCAGCCCCCCCAAACCACCAGATCCAGTCCACCAGTCTCCTCTGGCCACACCCCTGCACACCACTCAAAGCAGCCAGCTGCTAGGGCCAGCAAGTGCATCTCTGCGCACCACAAGCAGTGGGGGAGGGGAGCTCTACATGCACTGCCCCCACCCAGAACAATTTTGCACCTCCCATTGACTGGAAACCAGCCAGTGGGAGCTGCCTGGACTGTGTTTGCAGCACAGGCAGTGTGCAAAGTATCCACTCCCCTCAGAGAGCACATGACCCCCCCCCCCCCCCAGCTGGCTGTTTTGAGTGGCATGCAGGGGTATGAAAGGCAAGGAGCCTTCCTGAGGGCTCCCACTGGGCTGCAGGCTGGGAGCCACCTAGGTAAACCTCTCCCAGCCAGAGCCTGTACCTGTCACCCCAACCCCTTCTTCACCCAACCATCAGTTCTTCCTCCTGCACCCTTGCTCCAGGTCAAAGCCCTACCCTCTGTACTCCGGCTCCTGTACCCATACCCCTTCCTGTACCCCGAACACCTACCCCAGGTCACAACCCAAACCCCTGCGTCACAATCCCCTCCCAGATCCTGCATCCCCTCTTCCAGGTCTGAATCTCTCCTGCACCCATGACCCCTCCCAGACTTTGCACCCTCTCCTGCACCTTAATCCCATCCCAGATCGCAAACCCTACTTCACCCGAACTTCCTACATTCCATTCTGCACCACAATCCCGGACCCCTAGCTCCCTGCTGCACCCAACTTCTATACCAGACCTCCCCCCCCAACCTCCTCAATTAACATCATGGAAGATGCAGCCCTTGACCACTTACCAAATTCTTGGAGTGGCCCCCATAAAAAATTGTTGGGCTGGAGGTTCACAGTGGTGCCTTCTGGCCTTGGAATCTTTGAAACTATGACTCTCATTCTCTACTGATTAGGTACAGAGGGGAACCTGTAAATCACTCTCCAGTGGGTTGTGTGAGCACCCTCATGTAGCTAGTCCCTTGGAAGCTGCATCTACTTTCCTTTTCCTCTTGCTGCTAAGTCAGTCACAACATTTGCCTGTCAGAAAGTTGCCTATCTATCCCAGGGGTGTGATGGCACACACAGCTGAACTAGCATAATAAGAAAACACAGGGAACCTCACCCTCATTTAAAAAAAAAAAGTAACCATCTTCACATCCTATTGTTCTCACAGGGAAATGCCAGGCTCCAGTTTTTGATGTCTTTGAAGCATTTCTCAACACAGACAACATCCAGGTCTTTGCCAATGCCGCCACGAGTTACATTATGTGCCTTATGAAGTTTGTCAAAGGATTAGGTAAATATGATTTTTCCTTTTATGTCATTAAGCACAACCTTTCTCTTGTGGGGGTGGGTTTTTTATTCTGGAAGAGGTGAGTTGTTTATTAAAGAGTATACTTGGAGAAAGATTTCACAGATGGTAAGACAGGGATACTGTATAAAAGAATTATTCAAAAACATTTTTGATGCTGTTGGATTTTAGGGTATGTCACAGCAACAAAGATTCAGCAAACTAATAATTTTTTTCTCATTTTTACTATGACTTCCCATACCCGTATACTGTAAATACTACAAAATTCTATAGCAGTAGTCCAGAACTCTGCAGTCACAGTATTGTATGTTAGGGGACGGGATTGGATTAGCACAAAGAACACTGTAGCATTTTTTTCCTAAGGGCAGTTTTCCATTCAGTGATCAAAGCCACTTCCCCCCCCCCCCCCCCCAGTCCCTTAGCAGCAGCATTTGGCACAGAAGCTGCCAAAAATCTGCTGGAACATTCTGTAAGGACATGAGTATCGCAGGTAATAGCAGTCTGTCAGCAAGATTAACTTATTTCTGGTAGTGAGGTCAGAGAAAGTGGGAGAGAAGATAGGGTATGACAAGTCAAGGTGACCTTGTACTGTAATCATAGTGTTTGGATACATTTCAGAACAAAGGCAAATTCTGGTGGGTCGTTCTGCCCTCTTATTCACATTTCCCTCCTTGGCTTTGATCAAGAAACCATTGTCAGTAATTCTAAGAAAATTATGGAATTTATTCTCCTCCTCCTACTAATGTAAATAGCAACATGCCAGGGAAAACTGACTGGAGCCCTACTTTCTTTTGTTTAACTCATCCTTTAATTCATAAACGATGCAGCAATTTTGTGCCTCGTCCTACCCTCTGAAGTAATGGGTGTCTTAACGCTGATTTCAGTGGACACAGGACCTAGCCCTTGAAGCGGGGGAAGTGGCAATTATTTACTCCTTTATGGAAAACATTAAAATTGTATGCCAAGAACAAAAGAAGAAACTGTAAACACCGAACCAGTTACAGATTTTTCTTTTGATAGTTTAGAAAGAATATGTTTTCCATTTGTTGAGATGGATTTATCAAAAGGGAAAGAAATGGATATTTGTCTGTAAAATTGTAATGAACAAATGGAATTGCTACTCTGAATCCAGAATTTTAACAAATATCTAATTATATATAATATTTACCTATTAGCATACTTAACCGGCATTGCCCGAGTGCTTCAGGGCAGGGTCTTGGGGATGAGGGAAGTGGTTTTGGGATGGGGGCTACTTACCCGTGTGCTGGCAAGCAAGATTGTGGAGCCCCAGCTCTGCTGGTCATTCGGTTGGTGGAATGGCTGCCCTACTCTCCCCCTTCCCCCCGCAGTCTCGCTGGCCCCAGTGGACGCTTTTATATCGTGTCCCTTCAAAAGCAGCCCCTCCCTTTGCATGTTATGGAAAACTGTCCTTTTCCCAGGGCTTCCACTTCTCCTGCCACAACCACACCCTGATTTTGCTTTGTTATAAGAGGAATTTGCATACCAAATTTGGTGGTCCTAGCTCTTGCCGTTTCAGAAAAGTTCTTGAACACACAGACAGATGCTCTCTAAAATATACTCAGTAACAAAAGAGAAGATATTTAAGCATCAGGGATTTATTCCAAAGCTTACCAAAATCAACAGCTGTCTCCCCACTGACTTCAATAGGCTTAGAATAAAGGCCCTAGATCTTGTGCAACTACAGTACAGTGCTTATGAGGAACCATGTTTTTAAGAATGAAAGAAGATAGATCTGCTAATGTGTTTTAACGGTTGGAAAACACCTGTGGATGGCAGTAGGCACTGAAAAGTTGAAATAAAATTGTCTAAAATTTTTTGAACAAAAAACAAATTTCTCCCATTATCCTATTAACAAATCTACCTTCAGAGAGTAACTGCTAAGTTAGTGAGATACAGTGGGCCAAATGTGTTCCTGGCACTACTCCAGTGACTTCAGTGTAGTTATACCAGGTTTGAATTTGTACCTGCGTGAACCAAAGATTTGTCATGTCCCTTTAAACACTATGATCACACTTTATATTAAAATTACATGTATAAATAGTTCATGAATGAGAAAAAGATACTATGATATGTGTTGTGTGTGTTATATACAAATATAAACTCTGGTTATAACATGAATAACCTATTGGATCGATAACCATCTGTAAAAATATTCATTACCCTTTAACAACACTATACTACAAAGTATTTGCATATGTACTCTTAAAGCGTGACCACCATTTATTATGTTCTTGGATGGCAGAAGTGTCCCCAAACTCTTTAGCCTGAGGTCTAAGGGTTGCATTTATGGAATGTGTTGTCAAGAGCACATATTAGCTGGACTGAATGAAAAATGTGTGTTGCATAAAACTTTCACTTCTGTGTTTACGTTTACTGTGGGGGGGGGGGGTCCCTTCTTCCCCTTCCCCTTGTCTTTCAACTCCTAGGAGAAGTGGATTGTAAAGAGATTGGTGATTGTGTGTCAGGATCTATGTCTACAGATTTGTGCCTTCCCGCTCTTGATTACCTCAGGAGGTGTTCACAGGTATGCTTACTGATCACAGAGAGGTACAGACCTGAACTAGAAAATCACTTCTAGTTGGTTTTGTTTTTTAATTCATGGTAGTCATTGGAAATGTTTGCAGCACTTTAAAGACTAACAAGATGGTTTATTAGGTGATGAGCTTTCGTGGGCCAGACCCACTTCCTCAGATCAATACCAAAGTGATACAATCAAATGGCTGCATCTCTATCACTATTGGAAATGTTTGTCACTTTTTGTCTGCACCTGGTAGAGAATTTTATATATACAACTTCTGTGGCAAGTTTAATGTTAATATCCTACACTGCCATCGTGGAGGCAAAGGGTCAGTTCTTTATTGGGGTTTCTTACTCTCTTGGCCAGCTGAAGTGGGCACAGCTCAGGATATGGTAGACTCAGTCCTGAGGAGAGAGAAATGGACTGTAAGCTCTGTGAATGAGCAAGATGTGATACTGGCATGTTCAAACGTGAATCCAACAACACTGGGATTTGGGGGAGTGGAAAGATTTCAGAGAAAAAAAGAAAGAGAGAATCCTCAGATCTCTAGCAATGTGATGGACTCAGCCTGCTGAAATAGGGCAGCAGCCTGGCTGTCCCATAACAACATATCTAAAGGCAAGGGCAGAGTTCTAAGAAGTCAGAATGCCAGCATATTTTATATGCAATGTTGTTGTAGCCACGTCGGTCTACGTGACAAGGTGTATGAGGAAATGTCTTTTATTGGACTGATTTCTGCTGGTAACAGACACAAACTTTCGAGCTACACAGAGATGTTCTTCAGGTCTGGAGAAGGCACTTAGTGTCACAGATAAATACAAGGTCCAACAGATAGATAGAATATGTGACAACTTGTTATGCTAAACTATGGGCTCATTCAAGGTGAAGAGGCCCATTAACAACCTACAGACATAGGGCAAAAAGAAGGACTAGGGCATTACAGCTTGTTGTAATGAGTCATACATCCAGTGCCTTTATTTTTACATAACCTCCCTGCATAGGTTTCTGTTCAGGGTTGCTTGGACATTTTTTGTCTGCACTTTGATATAATTTTTCTTTTTACCACAGTAGCACATGAGGGTCTTAGTCATGGACTGGGGTCCCATTGTGCTGCATATCAGAGAGAGTGTCCTTACCCCCAAAGCAATTAGAATTCAACTATAAGATGAGAGACAGGGAATAGGCACAAGGAAATAATGAGACAGTGTTGGTCAGCAAGGCAAGCAGCAGTCACGACAAATTGTAACTATTATTGTTAACATTCTGTGTGATAGCCCTAAGCATTTGGTTTATGGCAAAATCTGCAACATCACATTTTCTCTCTCCCCACCACAGAGAAAGGGAGCTACCCTATTTGTCTCTTTTCTTCTGATTTGTTTTATTGCTCTTATCAAAAAAGGAAGAGAAAAATATGTAATAGATACATTGCAAATACTTGTACTTTGTTTCCTAGGCATTTTTAATATAATACATGTCTTCTCTCTGCTCACAAATTGAAATTTGGGCCCCAGTTCTACCTTGCTCAAAGCAGGACCTTACCTGACGAAAATGTTGGGAGGCTGCTGCCTCATAATTCAAGAAATGCTGTATCATTTATAGGGATTGGTGTATAGGGATTGGTATAACATGGAGTGGAAATGTTAGTGGCACAACACTGCTGTGCTATATTTAGCTCTAGAGCAAAAGGGACCATTTTGAATACTACCTTGAATTTTAATCCGGTCAGTTCATATCATTAGCAGCCACCCACTCAAATACTTCTAACGTTACTTAGACACCAGTGCTTTATGACACTAGAAAATATGAAATCCCAGCTTTCAGAACAGAGAAAGCACTAAAATTATCACTGGTGATATGATGTTGCAAATATCACGTTCATTCCTCTTAAACAACATGTACAGGTTTGCCAGCTGTAATCAACCTTTACTGGGCTAGTGATCAGAAAGGTTTTTTTTTTTTTCGTCTTTTTTTTTTTCTATCTTCCAAAATATTCTGCAGATAGGTGGATGGCTGGTAGATAATGATAATGTTTAGTATTAATTCACTGCTTTAAATCTTCAAAGTACCCTGAACAACTAACCCTCACACAATACTCATGCAGGATCAGTAGTATTTTAATTTCACAGCTTGGGGAATTGACACCCAAGTTATTTCAATGACTTGTCCGAGGACAGAGCAAATTACCAGTAGAAGGAGCTCTTGATCCCTAATCCTGTATTCAGTGCCCTAGGCTACGCATCCACAGACAGATCCAAATATCCAGCCCAAATACTGTAACTCCAATACTTATTTTCCCCAGGTGTGATATGACAACACTTTCCCACTTTATGTTCTCTCCTCATTCAGTTGCTAGCCAAAATCTACAAAATGCCCTTGAAGCCAATTTTCCTCAGTGGCCGGCTAGCCAACCTGCCCCGAAGAGTCCAGGAGCACTCAGCCAGCAGCGAGGATGGCATTGAGTGTGTTCTTTCTGACTTTGAGGATGACACTGGTAGGTGAATTTAAAATAATGCCTCTTGTGTAATTGTGCTGACACCCAGGAGTTAATCAGTTCCACACTGCTGCAAATATGAGGTCACCCTGTGTTTATAGTGTTAACATATCCACATATGTTGCAGTTTAAGATCTGTTGTGCTGGTTTCTCTCAGTGGGGAGAACCCGTGCCCCACCTAGCTCTCTCCTCCCATGCAGACACAGTGATTTCACCTCATTTATACTCAGTGATGTTCTGCATCCCTAAGAGACCCACACTCTTCTGGGATGAGGCGATCAAGTAATACCAATGACAGCCTGATAACCCTGACCCTTCCATCCACTAACTGGGTATGAAGGGAGAAAGATGACAGAGTACAGCAGGAGGGGGAGAGATGCTCTATAAATGAAAGAAGGGAGAGGGGAGCAGATATTCAAAATGGGCAATGTTCCCTCACCGCCACGCACACCAACTGTATTGGGATGGAGAGAGAATAAAGACTAGGAATCCATTATCTAGCTCACAAGAGAGTGTTTTCCTTCCACTCCCTGGCATTCTACAATCAACCACAGCCCGTGATCAAACTTGGAAATGCATTATAAATAGCATCTAGTCTGTTTCCTCATTATATGTGTCTATTTCTAGGTCTTATCAATGTCTGGATCATTCTGCTGGAAGAATTAACTACTGCCATATCCAACTGTCCCCGCCAGCACCAGCCACCCACCCTGGATTTACTTTTTGAGCTGCTGAGAGATGTTGCCAAAGTTCCTGGTAATTTCAATGACTTTATAGAACATCTGCTACTGAAACACAGGAAAATCCTTGTTAAACTAGAAAGGACTGTGAAGATAGTTTGCATAGCTTCTCTAGAGGGGAGATATTGTCCATGTGGTGTTCATTAGTAACTTCTCAGCTAGGTTAAAGATCACATGGACTAGTTCCCAGGGGAGCTGCATCAAAAAGATGATAGACTTTGCATAGGGGAGGGGAAAGGGGTAATTGTGAGGTAGCTTTTGACATGTATTGACTTTCTTGTTGGTACTGTTGTCCAGTGCACATGATACTCCTTGTTCTTGACCCAACAGGGTAGCAAGCATTTTTCCCCCATTCCTTTGAAGGCCAAACTGATGTCATATCAATTCACAGCATATATAGGTACATTCCCACACATTCACTATTTTATCCAGAACATATATTTCCTTAATGTTACCACTCACCCAAATCTCTCAAATGCATGTGCGCACATACTTCTGCCTGCCTATCTACCTACCTTTCTCTTCATGAAGTGTCTCTGAAAGCTTTTACCTTGCTTTGCTGTATCTGCTTGAAAAACTTGTTTCTTGAAGTGCCAAACTGTTGTCTGTATGCTACTAGACACCATTTATGCAATCCTGCTTGAATGTTCATCCAGCGTAACTGCACTGCTCAGTTTGCATTCCTTTAGTCAGAACCAGAACTGTGCATCAGACACCATAATATAGAAACATATGCCTTTACACCACAGTAGATGTTTATTCACATTTTATATTAAGAACACACAAATAATGGACTTGAAGAGTAAAAAAAACCATGGTGGTGTCACTTGTAGAAATAAAGTACTACTGTCATGCCCAATATTTATTTTATTGACTGCTGAATATCTTGCCATTTTCTTGATCACTCTTTCCCAGAAAAATAGTTGCTCTGTCATCTTACTTCTTAAAATAAATCTACATCAAATCCAAGATGACAGTTGAGTTCCTCTGTTATTCTTCAGTTAATAGGTGATTTCCTATACACCTTCACGAGACCGAGGTGTATGTACTGCTGAAAACATTACTGGTTCATAGTTAAGATAACACAATTGTTTCAGATATTTTGGAAGTAATTTTCTTTAACATCACTCAATCCGTGATCTCAGTCTGGAAAGGGGTATTGGATTTCTTAGTCTGGGCATGTATTTGATGGGTAGTTGTAGCCTGAAGGTCTTATCACGGTTGTGTTTTCCTTTCAGGCCCAGGATTTGGCATTTATGCGGTTGTACACCTTCTGCTCCCCACAATGTCCCTCTGGCTCCATCGTAGCCATGGTGACCATTCTTACTGGGATGTGGCATCAGCTAATTTCAAGCATGCCATTGGCCTTTCCTGTGAACTAGTAGTAGAGCACATTCAAAGTTTCATACATTCCGGTAAGCAGTCCCCCTTCAACATCAAATCTAATGATACACTCACTCACCAGGTAGAGTTTTACTATGTCAGATGCTTAGAAGAGGGTTTAGTTTTGATTGTTCAAGAACAAGTCAAAATCAGGGAGAGTGGGAAAGTCATTTTTACTTTAAAGGGGGTTATGTTAAACTTTCCAAAAATATAAACTTAAAGTTTTACATGCAATATCATAATGAACTGTAATTGGCAGATGCTAACAGTTCTTTTCCCAAAATCAGTGGGAATATTTTACATTCCCATATACTTGCCTGAAGAGAACAGCTCTCCTCTTAATTTGTTGTATTTTAACACTCACTGCCATTAGTGTCAAAGAATCAAGTATGTAAAACATCCAGATATCAAGAAGGATTGCCATTTGTGTAAATGATATTGCAAAGGCGGTAATGCTAAAACCAACTTTCTTTTCCCTGTAGACATTGGCTATGAGAATATGATTAATACCATGCTAAAAGATCTCTTCAAGTTGTTGGTAGCCTGTGTGGCAGAGCCTACAGAAACAATCTCCAGAGTTGGCTGCTCATGTATCAGGTAATACAGAAAAGCTTCTTTCTCCTCATCAGCATATTAAAAAGAGGAAGTGATGCAAAGACTCCTGAATAGAGAAGTCTTGGCAGAACATATAGATTGATCATTTTGGCCACCATTTCCATAGTAATCAATAACCTGTCTCTTGTTCTTTAAAAGCAAATTCTAGAAATGGCTTCCAAAAGCTGAAATCAAACGTCCATCTATTAGCCAGACTCCGTTTGCTTGTTACCAAACTAAATTCCCAGTAGTCAAGGGGAAGGTAGGAACGTGTGGGAATGCCCAGACCCTGTCTATATTGACTAAACCTTGTCAGAGCAGAGGGGAGAGAGAGAGAGAGAAAGTCCATAATTTTGGGATATGATGGAAACACATTTCTCCAATGAAAATATTTGCTCTACACTAGTATCTACATCACCAGTCAATGAACAGCCTCTAGAAAAAAAAAAACTGTTGTTGGCTAGAATTCACAGGTCTCCTGAGGTTAGTATTCCCTTCACATTCTGCAAATCAAACTCAAAATGTGGTTTGCAGCATTGAACAAACAAAGATACAGTCCCTGCTCTGAAAACCTTGCCTTCTATATAGATAAAAAGCATTCAAAAGCAGCCACAAAAGCAATACACTGTGTATGCAAATTGGTCAGGGTAGTGATTGGCACACATCTTACTAGCTCAGTGTTGGTAAAGCAGCTGCCTAGATTTTTCTCTACCCAATTGGCCCAATTTTTACCTTCTTCCTTTGAGTCAGAAAAAGTTTTGTAGGACTTGGAGGGTTAATAACTTCTATGTTCTGACTTGCAGGTATGTCCTAGTGACAGCAGGGCCTGTTTTTACTGAAGAGATGTGGAGGCTTGCATGCTGTGCATTACAGGACGCGTTTTCTGCGACTCTTGAGCCAGTAAAGGTAATGCCAGCATCCCAATGAGTGCTAGACTGAGTATTGACCAGCCTCAAGTCACTGACATTTGCTAGATCAATAGATTCCCTTTTTCTGAGAAACTTGTGTGTCTTCATTTTTGGTAGGGTGAAATCAAACAGTTTGCCCATAAATCAAAATATCAGAAAAGTAATTTAAGATCTGTTAGCATATGTTTTAGTTATTGTTACGTTAATTTGGTTTGGTGAAAGTTCTCAATTAACAACCCTGAAAACAGAAGTGTTTGATTTCCCCCCCCCCCCCCCCCCCCCGGGCCCCCAAAAGGACAAGTACGCCATGGGCAGTGGCATAGTGCTGTGATTCTTAAGACAGTGCTCTACTATTGCACCAAAGACCAGGGAGGGAAGTGACCATGCTCCCCTGCCAATGTGAAATTGGTAGGGTTGAACAGACTTCGTCTCCATGACGTGTCTTTGTATCCAGGTCTTCAGCTGGATTGACAAAAGCAATAGGAAAACAAACAATAGCCTGAGTTTTGCTGCAGATTGAGTCCAGACTAAAATGCTTGAGTCTTTCACCTCTTTTTTTTTTGTTTTGTTTTGTTACAACCAAAAAGTAAAATCATCACAGTCCAAGCTGCTTACAAGGGAATCAACAGTGCAGTTGTTCAAATAAAATATCCCTGGAGAGGCCAGGGCAATTATGGGACATATCACTCAGAACCTGGCAATGCATATGTGCTCAGTAGGATGGAGGGCTCTACAACTACTTGGTTGATCTTACACACATTGAAAATCTGATGTTGTGTCTCTCTATAGAACCTATTGGGCTATTTCCACAGTGGTTCTGAAAGCTTTAGTGGTGATGCCTGTGAAGTGAAGGTGGCAGCCCCATCTCTCTCCCCCAGTGCCGAAGCTGAGTACTGGAGAATCCGAGCCATGGCACAGCAGGTAATGATCTCAGTACGAAGGAAGCCAGAGAGTGGCCTCCCTTCTAGAGAACAAACTATTTACTAAAAGAGTTAAACCAACATGCAAGTTGGGAATTTTCTTTCCAAAAATTCTTAGAAAGGGCAAATAATTGTACTGTGTGAGAGATTTTGCTCAGTATCTGTGTTACTGGAGGCCCAGGGAAGCATTTCCTTCCAACTATGCATTGTCCCCCAATGGAGGGCAGTAGGCTTGTGAATCTCAGTACTAAATAAATACCATCTTGCTGGAGTTTGCCTTGTCCTTGTCACTTAAGACAATGCCCCATGAACTACTTCCCCAAGCAGCTCTTTTGTGCAAATGCAGGTAAATGCCCTTTTCCACATAGGAATAATCATTCTCCCAAAAGTAGTGAAATGACTGTCATTTTGGACACATTAAAAATAAAATTGGACAGGCCCTTAAAGGCAGAGACAATCTTGCTTGGAGAAAAAGGATGGCTTAGAAATTGACAGAAGACACCTGTTGGTTTGTCTGTGTAATTGATTGCACATGCTGCTGCTTGGAGTGCACATTTCACAGATAAGATGCAGAAGTGGAACTGATGGGAAATAACAGAAAGGCAACCCATGTGGAGACAGACTAGTGGGTGATATTGGCAGTGTTTAAGTTTTTAAACACAAAGTTCAGAATAGCCTACCCCCTATCTGGTTACACGTGTGCATGTACAGTGCCTCTTCAGTGACATCTCCTGAGATGAATTCTGCTCACTTGTGCTTTAGCACAACTGTCCCGTTACAGTACAAAGCATGACAAGCCACAAGGGTTGAACTTTGGTTGACTAACCACTGGAAGTCAAGTGCCTTTGGAAATAATCCCTCTCAGAATGCACAGCCCTCAAGTGGGACACAGTAGCTATTTGAAGGAGTTGTTCTGTTCCTATATGTATTACTCTTTCAAACAATGCAAGTGTTGAGCTACTTGTTGTGCATAATGTGCGTGTATTGTAGGTTTTCATGTTAGACACCCAGTGCTCACCGAAGACCCCGAACAACAAGGAGGGATTTGAACATGCTCAGTCCTGTGTGCTTATCATTGAGCTGCCCCCTGACAAGAAACCCAATGGGCACACCCAGAAAAGGTAAGAAGCCAGCCCCCTGAAAGTCTTCTGAAATAAGCAGAAGGAAAAGAATGTTTTTAGCTAAGTAGTGATGTGAAAGCAGTAGAGCAAATCTGTCAGTTCTTCAGTTTTGCTAAAAATATGAAATATCAGTGAATAGAATGGCACTTAGGGAAGAGCAACAAATATCAGCACACAGGAGGGACCCTTTTGTGAGGAAATATTGAGAGCCTGATAGTGCAACCTGCCTACTGGTGCACACATACCCATGAGTAGTCCTATTGAAGTAAGTCAGGTTATATGAGTTGTGCTCAACTTTTGTCAGGGGTCTACAATTTTTGTTTTAAATGAGATAAATACATATTGATGGCTAGGTTGAAGGAAATGTATAGTTTACAACTCTCTGAAAGGTGTATCCGAAAGAGTTATCATCTAGGGTTTTATACAAGAGTCTTCAACTTGAAGAACCAGGGCTGGAATTAGGAAAATTTAGGCAAATTGCAGGAAGATCTTCCTACCATTGAGAACTATTAGTCTGTGCAGTAGTCTCTCAAAGAAAGGTTCAATAGCCTCATCACATGGTATGTGAAAACTAGACTGGAACAAGAACGAGCAAATCATTTAGTGGGGGAGGGGGAGGGGGGTTGGTGATGGATGGAGTTGAATTTTTCAGCAGCCAAAAATAGAAAATCCTGTTTAAGTTTTCAAAAATTTGCAATCACCATGGAGACAAATGGTTATGCTGTTTTGTACATGGCCATACTATGTAGAAATTAGAACCAAAATAGCTAATTTGTACCCCACAAATGTTTCTACTTTTTTTTTTTTTTAAACCATAACAAATTTTGCTTGTTAAATAAAGGACCATTATATTTTTTGGATGAAGAACAAAAAGAAATTTAGGACAGTGGATCAAAGTAAGCTAACCCTAGGTTAGGGAAAGCATTGTCCAAAACTACCAGTGTTGTGCTCTATATACTAAGCTGAGAAAGTGTGTGGGGGTGGTGGTTTTGTAAACACCACTCTTTCAAGTATTCAGTCAGTCTAATGCTGAAAGATCTGCGAGTGATTACCTGACACTTCACATTCTAAGTTTATCATATGCACTTAAGTTGATAGTGTTCAGCAGTGTCAAAAGGTAACGTCAACCCCAGTAGCATAAATGGAACACAGTGTCAGAATTGTGAATCCAGGACCTGCATTTATAGGGGTGGAAATATACTGCCAACAATGAAACATTTGGGGATGAATTCTGTGAGATAAATGGTCTGTGCCAAGTCCTTTTGTTCCTCATTCAGAGTAGTAGTCTTGCTCACAGTAAGGTGCAGATCCTGATAATCCTTCTTTGGCTGAGGAGAAAGAAGGACAATACAACTTAATTTCCTTGCAAGGGTGTGCAAAGGTATTTCAAAGCTGCAATCCCTATGCTTCCTGCTTCTCTCTCCTCTCGAGGGAATAACCAGTTTCATCCTAAAGAATGGGACAAATTGTGCAACATTCCTTTGCCTACTTAGGGTACATCTACACAGCAGAGTTATTTTGGAATAACGTCTGTTATTCAAAAATAATGTTGTGCTGTCTACACAAGAAGCCTGTTATTTTGAAATAAAATCAAAACAGGCTTCTTACTCCGCCTTCCTGTAAACCTCATCATACCAGGATGAAGGAAGTCAGCGGAATAGCAATTTATTTTGAAATAAGCAACACAATTTGCATAGCTCAATTCAAGGTGCACGCTACTGTCTAGATGCAGCCTTAGTGTACATAGAGAGGAGATGGGAGCACTTTCCAGTGTAATGGCATAAGTGGCAAGCCATAATTGAACATTTATAAGGGAGCATGGGCCTTTCAAAAGGATCACTGTACTAAACACAAGTACTGTGAGCCATTCCAGCACCAGTAGACTTGTGTAGGGAATAAACCATCAGGAGTTGGGGTCCATTTTCATATATAAATGGATTTCCCAGGTTTGGTGACAGATTTTTGCTGGGCCAAGGGCAATGTGGGTGGGGCTCAGGTGGGAGGGGGTAAGATTAGAGCAGCTAGCCCTCTGCACTGCCCCCACTGCACTACACCTCCCTAACCCAGCCTGGACTGTACCATGCGGGGTTCCAATGACTATTTAAAGGGCCTAAGGCTCTGGCCACTGCAACTGCAGCCCATAGCCACAGTCCAATGGCCCTGGGGTTTCCATTTTTTAGCCTCCTCTTCACCAGAATGGGGCTCAACTCTTGGCTGTGCCATTATTTTCCTTTTTATTGTTTTCTCCAACAATATAGCTGTTGCCAGTCTCGCATGCTAAAAATTGTTACCATGCTGAAGCTTTGCTTTAACCTCATGGGATTTCTCTTTTCCCATTTGATTTTTGCTTCATTAATGCTGCATTGTTCCACAGGAAGCTGGGGTAAGGGAGCATTTCTTTTCCTACCAATTGTTTCACAATTTGCAGTAACAACATTATGCTGTAATGGGACTGGTGTGATGTACCCTTGTTTGTGTGTTTACCAGCACCTTAGCTGGGTGTTTTACCTAGGAAACATCATCCTGGCCAAGCAGTACTGCAAACAAATATCCTATTTAACTGTACGGCCCAGATTTTGAAAGGTGTTCAGGCATCCTGGTGCTCAACATTGCAGACCCTAACTGATATGATCCTAAGTCTAATTTTCAAAAGGAATTTAAGCACTTAGAAACCAAAATCCTGCTGACATGCAAAGGCAATTAGACTCCTAAGTGCCTACATCCATTTTGAAAATGAGATTTAGGCTCAGATTTTTAAAGGTATTTTAGGTGTTGCATTACTGAGGGTGGCAACACTTAGTGTAGGTCTGGCACATGATTAGTCCCTTTCAAGACAATGGAAGTAGTCCTTTGCTTAAAGTTATGTTCATGCACAAGTACCTTGTTGAATTGGAGCATCGGTCAGTACCCATCCTTACCCGTATTCAGAATATGCAGCTGGGTGAGACATCCAAAAATGTGGGGCACCACTGGGTCTTAATGTCCTTCCAACCACCTCTTCCTATTCCTGGCTTCATGTCTTCTGGAGAGGATCTAGTTAACTTAAGTGAAAAAACCTATTAGCACAACACTGAACCTGTGAAAGAGCCATTCAAGTGGTGGTAAAGCCATTTAACAGGCGTTAGTCAACAGGACCTTAGTTGAAAATTTGCTTTAAGAATATTTCATTTCGTGCATTGCTGAAAAGTATAAAAATCAGATCTCTCAAAAAAATCTGCCATCAGCAGAGCCCTGCAAGGCCACAGGTATCTGGGGATATCCACATCTATAGATGTGTATAGCTGCAGCTCATTTTTGAGGAGAAGGATAAAAAAAATTGTATCCATGCAGGGCTCTAGCTACGGGGCATAAGGGCACCAGTTTAATAGTACTGTGTAGGGCCCCATAAATCCTGGTCAGTAATGTTTGTAAAGCTATCTGCTAGAAAAGAGCTCCTGGATATTCATAGGATTTTGTCATCATGACAGTTGTCATGTAATATGAAGCCATTCCAGACTTCATAGAGTCACTTGTACTTCATGGCCAACATGCATGCATGGTAAATTTGCCACAACAGCTCTCTGACCTGTGACTGCTACGCATGTGTGCACACAGAAATTACATCAAAACAGAGGTAGCTCTTCTACCACAGTAACATCTATTTGTACCTCCAGCAGTGTGCTGAGACAACTCTAGAATACTAGCACTCAGCTCCTCCTGTCACAACAGGCACTGCTATCCATACATTTATCACAGCATCGGTTCCAGTTCTGACATTATAGCATCTATGGCTGTATGCAAAGACTGAAGAGATTAAGAAAATTATCAAACTAAAATGTTGGTGATTTGTAGGATTAAAATAAAACACTGTGCCTTATGCTAGCCTGGTTTATGCTGTGGGATTCTAAACATTTACTCATTAGTGAAATAGCTGCAAAATTTTATCATGACAATAAGATGATGTTTTAGCATCCTAGATTTCCTGTGCAGATCATTGAGTGATGTATGGCAGGATGTTCCTGATCTCACTGAGAGGAGTGGGGACACATACATTCAACTCACAAGTCTGTGAATAATACCCACTAGGAGGGATACCATATTTTCCATCCCATATTAGAGGTATATAGGAATCTTTTCTTACATGCAACCAATATGCTTTAGAACAAGAGCTTCTATGCTGTCTCCCACCACATTCCTTATAGTTTGTGTCCAGCTGCTCTGGGAAGCTTTTAAAGAGGTTCTTGGCCCTACTAGAGGGGAAACGGAAACCAGGAATTAGTCAGTTTGTGTCTAGTCAGATCTGCCATGGCAAAGCTAAGCTTTGTCTCTCTCTAGTGGCAGGAAGCCTGCCACTCCTCTGTGTGAATTTAATCAAACCACAATAAAGAGAGAAGAAAGTACAAGGACCTAAGCAAAATCAGGAGATGCTGACATACTAGTCTACAGTCTTCCTAAGTAAGCTTAGTTACAGTGATACTGAAAGAAAATATTTGATCCCACAGCTGATGTCAAATGTGCCCAAAGGCTACAAAAGTAGCAAAGGCATAGTACAGTATTGAAATGCCCATTACATTTTGAATAGGACCTGATCCAGAAAACTTTTGCTCCGCATCCTTATCCAATAGATTGTAATAAACGAGACTTCAAATGTGAGTCAGGGCTACTAAAGCAAAGATTTGCAGGATTGTGTAGCTTTCATGACTCTCTTAAAATGCAGCGTATTCCTGTAAAAGAGTAACATGTGAATTATAAATTAACAGTTCATATTCCCCTCCCCTTTTTTCCCCCCCACCCCTCTTGACATCAAGTATCCCTTTCAGGACAATAGTGGTGAGTCTGTTGTCTCATCAAGTGCTGCTCCAAAATTTGTATGATATCTTGTTGGAAGAGTTTGTGAAGGGCCCCTCTCACATAGATGACAAGACAATACAAGTGCCAGAAAACAAACTGGCTGGGTTCCTCGGGTATATTTCCATGCAGAATTTGGCTGTCATCTTTGACTTACTGCTGGATTCCTATCGGACAGCCAGAGAGTTTGACACCCGGCCTGGGTTGAAGTGCTTGCTGAAAAAAGTGTCTGGCATTAGTGGAGCTGCCAACTTGTACCGCCAGTCAGCAATGAGCTTTAACATTTACTTCCATGCCTTGGTCTGTGCTATACTGACAAACCAGGAGAACATGACCGCAGAGCAGGTGAAGAAGATCCTGTTTGAGGATGACGAAAGAAGCACAGACTCTTCCCAGCAATGCTCTTCAGAAGATGAAGACATTTTTGAGGAAACTGCCCAAGTCAGCCCCCCAAGAGGGAAGGAAAAGAGACAGTGGAGAGCTAGAATACCATCTTTGAGTGTTCAGCCAGTGAGCAATGCAGACTGGGCTTGGTTAATCAAAAGGCTTCACAAGCTATGCATGGAACTCTGTAACAACTACATCCAAATGCATCTGGATTTGGAGAATACTGTGGAGGAACCTCCAGTTTTCAAAGGTGACCCTTTTTTCATCCTACCATCCTTTCAATCTGAAACATCCACCCCATCAACTGGAGGGCTGTCTGGAAAAGACACACCTTCAGAAGATGACAGAAGTCAAAGTAGGGACCACTTAGACAATCTGACTCCCAGGGGAGGGACTGGAGAAATGCTGCTACTCCCACCATTGAGCCCTAAAATAGAGAAAAAAGACCAAGCCAGGAAAAAAGAATGGTGGGAGAGCGCTGGCAACAAAATCTACACAATAGCCACTGATAAAACTATCTCCAAACTCATGACAGAGTATAAGAAAAGGAAGCAGCAGCAAAGCTTGACGACTTTCACCAAAGATGTCAAAGTGGAAAAGAAGGGAGAGTTTCTGGGCTCGAGAGGGCAGGATTCACCACTCCCCCAGCGACCGCAGCATCTGGTGGACCAGGGCCAAATGAGGCATTCCTTCAGTGCTGGCCCAGAGATCTTGAGGCAAGAGAAGCGACCACGCTCAGGATCTACAGTCAGCTCTCTGAACATATCTGTGCGAGATGCAGAGGCACAAATCCAGGTAAGATACAATGGCAGATTATGGCAGGATAATACCAAAAAGGGGTAGAAATGACTAAACCAAAGTGTCTAGCATTAGAGATCTATGAGTATCCCTACAAGCTAGGATTGATGTGCTCCTACCTCATGATCAGATCAGAGAAAGAGTATTCAGTGGAACAATAGAGACTTCAGTGAAATTGGAATGGGAGCTACTTGGTAAAATTTTGTGAAGCGCTTCAGTGACTTTCGAGCTTATGCCCCATTTTCAAAAGTAATGTAGCTAATTAGTAGCCTTTGACTATGAAAATGAAACTTAGGTTTAAGTCACTTAGGGTGGTACAATTCCCAGTGCAGGTAGACACATTTGCACTGGCTCATCTCGAGCCTAATGTACTAGAACTCGCAGTGTCTACCTGGTTTGGAATTCACACATCCCAGCTGCAGTACAGACATAGCCTTCAGTGCTTTCGGAAATGTTGCCAATTGTCTCAGACATCTGGGCTACGTCTACATTGGCAAGATTTTGCGCAAATACTCTTGCATTAAAAGTATTTGCACAAGAGAGCGTCTACACTGGCATGTGCTTTTGCACAAGAGCATCTGTACCAGTGTAGATGTTCTCTTGCACAAGAAAGCGCTGATGGCCATTTTAACCATAGGGCTTTCTTGCACAAGAAATTCATGTTGCCTGTCTACACTGGCCTCTTGCGCAAGAAGCACAGATTTCACACATTAGAACGTCAGTGTTCTTGCGCAAGAACTCCCCGCCAGTGTACACAGGCTGCATGTTTTTGCGCAAAAGCAGACGCTTTTGCACAAAATCATGCCAATGTAGACACAGCCCTGATGTTTAAGGCCTTAATTTGTGATATTGCAAAAATTGAAAATTCTACAATATTAAACTTCCACAGCAGTTTTTATTTTAATTAGCTTACTTTATACAGACCACAATTTTGCATACATTGAGGTTTGCAATAAATATGGGCAGTCAAACTGGTAGAAGCTGGGGTTACTATTATCAGCCCCATGCATTAATGCCTGTAATATAATTGCAGCAAAGTGTTAGATCAAAAAAAAAATTAGCAGGCATAATACAATACTCAAGTGTTTTATTGTTCCAGCAACTTTTTCCTAAACAAATGGGTCTTCTCTGCCACAGGTAGCAAATTGACGCCCATAATATGCTATGCAAGTCCAGTGACTATTTACATGGCTGTTTTCTGATTCTGTACAGCAAATTATGTTTTTCAAATTTGTTTTAGGCATGGACTAACATGGTGCTGACAGTTCTCAACCAGATTCAGACCCTGCCAGACCAAATATTCACAGCCCTCCAGCCAGCCGTGTTCCCCTGCATCAGTCAGCTGACTTGTCATGTGACTGACATCCGTGTCCGTCAGGCTGTGAGAGAATGGCTGGGAAGAGTGGGAAGGGTCTATGATATCATTCTGTAAAAGGAAATATGTTTCATTAACAAGAGGAGAAGGAATCAAAGGCCTTTACAGGTATACAAACACAATGCCGTTACTGACAGTAAGAGGGATGGAGCTACACATATTGCCCATTTGTGATAAATTCTGAAATAACAGACTCTCCAACATGTCCTCTACCCACTTAAGATTGTGTGTGTCAGTCTCACACCAACAAAGGAAGCTCTACAGTTCACATTAAGTAGCAGGAAATGAAACCAAGTGATGAATCTGAACATTGTTGGTAAATCAGGCTGATATATAAAGGCTCAGTAAATTTCATTAGGTATTTTCATTTGTGAAAGCTAGTACTGTGTATGAATGCTTCTGCAGTGAAGAAAATCTGTGTGGATGTAGTTGAGGTGAAACTGTATTCACTAAATGGATCTCACGTGAATCTTTAATTCCCAAGATTTAGGACCAAAATTATCAGACTGGTCTTACCTGGCCTCCATTTTTTGAACCTGTAAGATTATGGACCCCAGTAATTGAAGGTTCAGAGGATCCAATAATTGATGTATTCAAAGTGCCAGCTCTAGCCAAGAGTCGATTGTGCTTGAAAGGTGATCCAATTGTCTACATGCTGGGCTAAGTCACACATTTAGATAACTGAATAATTGTGAGGAAAAAAGGTAAGGGTACAAAAAGGGAGGCCAGAGGGGAGTGGTTGGTTGCTTGTGGTACTCTTTATATTTTCCACTTGAAACTAAAACACACATCTGGGAAAACAGACACCCTAAGGATTCTTACATATCTAAACGTAGTATTGCCCTCGCTGCTTAGTAGTGATTAAAATTTACATTCTAGCCAGTGGTTTTAAGCTTGGGCCTTTGTGTGGCTGCTTTTCATTGTACCTGCTGTAAACCAGACAAAGGAAAGTCACCCCTGTGTAGGAGAGGCCACTGTAGCATAGCCTTGGGATAGTGGGCCCTTTTTGCTAACATATTTGATATGGCTTGAAGAAAGGTGGAATTGCCAGGTCTCCTCTTCAGCCTACTATCAGCCACACATGCAGCAAAATCCCCTCTACCAATCCACAGTGCAGACACTATTCCATTCATTCCACATCTGTTACTCCTACTGCAGTCAGTGGTAGTTCTGTGAAGCTAGTGAAGAATATGCACTAGTGAGTTAAATTACACTCTGCACAACAGAAGTGAGGCAAACCCTAGCATTCAATCACACACGCTGGGAATACTGTACTATATACATCAGCGCCCTATACACAGAATTGGCTTGCATGTTTTCACATAGGAAGGTAGTCTCATGTGTGCGTCCTGTGGATCCCCATCATTTGCAGCTATATATATACACACACACACACACACCTCTCTCCCCACCTGTACAGCTTGTTCACAGGAGTCAAATTGGAAAAGAGCTGGCAGTGTTACCCTCAGTTGGTCAGAAGAGGTGCCTCAGACTGAGTTCCCTACACCCTCACACTTCAGCTTGAGCAGAGTTCACCAGTGTACAGTGTCTGCCTGTACTGGTGTACAACAAAACAAATCCTCCTTATTTCAAAAGATGAACCTCAGCCAGCAAGAACATGTTGATTCTGCAAGGAACCCCATTTGAGTGGCACACCTTTTAAATCTAGCACAGGGTTCTCCTGTGCTGATTTTACAGGATCAGGGCCTACATTTCTAAAACTCTTACTGCTTTGGGATAAATTTCATGAATAATTTGTGTAGAAAGCTTGATGAGGCATGATGAACTCCAGCAAAAAAGCAAACTCATGCTAATTCTCCATTATGCTAAGGCTCAGTTAGGTTTACAGAGGGAAGAAATGGCCCCCTGATGGTAGCCCCCCTGGGAACCTCTCTAACCACTGTAGAGGAGATACAAGAGCTCTCCCCACATCTTCCTCCCAGTCATCTAGTGTGCGGGGCAGGATCAGGGACATGTCTGGATTGCACAATGCTATGGCCAGTTTCTGCTTCACATGGCCTGATTGATGGAACAGATTGTAAGTTACAGCACCAGGGGTCCAGCATACAGCTGTAAAACCTAAAATATGGGACATACAAAGGTGGATTAAAGCTACCGTTGTCCTCCCCCCAATCCATGTAACAGAGGGCTTGTCCACATGGTGAGTTAGATTCATACCCTCTGCACTACAACCCACACCAACTTGCTATACTGCCTGTGTTTTTTCCTTTCTGCTTGCAAGCCAGCGTGTCATGCTACAGTATTCTCTGCTTACTTAATCACACAATTTACTGTAGAGACACAAGATTGACAAGGGAACAGTATCTTTTCTTATATTTACAAAAAACCTCTCTCCCCCACCTTGTGTCTCTAATATGCTGAGCCTAATACAGTTGCAAAACTGCGCCCCATAGTGATTAAATAGTCTGTCCTGAGCTAGGGCTTTTTTCCAAAATTAAAGCCAAGTGACATCAGAAGCTTTACATGCATGCTTCAGCTGATTTTTTTTAATTAGCATAAATACATACTATTGTAAAGATTAGAGAAATTCTATTGCTTTACACAATGAAATTTACATACAGTAGATTCACTTTGTCACGTATTGATATAGCTCTAGAATGGGAGAAAAAACATTTTTAAAATAGTAAAATGTGACTGTAAAACTTCAGCAATTGGCTGATGTATGAGGAGCACCTCAGATTCCCAGAAACTACTCGAAATCTAGTCAGTTAAAAAAAAAAAAAAAAGTTAAAACTTGGGGAAAAGCTTGAAGAAACACTTGAGGAAAATGCACGGTCTTGGCTTTCGGAAAGAACTGCATACTAGTCAGGTGATAATAGTAAAACTGATGTTGCCTCCTGATGTGTATGGGTGCACATTCTTTTGTGGAGCAGACACTGTTCGATTTCCACTTAAATGAAAGTATCCTCTTTCACATGTGAGTCCTACAGAAAACACTAAAGTTTATATTTCAAGCCATGCTAGCATAATAGCACAAGATGGCGATATTACCAGTTTAATTGGAGCATTCATAACAGCCTTTAAAATCAGCCTGGTTTATAATTCTTTACAGACAGATTCAGTACTTTCTAGCTCTGGTTAAAAACTGGATACTTTACCTGACTTGCTTCTGTGTTTATTTCTATTTTTTTGTGTCACACATTTGTGTGTGTGTTTAATTGGAAAGAAGACAATGAATGTACAAGTTCTGCCAGCTTCTGCACCTTTGTAAATAATATGCAGCAAATTATGAAAAGTTTTTTCCATCGTTTTGTCAGTGAAAGAAACTGCTCCTGTGTTCTTATGAGATGCCATGAAACAGTTTTGTTCTTTTTTCCTGTTTTGAAGGTGATTTTAAATTTAAATATGCAGTGCTTTTATAAGGCTGTCCTGTCAAGGTGAACTTTAAGGGAACATTTTTCAAGTGTTGCATGGTGGTCCTGGGTATTGTTTGTTAATGAGATTGTGTGTGGAACCTCTTCATAATGTTTAAAATATACCCTCTGTGGTTTTTGTTTAAACACAACCGCTAAAAGCTCAGAGCCCCTCTTCAGATTTTCTGCTCCTTCAACAAAACAAATTGAAGATTCAGCCTTGAAACTCAGGAGCTGTGCACATGGATCCAAAATGAAGAAAAATAGCCTACAGTAGAGAATTGTACTACTGCCGCGCACTCAGAGTTAAGCTGTTTCAGATGCAGCATGCCCCCACTGCATGTGCTGCTTTACCACTGCATCATTAGTTCTCTTTTGATAAAGAGGCACAACTCCTGGTGGGTGCACAGGAGAGGAACCCTAATGAGATGTGGCCCTTGATGCACACCTCCTTAAGCATGCAGGAGATAAGGCCAGTATTATGCACTTCTTGAGATTTGTATCTCCTTGCAGCACTTAGGACACAGTTCTGCACTATTGAAGTCTGAATGAATCAGGATCAAACCCTTATCTGGCTTACCTTCTCAGGAGGTTGCAAGGCATCTCAAAGACCTTTTGGAGGTATACAGGCCCTCATTCTAGTGCAGCTCATGAAGTACACATGAAATTTGAGGATTCCCCCACTCCAGTTTTTAGAAACACTTTAAAGAAATGAATACTGACATTCACTTTAAAAAAAAAAAACCTAGCAATTGCAAAAGAGGTCAAGATTACATAAAATCAAACATTGTACTCATATGCCATGTTATGTAAACAGTATCACTGTGCTGCAAAAGATGCATTTTCCCCGACACCTTCCACATTCCTTAGAGCTCATGAGGCTACTACTCATAGGATTTCTTTAGCAACCATTACTGGCAATACTCCAGTCCCAGCTGCATAAATGCATTGATCAGAGCACTGATGATGACTCCTGACAGGCTCACTTCAATTTAGTGTAATTAATGCCTCAACTTGGAACACACACTCCACCAGGCCCATTCCTCACCAGTGTCCTAATGTACCAGACAAACAGGCAAGCACTTTGGCCCAAAGTGGTTTTGCTTTGGCCATAAAAAGACAAATAAAGGAGTGCTGCAAAGTTCTCCTTTTGTAATGACTGTGTGTAAAATAAATATGTATTTATATTCAGAGGCTCGGGCTAAAAGTTTTAGGGGAGAAAAATCGACATTTTTTTGCAAGTCTGTCGCATTGCACTGGAATAAAACTAGAGCAATGCACTGTTGAATCAGGGCATGGGATCATACCTCTAAACTGCCCTTCATTTTAGACCCAAATTTGGCTCACTCATTTTTGCTGTTGTAAAGAACTCAGCATCAGAACCGCCGAATCAGGTAATAAGTTTCTTTAGCCAAAAAACAAAAAAATACACGCATCATGAAAAAGTTCTTGGACTCAGACTTTCTATTCTACATTTCTTTCTCTGTCCCAAATTTGGGCTGAGCTAAGAAACCACCATCATTCAACAATCAGTGACTGAAATGAACAATAGCTGCACTGGTAAGAGGGTGCAGGTGATTAGCTTTGAATGGTGAATGAACCAATGTGCCATAATCAAAATGGCTTTGACCACTTCTTAGAGCCTAGCTGCATGGCAAACACACGATTCTATACAGAGACGACGAAAAGGACAGAGTGAAGGCTGCTGCAGTTCTCTGTCACTACATGAGCAGGTCCTGCACAATGAAGGGATACAGTGGGAGTTAGTCACAACACATTGCTTCATGAGCCTTGGCATCTGTGCTTGCAGTTCCCCTAATTGTGTGTGTTTGCCACGTATGACGCTGTAATAGACTAGAGCACCCAACCTCTTTTTCCCCCTTCTACAATGAATAGAAAATAAAGCCAAAGGGAGTTGATCCTCCATTTGCCATCTTAAAACTTATGCCAAAGATCTCTCTCTTTCCTGTTTGAAAGTGATTGTGAGATTTGACTAGAGTATTCCCACGGTGATGACTGCCCTAACAAGCATCTTACTACAAGAAACACTAATCCCAGGAGTACACCTTCATGGTCATATGTTCATAAGGAGCCTCTGATAATTTTCCACAGACTAACTGGCCTTGTGAAGGAAGTTAGTACATTTGGTTTACATTCTATACAGTTCACACAGTGATCCACACCCAGGTCCTCAAAAGGTAGTTAGACGTTGACATTAGGTACCTAAATACCTTCAAGGATCTAAGCCCTAATGCTCAGCTAGCTGTGATTCCCACATATCTTGTCTCCTATCTTTCTTTGTGTCCTTTAGACAAGAAACACTGCCTCATACCTGTGTGTTCTTTTGTGCCGCTATGTTTGTTTGGTTATTATGTGTCCATTGCCCAACAGGGGGCTGTAAGCTGGCTTGCAAAATGTATTTTGTGTATATTTTATTCAAACTGAATTCAGAAAGGAAAATATTTTAAAACAAATTATAAACTGTATTCAGTGTTGCTTGTGTTGTAGAATAAAGCAGCAAAATGCAAAAAAAAAAAAGTATTTAAATTTTCTTTTTGACAGTTATGCAATCCTTTCACAGGTCAGGCAACTGAAGCAGCGGAGTGGGGGCATCATGGAATACTTGTTGTTTAGTAACATAGGCTGATGTCAGAGTTTTAGCCACGCAGGTGTTGGGAGACTGAGACACTTTTGAAAATTTTACCCTGAAACCCACCTTCAAAAGGGACAAAATGTTTACATGCCTAAAAATGCAAACTGACACCTTGTGGAATGTTCAAAAGTAGAACAGGTGCTTTGATGAACATAATTTCTTGGAGAAAAGTCAACAGTTTCTGTAAAGGGAAATCATGCCTTACTAAAGTTCTTTGATGGGGTCAACAAGCATGTGGAGAAGGGGGATCCAGTGGATATAGCGTACTTAGATTTCCAGAAAGCGTTTGACAAGATCCCTCATCAAAGGCTCTTAAGTAAAGTTAGTTGTCATGGGATAAGTGGGAAGGTCTGCTCGTGGATTGATAACTGGTTAAAAGACAGGAAACAAAGGGTAAGAATAAACAGTCCATTTTCAGAATGGAGAGAGAGGTAACTAGTGGTGTCCCCCAAGGGTCTGTACGGGGACCAATCCTATTCAACCTATTTGTAAATGATCTAGAGAAAGGAGTAAGAGTGAGGTGGCAAAATTTGCAGAAACTCTCTTGAGCAGTTTAGTATCAAGAAAAAAAGTAGACTATGAAGAGCTTCAAAAGGATCTCACAAAACTAGAGAGATCTTGGTGTCATTGTGGATAGTTTTCTGAAAGCATCCACTCAATATGCAGCGGCAGTCAAAAAAGCAAATAGAATGTTAGGAATCATTTTTTTAAAAAGGATAGCGAATAAGACAGAGAATAGCTTATTGTCTTTATATAAATCCATGGTACACCCACGTCTTGAATACTGCATATAGATGTGATTGCCTCATCTCAAAAAAGATATATTGGCATTGGAAAAGGTTCAGAAAAGGGCAACAAAAATTATTAGGGGTTTGGAACGGGTACCATATGAAGAGAGATTAAAAAGACCAGGACTTTTCATCTTAGAAAAGAGGAGACTAAGGGGGGATATGACAGAGATCTATAAAACCATGACAGATATGGAGAAAGAGAAGAAGAAAAAGTTATTTACTTGTTCTCATAACATACGAGCTTGGGGTCACCAAGTGAAATTAATAGATTTAAAACAAGCAAAAGGAAGTTTTTCTTCATTCAGCGCACAGTCAACCTGTCGAACTCCTTGCCAGAGGATATTGTGAAGACCAGGAATTTAACAGGGTTCAAAAAAGAACTAGATACATTCATGGAGGTTAGGTCCATGCCAGAATGGGTGGGAATGGGCTAGAAATGGATGACAGGAGAGGGATCACTTGATTACCTGTTCTGTTCATTCCCTCTGAGGTGTCTGGCATTGGCCACTGTTGGAAGAGAGGATACTGGGCTAGATAGACCTTTGGTCTGACCAAGTATGGCCATTCTTATGATTTAAATGGGAGTTAGGCACCTAACCTGCAAAGATGCTTTTGAAAAGCCCACAAGGCACCTACACTTTATGTTTAGGTACCTGAATATCTTTGGAATTTTTTGTTCATTTTGAAAATGGGAGGCTGTTATTTAGGCACTTTTACCCTACATATCCTAGCCAGTTTTTGAAAACCCCGGCTATAGTTTAGCACATATATAGCAAATCTAATTTGTATTTAACTAGACTGTTACACTCAGCAACCAAAATACATGCTTACAAAAAACAATTGTTGCTAATTCTTTGAGTTTAGATCTATGACAACAGCAACTTGAGAACACAGGTTGCTAAAGTACCAGATAATTTAGTGTCACCACAGTAAGAGAAACCTACTATAACCTGTTGTGGATACAACATGTAATGGTTATTGAGTTTGCTGGCGGGGGGGGGAAGGATACTCAGAGGAGGAAGAGGTATCAAATGTACTTCACCAAATCAACAGTACCAGGGTCCCACAAAAATAGAGGTTGGGAAGAGGCTGCCCTCTTCACCATAGGAGCTGTGCAGATGGCACAAACCCACATTTTGGGTTGCCACAGAGCTTAGAGGCCACCAAGTAAAAGATAGTACCAATGGCACCTCTCTCCTTGAGCCACTCCTGCCTGTCAGAGGCTGAAGCTGCTTAAAAATGGGGGCATTTTCTCAGTGTTTGCTCCTAGGTTTGTGCTCTCTTCTTTATCATTTGAAAAGAAGTGTCAAGCAGCCTTAATGTCGGTCAGCAATCTCAAAACTATTTTAATGAATATTGTCCACTTGTCCGCTTATTAAAAAAAAAAAGTAAAAAATTTGCTTAAATTCAGAACATTTTAACCAGCTCCAAATACAACAAATTGTTGTACTGGTGTAATGAGAGTGAGGCCTCTGGTTTTGGGTGCAGTCCAAAGAAACAGTTACATTAACACTTAGAACTGGACTCCACAATCCTTGTTCATATAAACTCCTATTGCACTCAAGTGTTTTGGATCTAAAGCAAGACAGGATCTGACTGTATATACAGACACTTACTTGCACTTATTGTGCAAAGAGAAGTATATTAAAGCAGATTACAAAGGAATAAAATGTGGGCATTATGTGCTAATAATCTGATGGCACTTTTGGCAAAATGTAGGTGGATGTTAAAACCCCACATCATGGTCCAATTCCATTGTGGGTATTTACATTTTTTGCTGCCTAACACGGTCATGGAACTCCAATTAGATTATCTTCATTTCCTCCAAAACAGTGTTGCCAGAGCAAAATGGCTACTGGATAACCAACATAGGAGGTGCAATACCTCTTTTTCAGGGGATAGTGACTCCCTTCTCTACAAGACCTGCTTTCTCACTTGCTCTGGTTTTTCACCATTCACATCAGTGGTATAACCTTGGGTTTAGGCCAGTGAGGGCAGGATCAGGTCCACCATCCTTAAATTGCACTGCACACAAAATAGAAAGTATCAGATTTCTTTCAGTTGCACAGAGGGCATTTGTACTTCCTCCATGCATTGGCTTAAATTCCAGCCGTTTGTCAGGAAAGTGGCTGTGATAAATATTTAATAGGTAAGGTTTTTTAATCTCAAGCACTGTGTGTCCTTCAGCAGAGTTGGTGAGCTCATAAACCAGGCAGAAGAAAAATACAAACTTAATGCATTGCTTTGGCTTTTATTAATTGACTGGTGAACAAAACTTCCCATTATCTCATCTATATGAGACTACTTTACTTAATCCTTTCACCAACTATACATTCTCTTTTATTTGTAGTTGCCTGATTCTCATGTTGCTAACACACTAGAGTGTTGTACCATACATTATCTGTTTTGTTCAGTTGTGCAGATTTATCGACTACTCATTTTTCCTTGTAAATGCTATAATTTTAATTTTAATGTTAGTTCTGCGAGATGCAAATGTAGGGGTTGCATACATGACTGTGCTCTCAGTTTCCAGAATAGGAAATTCTGGTCTGTGCATGATTGTGCTCTATTTTGGAGCATTCCTATTTGTACAACTGTGTCCTGGTTTGTGAGCAGAACAGAAATGGAGCCCACTTTTTACAACTCACTCACACTGAGACTAGTTCTAAGATCAAGATGAAGGGCTAAGGCCTTCCTTTCAGAGTGATTCCCATTTCCTTCCATCCATATTCCAAACATCTTTGCTGATTCACTCTCTCAAGATACCCCTCAATATGGTTTCAAAATAGAACAAAACTCAGTTTGGGTAACATTTACAACACTGAGTTTGAACCTGGCTAAAGAGTGAAGAAGATGCAGTGATGCCCTTTGGAAGTTCTATATCCAGGGTAGGAACTGGGAAAATGTAGTTCCACTTGGTCAAGTAAATCAGTTTATTGCAATATTGTGAATTTCCATAAGACTACCCCTCCTGATTTAGCCAACACACAAACAAATACATAGCATGCCATAAAGGATACAACTACATTGATAGAAAATTAAGGCACTTCCCTAAAAGGACCATCATGAATATAGCGTGACCTCCTGTACATTACTGGGCATAGACCCTTGCTTGCTCATTCCTGTAACACACCACTAGCCTGCGGCTGAATTACTGCTGGGGGTGACATGTATGTAGGGAGGGGGCAAGGATAGGGGGCACTTCAAGGCATGAGGGGCTGGCCAGCAATCGGCAGGGAAAGCGCAGCAAAGCAGCCCAGCTCATGCTGCTCTACAGCCATGCTTTCCGGGGAGGAGGCAGGATTGCCCCAGCACTCTCCAGAAGCGAAGCGGCATGGTGCAGCCACAGAGCAGCATGAGCTAGAGCCACATGGCTGTGCTTCTTCCTACCTCACTGCTGGTGAGTGCAGGGGCATGCCAGCAGAAGCCCTCTGGCCTTGCCATCCCTCAGGCAGCTTTGGCTGGAGGAAGAGGAGGAGGGATGGAGGTGGGGCAATGGCAGGACTTCAAGCATAGGGGGTTGTTCTGAACCTTCTCCAGGCTGGAGGGGCATGTGACTGGTACCCCCCCAGATCCCTGCCTCTGGCTACGGAATACCTCAAAACATGGTTTAGAGAGACTTCAAGTTACAGAGAATCTACTTAAAGAATAATTCCATTCATCTGAAGAAGTGGGTTGTGCCCATGCAAACTCGTGATACAGTAATTCCTCATTTAACATGTGCCCGCTTAACACATTTTCGCAATAGCACGATTTTTTTTTAGGGAACGTTTTTTGAATTACACAACCGTCCCCGGAATAACATGATTTCCCCAGCCGGCTCATTGCCGGTGGCTGCATGGGGCTTCCCCCGCCTCCCTGCAAAGCAGTGGAGGGTTCGCCACTTGCTGCGCCACTCCCCGTCGCTGGACGCCTTGCTGTCTTTCCTCCGCCCCCGCTTGCAGGCCAGCGGCTGGGTTTCCCCAGCCAGCCCGTCACCAGGGGCTGCACAGGGCTTCCCCCACCTCCCTGCAAAGCGGCGGAGGGTTCACCACTCGCCACGCCATTCCCCAGCGACCCCCCCCCCCTCGCCGGACGCAGTGCGGGTCCCGGCAGACCCGTCACAGGGGCATACTCCCAACCCAATCCCCCTCCCCTCCCTCCCCAGAGTCAAACACCTCCCCTCCCTGCTGTTACCCAGTCCCCTTTCTCCCCCAACCTTATGTCCCGGTCCCAACAGACACCACCGCTTGAAACGCAACCCCCACCTTTTCCATTATTTTCAATGGGAAAATTGACCCCGCATAACACGTTTTCACTTAACACGATCATTTTCTGAAACATATCTATAGTGTTAAATGAGGAATTACTGTACCATCTACATGTTTTGTTAGTCTCTAAGGTGCTGCAAGACTATTTTTTGTTTTTCCAGTTACAGACTAACTCAGCTACCTCTCCGACGTTTTAGAGAACCTACTGATCGCACTAGTTTAAGCCTGCAAATGACCCCATGCTTCAGAGGAAAGCAAACTAAAAGGTAACTAGTTCATGTTGTCCCAGGACTAACACCCACTAGGTACCTTTTTATTTCATGATCGCAGGGTCTACATGGGGCAGTTATCTAGGTCTATGCTGCAGCTGGGAGCCAGGCATCTAGCATAGGTAGACAGACCTACACTAGCAGGGCTCTAGCTAGCACATTCAAAATAGTAATATGGACATTTTGGCTCAGGCAAAAGCTTGGTCTCTCAAACCCACCCAAACACCTAAGCTTCAGAGCTTCATCCAAAATGTCCACATTGCTATTTGTACATTATTCTTTCTTTGTGATGTTTAATCTTCAGAAACAGTATTTCATTGTTTTGTTCTATTCCTTTAATCAGGAAGGGGGTGGGGGGGGGGAAATCTTTAAAACACATCACAGTACAGCTACATAACATGCTGAATTAAGAATTAACTATAAATGTAACAAATATATACAAGAAAGTTAGTAGGAACAATAGCCCTCACAACCAAGGAATCTCCCCAAATCGCCTTAGTTTGCCATAAAAGTAATGACTGTTATGGAAATGAATGATCCATGTTATCAAGATAACTGCAAACTTGCTGTTTCCAGGGCAAAAGCACCTTCATATCCAGCCACATGAATTAAAATATAATGGAAAGCAAATAGAGTCAAAGCAATGTTAAAATGAACATTGCCCCAAACAAGAAACACTACCAGCTTTCTTGGTAGGGTTTTGATTAGTTGTTATTTTGCTAGACAATGGACATTTCTAAATATTGTTATTTATAAAATTAAAGCAGAAAGAACAGAAGGAATTGACAGAACATTCTTATGAGTACTGTGCTAAGTTTGTGGATGAATTTGTTGTGAAATAATGAATTCTTCCCAAATCCAGAGTCATAGACTCTGATGACCTTAGGTTGCTTCTACTTAATCTATTAAATAATGACCTGGTGTTACTCTACTGATTTGGAAAAAGATGAGCAAAATGAGAAGATGAAGGCTTTGGAGCCAACCATGTGAGACCTGTTCAAAATGTAATGTGAACATAAAGGACTGGGCAGTGATCCAGTTATTCAAAATACCTTAAGATTTGGTGGATATTTTCAAAATGAACTCTAGTAAATAAATTACTGCCCACAGGATCAATGAGACAAAAGCTGACCAGAGGTAAACATTCAAAGTGGTTTCAAGACTGGACAATCCAGTGACAATATCAACTGAAGAAGGACAAGAGGGAAATCATTTATAAACCTACTGTGCATATCTCATATAGGGGAGAGAAGTGACAAGAGGTGCTTGTGTCAAAACGTTCCACGCAGAAATGTAATTAATCCCCTCATGGGAAAAATAGGAGTATTGAATTCCTGAATTGAATTACGATGGGCTTCACTGAAAAAGCCAAGGAGTTTAAGCACTCTGATATATCTAGCTATGCAGGTACAGTCCCAGCTGCTCTGGTGTTCATCAGAGCAGATCTTACATCTCTCTTGCATACATTACCTTTTCCTCTAAAAGAACACTAAATAATTTAAATACCTTCATATAGGCTCTTGTGGCCAACTTGAAGCTCTAGAGATCAAAGATTATTAGTTTGCAAAGCCGACCATGAAAAAAGAAAACAAGGTGCTGTTTGAAATGTAGCTTGCCTAATAATTTTTTCTAGATACTCTCAGTAAAATTTTCTTCATATTTTAGGAGAGAAGGGGGAAGGGAAATTCTGCACAGCTTAGTTTGCTATAGACCAGGGCTACTCAACATGCAGGGTTACCAGATGGTTTCAAAAAAATACCGGACACACTTGATCTCAGATTGCGGGGGCGGGGGGTAGGGGAAGAACCGGCCGGTGGGAAGCAGGGCTAGCCGGGAGAGGGTTGTGGGGAGCGGGGCTAGCTGGGAGGGGATCAGGGGGAGTGGGGCTGACCAGCAGGGCAGGAACCAGACAGCTGGGAGCAGGGCTGGCCCAGGTGCATGCAGATCCCAGGTTGCTGCCCATCCCACGCACGGCCCCGGCGGGCGTACAGGCAAGTCCGGCCCCAGAGATTCCATCCCGCCCCGGCCCCGCCCCTCCTCTCTACTGTGTAGTTGCATACTGCATGAGCGTGTCTACCAGCCAGGCAGTACATGACTGCGTACTGATACTCATGATAATAATAAAATTTAATTAGAAAATACCAGACATTTATATGTCCAGTATTTTCTCAATGTGTTTCCCAGAGAGAAAGCTCAAATACCAGACTGTCCGGTTCAAAACTGGACACCTGACAACCCTATCCACATGTGGCTCGCAGTGCAGTTTGGGTTTACACGGGGCTCAACACACAGCCCACGGGTGGGAGCCAAAACAAAACCAAAAAAAAAAAAAAGTAGTCAACATAATGGTCTTCTGCTGATATGCATTTTAGTAGTTAAATTCCTGGACTGTCATTTCTCATTAAAAGTGCTGTCATATGGGTGGAAATTGGGTAAATATTGCATTTTATTAATATTAGCAGAACTGACAAATGGGGCCTGTGTGTTGTGTAGTCTTGCCTTAATCTTTGTATTCATGCCTGTCATTGTGAAAGAAGCTATTTGCATATATATTTGGATGCATATGCAATCACACTTAAGTTGTGGCCCTCGGTATGTGCTATGAGTATCACTGTGGCCCCTGGGGCTTCCAAAGTTGAGTAGCCCTACGTTTTGAGTAGACTCTTGCGTTTCTTCTAGATTAAACTTACTGAATTTCAAGACAACAAATGCTTTCAGGAGGACAAGCATCCTTGTTGAGGGACATTGTCTTGTCTACCTTGGAGGCAGACATCCGAAAACAAATGCTTCCACAGATTTGAAAACAGCAGGAAACAACTAAAGAATAGCAAGGCCTTGGTTCTGCCCCCTTGCTCCCACAGCAGAGTTGCTTGAACAGGCTTATGTGCATCAAGCCTCAAGCAGTTCTCTCCATGCCACATCTTGTCATGTGGCCTGGAAAGGAAGAAAAACAGTCTTAGACCACAGCCAGAATCTAGGAGCCAGAGATACCTCCTAGATCTCCTGACACCTCCAATGGATCAAATATGGTGGAAAAAATGGCAGCAGCTGCCTACATTAATATTGGCACCAGGAGTAGTACATCAGTGAGAGACTTTCAGTACATGTCTATCAGCAACAAGGCCAGGGAGCAGCTAATTTTGTTGTAAGTTACTTCACCACTTACAGATATCCCCATTAAATAGGAAAACTGTCTCAATGAAGGATCAGTCCTTGCCTTTAAGTAATTTTATACTTAATATCACTTCTGGTAAAAGTGCTGAATATATGGGGTGCATATGAACACATATGCTCAGTATGCAGTGGCAGTCAAAAAAGCTAACAATGTTAGGAATCATTATGAAAGGAATAGTTAATAAAATAGATGTAAGCAGGGGCTGAACTGCTGCTTGCTATCAGCCAGCTAAAAGGAGAGAGCTGCCCTGGGCATGGGTGTGCTCTGCAAGATAATTAACTGTTAACTGTTGATACGTAAATACAGCTCATGCCGGGGGGGGGGGGGGGGGGGGAAGAATACAAAGTGTGGCTATGTAAATCCAATTCAGCCAGGGCTGATGGAGGATCAGTGTTGGAATGGAATGTGGTGTATTGTAACTAATTTGGGGCTGTTGTGGGGGGTCACAAATCGTGCTACCCCTAAATGTGGGAACTGTAAAACATGACACCAGTGCTTGCAGTAGAGACACCATCATTGTAAGAGGTCTCCAAGGCACAAGCCTCCCCCCTTCCAGAGTTGAGTGAACTGAGCTGGGGGGAAGGGCTAAAGGGCTTGAGTCAGCCTGCTTCACACCTGCCAGGTGTGAGCTGTAAGACAGGCCCAACCTGCCCCTTTCCCCCTTTGTTTTAAGGACAGACCTAAAGCAGACTCCATGAAGAGTCTTTTTGCTAGTCCAGTGGAAGCTGGTGGCTAAAGAAAGAGCTGAAATCACTGGTTTGTCTGGGAGCCAGATCTATTGCAGCCAGCGAAGCAGCTAGCAGGAATGACTGGTGGGCAGCTGGTAGGAGTGGCAGTGGCCAGCAGCATGGCTGGTGGGTGTGGCCAAGACAGCTGGGCTATGTCTACACTGAAAGCTTCTTGCGCAAGAACATCTTGCGCAAGCAAACGTCCACACTGGCCAGAACTGCATCGTAAGAACGCTGAGCTCTTGCGCAAGAAAGCATCCACACTGGCGGGAAGCCCTTGCACAAGAACTCATCTCCGGAAGAAATTCGGGCACGTCAGGAGGTCACCAGCAGCATCTGTGGGCATGCGCCAGACCCCCACTGGGAAACGTACTTAAAGGGACTCCTGGACAGCTGTTTCTCTGTGGCTGCATGCTCATGCACCCTTTTCAAGGGAGCGAAAGCCACAACAGCACCTGTCACCTCTGTTCCTGGCAAGTGCCCCTGGGCACCCTCCTGCCACCGTCACAGCCATGGAGCCGGAGGAGGACGCCATGATAGAGGCTGTGGAGCTCCTCCACCAGGGAGCCACATCGCTCCAGCAGGAGCAGGAGCCTGGGCAGCAGATGCAGGACCTCGCCACGGCTGCAGCTGAACTCGGGCACCCGCACCCCACCCCTGACAGGCGCCTCTGGAGCTATGACACCAGCGGGGACTGGTGGGAGCGCCTGGTGCTGGGACAATGGGGCAACCAGCACTGGTTGCAGAACTTCCAGATGCGCAGGGGAACATTCCATGAGCTCTGCACCTGGCTCACCCCTGCGCTCCGGAAGCAGGACACCCGCCTGCGCCCCGCCATCCCCGTGGAGAAGAGGGTTGCGATTGCCCTCTGGAAATTGCCCACCCCGGACAGCTACCACTCTATGGCGAACCAGTTCGGGGTGGGCAGGTCCGCCGTCGGCGCAGTCATCCAGCAGGTAAGGCCCTCTGTGGACCATGGGCTTGTCCTGGGGGAGGGAAGGGACCAGACTGGGCGGGGGGGGAGGCTGTAGGGGCAGGGGGAAGCCCCGCACCCAGGGGGTCACTCTGTCCCTCCTGTACACAGCCCCGCTGGTGGTAGTGGGGGAAATCCTGGGGGGCAGAGGGCCCTGGCCTCCATGGGGGAGAGGCCATGAAAGGGAGGGTGAGCAGACCCCAGGTGCCCATGTACGCACTGTGTCTCATTCCATGCATCCCCTGTGCTCCCATGTGCTCCTCTGCAGGTCGTCCGCGCCATCAATGACGTGCTCCTCCAGAGGGTGATCCGCCCCCGTGACGTGGACACCACCATTGCCAGCTTTGCCGGCCTCAGGTTCCCAAATTGTGGGGGAGCCGTAGACAGGACCCACATCCCCATCCGGGCACCAGAGCACCGAACGGCTCAGTTCATAAACCAGAAGGGCTACTGCTCAGTGGCGCTCCAGGCGCTAGTGGACCAGCAGGGCCGGTTCCAGGACATTTATGTGGGGTAGTCTGGCCGAGCCCACGATGCTCGCATCTTCAGGCGCTCAGGCCTGTGCTACAGGTTGGAGGCGGGCACCTACTCCCCCCAGCAGGATTTCACCATTGGGGATGTCAGGATGCCAGTCTGCATCTTGGGGGATGCAGCCTACCCCCTGATGGCCTGGCTGATGCAGCCATACACTGGCCACTTGGACCACAGCCAGGCCACCTTCAACAGCCACCTGGACCGGGCCCGCAATCCCATCGAGTACACCTTTGGGCATCTGAAGGCATGGTTCAGGTGCTTCCTGACCCGCCTGGACATGGGGGTGCAACACATCCCGGAGGTCATCTCAGCATGCTGCATGCTCCATAATATTATTGAAGGGAAGGGGGAGGCCTTCCTCCCAGGGTGAATGGCAGTGGCCAGGCCTACCAGCAGCCCCAAATGGCTGCCACCTGGCAGACCAACCACCATAGGGTGCAGGTCTGAGAAGCCCTCCGGATGATGCTGGACCAGGCCCCACAATAAGCCACCCCTACACCTCTGACCTCAGGGATGCCCCCGTGCCCCCACTTCCCACTCCCATCACCACCCCTCCCTCACCTCCCAGTAAATAAAATGCACTTGCTGTAGATAAGGCACTTTTTTATTTACATGGGGAAGGGAGTGCACTGTGGGGAGGGGGGAGGAGGGAACCCTGAACTGGGAGGGCCTCATGGGTGTGAATGGAGGCCTCTGCCCCTCATGCCCAGTTGGGGCAGGCTGCACCAGGAGGTGCCAAGGGTGGGGGACCTCGGGAGGGGGCATGGGCAAGGCAGAGGGAGAAGCAGGCGGAGAGCATTGGGCTGCTGCACAGGGCCCATCTGGTCGGCAACGGTGCCCAGGAGAGTGCAGACATGGTCGCAACGCTCCAGGTACTGGCCCCACACCCACTCCTGCCACTCCGAATCTGCGCGGATCTTCTGGGTAAGAGCGCACTCCATGTGCTCAATCGCGCAGATGTGGTGGCAGAGCAGGTGGTGGCGGTCCCAGGAGCGATGCGACGGGCCCTGGATCCTTTGCGCCAGCAGGATGGGGCTGGAAGGTCCCTCGCTGGCAGGGGGTCCCACTGCAGGAGAAGCAGAGGAGAGCAACATGGTCAGTAAGCCCTGCCCCAAATGGTGTTCCAGAGCCCCGTGCCCTCCTCCCAGCACGTCACGATGCCCGGGGACAGGTGTGGCTGGTAAGGGGGAATTCCCCTGGGGCAGCAGGAGGGGGGGTCCCAAGATGGCCCAGGAGCCCCCGGGGGGGGCGCATGTGCTTGGGGGGGCTGTTGTGCCTGCCCCAGGGGAAGCTACAGTGTCCCAGAGGTGGCCATGGATGTGTGCAGCACCCTTTAGGCTGTGTGGGGTTAGGCCTGCAACCTTGGGGCTGGCCAACTCCTGGCCGAACCCCCCTCCCCCCAGTCTGGTCGAGCGGAATCCCTGGGGTCCCGGGCATGTGCTGGGGCTAGCTGCCACTTCTCTGTGCCACTTGGTCTAGCTGCACGTAGGGTTGCCGGATGGTTTCAACAAAAATACCAGACACACTTGACAATACATGACAGTCTACATTACATCTTAGTTAAAAAATATCAGACATTTATATTTTCTCATTTATATCCTCTCAATTTGTTTCCCCGAACAAAAAGCTTAAAGACTGTCCGGTTCAAAACTGGACACCTGGCAACCCTAGCTGCACGAGGTTGCACGTGCTGCATGCCTCTGCGCAGCATGTGGCCAGGCTGTGCCATGTGCCGCTACCTCTCCCCCACCCTGTGGCCCTTCCCTCCCCGCCTTCTCCAGCACACTTGCGAATGGTAGCCACTGCACTCACCAGACAATCCCTCGCCAGCTTCTGAGGATGCCCGGGACACATCCTGACTGCTGCTGGGCCAGGATGGTGAGGTCTGGCTGCTGTCCTCTGCCACCTCCTCCTCCTCGTCCAAGGACCGGTCTCCCTCCTCCTCCTCCTGTGGCCTGGGTCGGACCACTGGGGTGGCCACCGCCGTGTCCACCTGGGCCAGCAGGGGACTGGCCCCTTTGCCCCCCAAGATCTGGGGCAGGCGGTGATACTGGGGACAGGCAGTGCTCCGCCGCCCCCATGCTCGCTGGCCCGCACATAGGTGAGGCGCAGGTCCTTCACCTTGGCCCAGACCTGTTCCAGGGTCTGGGCTGCGTGTCCCTGGGTGAAGATGTGCGCAGAGGGCCGCCTCCTTTCCCCAGAGGTCCAGGAGGGCAGTCACCTCAGCAGTGTTCCAGCATGGAGCCCGCCGCTTGGTGCCCCTTTGGGCCTGCTGGGTGCTCTGGGGTGGCTCCTCCATGGGGTCTGAGGGACCTGGCTGAGGCTGGGCAGCTGCCATTCCTCCCTCTGGCTGCTACCTGGGCTGCACGTGGCAAATGGCTGTGCTCCGTGCCTGTGCCTTTAAGGGGGGGCCAACTAGGGGGAACCAACGAGTGGTGATTGCCTGTACGGAGTGTCGGAGAGGCCACCTGTGTTTTTCACTGGAGGCCAATTCTTGCGCAAGTACACGCTTGCCGAACGTCCACACTGCCCTCTTGCGCAAGAGCACCTGCGCAAGAGAGCTTACGCCTGATAGAAAACAGCACAGCTCTTGCGTAAGGAGCTGTCTCTTATCACGCCATACTGTACATTTACTTGTGCAAGAGCGGATGGGCAGTGTAGACACTCTGCGGATTCTTGCGCAAGAACGGCCGTTCTTGCGCAAGAAGCCGCGAGCGTAGACATAGCCCTGGTGGAGCAGCTCGTGTTAAAGACTGCAGCAGGTTGGGAAGTAAAACCCTGCAGGTGAACTTTTGGACTCTTGGCGGCACTAACCAGGGACAGAGACTTTTGGGGTGTTGGACTTTGGGACTTCAGGTGATTCTTGGCTGGGGGGGGGGGGACGGGGGAGGGCCTTAGCTCGTGGTTTGGGCTATGAACTCTGTGTGTGGTATTTTCCCAAGTTAATGCCATATGACTTCTGTTTCATTAAATGTTTCTTTCCTACACTCAGACTCTGTGCTTGCGAGCGGGGAAGCATTGCCTCTCAGAGGTGCCCAGGGGTGTGTGAATTTCCCAGGTTACTGGGTGGGGGCTTGAGCCGGTTCTGTGAGAGATGGACCTCTAGATATTGAACCCGGCCCTGGTTGCTGCCAGGCCTACCCAGTAGAAGGGTTACAGAATAAACATCACAATGCAGCTATATAAATCCATGCAGTTCTGGTTGCCCCATCTCAAAAATATACATTATAATTGGAAAAGGTACAGAGAAGGGACACAAACATGATTCAGGATATGGAATAACTTCCATAGGAGGAGCAATTAAAAAGATTATGATCTTTGATCTTGGAAAAGATACAATTAAGGGGGGATATGACGGAAGACTATAAAATCATGACTGGTGTGGAGAGAGTGAATGCGTGTCATTTATCCCTTCACTGAGAACAAGAACAGGGGACGCCTCATGAAATTAACAAACAGCAGATTTAAAATAAATGAAAGGGAATACTTCACACAATGCATCATTAGCTAGTGAAACTCATTACCAGGGGCTGTTGTGAAGGCAAAAACTATAACCGGGTTCAAAAAAAGAATAGATCCATACATGACTGACAGCCAAGATAGTCAGGAATGCAACCCCATGCTCTGGGTGTCCTTAATCTCTGTGGATTATGAAGGATGGATAAATTAGCCAGTTTTGTTTATTCCCTCTGAAGCACCCAACATTGACTGTTGTCAAAAGACAGATAACTAGGAGCGATGGACCATTGGTGTGACCCAGTAGGGCCATTCTTACAAGTGCAACCTTCTCACAGTGAGCATTTTTGGGAACATCCAACTGCAACAGATATTTCTCAATGCCTCTCTTTTGTGAGGATAGCACATTCTATTTTGGAATAACGATCAGCAAACTTCATAGAATTATGTGTTGTATATGAAAGACCTGTTAAAAATCACCCATCACCCACCTCACTAATTCAGGATTTTTTTTTCTATAGAATCATAGGCCTATAGAATCATATTATTGTTTCCATAGCCACCCTGCCACTACCTGAAGCTCTTCATTAGCCTTGTTTAAAACTGAGGCAAAGTATTTGTTTTGGTGTTGAGCCATGCCTAGATTATCTTTAATCTCCACCCCATCCTTCTCAGTGCTTAGCAGTCCCATTTCTGCTTTCCTCGATTTATTTTTATTTATATGGCTACAGAACCTTTTACTATTGGTTTTAATTTCCTTTTGCAAGGTCCAACTCTGCTTGACTTTTGGCACTCCTCACTAGAGCCCTACGCTTTTTGATCTCCAAGAGAGCTTTCCTTGCTCATCTATGCCATCTTCCATTCCCTGTAGGCCTTCTGCTTTCTCTTAATCACCGGTTTGAGATGCTTGTTCATCCAGCGTGGTCTGAAACCCTTCTCTATGAATTTTTACCCTTGCTTAGGATGCAAGCTTCAGATCATTTTGGCAACTTCGACTTAAAATAAATTCTAAGCCTCCTCCATATTCAGATTCTTGACTTCTTCAGTCCAGACAACTTTCTCAACTAATTCCCTTAATTTTTTAGAAGTTTGCCCTTTTGAAATCAAGGAATAGTACACAGTGTGTGCTTGAATCAGGGTGATGTTCCAGTCCCAAGTCTGCTAAATTAAATCAACAGTAGAATTCCCAGGAGCCTATTGGTGAGTGCTTTGTTAAATAATGCATCTTTCAATTCAAAAACTTTCATCTGGATTCAGTAGTCCATGGACTTAGCATAACTTTCTTACTTTTTAGAAAGAAAGGTGCGTTCTAGGGGCCTGAGCACAAGACTAGGAGCGAAAGCCTTTTGGATTTCTATTTCCTACTTTGACACTGTCTCTGTGGCCCAGGGCTTCAGTTTTCTCTTATTTGCAATAATTAATAGCTAACTCTCTACCTGTCTACCTCATAAGAGTTTTGTGATGATTCAGTGGTTGTATCTAAAGCCCTTTGAAAAGAAAGTGTTACAATACATAGTGGTGATTGCTGAAATGGAGTACAACTATTGCAAAAACAGAAACAAAAACCTTTGATCATATTGCTGAAACATTCTAAAAAACCCCTCATATTCATGTCAATGATTTAGATGAGATTGATCATATTGACAGATTCTCATTCTGCTGTGTGAGATTGCTATATCCTACTTCTCTGGTTGAAAAAGGGAAGAGAAAAATTGAGGAGAAGGGAGTGAAAGCATCCCATCACTTCCTATCCATCCCCATTTCTAATCTTAGTAAAGTGTGCTTATTTTAGTAATCATTACTGTTTACATTCATAACCATTATTACTACTACTTGTATATAGAATTGATACTAGGTACCTTTCACATGAGTATTTTGGAAATGCCTCCTCACAGCTTCTCAAACACTGCTCATCTCTTTAACAAGAGAAATTAGATCATAGACAAAATATCACCACATTAATGACACATACATGACATAGCAGTCTACAGAATTCTGTGAAATAGTATTAGAAAAATTTCAATACATACATATCTGCTGGTCTGGAATCACATTCCAAGTCTTAAAAGACTAGCAGAGGAACTTATTAAACCATCATCAGGTATTTTTTAAGCTTCTTGAAGAACTAGACTAGTTTCAGAAGAGTAAAAGTGCAGATTTGTTTCCAGTCATTAAATGAGGAAAGAGAGAGCTATCTTGGCTCGCTATACTAGGGTAATAAGCAGCCCGCAGACTGGACACAGTTCACCAGGGTTAGCCTCTGGACGGCCACCCATGATTTACTATGGGTCTGCAGGTATAGCTGCTTGCACCTCTTGTTGGCTGTGGATCCCTAGGACACTGCTTCCTGCCACTCCCATTGACTGGGAATGGCAACCCACAGCCAACAGGAGGAGCAAGTGGCTTTACCTGTGGACACGTAGGTAAATCAAGTGCCAGCAGCCAACCAGAGGCTAACCTTGGTGAACCGTGTCTAGCCCGCAGGCTGCTTATTGTCCACCTCCATTCAACACCTAACTTCAATCCCTAATCAAGTAATGAGGCAACTAGTCTGAGGAATAAAACTCCTTTAGCATCTAGAAGATAGGGACCTGAAGAGCAGTAAGTAGCATGGGACCAGCAATGAATAAAGCATGCTAGGAAGGCAGGATAGGTTTCGTTGATCCAGTTTACTGAAATCAGCAGTGAAACACAATAAAATGGATATTGTACTTGGACTTTGCTAAAGCAGATACACTGCTTCACAAAATTCTATTAGAACAATTAAATCAAAGGGGCTTGAACAATGGTACTGTTAAATGGATTCAAAAACCAATCACCAGATTATGGGCAAAGCAGAATCATAAATGGCTATGACTTCATTTAATTGAGCTCAATTGTTTTAGTGAGGTCATGCAATGGTCATTGTAGGATCCAACAATGACCATTGCATGACCTCGCTAAAACAATTGAGTTCAATTAAACTTTAATAAACAATGAACCATTATTAAAACATTAAACATTATTAAAATGTCAGTAATGATTTTTCGAAAGGGAGATATAAATGCATGTTAATTACATCCATGCACAATACAAAGTAAAGGAGAATTGCACACACTGATGAGAGTCAAGAGAGAAAATATAAATGGACCTAAAGAGATTAGAGACATGGCAGGAATTAAATTGAGATTCAACCTGGTAAAATGCAAAATAATACATCAAAGGGAAAATAATCCAAAGCCAGCTACGTAACAGCAAGGAGATGCCTGAAAAGCAGTATTACTGAGAAGCATTTGGATCTAATGGCCAAAAAGTGAATTATAAAAGTTTGCAGTTATGGAGAGCCGACCTCACAACTTGTGGGTCCAAATCAACAGTGTTGGAAAGGAACATCTGTGAATTGTCCCAGTATTGGTTGGTTAGAAAAACAGGGGCTAAAAACATACCTTAATTGTGATCTCAACTCTAAAATGCATGTAAAAATTCATGAAGGTGGTGGATGGGGACATCCCTTCAGGTGGTGGATGGAGTTCCACCCCTTATACCCATGCCCCTTCCCCCCCCACCAGAGCCCTTAGACTTACCCCCAACCCGTACCCCTGAAATCCTAGGCCAGTGATCTCCAACCTTTTTAGGCATGAGATCACTTTTTGCATTTTAGTGCAATCCGAGACCTACCTCAAACCCAAATACCCTTGCCAGGCCTCCTTTGTGCCGCTTCTCCAAGGCCCCGCCCCTACTCACTCCATCCTCCTTCTCCCACCCTCCCTCACTGTCACCAGGCAGGGGCAAAGGGGTGGGGCGCAGGCTCTGGTCTTGGATAAAGGATTTGGAGTGTGAGAGGGGCTCTGAGCTGAGCTTGGGGCAGGCAGTTGGGGTGCTGGAGGGGGTTTTAGGTGCAGGCTCGAGGAGGGTGTTTGGATGCAGGAGTGCTCAGGGCTAGGGCAGAGGCTTGGGGTGTAGGAGGGGGTTGATGACTGGGTATGGTTTTAGGATGTGGGCTCCAGCTGGGCACTGCTTACCTCAGGGGGGTGGTGCAGTGGGGGTAAGGCAGGCTCACCCCTGCCCTGACCCTACACCACTCCCAAAAGCAGCCAGCAAACTCCATTTCAAGTCCTGCTGTGCCCCCCCCTCTGCTCTGTAGAGATAAGATACAGGCTGGGAAAGGGGGAGGGGGGGGGACCATGACATTAGCACCCCCTCCTCTACCTTCCCTGCCCAGAAAGCAGAGGCTCCTGAGGGGGCTGCTCCAAGGCAAAGGGCAGGAGATGTGCAGCAGTGGGGGGGGGGGGGGGGGGGAGAGGGGAGGGCAGCTGAAGTGCTAGGCCTGATAACCTCTTGACCAGTCTTAAACTGTGCTGCAAGTCAGCGGTGTGCTGGAGAGAACAACAGAGTACAAAATAGCCTCCCTTAAAGGGGCAGACAACTCCTCCTTCCCCCCCCCCCCCCCCCCCCAATAACTTTCCCTCCGACCTTTTTTTTAATTTGCTCAACAAAAAATCCTTGGTATTCCTCATTAAAAAAAAAAAATTATTGTTTGGTGTTCCTCAGTCTTAAAAAGTTTAAGAAACACTGCTCTTGACCAAACCAGTTAGGAGCCCCTGTCAGAGGCTCCAAGACCTCTGCCAAGTTGACATACACACACGCGCCTTAGGCCAGCTCCACTCAGCTGCTTCACTCCCCTTCAGCCAGCAGAGCCCCAGGACAGCCAGAGCCTCCTCAGCTGTGCCTCAGGAAAAGCTCATTTCTTCTCTTCTGGGAGAAGAGCCTGAGGTTTTGCTATGTGCCATACAGGTTCCGGAGTGACTGACAAGGTGCCGTGTGTTACTCAGCTTCCTGGGTTCATCAGTAATCTCCCTGGAGTCCAAACCCATAACTGGCATCCAGCAGCCATAGCTGTGCCAGAGAAGGCTTAGCCTTCCCTGGCCTATTATACCCACATTGCCCATGAAGTTACAGTAACTCAGAACAACAAACATTGATGGGATAAAGTAGGAAAGGGAGACAAAGACAGAATTAATATAAACTAAAAGGTGCAATTCGAGATCTCAGTTAAGATCATGCTTGGTCAACAAGAAAGTGTGAGATCCGAAAGCAGCGAACCAAAATTGGTGACTGAAAGTAGGTCTAATTTGTGGACCAGATAATAAGATGTGCGCTAGTCTACCTATTCTTCCTCTTCTGTGTCCTTGAAGAAAAAGATTTGAGGATGGAAATACGGAAGAATAAATGAAGGCTACTGAAACAAGCTTCACCATCAGGACTGGCTGTCATCTCCTAGAACACTGGACCTTCTTCAGCTTAAATTCTGAGAGCTAGCCTGACCAAACAAGAGGAGAGGGAAGGCCCTCTCTCTGCCAGCTGACTCCCAGCTACCATATGGGATGAAACAGGATTAGATTTTAAACAGCAGCAGCTCCAGTCGAACTTCTCTTTTCCCCACAAGGAGAATATTTGCCATCTTTGATACCATCTGAGACTGCCAGACAAGAGGGGGTGGGGGTACCTTCTAAAAACCTCTCTCCTGCTGAAGGGAAGGGGAACGTGGGGTGGAATTAAAATGAAACTTACATTCATTACATTTCAAATGCTTTAACTGTTTTTCCTTCTGGTCTTTATCTTTAAAAGAAAGTTTAACAGGCTTTTAATGGTATTTGCACCCTGGTACTAGGCAGACTGTATTAACAAACCCTAAACTTTAACATGGCTGAGCCCTGCACAGAGACTGGGTTACATGGACTTACTATGTTAACGTATTCCATCTAAATTTACAGAACAGATTCCACTCTGCAAGGGGGAGCTCTGTGGCAGGTGGGGTTTTTCCAGTCTTCATTCCTGCTGCCAGAGAGGACAAAAACTGGATAGATTATGAGCTTAACTCATCCAGATCTCTCTGCTGGAGGAGATGATGTGATCAGGCCCTGAGTGGATGAGTTAGTATGCTCACCTGGGGTAGGTCTACATCACAATAATAATAATAATAATAATAATAAAAAAACCACAGCAACACCACATCTTAGCCTGAGTTAGCTAAGCCAGGGCAGGCCCACCAATAGCAATTCTGGGCCCCAGCGCAGAACAGTGAATGAGAGCCCCCCTCCCTGCCCACCCACAAGCTGCACCAGTGTGGATGCAATTCATTTGGGTGGTGCTGCACCTGTGCTGGCTGGGAGTTGAGCTCTGGGTGTGGGAGGGGGGTACAGGGTTCAGGATCTTGGTGGGAAGTTGGAGGTGGGGTGTGGGCTCTGGGCTGAGGTAGGAGGTGCAAGAGGGGTGGGCTTCAGAGGGAGTTTGGGGTGTGGGGGGGGTGAGCTCTGGGTTGGGGTGCAGGACACGATCAGAGTGTTGGTACTTACCTCAGGCTCTTAGGCTGAGAGGGCCATGGGATCTCCAATTCCACTGCCCCCAGGCACTACCCCCTTAGTAACCCTGGCCACCTTTCCCAGCCAATGGGAACTGCAGAGTCAGTACTTGGAGTGGGAGCATAAGCACACACACACACACACACACACCACACCCCGGCCACAGGGATGCGCTGGCCACTTCTGCAAGTGGTGTAGAATGAGGGCAGGAGGGAAGCCTGCCTTAGCCCCATTGCGCTACTGGTGGCAGGGGTGGCCCTTTTAAAAATCCCAGGCCTTTAAATCTCCTAGGCCTGTGGGCAACTGTACCTCACTCCCTTCCATCAGCAGGAAGCCAAATGGGTCATGGAGCTTGAGCAAAGGAGGTTAAGAACATTTGAGCTCAGGCCGGAGCTTGGACTCTTGATACCTTCCCCCATTCCCTTTAAAGGGTCTCAGGGTCCAGCCTGAACCTCTGTACTGTCATTTTCCAGACTCACACTGCAAGTCTTATGAGCCAGAAACAGCTGACCTAGGCCAACCAGAGGTCTTTTATCACAGTGTAGGCGTTCCTTTGAAAACTTGTATCTAAGGCCTCCCTTGGAGTGGTGTCATACCAAATTCTGCATTGTGGCACGGAACATGGAAATGGCAAACATCAGAACCTTAGGGTAGGAAAAAACCAAACATTTCCACTAATAATCGACAAGCCTCAAAAGACTCAGCACTTTAGCACGGATGCTCATCTGAACTGTATGAAACATTTATATTGTATTCAGAGTAATGGAAAGAAACTGGCAAAGAAAAACAATCTGTATTCAGCAGGGACCACTTGAAAAATCAGTATTTGTCATGCCTCAATATTTGTCTCTCTTGCTGTGATATCCACCTCTATTTCTTAGACTCTAAGCACAGAGATACTGCAATTCTTGCAACTTCTAGAAGTGATGAATATAATACTGAAGTTTTAGATGGTCCCCACATTCAGAGAGTCATCTGGATTGAACATCTGTATTAGAAAGTCTTTTGAACTAGCTTCTCTCTGTGATCCAGAAAGGAACTTAGGACAGAAGGTCAGAGTTCAACTTTATTGTTAATTGTTTAACCTTTTTAAACCTTGGGTTTAATTGCTAGTAACAACATGGTATGTGTGTCTGAACTTCTCTACCTATTCTTACACATACAGAGGAGATTTGTATGGCTCATTTAGCTATCAACTAAACAACAAATGGTCTGGTAGCACTTTATAGATGAACAAAACATGTAGATGGTATCATGAGCTTTCGTGGGCACAGCCACTTCTTCAGATAACCAGAGTTTTGAGTTTAGGCTGTGCCCACGAAAGCTCATGATACCATCTACATGTTTTGTTCATCTATAAAGTGCTACCAGACCATTTGTTGTTTTTTAAGTCTGTACAGGATAAACTAACTCAGCTACCCCCCTGAAGCTTCTAGATTTATCTAGCTAAGCATGTCTAATGCACAAGTCCCTGTAAGAATAAGCTCTCTACCTACAAATTATGAACCTGCAGTTTTGTCATTATGACTATGGGATCAAGGTCCCAGATGCTTTTGAAAAATCCCACCTCACTCAATCTTTAGGCACCTATCCACCTTTAAAATTCTGGCCCTCAGTGACTATCTTTCAGGAGGAATGTTTCTGGATTTTCTTTCCTGATTCTTTATTGGGGGGGGGGGGGGGAAAAGGCCTTTGAAAAAACAATGAAGCAACATCCAAAAGCTGACTCAACTCGAGCTCTGCCTAATCTCTGGTGTTAGGAAACACAAGAAATACCAGTGAAATTTCATTATCAGAAAATTCATCAAAGGATTAGTCATATGAACTGGCTACAGAGCTTCCCTTATGCTGGCGGGAGGGGTTGAGAGAGGGGGGGTAGGGGATCTCTGCTGTGTAATGACCACAAGGGGCAGCAAGATGCCACAGAAGGGGACTGGGACAGCTATAATCCCATTGAGACAACAGGGATGGAGGTAAGCAGCTCCTGCATGTCCCTGCCCTCTGCCCCTCCTCACCCCCCCAACCCTGACTCCTGCACCCCCTACATGCCCCAAGCTTCCTGCTCTGAGCCCTCCACACCCTCAGACCCTGAATCCCTAACCCCCACATACCCAGCCTCATGACCCAAGCCCCTCCTCAATCCCCAGCTCTGACTCCTGCACCCCCTATACGCTCATCCCCCTGTCCTGAAGGACCCAAGCAATGCCAATTAAATCTTCTAGTAAATATATATTTTTACTCTGTATGTTTTTCCTACTGTGCACACATTAATCCTGCCTTCTGTATAAAGACAGTAAATAAAAGCCTATTTATCAGAACAAGATAGATACATACATTCTATACATTTTCAGCATTCTTCCACTCCCCTCCCAATAAAGGCTCCAGTGTTATCTCACAGCAAAGAAAGAGTAACACTAGCCACCTCTTCCTTGCATCTGAGAACAGTTTGACTCATTAAGGGAGAAACTATATGGCATTTGAGCTGCACATGCAGTTCTGGTCTGCGGACACATAATGAGAAGATCACCACACAAGTATCAGCTGGTGACAAACTGAATATCAGAAAACAGTAAGTCAATTAAGCTGTGGAAATGAAGAGATGAACAATGAAGAGCTAGGGAGTAGGAAGCACACTCAGGCCCCAATTTAGTAAGGTACAGAAGTACGTGCTTTTTTTAAAAAATATGTAACTAGTCTCATTCAGAAGTCAATGGTTTGAAATTCTGCATTGGTAGGAGGAATGGACTAGATGCTATAACAGGGTTTATCCCTTTCTAAATCAGGGGTGGAGAACATTTATGGGCCAGGAGCCACTGACCCACAGGAAAAAAAAAAATCAGTCGGGGCCACACACACACACACACACACACACACACACGTGAGGAGCAAAACAACCCAAAACCAACCCTCACTGTCATGGCCCCCAACTGAGGAGGAGAAAGGCACATCCCACATTTCCCTTGCACACATTCCCCTAGCCTAGGGGGGGACCTAGCCTAGTAGATTTTGTATGCTCCAGCACTGCGGTGGGGGGCTGGAGTGCCAGTGCCATCTCTCCAATGCTGGGGGGGAACCCTAAGACTCAGGTGCTGGATCCAGGCAAGCCCTGGGCCTAAGATTGCCCACCCTATCTCTAAATTCTTTACTTCCAACTCCTCATCGCGAATATGATGTAATCTGTAAGAAACTTGAGCATGTGCCTAGTTTAAAACATGTGAGTAGTTGTGCTGCATAGCCCTCACTGAATCGGGGCCTTTGTTTCCCAAGCAATACAGTGGTGGTTTGAGTCATTCAAAAGTAATCTGAATAAACAAACAAACAAACAAACAAACAAACAAACAAACTAGAAGATGCACTATGGGGAACAATGGTGAGTTGGCAAGAAGCAAACTACCATGATCTAAGAGGGACGAGGAACCTTTTTTTGGGTTGAGGGCCTCTGATACACAGAAAAATCTGTCAGGGGCTGAATGAGAAGGAAAAAAAAAAAAGACACTCCTCACATTCTTCACACACACCAGAACCTAAGGGGTCCCAGGTTAGTAGACTGTGTGTGCTCCAGCCCAGCGGTGGGACAGCGGGGGCTGGAGCACCAGCCCAGGATCCCCAATGCTATGTGGGGGAGCCCTGAGCCTCGATGGCTGGATCCAGGCAAGCCAGGGGCCACATCCGGTCCCTGTGCCTTAAATTCACCACCCATGATCCAAGAGCTCTTGTCTGTCTGTAGATTTTATTATGTATCGCTTTGAAAAAAAAAAGACATTGATTGCTTGCCTTTGCATCTCTATAGATAGAGTGCTGGGAAGAGCAGAGTGCACAACCCAGCAGTTAATTTTAATTATTGATTGAGATATTTACTTATGGCTTTTGTATGAAATTGCAAACAAACATATTGTGGGTTACTTCGGAAGAGCAGAAGGTAAATGGCTGGAGAATAATGGTCCCTGGTGACAAGGCCGAGAACAGAACAAGATAAAGAAGTGTGTTTATTCTAAAAGAATATTTCCAACACATCACTGAACAATGCACTGACTTGCAGTAGTCCCCCTGCCAGCCCCACAAGAAGGCAGCCTCTATGTGGACCCTTGCTAACAGTCCTAATAAGAGTCTTGATAATGATACTATTTATATATTTTTCTTAGTCTGAGGGTATGTCTACACTTGCACCCTCTTTCGAGAGAGGGATGCAAATGCAGCTGAGCGAAATTGCAAATGAAGCACAGATTTGAATTTCCCATGCTTCATTTGCATTATGGCACTATTTTGAAAAAAGCTACGCTGTCTAGACGCGGTTATTTCAAAAGAAAACCCTTCTTCTGAAATAACTGGTAAACCTTGTCATAGCAGGAATAAGGGTTATTTCGGAAGAAGGGTTTTCTTTCAAAATAACCGCCTCTAGACAGCGTTGCTTTTTTCAGAGTAGCACTATTTTGAAATAGTGCCATAATGCAAATATGCAAATGAAGCACAGGAAATTCAAATCCGCGCTTCATTTGCAATTTTGCTCAGCTGCATTTGCATCCCTCTCTTGAAAGAGGGTGCAAGTGTAAACATACCCTAAAAGTAGGTGCGACAGGTGGAACATGGTTGTTTTTTAAAGTGCCTCCAGAATTGAAGAAATTCTATGAGACAATGAGGCAGAGAGCCTGATTAGCCACTCTGTTACATCTGTTTTTCACAGGTATAATTCCACTGATTTCAGATGACTCACACTGGGGCAATACTGATGTAACAGATAGAGAATCAGACCCATAGCCTGCTTTGGATATGCCAAGCAAACTTGTGCATGTTAGCTAAAGGCCCAATCCTCCAGCAATTGAAATCAAAGTTCCCATTCACTTCCATGGTATGAGATCAAGGCCTAAGACAGCAGCAGAAATAGCAACATTTACAACATTGACAGTGCTACCACAGGAACCAGAAGCTTTTCAGAGCATAAATATTTTCTATCCATTCAAAGACAGCTATGTTATAGCAATAAATAACATAGCACTCTTTAGTCTGAAAAGAATCCCCAAATGCTTAAAAAAAAAACAAATACAGAAACTGGTGTCACAGTTGCCAAATCCACACATATCATCTTGGGAAAGGAAGAGGGTAAAAAGTCCATCAAGTACTTTTAAAAATGAGGGGGATTTTAAAGTGGGCAGAATTTACATTAGAACCTAGCTGTGGCACCAAAGTTAACAATGTTGGGTCTTCGTTCCTGCCTCTCTGGGGAAAGAGATTGCTGTGGGACCTGCCTATGGGTGATGGGGAGGATTTCTTACCTTCTGGTTGCTGTTAGTTTATGTTTTATTATTTGATATCCCTCCTGCCTAATCTGATGGAATCCACAACCCACTCTTCTTACAAATTTGTTCCTTTTGCTGCTGCTGGAGTGTCACTATGACTAGAGAAAACCTGGAAAATGCTCTGAGAAAACACATTCACAAGAGGCAAACACTCACATAACAGGAGCCCCACACAGGATTCCAAGATTTGCCTCCCCCTAGTAACAGCCTGCTTTTACACAGGGTAGGAATCCTGTATGTATTGTAGTTTAATTGGTAAATGTAATAGATAGATGACTGGAGAATATGGCCCCTGATGAAAACCTGAGCTTCAAAGTTGCATCAACTTCAAGAAAAAATTTACAAGTTATAGCAATGCCAAAGAAAGTCAACAAAGATGATTAAGAGTTTAGAGAGCTTAACTTTAGAGAACAGCAAATGGTCTTCTGTCTTAAGCACAGCTAAGAGGACGACAAGATAACACTATATACTGCAAATATTGGAAGGACAAATATTAAGGAGGGAAAACAATTGCTTAGGATGAAGAGGAATAATCAGGCTGAACTCAACAAGGGACAAGTTATGCTTAAGTTTAGGAAAATTTCTATAACAGTCAGACTCACTCTAGGAAAAAAAGACAAGAGAAATAGTGGAATCTCATTGTGAAATTTGAAATCAGAGTCACAGAACTGGAAGGGACCTCGAGAGCTCATCAAATCCCATCCCCTGCACTCATGGCAGGATCAAGCACCATCTAGACCAGGGTTTCCCAACCTATGGGTTGTAGGGTTGCCAGATGTCCAGTATTGACCTGGACAGTCCAGTATTTTCGCCTCCTGTCCGGTAAAAAAATTCAGAAAATACTGGACACCTAAGATGTCCGGTATTTTCTGATTTTTTTTCCCCATCGAGGAGGTGAACATGCCGGGCACCTGGCAACCCTACAAACACTCAGTGCCCGGCCTTTCCTTCCCCCCAGCTCCCCTCCCCCTCCCCCTCCAGCCCCCAACCCCAGACCCCATGTTTACCTGGTTCTGCAAGGCTGCCAGCACAAAATGGCTGCTGGCAAAAAGACCAAGGGGAAGCAATGACTCCCCTGGGTCTTAGTGCTCAACCACTCCCCTGTTCCTATCCCTGCACTCACTCTTAAAGGGGACATGCTGTTTTATTTATTTATTTATTTTTTGGCTTAAGTCTTGGAGTCCTTTTTTCCCCCCCTCAGCAACTTTGGTCTCCCCCCCTGTTTTTTTCTTCAACAGAATTTTTCCCCAGTGTTTTTTTTTGGGGGGGGGCGGGAGGGGGAGAGGGGTGTTTGGTATTTTTGTTTCAACTATCTGGCAACCCTAATGGGTCAGGACCCAAATATGGGTCACCATTACATTTCAAAAGGGTTGCTAAAAGTGTCTCCCCAGGTGGCTCTGCCCCTCTTCCTTCCCCCGTTTTTGAATTGCCTTGGGTCACCAAGTCTTCCTGAATTGTCAAAATGGGTCCCCATCTGGAAAAGGTTGGGAACCGCTGATCTAGACCATCCCTGACAAGTGTTTGTCTAACCTGCTCTTAAGAATCTCCTCTGCAGTGATAGCAATTCAATAACCTCCCTAGGAAATTCATTCCAGTGTTTGTTCTTCAGAACAAGGCTATGCAGACAAAACATTGCAGACTATCCTGTAGGTGCTATGTGGCTTTGGCAAGAGGAATAGACTGGATGCTCTGAATAACCTTTTCTTTCTTCTTCTTCTTCTTGTTGAAATTCTTTGCTTCTGATTGCTCACCTGGAGTAACTCCAGAGAGAATACCACAGAATTACCTCCCTCTATTACTGTCACTGTTGCTTCCATTCTAAGCTATCTGACAATATCCTAATGGGTTGAATTTTTTTCATTTGTTTCCCCTATCTCAGTTGCTAAAAATTACAAGAGTGCTTAATTTGTCAAGCAACATTATTGACTAGATTCTCAGCTAGCACAAATCAGGATAGCTCCCATGGCTTCAACGTAGTTATTCCAGCAGAGAAGAAGCGGGCTCTTTAGGTACAATGAGTTTTGCTCCCAAAAGCATTTATCAGCCTTTGTTGTTTAAATTACACAAGTATTCAAACTTCTCGATTTCAAACAACTCCAAATCTTGAGATGGTTAAGAACGTTACAGAAACAAGTGGACTGATTTAAGTACAAGAGAACATTTGACAGATAGTACAAAAGATAATGGGTCTTCCTGTCACAAGAGCACACGTAGCTTTTCTGGGAGAGAGACTCCAATTTAATGTGATAATGCACCATTCATCATTGCTAGTTAACATTTACATAGTGGGAGGCTCAAGCAGGTTGTGTTTTATGTATGCTTCCAACAGAGAAGCCATTATGAGAAAGAAGGAATGATATTAGGTAGAAAAATAGGAGCAACGACAAGAAACTGGTGTCATTAACTGCAAATTGGACACCATTCCTGCCAACCCTAGTGTTTGATGGTACCTACATAAGGTTTCAGGCTAAAATCTCCAAAAGTTCCGTCCCCACCAGGCATACATTCGTGCAGAACTGAGCAGGATTTTCCCTACAATTTCAACTTTAGCTGCCTCCAACCTGACAGATAGCAGTCACCTGATATGACAGCAGAGACACTCTTTCTTGTGCTCACAATGATCTCTATGCAGTGCTCCAGCAATGTGGTTAATAGACTATAAAACCCGAAGTGATCATTTGATAATATAATCTGACCTTCCGTGCAACACAGGCCACAGAACTTTCCTGAGTTAATTCTTGTCTAAGCTACAGCATATCTTTCAGAAAACATCCATTTCTGAATTGCCCATTTCCAGCAGAGGATCCACCACAACACTCGGTAAATTGTTCTAAGGAATAACTACTCATTGTTAAAAAACTGCTTCCTATTGCTAGTCCAAATTTGTCTACCTTCCACTTCCAGATATTGTATCTTGCGCTTCAATTTAGCAGACAAAGGTACAGCTATTATCAAATTTCTGTCCCCCATGTAGGAAAGGGGGAAGTTGTCTCATCTGCATTGAAATCAGGCAAAGACAAGAACCAGAACTAAGAACGAGATACATGGATGCTGGAGGGTAGAAGAGGGAGAATAGATTGGGAGTTGCAAGAAGGGAACACCCTTGTACTGACTGGGAAAGGAGACTGGGATTGAGGACCAGTGGAACTGAGGAAATTAGGTGGGGAAGGAGAGAGAACTGATGGAGGATAGAGTGAAGGGAAAGAACTAGTGAGGCCTCAGCAACGAGACTGTGATAAGGAGTCAGGAAGGGGAGAGATTGGGACAAGCAATGAGGAAGGGGCTGTGGGGGAAAGAGACAGATGCTGGATAAAGAGCCTTGGACTTGCAGCAAATGGTAATTGGCGATATGGCCAGGTGGGAGGGGAAACGGAAGAGACTGGATGAGGAGCTGTAGGGGGGAAACTGGGACTGGCTGGGCAAGGAGATTTGCACTGGATGCATGGAGGGATGATGGGTATTAGGATGGGGAATTTGAAGTAGTAAGAATAGGACTTCTGGGCAAGACGACCAGGCTTTTCATCCTGGTCCCAAAGAATGGAAACGGAGTCAGTTCAGCAAATATCTAACATCCACTGGCAAAATGGATGTCTCATCCCACATTGAGAACTCCCTACTTCTGCATTCAGTTATTCCATTAGCTCTGGTAACGGAGATCTGGGTGAACCTAAATATTCCAACCCTGCTCGTGACCTGTGTGTGTTTTCATAAGTCACATGATGATATTTTGGTTGATAGGGAAGCACTCTAAAGTCAGCAAACATTAAAATTAAGGTTGCTTGAGCAACCCAATTCAGTTCTTTGGGTGCCTGAATTACAGTCTTCTATTATATGATCACATACTATTTCCCCCACCACAAGCCCTGCCTCATTCAGTGCATACAACAGACTGTACTCACATAATAAACAGCTAGTCAATATTTTTCCTCCTCATTGTTCAACATGTGGACCTAGGCCGTATGTACGCCCTACTTTTCAAACCCTGCTCTGAAGACTGAATTATTATTAATTCTGCAGATTTTACTGCTGTGCTCTTTATTACAGTATTTGAGTGCTTCAGAAACACCATACCTCTGTGAGGGTGTTTATCCCCATTTTACAGGTTGGGAATGGAGGCACAAAGATTTTTTTAAAAATCCATAATTTGGGGGGCCAAATCTGAAAAATCAGGTCCCAGATGTATCAAAATAACCAGTATTATATAGCACTTCATGTGTTTAAGCACACGTGTTCCCACTGACTTCAGCTGCAGCTCTGAGTGCTGAACATTTCTGCAAATTAGACCCAATGTCTCAAGATACCTACAAGAAAGGTCAGAGGATGACCACTTGTGCAAAGTTTGGTTACAGTGATTTACCCAGCATCACATACAAACTCTGTGGCAGAGCGTGGGATAGATTCTAATTCCACAGGGTGGCATTCAGGTGCCTTTTTCTGCTTCCTCCACCAATCCCATGCCTCATTCACTGCCTGCCTTCCAATTTCTCCAACAAATGACAAAGGGTCCTACAGACAATAGTTTCCCTTATTACAGAACCCTGTTTCATCACTAGAGCAGGGCCATTCTGTGCAATGAATGAAACAAGAGTCCTGTGGGGGGGAAATATAGTACGTGAGCCTGAAATGAAAGAGTGCTGGAATGCATAGGCCCAAGGAGAGCAACTGAAGGTTGCACAAGCCACCATCCTTCTGGCATTTCCAAACTTTTCCTTGTTTGACTTTACAATCTTAATAATGCTCACTTGGGAGATCATGTTTTGTGAATTGTAGAGAGTCCCTTATATTGTGTATATGTATAACCTTACTCAGGGGAACAGACAGCCCTGATGGACTTCTGAGCAAGGTGAGGGGTAGCTCCATGTTCCCAGAAGAGGCAGGACATCCAGCCATCAGTGCTGCCCATACAGCAGTGCATCCCCTCTCCAAGCATTCAGCACCATCTGAAGCGCGCACACCGCCCAGGGCTCCAGAGACAATTTAAAGAGCCCAGGGCTCTGGGCACTGCTGCAATAGCAACAGTGGTGGCTGGGAGCCCCAGGCTCTTTTGAATTGCAGCTAGGTCCCAAGGCGATTGCCCCTTCCCAGTTGGTGGGCCTGACCTTACTGCCGTAGTCTCAAACTCTTTACTTCATGCTCCCCCCATTCCTCCTGTTCATGCCCCCACATGGCCTCCAGAGCTAGGGACACAGCTTGGGGGGGGGGGGGGAGGGTAAAGAGACAAAGGCATAAGGAGGTCAAGGCTGGAGCAATAGATGGGGCTGCGGGATCAGCTGCTGGCATCTTAGGTATGGGGTTAGAAGCAGAGTTGGGCAGCCCTCCCTCCTTACCCCCATTGGGTAAGGCCCAGACATGTCCCACATGTCTCCTCATCCCCACAAATTGAAGACCTTTGTCTTAGTCTTGTTTTCAGGTGGGCTGAGTACCCAAAGCTCCCATTGCCTTCTACTACAGAATCAGGCTCTAAGTCTTTTTAGAGTGTTAAATTAGAGAAGAAAAATGTAAGTTTATATGAAACTAGGAAATAAAAGCCAGAAATCCTGACACACCAACCTCTGTGTCCATCTCTAGGCCATGTTCCTTCGTCAGGTTACTGAAAGGTTTGTGTGTGCAGGAAAGTAGTCCCTCCTCCTACTCAGAATTCAAAACACACACACACACACACACACACACACACACACCTGTCCACTTTCCAAAATAATAATCCTCCCTCCATCTCTCTAGCTCAATGCGATCTCAATGACATGGGAATACATATAGTTGGGATTTAAAAGAAAAAAAAAAAAAAAAAAAAACTAAACTAATTTCAATCTAGTGATGCTTATCCTAAAAAGGAGTAAATAAGGGCAGAATTAAGCAGTTGTCAGATTTGCTATTATTATGGAAAGTAATCGTATATTCTCAGTGACCAAAGCCTTTGCTGGCAGAGATCACTCACTGGATTTATCATTAACATCTACATTCTAATGCTCCTAAATAATTCAGCAGCGTAGTCAGCCTTATGTCCTTGCCTCTACCCAGAAACGGCTCACTGTATGTTCCAGCAAAGATAAAGAGAATTTTGTCTTGATTCTTTTCCTCCACCCCTTTTCCTATACAGTGCAAGGAACTTTCTCTCTGGGCATGAGAGCTTTTAAAAACAAACAAACAAAAAGTTGTTTATTAAATATTTACATTTAGAAAATTATTTATCCACAAAGAGTCAGGACCATGTGGTAACAGATTCACATGCAAATTCCCCTTTAGTAATCCTAGTGCAGGGAACTCTCCAATCAGAATGCTATCCCATCCCTGATACCTGATGCCAGCTTTTCTGGTAATGTAGGCCACTGAAGCAAATCCAGAGAGATTGAGTTGGAACAGAGAGTAGCATCTAAGATCTGTTTGGTTGTTTTTTCACTTTTTTCCTCCCTCTTCACCAAGGAAGAATTTATAAAGGATCATTAGCTGGGTGCCTCCCATCTGGGTCTGGGCTAAGAGGTGACAAGGGCACTGTAAGCTGTGAAGCAAGGTGGAAGGACTAAGACCGTGTATTAAGTTAATGAAAGCATGAGGTGGCTCTTAGGCGGCAGCTGGAGGAAATTTGGACATGCTGACAGAGGAAACTACGACTGGTTAACTAGTGAACCAGGTGTGCCACTTCTGGAAACACAGCTGCAGGTCAGTACCATAGAGTCACTTTAGGAAATGCTCTTTGGCTTTTTTTGTGATATGCTTTGGTGTGTGGGGCAGAGGAAATGTGTGGGTGCTAGGACATGAGGATTTATACAAATGGAAAGAGAGATGGTATTTGATTACTGAAAGTTTATGTACTTCCTCACTGAATTTAATTTGTTTTTCCTCCTACCACACAAATATACGTAAGCTTTAAGACCCAAGTAAGAAAAACTTGCAGGTATAGGCAGTAAAAGAAGTTTAATTCTTCCAAATGAATTAAAAAATGAGTATATCACAGTCTACATGTTATACTCCCTTTTCTTGTTTTAAATGTATACACACACACACACACACTCTCTCTCTCTCTCTCTCTCTCTCTCTCTCTCTCTGGCTCTGATCCTTTCTACAGCTGTTAGAGTGAGTAGTACTCAGCAATGAACTCTTGTTCTCTAAGCTGTACAATGATTACTTCTTAGCAGAAGAAAAATATGTAGGGATGTGGGAGGAAGAGAATTGTCTGCCAGATAAAAAGACAGCCTGCTTTTCTATTGTTGTCTGAAACGTATTGAAAACTCAGCTTTAGGGTGCAAGTTTAACCCTGGTGTAAATCCAACGTGCGTGGAGGTACACCAAGAATGAAGATTGAGAGCTGCAGGAAAGAAGACAAAGTACACCAAAACAAAACAAGGAAAGTAGGGTTTCTGTGTCTTAGATTATAACTAATTCCAGTTTAAGTTAAAACAGAATCAGCTCATTGGTAGCATTACCAAAACAATAGATTATAGATGGCAAAGCCTTCACCCTGTTCAACTAATGTTCTTTTTCAACAGAAATAATAAAAAATAAATTCTTTGCACACAAATACTCCTGTTGTTCATATGCCTGTTAGCATGGAAGAACAAGTTTGAAAATTGAAACAGCAAAATGTTTATATAAACAGAGAATCACATACTAAAACAAATATTTTCTGTGTATCAATTTTACATTCAATAATGCTGTGAAGCCTTTTTAAAATACCAAGAGGAGATAAACCTATTTAAGAAATGAAGGTGTCATTTTCAGAAGTGCCTACGACGGTTTGGTGCACAAATCTTAATTACTTCCAATGCACCTAACTCACTTAGGAAGTTTTGGAAATTCTATCATTAATGTTTATCTCCTACTCCACCTTCAAAAAAGCATGAACATGTTCAATTTAGGGATATTAAATATCAGTTAATTGATTAGTCGAGTAACCTGATGAATTCTTATCGGTTAGTCGACTATTCTATAGTCCCTGGGGCAGGGCCAGCAGCCAGTGCACCTCCTCATTCCCAAGGAGCCCCCTGCCACTTAGTGCTGTTGCCTCTGTATCAGAGGCAGCAGCGCGGGAGTGCCAGGCAGGAGCTGGCCTGTGAGGGGAGCCAGTTTAAAAACCAGCTCCCCTCGCGGACCAGCTGTCTGTCACCCTGTGCTGTTGCCTCTGATAGAGAGACAGCAGGGTGGGGTGTCAGCAGCTCTTGTCTAAGGGAGGGTCTGAGCTCTTGGACCCGGAACTGAGCTGGGCTGTCTGCCTGCCTGCCCAGCTCCCAGTACACTTTAAATGCAGAGCCACAGGAGGGGTAGGTCCTGGACCTGTTGCAAGCCAAGACTGAGCTGGGCTGCTGGCCAGCCTGCTAAAAAATTTACTGGCGGGGTGGGGGTGATGGGAGAAATGTGTGTAGTCTACAGCATTAACCTATAAGTTTTTGCTTATCAGTTAATCGACTACACTATTACATCCTTGGTTCAATTCATCATTCAGTCCCAGTTGTTTTATATTTCTCTTTATATTTGAAATTTAGCTATCCAAAGCTCTAAGTGTCCAGCAAATCATTAGCAATATAGTAAAATCCCCACAGCATTTAAAATAATTTCTATAGGAACTCAGTAGCCAGGCATCTCTTTTCTACTTGGACATCTTCTCTCAACTCCCCTGATTAGGTGGTCATCTTTTACAATGAGCCAGTATGTGAATAACTACAGGATTTTTAAAAATTTATTTAAATAGAGTTCCTCCTTATGGAAGTGTCATACAGCTTATCTGTTCTCTTCTGGATTTCATTCCTTCACCATCTACCCCAGGTGAACAGCTTTTTCAATTGACAAGGAACATGTGACCTGCAAGCTGGCAGTTGTTTTAACATGCTTGGTATGTACATGTGTAGGCTGACTTGTTATGAAATGTTTCACTCCTTATATATCTTCTCAATGCTCAGTTGTTTGAAAATTGACCCTTTCTTCCAGTTCCTAATAAGATGTATAAATTACGGGAAAGAATACATTTCCCAGGAAGTTAAAGATGCCCAAGTAATCTCATTTATGTTCAAAGTTCTATAAACTAGTGGATGCCAAATGGAAACGTTTTCCTGAAGTGTGCGCGCGCCACACATTTTTGTTGTTGATTTTTCCCCTTCCCCTCTCCTTTATTAGGAAGTCTATTTCTCATGAAAAGAGAGTTTGTCTGCTCCTGTTGCTCTTTGCCCCCTCAAATCATAATCCTTTGTTTACAATACAAGAACTAGGGAGACAAGCATACCTCCTTTTGGCCTGGGAAAGGAGATCTATCAATTAATATCCACAACAACTAACCAGACCCATCAATGGGAGGGAGGGTCAACACTGTCCCAGGACCTGGCCCTTCAAAAGGGCCCAGGGCACCCAGCTGCTACTGCAGCAGCAGCCAGAGCCCCAGAGCCTTTAAATCACTACCTGAACCCTGGGTGGTATGCTCCATGTGGTGCTGAACGGCTGGTGTGGGGAGGCTAGCCTCCAACCCTGCCCCTTCCACACAAGGCCTTGCCCCTTCCAGGAGCAGAGAGTCACCCCCTCACACCTGGCCCAAGGGCATGGCAATTCAGTTGCAGATAGGCCAACCAACTACATCACCACAACACAGAAGCTGTCAGCATCATTGGAACAATTTACCAAGGGTCATGGTGGATTCTTCCTCACTATCAATTCTAAAAATAAAAAAAACACCAAAGAGAATATGTTCATATTTAGGAAGTCTTATGTGTTGTAGGAGGGGGACAGGCTTAAACTCTGAAGTAAGACACAAGCAACAAGGAGCAAGTGACTCCAGAGAATGCCATCATTTTACATCCTAAGGAATTTCTCGATATACGTTCTTGGCTTTTTCATTTCACTCGGTCAAGACACTGAAACTCATTGTCATTTGTTTTTAGAAAGTTTCACTGTCTGGCTCCTCCACTCTTGTATGTTGTTTTCTGCTGTTTTGTCCTCTTGCTGTTTTGTCCTCTGAAGTGCTGATGACCCAATTAGACTTTAAAAAGTTTATTTTTTTAAAATTTCATGAAAATATTTCCATTCCAAACCTTTTCAAATAGATTTACCTGAAATACTTATTTGTCCCTTTCAGAAGCAAAGTCTTTATATCATGCAGCTTTCTTTTGTAATGCTAAATAATAAGTTAAAAAAAGGGTGGGGAAGAGACAGAAAGTCTGTACCAGATCGATCAAATTGTCTTCAAATACTCTTTCATCAGGCAGGTTTTTAGTATCCATATATGAGATGCAAAACTTAATAACTAACTGGCTGTTTCTTAGACCAGTTTCTCCAGTATATTACAAACATAATGTATAGTGTTTGGCAGGAGGATATCAAAATAATCTTTCATCTTCTGTATACCAGACAGACAAAGAGATAATGTGAATTTTACCTCAAGTGAGAACAGCAGCATCGGCCTTAATTCACTTTATAAAAAATACTTTTGATTTAAAAATATCCTGATAACGCATTTCCTAAACTTAAGCCTAATTCTCCACAACATATTTTCCTTGGAGAGTCACTTGAACCTATGCAAAGCAAATGCAGAGTAGATTTGAAACATTACTAAATAGAAATGATAATGATTTATATCCTCTTTTTCCTAGCGGTTCGCAATTTGTGTATCTTTTTCTGACTCTTCTTTGTAGTCTAGACACAGCCTTAGGGACAGAAGTTGTGTCACCAAAACTGGGCATTTTTCCCCAACGAGAGTCACATTGCAGTATGTACATTATTTTGTCACTAAAAGTCAGTTGTCAACAAAATCTGCTAGGGTAGGCATACTCTTACTTTCTTCTGACTTTTTACATTTTCACAATCATGTATTTATAAGCTAGTAGTAAAGATGGAGGGGCCATGATACACAGTCTGCTGAACATGAGCTCCAAGTACAATGCTGTAATTAGAGGGCAAACATAATTATTGAATATATAAGAAGGGGAATATCAAGTAGGAATAGGGAGGTGATTTTACCACGGTATATGGCATTACTGAGACTATTACTGAAATTGTGACCAGTTTTGATATCCACAAGCGCTGTCAATTAATGCGCATTAACACCTGTGATTAACGCAGAGCACAATTAATGTGTTAATTTTTTAAACACGTTAATCGCAGGCGCTTCCGTGGCGCTGCCCCTTTGAAATGCCACCAGGATTACAAGAATAATTGGAACTCTGGAAAACCTGCTTTATGATGAGTGTCTTAAGGAGTTCAATCTATTTAATGTATCCCAAATAAGGTTAAGAGGTGACTTGATCACAGTCTACATGTACCCACCTGGGGAAGAGATTTCTAATAGCAGATCTGTAGTTAATCTAACAGAAAAATGCACTACAAAAAGCTGACACTAGACAAATTCAGACTAGAAATAGGACAGATTTTTAACAGTTAGGGTAACTAATAATTGGAATAAATTTACTTAGGGATATATAAATTCTTCATCACTTGAAGCCTTAAAATAATGACTGAATGCCTTTTAAGAGAAGTGTTAGCTTGGCAGAATTTGATTTTTAAAAATAATTTCAAAAGATATTGTTTTAAGCACTTTTCCAAATTTTTATCTATTTAAATTTTTGTAGCTGGTTTTAAGCATTTTTTCCTCAGTATAAATATTTAAACTTTTTAGACAGTTATGGAAAATTATGGGGATCTCAGATAATTATTTTATGACATACATCTTGAGATTAAAAAAAGTTAAAGTTTTATAACCATTAAAAACACAAAGTTGTCAACATCACATGTCAAAAATATACAAAGTAAATATCCTTAAACTGTAATAAGTTCTTACACAAACTAAGAAAAAATATTGCCTATCTAAGTTTTGATCATCATCAGTGGAAGTGTTTTTTCATCAGTTTGTTTGTGAATAGCGAAGCTAGCATTTACTCAAATTTACCAATGAAAACATAATCCTTCCAGGCCAAAAGATATGCTATAGCTCAAAGAGAAGTTATGAGTTTCATGCAGTGTCTGTTTGACCTATTAATTTTGGTGGACCACTTCAGACAGGAAACTTAACTCCCACCCCCATAATACTTCACTTCTTCCAGATCTTGGTTTGTAAAGTATTTCATTATGTGGACCAAGGAGAATTCTTAAGCTCACTGGTCTACAGGGGAGAGAGAAGATCACCAAGGCAATGTCTACACTAGAAAACTATTTCAAAATTACTAAATTTGATTTAACAACTCCCAATTTAACAGGTCCAAACTAGCGTGTCCTCACTACAGGGAAGCATTGAAATTAGTCTGAGGCAGGCTTCATTAATGTGGATGGGCTACCTCAGACTTAGCGCCGCAGGATGTACTCTGGGGAGCTGCAGGAGGCCTCCCGGAGGCCAATACACTTGAATTAGTGGCACCAGAGCATCCACATGAACATTATTTCTAAATTACTATTTTGGAATTATCATTACTCTTTGTGAAAAGCAAGAGTACAGATTTCAAATTCCATGACCCGTTATTTGGAAAGAACAGGCTTGATAGTGTGGACAAACTATTTGTAAATTCAGCCTTTGGGGGCGGGGGAGGGGGGTTGTGTTATTTTGGAATAAGGTTCTCACGTAGACCAAGGACAAACAGAAGCAGAAACATCTGATGAATGGAGGGGGTATACATATTCAACAGTAAAAATAAAAAGAGGGAAGGGGAGGGGGAAAAAAAAAAGGAGATTAACAAGGAAATGCATTTAATTTTCAATTACAGAGCAGTTCAACCAAAGACGACATAGAACCATTTCTATGCATCATCCTGCCTGCCACCATGCTGCTCTTCCTGGCATTCCTGCTGCTCTTCCTATACCGCCGCTGCCAGAGACCCAGTCCCCAAGGGCAGATCTTCAGTATTGATCTTCCCGAGCACCTACCGGAGCGTGATGTGTCCGATTTGCTTTCCGTACTGCCCTGGAACAGTGAGCAGAATTTCCACTACTCCACTCTGCTCCCTGAAGCCACTTTCCTCACTGTAAACTTGCCTCCATCATATGAGGAGGCCACTATGAAACCTTCTATGGAAGCGGCTCAGAAAGAGTTCTCTCAGGATCCAGTACCTCCTTACGAAGAGAGTACATGCTGGTCATCAACCAACAGTAAACAAACTTCCTAAGGAAACACCTTTGGCTGAAGCTTGCAACCCATCAAGGCATAAACAAGAGACCACTAATCATTAACATTAGTGACAAAATTTTCAAACAAAACAACAAAATTAATGGAGGAAGGCGCTGTTGATGTGGGATTACTTTAACACATTTAAATGATTCAGCATTTCTAATTCCAATTCACAGCAACAAACAGAAAATAACACCAGGTTGGTGTGGGGTGGGAGGAACTGTAAGGATAAAGTTAATTATGTACCTTAACTAAATTGAAGGGCACTTATTAGGTTAGAGAGCTGAATCTGGAATGTAGATTATCAGCTATGAAGGGAGGCAAACTATGCTAGATATATGTAAATTACTGAAAGGGCTTGTGTCACAAATCTCTTCCTTTGTTGTTGTTGTTTTTAAATTGAGCTTTTGGTAATTTTAGTAACTTAATTTGAAGTATCTGTATTTACAAAAACTCACCGTACTAGTAAGTGCAATAGCAGTGATGCAGATCTCAGGAAAAGTGAACAAGAAATGAGGCCTACAAAGTATGTGAGTAAATACCATCATCAGTCTCAGCGCTTGTTTTTCATACAGCTACAATAGTGTAACAAGCAAACAGGATCATAGGCCATACAATCATTTCGGATTTAATAGAAATAGACAACATGGCAAATCAGGATATTCATGCAGCTTACAAGCAGATATGAAGTCCTAGAAGTTGTCTAGGGCTGATGGTTTTAATTTATTTTCTTATTTAATGTTAAAAAAAAAAAATCAAACCCTGTAACCTTTCAGTGCTGGACATGAGGTGCAGTTTGTAAAAATTTAGAAAAAAAATAAACCAAGAGTGAGAAGATGACTTTGTGTTTTAAACACACACCTATTTCCCCCTTAACTCACTGGGCAAATTGAAATGCAACTGTGTAGATACAGAAGTAGAATTAAAGGAACTGGAGGAAATATGGATGCGTTCGAGTTTCCTAGGCAACTATAACCACCAAGATTACAAAAAAAAAAAAAAAAAAAAAAAAAATGAAGTTCACCGTTTTCTCTACAATATGTAACTCCACACTGTAGAGGAAAAGTAGTATCCATTTTTGATCAATTGTGCAGTTGCAACACTACTAAGCCACTTGTTTAGACAGGGCTCAGGGACTGTAACCTGGCTTCATGAAAGCCTTCCATGAATGAATTATGTAGATGCTCTTATTGCAAGCAAACATAACATGAAACATAGGTTATTTCCCTTACAGAACATAGCCAACAGTGAATTAGCCTCAAAGTGCCAAGCAAAAGTGATCTTATTAAAAACATGAGAGGGGAAATCACAGTACGAGAGGAGAAGATGTGCATATACCTGTAGCCTTAAAAATTAACAAATTCATCTAGAGTAGTCTAGTCCATTTAGTTAAAGTGAAGAAGCAATAGATTTACATCTCTAAAGAACTCAGCCTCTGCACCAAGCTGTGTCTGTCTTGTTACTTTACCTTGGTAGTGTCAGAGATTCAGCCTCTGGTCTCAGGTTTCACTTCCAGTTGTTCCAGTGATATTTGCTAGTGACATTTCATGCGAGTAAGAGTGACTTGTTGTGACAGTTATCTCCCACAAGAGTATTTACCCAGCTGTCATCTCCAAAGAGATGGAGTATCATCAATCTCTTGCTCACTAAATATCTATCTATCTATGGACAAAATTTGGGGGTTCCTCTTTGTAATCCCATGTACGTTTGAAAGACAGATGTTTGCTCAAAATTTAAGTGGTAACAAGAGCAAACTTAGAATTCAGTTTTATTTCCCCTGCACAGATTGTTTTTTGTATTCTATTCAGAGTTCGTATCTCTTAACCCACTGTCACACAGTGCAATCTACTTTACATATTAGTTGGCCCCTGGCTGAAGGGATACCTCAAGACACTTCAATGCCCCCTTCAAGTCAAGTCTCATTTTCCTACAATTTCATTTTAATATTGTGTACTCTACATCATGTGTGGATTCTCAGTAAATTAACATTGATTTGTCAAAATGGCCTGAATTCGGGCACCCCCAAACCATGGTTCCAAATCAAAATCAATATCCAACCTCAAATGCGAATTAACTCCTCTCTAGAATCATACCAAGTTATTTTAGATCATTTCAGCATGTGATGTGTTGGAGCCTGTTGGTAGGAGGGCACTTATTTCTAAGTGCTAAATGGTTATTGACCTGTTAGATCATTAAAGCAAAACTTATTTTAGATCAGGTTTGATGACTCAGGCTCATCCAATTGATTTGTGTCTGACAATACAGCAAAGTAATATATACAGACAAAGCATGATTTTCAGAACTCCAGTAAGTCAGATGATTCCAAATTAATTTCTGTTCATCATCTACAAAGGTGATGTAAAAACAGAAGTTGGAGAGGGGGTTGAGAGTCTGATTTTATTAATTTTGCAAATTCCTCCCTAGATCACTGTAAAATTATTTACTTACATGCAATATGCAGAGTACTTATGGACATTTATTTGAATATGAGGAGCTCTGGAGCTCTTTAAAAATCTTAGCAGATGTGGAGTATTTATGGATGTGAATTCGTAGTGATTTGAAAGGAAATTATGCACAGTTCTCTCCAAGGTTGCAGGGCAATCTCTGTTTCTTGACTTCTCTGCTAAGGCTGCCCATAAAAGTGCAAATAGTGACATGGATGCAGGCCTGCTAACTTGAGGGAGGGTGCGGGGTGATGCAGAGCTCCAGCCTCAGGCGGTGCACTGAAGAGCCCGGGGAGCACTGAGGCCAGCTGCACTGCCCCCCCCTCCACCACCACCACCTTGCCCAGGGGACCAGTGAGTCTATATGATTATTTTGAAGATCAAAAGATCCATACCGCACTTGCAAACTGGAGTAAATTAATTGTATTATTTCCCTTTTACACATGGAGGCTTCATTTCACAAAGTCTTGTAAGTGCAGAGAGTCCTGCTCTCCAGTTATACAGGTTGAGAAGCAATGCAAATTTGGTTATTCCAGATATAAGAAAGCAAATGATCTAGACTGAAGATCTCCTGTGCATCATAGGAGCTTATACACTAAACTCTTAAAAAAAAAAACAAAAAAACACCACACGCTTTATGTTTGTGCACTGAGATAGCTTGCAGCAAAGAATGGGTGCCAAGGGCCATCTCATGAATATTCACCAATTAATACGCTAGCTGTTACCAGATATACTTTCAACTCAGTTCAGGGGATTCCCTTTACAGATGAAATTTTCTGATATGCCATTGGTACAGAGCTTCTCATTTTCATTATTGTTTATGCCTTGAGGCCACACAGCATTTAAGTGAACACATTTAAAAATAAATTCTCTAATTTATAACAAATTACCAATATGAATATTTATAGCCTTGACTTCAAAGATTAAAGAAAAGCCACCTCCAAGTGATTATGTGCATAGGGTCATTATTACCATATTGATTGAAGTCAGAACTGTTCAAAAGTGTAACTTACTTTTTAGAGAAATACTCTTTCCACACCCTCCCATCCCATACTCCGCCACCCCCCCCCCGCATGCACACACACACACAAAGGGTTTTTTAAAGTGTTTGATTTTTTTTTAATTGTTTAAAAATATAAATCTCCCCAATCCCATCATTAGACTAACTGATCAAACAATGAAATATTAAAATATTGAATGTGGTAAAACTGAAACCAGTTTGGTAAAACTGGTTGTGAAACATTTTGATAAAATATTTTAAAACATTTTTTAAAACCTAGCTCTAGGTACAATTGTAACTGTCATAATAAAAATTGGTGGACCTGTTTATTGAGAACAATTTATTAATTTAATGTAATCCTTTTTCTATTCACAAACTATTCATGAACATACAACAATTCCTATGAATGTGTAAACTCAGATTTACTCATTGTTGAATGTGTATGAGTTTTAGCCTATGGAATGCTTGTAAAGGGCCTTCTGTGAGTTATAGCTATTTAGAAGTTACACTATGTGATTGATCACATGTTATCATTTTTCATCCTTGACTGGATGATCACAGCTTCAGTAAAAACAGGAAGAGGGGGCTGAATAAGGATCTTAAGTTTTGATTCTCTCAAGAGATTTAGAGAAAATTGCAGGGTGTTTGAGGGAGGGAAAGAGAGAAACAGACACGCAGAGATTTTCCATTAACATATGTGTAAACAAAATGCAAACCTTTTCCATGCATGATTGTGGAAAGTGAATAAAGAGAGGGTGTGAAATGGTCAAAATGAATTTGTTCATAAAATATTTTCCTGCGTGATTCACTCAGCTCCAGTCCTAATCTAGTACAGAGTTTACTATCAAAAATTAAAACACCAGAGCAAAACATTAATTCAGGCTTGTAATACTCAGATAATCAAGCAAGACATCCCAGTACATAAATCAATACCACAGTATTCTCTCTCTCCTTGGCTCTTTTAAAGAGCCAAGTATATATCTTTTTCCCCTTAATGCCCTTCTCAGAACCTGAAGACAATTTTTTCCACTGTTGCTTTTCCCAGATTTCTCAAGGGTGGTGGATTTAAATAAGAGTCACCATTCTTCCAGGCAGGAAAAAAAAAAAAAAAAAAAGTGCATGGAGTTTTTACTAAAGTCTTCACCACCTTCCCTTGAATTTGGAGCAGGTTCAAACCCATAGAGAACATAGCATCTTTTTGTCAATCCTTTAGCATGCTTCTAGCAAAGCAATTGCTTCAAGACACTATTGCAAACCTCATTCTATTAGCGGACTTCTGTATTTTCATGCACTAGAGATAAATCCATTCCTCAAAGCTATCATTACCATCCAACTAACATACTAGAGCAGTGGTTCCCAACCACTGGCCCGTGGACTGGTGAGTCCACAAACTGCCAGTTTCCGGGTTGCAGTGGCTCTGGGAGCCAGGGCTTTTGGCAGACCAGTTACATTTTATTTGCAAATAATGAATATACAAATTTTCAAATAAAATGTTACTGGTCCACCAAAAGTTTATGAATGGGCTTGCTGGTCCTCAGTAAAAAAAGGTTGGGAGCCACTGTACTAGAACAGCCTAAAAGGAAAAAGGATATGCACAAGGATGAAAAAAAAAAAAAAAAAAAAAAAGGGGGAGAGAATTAGCCAGTACAGAAGTAACCTTTTTATAAAGGTTCCCACATCCTACCCTTCAATGCTTCCCACATCCTACCCTTCAATTCCTATTTTATTTAATTCATTTTTATGTCTGATACAAAAAAGTAATACAAGAACAACAACTGTATATGGACTGTGGCTTTCACTCAGAACAAAGTATACATATGCAACATACCATCTTCTAGCCATAATCTGCAATACCTATTTTTCATTATAAAGTGCTTTGCCTGTAACAAGTTTTCATTCTCATGTTAAATGGAAACTGTTGAGTTCAGAACCATTTCTGAACACTCCTTTCTTCATATGTGCAACAGACAATAACATATTATTAAAGCAAAGTTATTTTAAAATTAAATATACCTTTTCTGGTGGAAAGGGATCATTTCAAATTGTTGGATACTGTCACAAAACCAGGGCATGGTCAGCCAGGCCTAGTGGTCAGAGCTGAAGTCAGAAACAAAGCAGGAGAGCAAGGATGCAAACAAGGTAAGCACAGGAGACGTTGCATTTGCAGGCATAAGTGTTGAGCAGCCACTGACCAACTACTGCTGCTGGGTTTCAGAGCAGTTCTGGCAACACCATTCAGGCAATCAGACTTTCTGGCTGATTAGGGATTGCAGCTGAAGCTAGCTAGCTAATCCCAGGTCCAGCTGCAGGCCCTCTTTCCTGGCAGATGACAAGAACTTTTATATTTAAAAACTTGATTAAATATTTTAGTCCAGAAAAGCAAGCAAAGATAGACTAGATCTTAATGATTGTTTCCTCTCACTACCAACTCAAGGGTGAGTAGCAATGACCCTAAAACTGGATTGGCAGCAGAGTCTTTAGCATGTTACCCCAGGGAGTCTAAGAGATGCTGCATTTCACTTTTAGTTCATGGAAAATATTGAGCTTGTTGCCATTTCTTATACTTTTGTTTCCCCTTTCTGTAATATCATGATCACAGCTTTCAAACTTCAACAACTAATCTTGAGCTCTGTGTGAAAACATTGGTCTAATTCAAAACATTTTAGCTTGCCATTGTTTGATGCTTTTGGGATGAGAGTTGTCTGGTCCTTTTGCCATTTCAGTTAGAGAGAGTTTCTACATTTTTTTTTTAAACTATTGCTGATATTATCTCTACACTGGTTAATTCCCCCTTAAATCTGATCCTACATTTGGGTCCTGACCTGCTTTCTTCATTTATAAAGACAGATGCAAAATAATTGCTTAATATCTCAGGGGGTTCTTATCCTCTAGATCCTAATTCCCTGTCATTCTTTCTTAAGAGGGCTGATCTTTCCCTGTAATATTTATCTGCTGCATAGGTGCCTGACGAGTATTTTCAAGCTATTATTCCTTTCCCAATAGTTTTACTGTATTTCTAGATCAGCCAGAATTTCCACTGGAGTCCCAATTTTATAGCTCATCCATATGACCTTCCCCAGTTTAAGATTTGATGGCTTACAAGACGCATAATAGAAGAAAGTGTGTTTCCCCTTTAGGTCACTGTTTGAATGTTTTCCATTAGAGATAACGAGGTTTTCCACCTGTCTGCGTGCAACTCAGCACAGTGAAGACGGGAGGCATTTCCCTGGTCCTCACCCACATAATCCCAGTGCAAGTTAAAGCTGCTCTTGTGCAGCTCTAATTTACACCACTGGAATGAAATCTCTCAGGGACCTTCTACCCAGGGAAAATCAGGACACCTCTCTCCATCCAGGACATGCCCCTCTCTCACGCCCCTTGCCAGGAGCATGGGGGTGGCCAATGTAAGAGGCAGCAGAGATTTCTCTACCAGCTTTATGTTATCAGATAGTTTTTGTATACATTTGACACAGTTGGTAGATCTGGTCCATACAAAGAACTTTGAACAACTGGATGTCCCCTAAAGTTTCTCAGCATAGTACAATCTTTCCACGACAATAGGCAAAGCATAGTGATTGTGCAACCTTGCTCTGCATTTCCTGTCTCAGTTTGGCTCAGCTCAACACTGTGCAAAGAATGGACATATCACCAACCAGTCTTAACTCTGTTTAATGTAGAGATGGGGTGTGGGTTTTTTTGGTCCAGTGAATGTGTAATAGTACTTATCAACGTTCTGACTTACGACATTTGGAGAATGAAGCTCTCTCAATATTAAGTGCTCAATCCTCTTGTAGGGATAAAGGTGGTAATTGAATCTGTAGGTCCATTCAGTCTTTGGCTGATCTGCTGAGAATTTAAAAAAGGCTACCAATGCCCACTGCTGTAGTGTTGGTCACATGTCTGCTGGAAACTGGGCAGAAGAGGGGCCAATACAATTACCTGATATGAGCATATATTAAGTTATTCTTTCTTTCACTAGCTAATATTGGATAAGCACAGGAGAAATACTATAATAATAATAAACTGGTACTTTTCACTGCTCTAATACCTTCTATCTCTGAATCTTAAAGCACCTTATAAACACTGATAAATCAAACCTCACCCCACCCCCATATATTAAGCATTACTATTTCAATTTTATAGGTATTGAAAGAGAGGCAGAGAGAGATTAAGGCCCAAATTTCCTGAAATGCTCACTAATGTTGACCACCTCTTTTTTAGAATGCCTATCTTGAGAGACAATGTCAGATTTCCAGTAGTGATAAACATTAATAACTCCCCAAGAACCTCTTTATTCCATATCTGTGCCTTCAACAGCTTCCATAAAGCTTTTTAAAAAGTTTATAGCCCCACTTAAAACTATCAAAGTAGTTTTCATAAGTATAATAACATTGTCCAACTATACATAAGCATTTCTTTTAGGAACATCTACCCCAACCAATACTTGCCCAAATAACATGTTTCATGCACAGCAAAATAAATGTAATAATAAAATGAATATTACTACTCAGTAAATGCCACTGCCTATTAAAGGAATAACCTTGACAAAAGAAATTCACGGCACAATAACTTGACCAGCCATATTAAATCTTTGCCTGCTGAAAGAGCTACTGATGCCAAATATGCCATTTGGTGCCTAAATAATGTACATTTATTAGGCTGCAATAATCATTTTACTACGGTATTTTTATCAGCATATTAGTTTTGTCTGAGGTAACATACAAGCCAGGAGAATAAAACCATATGAATAGTAATCCATTTTTTTCCCTGTTTCCCTTCTCTTTGGATTGAATGTAGAGCTATATTAATAATTTTGTTTCATACTGCCCCAAGGAAAAAAGGTGCAGTATAAATTAATCCTTCTAGAACAGGTGGGGTGAACCTTATGTAAGGCTTCTTAGTTAATTCCCAGAAGAACATTAGTGATAATACCTGAACATAAATCTTGACTGACAACAATGAATCTATGAGGACGAAATCTACGATAAACTAAATAAAAAACATTAAGTTCACTCCAGGCCAGTTCACCCTTTATTTCGGTGAGGTTATACCGAGGATTAATTTGGCTTTAGTGAAATTCTGGCTGGTATTTTAAGTGTAGGAGATTCAAAATAATGGCTCGATATCAATTGGTTCCATGCACGTACATATATAATCTAAAATGCTATCCATGTGTTTAAAATTTTTCATCGGGATAATATTTTGCAATTCTATAGCATTCCATTAAACTCAAAAGTATTTTATTGGAATTAATTTAGCCTTACAGCATGCCTGTGAAGTAGGAAGGTATAATCCCATGTTTTATACTAGATCAGGAGCGGGCAAACTATGGCCTGTAGGCTGCATCTGGCCCATCAGGACTTCTAATCCCACCTGCGGATTACCAGTCTGGTGGCAGAGCAGGGCTAAGGCAGTTGTCTTGCCTGCTGTGACCATGTGCTGTTCCCATAAGCAGATGGCACGTCCCTGTGGGTGAGGGAAAGGGCAGAGGGTCTCTGCTTGCTACGCCTGCCTGCAGGAATCAGCCCTTGCAGCTGCCATTGGTGGAGAACAGGGAACCGCAGCCAATGGGAGGTGCAAAGATGTGCCTGTGGACAGCAGCTTCCAGAAGCCATAAACCACATCTTCTCCCCCAGCCCAAACCTCTGCCCCAGCTGTACGTGCATGTCCTGCCATACAATTTTTCTACTCAGGTACAGACCTCAGGCCAAAAAGTTTGCCCATCGGGTAAGCTCTATTTAAGAATTTTGGTTTCCTTTCCATAAATACTGCATGTGCTGTAACTGTAAGGTTTATTTAAACTTAATTTCAAAAATGTTCTTTCTCCTCTCATAACCTTTAACTTTGCCTGAGAAAGAGAGGCTCCTTCCAATCAGGTCCATCCTTAGGATTTATGGGGCCCTAGGCAGTACAGGCTGCCCCCGACTTGTGACACGATCGATTCTGGGAATAGCATTGCAAGTAGGGGGCATCATAACTCAAGCCCACATTTACGACAGGTGTCGTGCGCCATTGTAAATGCAGAGCCGAGGATGTAAGTTGGGGAATTTCTGCCGCTTCCGTGCTTACAGAAAAGGTCGTAAATGCAAGGGGAAAAGGGGTCATAAATCGAGGGCCTCCGGTATTATTAAACTGGTATCCCTAGGACAGACTTGCTTTTAGCAGAGACCTCCAGACTCGCTCCCTCATGCAGAATGCGCAACACCAGTGCATTCGGCTCTGTGAACATGGGTCCTGCCAAAGGAAAGTGCAGCGTGTAGTGGATGTGGGGGAGCCGGTAAGAGTGGGCTGGCTGTTCCGGAGGTGAGGACCGGATTTACTGTCTTGTGGACCTGGAGCTATTAATTTTTTTCCCTCATTTAAAACAAAAATTATCATATGTGGGAGGCAGGGATGAAGGCCTGGGGCTTTCGCTGTGTGTGTGTGGTGTGTGTGTAAATCTCTGTAACACTTCCATATAACCATGTATCATTCTCATATAACTTTGTATTAAGCCCTTTATGTTATAGGCCTTAGGAACAGTTAAGGTAAAGAAAAATGTATTTTGCTCAGAGTAGAATAGATCTCTCCCCTTTCCTTGATTGCCCTGTTGAAATGAATGAAGTGTGAATGGAGAATGAAAGGTGAGCACCTCCAGTAGCAGTAGCAAGGGTGGAGAGGGGCTGGGAGCCAGATCCAAGACAATACCTGTGAAGTGAGGTCATTGAAAAGAAGACTGGACATACAGATGCCTTGGGAGTCTGAACAGCAAGTGCCTGCCCTTGGAAGAACTCTCTTTGAAGCAGCATTAAGAAAGGCAAGGTGATGACTAATTGGATGCATGAGAGGCATAAATATGAGGCATCTTGCAGAGGGACACCGGGTTTTCATCTTGTCAACATGGGAGCATCGATTCGGATCGGCAGAAGCCCGGCTCCACCCTTCCCCAATCTAACTCACCTGGCCAGTGCAGTTAGGGGGAGCAACTATTGGTAACAACAAGATGGAGTGTGTGTGTGTGTGTGTGTGTATGTGTGTGAGAGAGAGTGCATGAGTGTAATGTATCATATGCAATTGATAAAGTGTTGATTGATCTATGTATGTTCAATAAATGTAGCGTGTTGCCTTATCCCCCTGAAAAAGATCCCGGGTGTTTCTTTTAAGCACAACAGGGGAATGAGGGGTTCACAGTGCAGGAGAGGGCTCCAACCTGTGGCAGAGGGTCAGGGTGTGTGCAGAGGTGGTGGCTTTGACTGGGAGGTGTGGGTGGGGCTGGTGGGTTTGGGGACTCCAGGTTGGGTCAAGAGGGATCAGAGCAGGAGGTTGGGAGGAGGGGGTCTGAGCAGGAGTTAGGTTGTGCGGGGGAGGGCTCAAGCAGGCGTGTGGGGCACTTACCTCAGGCAGCTCCCATCTGATGGTGCAGCAAGGCTGAGACAGAATCCCTGCCTGCCCTGGCCCTCCCCTGCTCCCAGAAGTTACTGACATGTCCCAACAGACCTGAGGGGTGGGGACAAGTAGCTCTGTGCACTGCACTTGCCCACACACTACTCCCATAGCACCCATTGGCAATGGTTCCCACCCAATAGGAACTGTGGGGGTGGTGCCTGTAGGCCAGGGCAGCATGTGCAACTTCCTTCGTTGCCGCAAGCTGGGCAATCAGTGCTAATTCAGCAGGGGAAACCAAGACTCAGGTCTTGGTTTGTGGCATGAAGACTTGCTGTGAGCCAGATGAAACTAAGCAGGGAAAAGGATCTGGTCCATGGACTGGAGGTTCCCTCCCTTATGTTAAACCGGCCCTGCCAGTGGTGCCCCACATTTTCAGGTGCCCTATGCAGCTGCATATGCCCGAGGACAGCCCTGCTTCCAGTCCACCAGATGCGAAGTAGCTAGCTGTTCCACAAGAGAGATCAGGAGCACGTACAATGCGGGGCAAGCACCACCCTGCCAATAACCAGCAGGTACACAGAGCTCCCCAGTGCTGTGGTGGTGGAAGCTGACCGCTTGCTTTCTCCACAGCGGCCAAGCATTTGTTGGCACATTTGTTCTGATGGCTCCTAGGTGTATGGATTTTTGTTGAGGGGCGAGTGCATGGCTGTTTATTTCTATGTATATGATGCACTGTGCATGTACTGCTACGGTTTGATGGATATAATGAAGGTGCCCCTCCAAAAGCAGTCAAATTTACGTTCCAGTACATGCAGTAGGAAAGACACAATACAGCTTCGGATACAAACTGGTGGCCCTAGGTGATGGAGTAACTGCCCCCATCTCATTGAGGACGAAGACGAAGGGATTTCTAACTCCTTGTGTGGCCAGATCACAGCTGGAAGGCTGTTAAATTTGCAGGCTGGCCAGGCCTCGGGTGGGAAGGTGGGTGGGAGGCGGCGGCTGTCGATGACGGCAGGGGCGCTAATGGACCCCACACACATCTCTGGAGAAGCGTCTGCCTGGCTCCCAAATCCCCCCGGGACCAAAGCTCAGGTTCACCCCCAGCTGGTGGCCGGTTTCTGCGCAGCCTGCTGGGAAAGCCGCCGTTTAAGCTCTCGCCCTGTCGCCAGGGCAGATTTTGCGGTGACAGTCAGGCAGCTCCTGCCCAGCCCCGCCCCACGCCCTTGGTGCTCCCCGCCCGCCTGTTTACAGCCCGCCCAGGGAGCGGTAGCTGCTACAGGGCCCGCCCCCTGGCTCGTACCCGCGCTCTCGCCTCCCGCCGGGCAAGCCTCGGTGCGGCGCAGCGCAGCGCTTAGGGCAGGGCAAGTTCCCCGCCTCCCCAGTCCGAGCACGGGGGCAGGATGCAAGGGGCCTCTCCCCAGCGCGGGGGGCGTGAGCCGTGGCCGTGCCCAGCCTCCAGTTATAAAACCCCGCCGCCTGGCCCGCCCACAAGCGGCTGGCTGGCTGCGGCAGACGGAGGTTTGTGCTTCTCGGGGGACTGGCAGGGGGCACAGCGGGTGGACGACGCTGGCGCAGGTGAGGAAGAGACACGGTGCTGGGCTGGTCCAGGGGTTGTGGGGGAAGAGAACAGCTGCAGCGTTAATCCCAGGTCTGCCACCGCGGCTGGGTGGGCAAGGGGCACAGCGGGGCGCCGAGTGCCCGACTACGCTTGGGTATCAGGGCATTATGGGGAGAGGGGTTAGAGAAGGCTGCACTAATTTTGTCCTGTTTTGATTTCCCTAGGATGCTGAACCCCAACAAGCAAGCTGGCTCCGCCAGCCTGGAGATGCCCAAGTGGGCAGGAGTGCCAAACCAGGTGAAATGGGTCTTAGCAACCCTCTTTCATGCGCTCATTTATTCTGTCTTCCTTTCAGGTCGAAAAATGGGTTTGTGGTCAGCAAAACAGGACATTACAAGTTTGGGATCATCACTGTGGGCATTTTTGGGGAGGCTAGGGGAAGTGTAGAAGTCAATTTACCCTATCTTTCATGGTCCCATGGACAGAAATTTAGGTCCAGTTATTCTCTGGAGCAAGATACCACACTGCAGTGAGGTATGTTTTTGCAGTAACTCTGAGATGGTGAGTTGCATAAAAACAGTTATGCAATACTATAGTTCTGAGGTGTTTGTTTCCACCTGCATTAAAGCCTTGCAAACCAATACTCTCCATGATATTAGAAGTAGCTAGCTATTCTGCTAAGGTCAAACAAAATACAGAAAATTAATCTAAATGTAACAAGTATCTTGCAAAGTTTAAGACAAAATGCAAAACTTAAGATTGCTGTAGCCACATTAAGTACATGGTCACTTGGACAGGTTGACTGAGTGTCATAATCAAAGTTGCATAAACATAGGTTTCCTAAACCTGAAAACTTCCCCAGAATTCTTGAAAAGGCAAATAAAAGTTTTATACTTCCTTTTGCTCTGTATTTGCAGTTTGTTATAGTCTCTTGCTAACTGAAGATGAAATTGGGGAGTTTACTTTTGTTGACCAAACTGCAACTCAAAATATATGCAGTATTTGCATTGCTATTCATTTTAATATCTAAAAGTTTGAAGAGTTAATGCACAACAGACTGGGATGTAAGTCTGCCTTTTATTAGCATGCCATACATTAAATGTCCATATGGATCTTCTTGCTGCACATTAGAAGTTCCCTAGTGCACACCAACCTCCTCCTGTTTCTAAGCAGTGTGTAGCAAAGCACACTAGAGTGCTTTTGGTGTGCATCAACTGGGTCACACAAGTAGCGTTAGTGCACAGTTAGCACATGGCATGCTAGTGCAAGGTAGCCTAGCCTGTCCTATACTAAAGCTGCATCTAGAGTGGCAAGATTTTGCACAAAAACGGCTGCTTTTGTGCAAAAACGTGCCAGCTGTCTACACTGGCCACTTGAATTTGCGCAAGAACACTGATGATCTAATGTATGATTGTCAGTGTTCTTGCGCAAATACTTTGATGCTCCCGTTCGGGCAAAAGTGCTTTTGTGCAAAAGGGCCAGTGTAGACAGCTCAGATTTGTATTGCGCAAAAAAGCCCCGATGGCTAAAATGATGGTCAGGGCTTTCTTGCACAAAACCGCGTCTAGATTGGCACGGACGCGTTTCCGCAAAAAGTGCTTTTGCGGAAACGTGTCCGTGCCAATCTAGACTGGCATAATTTTCTGCAAATGCTTTTAACTGAAAAACTTTTTCCATTAAAAGCATTTGCAGAAAATCATGCCAGTCTAGACGTAGCCTAATTGTTCATCTAAAACTCCTAGAACCTCAGATAGTAATGAATTTATCTTCAACAACCCGTGAGGTACAGTAGTAGTACTAAACCTGTTTGTCCTTTACAGATAAGAAAGGTAAGTGATTTGCCCTACATAATGTGGGAAGTCAGTGGGCAGTAAAGGAATTGAACCCAAATCTCCAGAGTTCCTGATGTGAAGTAAATTAAGCTCTGGCCCTCAACCATTACATGAGGACTACTTCAATAATGTTATGTATTAGATTGTTTAATATTTTCCCTGTTAGTAGGATAAGGCAAACTTTGTGTAGGCAACTGAAAGCTTTAGAGTTGTTACAGGCTGGCTGATTAATAGCCAAAAACAGATTTATGCCAAATAGATGTTAATTTCCAATGTAAGAAATCATTGCAGTTGTCAGAGATCAGTCAGATGTAATCCAGGTATTTGAGGGGGAAGTGAGCCATGAGGGACACTATATTAAGATTGCTCTCTCTCTCTCACACACACACACCCACTCGCTCTCGCTCGCACGCGCGCGCGCACACACACACACACACACATCTCTCTCTCTCGCTCGCTCGCTCGCTCTCTAGGTGTGACTTTGTTGCTTTAAAAAAAAAGTGTTTTGTTCTGAACTTATTTGCAACACTGTTCCGGCTTTGAGCTCTTTTCCTACTGTCTGGTACCTATACATGTTTTCCAGTAATGTCAGGCTGGTTCATTAGTTTATATTCCTCTCCCTTTTAAAAAAGTTTTTTACTGAAATTATGCAAATTCTACACTTATGATATAAAAATGAATGAGTTCTGTTTGTGAACTCCGAATCAAGTTACGATCCGATGCCCATCTCAAGTGCTATTCCTGATAATATTTTTGTTTGTTTATAGGCTTCAGATTATGAAGTCCGGCAGTATGAGCCAGCTAAATGGGTTGCCACACCTATTAAATCCATGGATTATGATTCAGCTATCAGCACTGGTTTCATGAAGCTCTTTAACTATATTCAGGGCAAGAATGAGAAAGGTACGCTGCTCTGGACTACACTTTTAGTAACGTGGGGTTTCTAGTATCAGAGGGGCAGCCCTGTTAGTCTGACTCTGCATAAACAACGAGAAGTCTATAAGGTGCCACAGGACTAACAGATTTATTGGGGCATAAGCTTTCGTGGGCAAAGACCCACTTCGTCAGATGCAGATGTAGGGTTTCTAAACTTTTGAAAGCTGAGTCCTTTTGAGAAAAAGCCAGTCCTGTCACCGAGGAACCCTACTATATGATGGCTACTTCTCAATCCATACATCTACTACATGACCCTACTTCTCAATCCATACATCTTCAACATATTCACTAGTCTTTTAGGCTGCGTGCAGTACCCAACTTTGGGAATGCTGGCAGTTTACAGATTTTTTTCCCTTTTGTTTTCAGCAGTGAAATAGTTAATGTAAACAAAAAGTATAATCTGCAGCCATTGTTTCAGGCTCTGTGCAGACTCAGCCAAACATTTCTGTATCAATTAAGAAACACTCCTTGTTTTGAAAAATGTAACAAGTTTTTTTTTTAAAAGCACTCTGCAGGAGTTGATCCGTCTACATGTCCATCTTCTAAACAGTCCCTCACTCCATGCCATCGATGCTCTCTGTACACTTCAGAAAAATAATGCATTAACACTGTGTTCCTTAGTATCTAAATTGCAGTAAGCTGCAGCATTTAAATGGTCTTTATTAATTCTCTTTGTAGTGGATATAGGAAAAACAAATACATTTAAATATGGCATCTGGAATAGATCATATACTAAATATGGGGCTCCTATGTCCCATAAGCTTGGCTGCTGGCTGATCGCTCTTGGTAGCTAAGTAATTGTGTATTGTAAGCTATTGGAAAAAAATCAGTAAGTGATAATACATTTAACACATTATACCCTACCATGGGGCTTACTCACCTCTAGATATCTCCTTTTCACAGTGTCTGGTGATTAGCTGTGCCCAGTCTGATTCCTCCTCCCCCCCCCTTTCACTCTTTGGTTTGCTTGCTTATGGTGTCTCACCAGAATCAAGTTACTACTTGGAAATCTGGCTCTTTGGCTACATCACAATAGCCTTCTCCTTCCAAGGTAACAAAAGATCCACCAGACAAAGGGTCTCAGACAGTCTTCTGATCCATTGCCTAGTCAGTGCCTTTTCCCCCTATGGCTAGCAGAACCGGGACCTTCACACTACTCTAGGTTCCAGCCCAAGGTACCCTATGATCACTAATCAGTGTGTCTTCCACTCCCTGCAGGGTTACTGGTGGGACTTTCTCTACTCTCTGCAACTACTTAACCCCTTTTTGGGGTTTTGTCAGATCCAAGGCAAGATTCTAGGGCTTGCTAGCTAGCTAGCTACCCACCCAGGCAGCTTCGGTGTCTCTTGCCAACACCCTTCCTCTCTGGACAATAACTTCAGAGCCCCTTCTTATAGCTGTCTCTTACCATCAGCTTCCCCAGCTCCTCCCCCATCTGGGCTTCATCAGCAGGCCTTGACTTCTTCCAGGTGCAACCTAAAGAAGTTAGTTTATTTTCTCTCTTCAGGACTTGAGAGTAGATATCCCATCATATGCATTAACAATTATTTTTTCCAAATGAAATACTTGCATTATTAGATAAATGCTAGTAAATCCCAGTTAATTCCCCCATTCTGTCTTGAGGGTATCATTTGTCCTTTTTTGTTTAGTAAGATGTTTCCCTGCATTTTCTAATGCATAAAATACAACATAGCAATGTGTCCTTTTAGTAGTCAGTATAGCTAAGAGAAAAAAATTGAAGCTATGTTTACAAGCTGAATGCTTATTTTCCCTGCTGCTATTAGGAGTATTTAGCACAAATGCTTCTAAATTTACCTGCTCCCCCCTTCTTTTCCATGCTCCACCTTAGAAAATCCTTGCAGATCCTACCAGACTCTGTTCCACATATCATACCAGGGTTCCACTTAATACTCCAGAGTTCCATTAGAAGAGGAGCCAAGTTGGAAGAAGATGTGGCATTCTTTAAGATACATGGTGATTATCACCAGCTGTACTTACTGCTAATGGCATCTCCTCCTGGTGACTGCCTTATGCTAGCTGCTGCCCTTACCTGGCTGTGTCCTGGTATCTCTTTCACCTTACAGCCTCTCTCACTCCCAGAGCTGCAGATTTCTGTTCTGGGCTTGGTCACAAAGATTACCCCCTTTCTGGAGAATTCAAAGTTCTTCAAACCAACTCTCATCTCCAAGTGGCCTCTTGCTTGTGGCTGATAAGAACCCAGTCCTGCCTTGTACACTGGGGTGCAGCACAGGGACCCTGCCACAAACAGCCATGGTCTGTATGGTCCTACCCCTTGCTGCTGTTTCCCTGGGTTTCCCTGCCCAAGTGCTCATCCCCCCCCCCCCCAGGAAATAACTATAGTCTACTTCCTTGCAGCCCTTTGCTGCTCATAATTCTTGGAGTTTAGACTGGCCCCTCTTGTTCCTGCCCAGCTGACCCTGTTTCCAGTAAGTGACCTATTCCTGGTCTCCTTCAGGTGCAGCCTGGGCAGTTAATTGGGCTGTCTAGCCACTTCATCCCCTCCAGACCTTGTGTGGGGCAGGCACCCCATTACAGTGATATTCTTCAAAACTCTTATACCCTCAATGAAGGAGAAACTTCCCACAACCAGGCTTTATTACTGAAAAAGAAATAGCTAAACTCTTTCTTCCCACTAAGCTGGCTTCAGCAATTGCTGCAGCACCCTAGCCCACTGCCTATTTGTCCATTCAAGCTTTGAGCGCTAGCACATGTGACTTCAGAACTTGGAAAGTAGTTTGCAGTCACTGATGTACTGAATGTTACTCTTCTCCAGTCTTACTTTGGGGGCATTAATTGGTGATCAACGGGTAGTTTATTTTTGATAGTTACAAAATATTTTGCTCTGCAGCACAGAACCGATACAAAGATCTACTATAGGTGATGGTGCTCACTTTCCTAGCATGACTTTTACAAAACAGCCAGTGTGTGGAGGCCATTTCCTGCCAAATTTATGAGTTAATTTTAAGTTAAACTTTGAAGCTAAAATTGTAACCCTCTTTGCCAAGACTGAGTGTGTAAAACCCTCTAGTTGGGAGCAAGCCTCCCAGCCCAGAGAGGTTCATGCTGGCATGCTAAAAATAGCTGTGTGGATGTTGTGGCTCCAGTGGTTTCTTGGGCAGTCAGCTGAGCTCCAAGCTTTGGGGTGGCCAAGCATGCACCTAAGCACAAGGTGGACAGAATTATTTTTTGGTATGGTAGCTCTAGCATCTGCCTGGGCTGGGAGGATTACTTCCACCTTCAGTGTAAACACAGAAAAGCATGTAGCATGCACAACCCCCAGCATAAGTGTAAATAGTGGTGAAGATGGTGAGGCATGGCATAGGTAAGTATATTCACACCAAAACCTTTAGGATATGTAACCTACATGGCTCTCTGTGCAGCCAAGCAGTGCTGTATACACTGTAGACACAGCTGTTTTTAGCAGTGTAGTATCCTACTACCTTCCCACTGCCAGAGCCTTTCCCTGCTCCAATGAAAGGTTCCAGAAGTGGGGAAAGGGTCTGGTGGGGGAAAGCATGCGGCAAGGGATGGATGGGGAAAGATGCTGGGGCCTTTCACTGCTGTCTCCCGCTGCACATACTCTACATGCTGCTGAAAGTGTAGAGGAGGCCTAAGTTGTTGAGTCTGTGGTAGTGGAATTCACAATCCAAATGGGATGTTAACAATCAAAACAAACGGATCTGCTGCATATGAGCAGAAATTTATTATGTATAAATTGTTATGGGTGGATAAGATAATCCTAATGCAATGCAACAATATTTAAACCATACATGTGAACTAAAATTACCTTTCATTAAATTGAAAAGCAACCTTTGATAAGACCACCCATGTGCTCTCTCACTCTTGACACACTACATTATCTAACCTGAGGCAGAGCAATGTATTGTGGCTTATTTGCCTGATAGGGATGAAGATTGAGATGACAGCTCCAGTAACGTGCCACGTGGCTCCTGGTGCAGGCCCATTCTGCGAATCCACTATTACAGTCTCTTTTTATTTACCATCTGATCATCAGGCTGATCCACCTAAACCAACAGAGTCAGATATTTTCATTGAAAACAGACCAGAAATGACTGTGTGTGTCAGGTACGTATTAACTAACTACTGCAGCTCTGCAAAGTGCAGGTAGTAAGTCTGCACACAAGACAAGACAACTTACATATGATCAAAAGGTTTTTAGTCCTCAAAAGAAGAGGTGGCCTGATACTTTACAGTAGAGGTGGGAAACCCTTTTTTGGGGGGTCAGGACCCACATACAAGTGAGAAGCAAAAGGGGAAAAAACCCCTCACTGACCTGGTTCCCAAATAAGGAGAAGAAAACCCTCGCAGATGTGGCTCCTAACTGAGAAGCAGGAAAAAAAGCCCACAATCAACATCACTCGTCTCACGCTTCAGCCCCACAGGGGGATTAATGCTGAAGCTCAGGGCTTCCTACTCAGGGCTGGATTAAATCTAGGGATCCAGGGCTAATAGATTTTGTGGGATCCCCTCGGGTCTGAGGTGGAGCCAAAATGAGTTCAATGTGAAGGAGTGGGTTGCCGGGGAGCGGGGTGAGAATGTGGTTCCTGGGCAGGAGGGAGAGTGCAGGAGCAGGGGGAGGGGGCTGGGCAAGAAGAGTGCAGGAGCAGTGAGAGACTGTGGGGATTAGGCAGGAGTAGGGGTGTGGAATCTGAGAGGGTGCAGGGGTATAGGGGTCTGGCTGGGAGGGAGGAGGCAGGAGGGTTGGGGGTGTGGGAATTGGGCAGGAAGGAATGTAGGTCAATGTTCCCGCTAATCTTTTCCAGCCACACGTGGAATAAATTTTTATGTGCACTGAGGCATATATGAATGTGCACCACCAGTAGAAATAGTTGTTCTGCTAAGCAGCCAGGCCGCATTTGAATTAGGGATGTAAGCGAGTAGTCGACTGCTCGCACACACACACCCTGCTCCCTCTCTGTCAGCGCCCAGTTTCCCCCAGCACTATCTTCATGGTGCTGCCTCTATCAGAGGCAGCAGCATGGGGGGGCAGGGGAGGCTGCTCAGGCACAGCCCTTATCCACAGGGGGTCCCAACTCCCCCCCGGGACCTACTGTGGACAGCGGAGTTTGGTCCTGGACCAGCATGAGCTGGGACTGAGCCAGCTGCCTTCCCCTATTGACTAATTGAGTAGTCAATAAAAATTTTATCATCGACTACTTGATTTGTAAAATAACCTCATTTTAACATCTCTAATTTGAATCTATCCCGAGCAGCTGCACAAACTCATGGCTTACAGGGAATGTTGGTGGGTGGGGATGCAGGGTCTGGCTAGGAGATGCGAGGGGACAGGGACTTGGAGGAGGTGTGCTGCTGTTGCCAGAACCGCTTTCTGTCTTCTATCAGGCAGAGTCTGAGGGCCATAGGTTCCCTATCCCCACTTAAAAAAAAAAATCAGCAACTGAACATGATATCCTTCAGGTAAACTGTGGCTGCCATCTTGTGGCTGTCAGTACATAAATATGGTGCATAGACGGGATTTTTTTAATGACTAATTCACTTTATTCTAGCCCAGTAGTCCCCAAACTTTTTAAGGTTGTGCCGCTCCCAGGAGTGGGGCTGCAGACAGCACTAAGGGGGCCTGCAGAGAGGGGTAAAGGGGGTGGGTCTGGTGGCAGGAATGGAGATATGGCCAGAGGCTAAGGCGACGGTCAAGGAAGGTGCTGGGGCAGGAGTGGAATTGAGGCCAGGAGCAGAGCTCCAGCAGGGCTGCATTGGGGGCTGTGGCTAAGTGTGAAGCTGCAGCTGGCAATTGGGGCTACAGCTTGTCGTGGGGGGAGGAGGAGAGGGCTAGAGCAGAGATGGTGGTAGAGCAGGGGTGGGTGGTGCTCCCTCCCCGCCCCCCACTTGGGGTGGCTGGCCCAGGCGCTGTGGGCCCCTCCCAAATATTCCTCCATAACACATCCCACAGGTTGTGAACCTACTGCAGCGGTCTCCAACCTTTTTAAGCATGAGATCACTTTTTGTGGATCTACCTCAAACCCAAACACCCTTGCCCCACCTCCTTCCCCGAGGTCCGGCCCTGCCTTGCTCACTCCATCCTCCCTCCCCCATCCTCACTCACTTTTATCAGGCTGGGGCAGGAGAGGTTCAGGACTGGGGCCAGGGTTTGGAATGCAGGCTCCAGCTGGGCACCACTTACCACAGGTGGCTTCTGGATAGGGGTGGTGCAGGAGGCTAAGGCAGGCTCACCCCTCCCCCTCTTCCTCTTCTTCCCATGCCCTGCATAGCAAGCAGGAGGCTCCCACGGGTGGGGAGCAGCTCCAAGGCAGAGGCTACACAGCAGTGCTTTAGAGGGGCAGATTAAGTGCCTGCACTTGACAGCCTCCCAGCCAAACCTCTCAGGATCACCCCTCAAAGGCTCCAAGATCTACCAGTAGATCCCAATCTACTGGTTGGTGACCACTGACCTACTGTATTAGTCTACAATTCAATCCAAATCTCTACATCCTCATACTTTTTTCACGTGAGGACATTAAGTAGAATGTCCTGACGATATTACAGACATTCCTGGGTAGAATAAGCTAACATTTAAAAAAAAGTTTACTGTATATTAATGAAAACATCAGGAAAAACATGGGGTTGGAAAACACTGTACTTTTTCCTTCTAGTTCAGGTACACAGCAAAACTTTAATTGACTAATTCTACCCACCCTGAAATCTAAACTAAAACAAGTTGTTCTAATACAAAGTTAATTTTTGAGCATAGAGTAACTAAACTTTCCATGTAAGCTTCGGGTAGTATCTTTACATAGTTAAAAACTCCTGAAGAAGAAAATGTAAGTGGGTGCTGGGGAAAGTGTCCCACCTACCCATATCTATTCTTGAACATTAATCGTGGGTGTTGAAAACCATGTTCCTTGGAATTTTGCTTTTTCACAGAGCCACTCTTAGGACATCAAGACAACATTCTTTACAAGTGCAAAACAAGAGATGTGGTCATACATTTTACTAGTTTTTTGCCAAGATGTCCCATTGATAAAGTCTATTACTGTGAAAGTGTCTTAAGGGAAATTGCAGAAGTTTGTATTATTTGAAGCAAACAAGTGCTAGAAAACAGGCTGTAGGAAACAGTCCTGAAAACGGTGGACTATATGGTCTAAGAACATAATGCTGGAGAAGAAGTATAGAGAACAAGCTTAGATTTATAATGATAACCTTTCTTCATGCTCTCTTGCTATATGTTGTTATTGACAGGTCCTTTGGAGGATATTCCAACGCCACAAAGAACCAAGAAGAACTATTGACACTAGCCGAAAGTTTGAAACGGGATGGGAAAGTATTTGATGAAAAGGTCTATTATACTGCTGGCTATGACAGCCCTTTTAAATTGCTTAATAGACACAATGAGGTGTGGCTTATCAAGAGAAATGGAAACCCCAGCAATCAAGAATAGGAAACAAAATGCTTTCTTTAGACACCAAAGTTCAGTTTGAGACACTTTTTTGTTTGGGAATTGAAAGTAAGTTTTAAAATATCTAGACAATTATCAGATTTCAAATGTGCCTCTTCTAGAATGACACTACAGTTTTCCCCATTCTGTTATGAGAGTGGTCACACTTTCAGTTAGGGTAGAAAACCATGAAGGTTTTCCTGTTTCTCATTGTTCACACCATGTTCCCTATTTCCCTTCTCTGAAAATCCATCAGAGCAATTCAGCACACATGTAGAAAGGCTACTACAGCGTAACACAAGGAATTCTTCCTAGGTATTCCACACTCTCTCTTGGAGAACCTATCCCTCACCACAGAACTATGCTCCACAATTAGCTTTTATTTTTTTTAAAAAAAGTTTGTAAACTGCAGTGGTTGTGAAGAAAACAAGAACTTAGTGCCTTTGTCTGCAACCAGCAGAAACACAATAACTGAGAGGTTTAAACAGTCTCCTAATCCCAGAAGTTTCATGCCACTTAAAGTAAACTAACAAATATTTGTTTAACACCATGCTTGTGCAGGGTCTTTTCCAAGCAAAGTAGAAGTCTAAGTTCTACCTGAAGGAATTTACAATCTATATTACACCTACTATGAAGAGACCATGAAATAAAAGGGGATAAGGCAGGAGACAAAAGAAAACAATGGCAAGAATTTACTGCAACTGCATTATATTTTTGCAGAACGGGCAGAAAAGACTATTTTGTTTTATTTCTTGTTTGCTATAAGTATTTTTAAATTTTCAGTTTAAATTTGAGTTTCCTGAGCTTTTTAATGCTCCTAAATTTGTTTTTGCCACAGACACAGTAATGTCAAGCTTTTATTAAAAGTTATACTTTTATAACCTGTATCTTTCTGGATTATTTTTCCCTATCTTTGTTCTATGCTAGGTAGGGTTTCTGCTGTTGTATAAATACAGTTGTAAAATCTGACTCAATAAGGGTAGTATATTAGAGAGGAAAGGAACTATTTACCAATCTTCCACTGAAATTAATGGAATTTTACCATTAGCTTAAGTGGGGATTGACCCCAAAGGGTTATTTGAAAAAAGTCATTGGAATGTTTCACATTATGAACCAAGCGTCTAAAGAATTTGTAAAAAGGAAATGTAATAATGGTGTCCTATAAAATTGTTTACTTTCCTTCAGAGCAATAAATTACCTGACACTTCAGCCTTTTACCATCTTTGTTCAGCATGTATTATTTCAGATTAACTCAAGAAGTATGTTTACACTGCTACTAAATAGCTGGAGCTTGCACATGTCAACCGACTCAGGCTTATGTGGCTTGGGTTCTCTGTGGATGACTTGGAGTAAAGGGTTGTTTAATTGTGGTGTAGGTGTTTAGGTTTGGGCAGTAGCCCAAGCCCAAACATCTGCACTGCAATTAGTCCCTTACCCCAAGTCAACTGTCATGTGTTTTAATTTTAGTGCATAGTTGCATTGGCCAAAGCACACCGGAGAAGACCTGCATGTTCACTACACAATTAAGTTATGCATGGACAGAATAGCCTGTCTGAAAACAGTGTTAAAGATTTAACCAACTGTCAGATTCAAGCCCAGAATCTAGGGTTTGTTTCCACAGCCAGTGCCTCTTGACAAGTTATAATCCTGTAGGCTACTAGCAGTGGATGTTTGAGGAGTGCATTTGCCACCATTAGGATTTCCTCATGTTGGTTCTGCATGTGGTACCAGTGATGTCTGCTCAGCCCATATTTTTTCAGGTGGAAAAACTGATGAAATATGGAGGGATTACTTTTTGCCCACTGCTGTTGTCATGATTACATTATAGGTGGCTGCCCCATATATTTTAGAGGTATGGAAAGTGGTCCTATGTATATGTGGTCCGCTACATGGGCTGGTGGTTCAAAGAATTTGGAAACTTACAAAACTAAAACCTTGTCTAAACAGGAAAAGTTGAATAGGTTTAATATGTTGATTTTGAATCAGTCACGCTAAACTGATTTAAGGGACAGTCCAACTGGTTTATGTGAATCTATATTAGAAGGTTTTCACTGGTTTAATTCTAATTAATTTAGTCAAACTGGCATAGACAAGTTGGGAGTTAGCAGGAAATTAAGGATGTTAAATTTAGATTAGCTAACTAATCGAATAGTTGGTAAGGGCGCCTCCGCCTTTGACGTGTAGTCTCAGGGCTGTTGCTACACTTCAAAGGCGAAAGCACTGTGGAAAGCCCGGGGACTCCCCAGCTGACCTTGGGCTCCAGGTGGAGCTGCCGCTTAGAAACGCAGCTGAAAGCACGGGGCCAGTTGGGAGCTCCCAGCTGGCCCCGGACTGCGTGCGGCATTTCAAAGAGGCAGCATCGCATGGAGCCCAGGGTCTGGCCCCAGGCTCCACATGGCACTGCTGCTTTGAAGCACCCCCTCGTCTCCCCCGCCACCACGTTGCTGCCTCTTTCTGATAGAGGCGGGGGGGGGGGGGGAACAACTAGTGTGTTGACTAGCTGATAAGCATTTGCTTATTGCATAGTCAACTAGTCGTTCACATCACTACAGGAAGTCTTGCTTCTTTCAAGGAAGGGAATTAATTAGTGGTATCTGCTCACTAAAGTAGCATGACTGGTAGCTTGAAGGGACTTCCAACTGCTTCTTATAAACAATGGGCAAGATGTGTCTGCCTTACAATAAACAGACATATAAGCAGTCAGGGAAGAGGAGGTAAATGATTTTATGACTTTCCTATACAGTTGTTATTAAAAATGTAAACAAATATATTTGCTCACCCTTCTCTTCTTCGGAGAGGAATATAAATTGTTTTCCTCTCAAGCAGTGTGTCGGTTTTAACATCTTACAGTAGGAGTGGGCATTCACCTGCGGTTCACTGCGGGCAGGCCACCAGACACTTTATTTACTCAAGCATCCACAGGTGGGACTGGTCACAGCTCCTGTTGGCCGTGGGTCACAGTTCTTGGCCATTGGGAGCTGCTGGAAGTAGTGGCCCAGCCTGTGCTGCTTCCTGCAACTCCACTGACCAGGAATGGCAAGCAAACTGCAGCCCACAGGAGTTGTGAGCGGCCAAGCCTGCAGACACTTGGGTAAATAAAGCCTCTTGCAGCCTGCCAGGAGCTAACTGGCAAACCCTATCCAACTCACAGGCCACTTATTGCCCACCACTCTCTTACAGTTCTGTGCAGAAGACTGCCACAGAGTGTATTTTTCTAAAAGCTGTCAGACTCTTTCCTTCCCCTTCTCCTCTGTAGCAGATTGCAAATCTGAGCTCTCCCTTCTATCTGCTTCCAACCCCTCAATTTGTCCTTTTGATAAGTTCCTGTATCCAAAACTTCTTTTGATTCTGTCTCCTTTATTTCTGATAGCTCGCTCTTTCCAGCCTCCCCTGCCTCTGTGCCTTGAGGCATGCTCTTGTTTATCTCCCTGTCTCATCTTTGGGGAGGAAGGTGGAGGAAATCTGATTCTACCTTCACTCTTAACTATCTCGTCTCCATCTGAGGAAGTTGGTTTTACCCACAAAAACTCATGATCCTATATATTTTTGTTAGTCTCTAAGGTGCCACAGGCCTACTCATTTTTAAAGTTACAGACTAACACTGCTACCCATCAGACTTTTGCCTCCATATACTGAGTGCAGTATCTAGTCAGGCTGCTTTTACACCCTTCTTCAACTTTCTCCTCCTCCCCTTCCCTCTAGCTTCTGCTCCTTCCTGCTGCATTGAAACTGTCCTGCCCAAGGACACTAATGACCTTCTCCTAGGTAAATCCATGGATTCTGTCTCGATCATTCTTTCTGAACTCTCTCATACCTTTCACACTGTATCTTTCTTCCCTACATTGTCCCCTCTAGGCTTCCACAACTCTGTGCTCTGTTTCTTCCCGCTCATCTCTTTAAAACTCTAGCATTGTCCTCCTATTTACTCTAATACTTAATGTCCCCATGACCTTATCTGCTCTGAGTTTCAAGCCCCATTTTTATGCAGACAAGTTTCAAATCTTCTCTACCTGACTTTTCCCTTCCACACATAATAATTGATTCTCAAGTTGCCTATATAGTATTTCTTCATTTCTCTGTCTCATCACAAATGCACTCTTTCCAAAAGTGGACTTCCTTGCTCCTCTCCTTTCCATTAATGACAACTCTGCTATCCTACCCATGGCTCAGGTTCATAACCATGTCATGTTCTCTCCTCTCTTACTCACCATATTCAATCTCTCTACATCCTGTTATTTCTTCTTTAATATCCCCAGAATCTGCCCCCCTCTCTCTTCTGAAACTGATTCCCATGCTTTCACCAATTTTAGCCTTAACTTCCTCTCTCCCCCCGGCCTCCTTGCTCTTCCCCCTGCCGTCCATAAAAATCCTACCGCTAAAAGAATTTCCCTTTGCTATTGCTCTAACTGCATCATTCCCCAGCCTTCCTTTTATCTATATTGGTTTTCTGTCGCTTACTGTATTAAATTCAAGCTTCATGTCATCTTCAGGGACATATACAACCTTGCACACGTGTATCTTGCTCTCAATTCCCTCTCTTCTTTTAGTATCTGTTTTCCTTCAATATCCTGTCCTCCACCTTTCCTGCTCCTTTAGCCCCTGTGCATTCTCTCACATTGCTCTGTATACTTGGAACAGTCTACTTTGGTCAAACCTGGTCTTCCCTCCTTCAAATCCACTTAGTTCATCTCCTCCTGATTCTGAGTTATTGTCCCTTGATTAGTCGTCTTGCCAAGATGGTAAGCTTACTGGAGCAGAGCTTTATACTTCTGTTTGAAAGGGGTCATGTCAGTTTTGTGTAAGTTATAAATAAATGGCATGGATTCAGGCTTCATTTTGCTGTTGGACTCACATGTTGTAGAGTACATATATTCAAGATCCACCACAGAGATCCTGTTCTTAGTGATAAGGAAGCATAAAACTAGTTAATAAAGAGCAAGCTTGAGAGAATACTCAACGGAACTGAAAGGTAAGTGAGCAAAGAGGAAAGCAGAAAAACATCTCATAGCTACATAGAGTCAGTAATCGTTTCTCACTGTCCGCGAGGAGCACGGGTGCCCAGAGCAACCTCTGCCCATGGGAAGCCTTTGCCCACCATGGACAGGGGCTGCTCCAGTGGGGTCTGGGAGCCAGGAGCCAGCAGCACCAGCCTCAGCTCAGGGCTGAGAGCCAGTAGCCCCGTGAGTTGGGGACCGCCCCAGCCCAGAACCTGCTTAGTTGATTAACCAGTTAAATTTTAGCCTAATCTAACGTTTAACCAGTTAACTGATTAATTGGGATTTTACATCTCTATCTGCCATTCCATCCTTTTCCTGTTGTTTACAGCTCTCGATTGTCACAATGCTTTATTCTAGTCTCACAATACTGAATATTTTCTATATAAATGCAAAATTCAACTCAGCAGTAACTATGGAGCAATGACCGAGCGCAGGGCTGGGAAACCAGAAACTCCTAAGTTCTTATTTGTATACTACATCTGCCACTAAGCTGCTAGTTGGCTTGAGAACCTGTGTTAGAGCCTGACCCAGCAACCACCGACATGTGAACAGACTACACCAAACTCAGTTAAATGTATTCCTACACTTGAAGCATCAGGCCCTTTAGTTTTCCATCTGCAAAATGGGAGTAATTAACTCCCTCAAGGTGGCATTACAAGATGAATTAGCGTTTGTGCAGCGTATTGAAAATGTGAGTGCTAATTGTTACATGAAACTATGGAGCTCTACATTTAATATTTGAATGACATAGGAAGAAAATAACCACGTGATTCCCCTTTATTTCATTAGAACTTTCATTCAACGTGCAGTACTTGTGCACTGTTTTTTTGCTATGTGTCTTTATAGCTATAATTGGCCCAGATCAGTATTAACAATTATTTTAAAATTTTGGTTACCTGAATTAGTTTTCACTTGGTTCCAATAATCAAAGGCATCTGGTATTTTCACCTGCTCAATGTATCAGAAGCATAGGAAGTTTGCTATACACCGTTCCATCTGACCATTGTGACAGGGATTTAGACACGCAGCAGCACCATAGATCACATGCCATGGGCAAACTGGCTGCCACTGATTTAACCCCTGATCTGCTGCTTCAAGAACTTTTGTTCCCCAGGATTGGTACTAAAGAAGAAAGGAGGGACAATAACACCTCAGAAAATGATATAGTAAACATATTATGGGGTGGAGGTTGGTGATGAGTTAGGATTTTTTTTCTGCCCTATTCATTGCAGTTGGGATTGTCCCAAAAGATATGTAGAAATGGTATTCAGAGATATACTTTAGTGGCACTGCTATCTAACCATTTTTGGTAAGTTTCGCTAGATGAACTGGATGTTAGTAGTTAGACACATGATTTTCTATAAGCACAAAATGTTGGCTGCATCTTTTGACAGATGTTATCAATGCAAAAGACAAGATAGCAATTGGCAGCCTTGTTTTATTTAAGCAGAGTCACAGCATTGTCATCATCCCCCTCCTTTGAAGGGACGAGTCAAGTGAAGGCCCCTGAAATTTACATTACTAATAAGGGATTGAAGAAAGGGATTACAAGCATATCTCACTAAAATAAATAATCTACAAAGAGTGTTTCTTCTTAAAGCAGTCTAAAAATGTATAAATTCTAAAGTGGGAAGATCAAAAGGTATTTAACAACTTCCATTATTTACAAACAATATAAAAAATGCACAAACCATCAAATGATGCAAAATTCCTTTTAAAAATTAAAAGCGTCCTTCCTACGATAAGCCAAAAACTCCAGCCAATCTTCTGTTTTAATCAACTATTTTCTTTACAAATGAAAGTCATTAAATACTTTTTATTACCATCAGTAAAATATACAATAAAACAAACCTTACTAAATTATTTGTTTCCTACAAGAAAAAAGAAAGGAAAAGATATATTGCAGGCAAATCAAAAAGGAAAATAACTAATTTACTCTTTGGTAACCGAAAGTTAGCAAGTATTAGACATTTCCAATGATGAAAAGTTATAACGTCTTCCCATTTTGATAAATGGAAGAAAAACCTGGCAAAATGCAACTCTCATGTTTAATTTAAACGGAAAGGCTCCACCATTGCTCTCAAACTCATGTTTTGTGATTAATTTCATTTCAGATACCCGAAACTTTCCAGCTCTGGCAGTGTATTGCTTATTCCGTTTCCATTTTCCTGTTATTTGCTTACACTCTCTTTACAAATATGCATCCAGTTATTTCAGTTCCCCTGTGGGATCACTCACTTTCCAATCAAGTAAGCGATTCACTTGAAAATGAGAGAGAGAGAGAGAGAGAGAGAGAGAGAGAGTGTGTGTGTGTGTGTGTGTGTGTGTGCGCGTGCGTGCGTGCGTGCGTGATTACGGCTGCACAGCAGCTAGGACTGTGTTACAACTGTGCCCACTCTCCTGTGTTAGGTTTTTAAAGTTTGCATTTTCCTCTGGAAAAAATGTACCTACACCAATTCATAATTACTGACCTTTTTACATGAATATGAAAGGCTTAAATTATCAGGAACACACACAATAAAAGAAGGTGTGCAGTGCTAGCCCTGCTACCGCCAGCAGGCCATGCATCTCATCCACTTCCCAAGCCTCAGAAATAGAATGCTTTAAAAAAGCAACTGCCCCTTTGTACCACAGAAGCTTCCTATCTTCCTTTCAGGCTTACTCTATTTTTTACCACCACAATTCAAAAGTGAAAAAAAAAAAAAAATTCACAGCCCATGGAATCTGAGGAAATTCCCTCAGACCGGACTTTTAAGGCTTATGAAAATGTTCCACTGCTACTTCCTTTAAAGCCGCAGTCCGCCTACTCAAAGCAAGTCCTACCCTACCCAATCATGCAGAGCAATCAGTGCTCCAGTGTTCAGTGCCCATATAAAGTTCATGTAATAAACACTCAGTAAAATGAACTTCTGGACTGGGCTTTCTCCTGGGATCTCTGTTCCTTACTCATTCTGTATACTAGCTGAAAAACTACCACCACAAAGTGCCTTTGTCCTCACTTATTAACTTTTTTCATCTGAAGGGCTCAGACACTTCTTTGAAGAATTTGGTTTTACCAGTTGAGTCATTAAGTCTATGTGGGTTGGAGCCCTGATCTCACTGGAACCAGCATCATCAGCATATGGAAAATCAATGTCCATTTCATCACTGTTAAAGACATCAAGCTGACTCTCTTGCTGCTCTTCTAAAGTCCTACGGATCCTGTTCTCTGCTGGTTCGACTGCTTCCCCATCTCCCTCACTAATAACAGTCATGGGGCTGCTCTGGATACGGTTCCGGACGTTGTATTTGCTGCTGGCAGCAGAAGGTGGTGTTCGTGACCGGCCATACCTTGTGCTGGAAAAGGACATGCTCCTTGGCATCAGGCCTTCACTCTTGGCCCATTCTTCCTGAGCCCTTTTGTTTTTGCTGGGGGAACAGCTTGTGGGGCTGTCGGGAAGCTCAAGGGAGGAATCTGCCTTCGTTCGGTGAAACCTTGGATCTGTATTCTTCAGCATCTCTGCTGCTGACATGCGGGAACTGGTGTCTGAGCGGCTCCCTTTCTTCAGCAGCAGGGCTTTGAAGTTATCGTTGCTGGTGCTGCTTTTGCGAATGCTTCTCTGAATTGATCCAGCCTGCTTGAGGGAAGCTAGATTTGGGGAAGCACCAGTGGGCGTTACTGGGGGTGAAGGAGAGTGGTTGCGGGTGCGGTCATCCTCAGAATCTTTGCGGCCAAGGACTTTCCTTTTGGATCTGAGATTGTAATATAAAAATAAAACATTTCCCCCCCAATAAATGAGGATGTCTATTCACCACCAAACCTGTGTATATATTAGAACAGCTATTTGAGAAGTAAAGGCATCAAACACCAATCCATTATTCTTATTTCTCAGAATAGGAATAATGAGTCTATTGTATTTGACAGTGCCGATATCCAAGCCAATTTGAATTTATTTTCCAAATAAGATTTCCTGAGGTCATTACTTTAGTAAATCTAGATATAGGCTGCATTCTCTTTGTTCACTAATATTGGGATTTTATCAGAAAAATATATATCAGTCCAGTCTGTCTGGCATATATTACTTCACAAGAGAGTAATTTCGGGAGGGTAGAGGGGACAACAGCTGTGCACTCCAGGACACAGCTAGCTTTTCATCCTGTTCCCTGGATGCTAAGGGAGTGAGGGGAAAGTACTTGCATTCTGTGCATGCCTCTCACACCTGGCTAGTGAGCTCCCTTTATGACTGTGGACAGCTTCACTGTTTGCAGCCTGCCTTTGCTATTTTGCAGAGGAGATGTCTTCCCCCCATGAAATCCCATTCAGATCTGGCTGAAATATAAATAGTTAAAAATGGTCATTTCCCTTCTCTCCCTTAGGTTCCTTGGAGAAACTGCGGCAGGCTGCCACAAACACTGAACACTCTGAGTCTAGGCTCATGAAGCTGCCAAAGCAACACCTTGTCCTAGGCTGAAGCCTGCTCAGTGAACACTGGATTCACACGCTCAGTGTGGTTGGCCTGAAGCTCTGAAGGGATGCAGTATCCTCAGCAGAGATGGAACATTTATGGCCAGCCCTGAAACAAACCTTTCTGGAGTACCCATAAGCCAAGATTTTCCTAAGTTTATTATTCAGACAGATTTCACAGAGAGAGCAAAAGGCACATCTCTAACCAAGGAGGAATTCCTTGCCAGATTTCAAATCCCTACTCCAAAGCATGGAGATAGGGGAGCTTCGCAGTGAAAGGGGTAGGGAGAGGAAGTGTTTTTTAACATGGCCAAAACAATCTTATTTTTTCCCTAGTCGTCTTCTCAGACAACTGAATCTCCCCCCCCCCCCGAAACTTTCCTAAAAATGCAGCCTGAAGCAGTATCTAACATGGAAAAATTCAGCTTATATAGTTAAAGTTTAGCAAAATTATAAAACAACTGAAAACTGGGGTCTTTTAAAGGAAAGTCTCCCACAATATTAACTATAGGCATCACTGACAGCTCTATTACATTCTTATATGTATAATGTGTATGTGTGAGTATAGATATATCTACACACACAAATATACACAACAATTCCATGTATGTATTCCATATAGAGTGAACCTTTTTATGTATATAATGTAAAATACTGCTTTCAAGAACCAGTATTTCATTTGTACAATAATTCTTTCAGCTTCAGACATTATATCACAATTTTCTTTTTTAAAAGTATTTTCTATATCCCATACCATTTAGTTCTTATCATCAGTCATTCTAACAATGGATTTGTTACTTTCATAATGAGTGCCATTAAGAATATGACAAATTCACTCTTAGAATGAACCGTTACTAAGGGCCAACTTCTAAGGGATATAAAATTTGCATCCTGGGTGTCCTGATTCCTAGCCATGTGCCAGAAGACTTTTCCTGTTTTATAATATTTGAGCTGGAAAAGCCACAAAAATGGCATAGACTAATTAAATACCTAGTGAGTGCAAGTAAACAATTACAATGACTCTTTGGAAATTTGGTTCATATGTGTTTGAAGAAAATGAATGGCCATAAGATGGCACCATCTCCACACACATTCTAAATGCAAGTTCTTCAACTGTTCAAATTATAAGTCATTTTTCCTCCATACTTGTTGGTTAAATGGTGCACCTGCTTCTCACTGAAGTGTTTTTATTTAACCTAAAGAAAGCTAAATGAAATTCAGATATCTACTGAAGGTGTTTTTAAACAGGGGAATGATACATGGAATCTGTATTGCACTCTTTGTTGCTAAACCAGTTTGACACAACATACCCCACTTCGGACTGGATTATGGCAAACTATAATCCAGCACTTGTCATATGTTTTGCCATATGACTGACATATTAAGTTACTTGCCAGTTTAAGCCACGCTTGCCATGAAGCATTAGCGTTGAGCCTCTGTCCCAAACTGCACCATATAATCAGCGAAGGAGAGTAAAACGGATGAAGGGGAAAGGGAATGAAAACAAAAAGATACACAGAGAAAGCAAGAGTAAAATTAATCAGGCAGATTAAGAATAGTACAATATATATAAGGTGTAACATGACATTTTCAGGGGTCAGGAGACTGGAGGGTTATAAAAACTGGTTTAAGTGAGCAATATTTAGTGCAGAATTAGTTAAATATTATTATAAAGCAAGAAAATGCATGTTCTTTTGTTTATTACAGACTTCTGACTACAGATATTTACTAGAAAATAAAAGAGGATTTTGCGGTAAAAACAAAAAAGATCAAAATTAGGTTTCTTTGGAGGAGACTATTAAATAAATGGTGAGAGAGTTAGTGGATGGAGCAGTACCAATGGCAACTTCTGCAGTACCTGTGAATTGCTGCGAACAGATCCTCAGTAGTTCTCGGTCTCGCTGGCGTTGCCACCTCCTCACTCCTTGTTCTGTAACTATTGCTTGGCAGTGATGAGTTACTGGTTGTATCCGTCTCAAACACCTCAGCTAAGCAGAAGGAATGAAAAATACAGACAGGCTGTCATTGGAGTCCCCAACTGCACCTTCTCTGCCAAAGCATCCCTCCGTATTCTTCACCGCAGTAAGTGAAACACTGAAGAGATACTGAACATACTGTTTTCTCTGTGATTTCACAATAGTTTTTTTGAGGCAACTGCAGTGTCTGAAATGCCTAGGATTTTTTTTTTAGGGCTTCGATTAAAACATGTCACTGAAATTCTTCAAACAAATCAGGTTTTCGTAGGATTTTTAAAACAGATGCAGATAATAAAACACTGCTTTCCAGACTAGAGCTTAAAAAGAAATAAAGACAGACATAGGGACTCTTTATAAGGGATTAAATCATGCCCTGTTATTTTCCTTGTGATTTTTAGTCTAGAATCACACCTCCCTTTCTATAGGTGAAAATTTGAATGCTTTATCACTTCCTTCCACGCCCTACCATCACTAAACGATGTTCTGCTAACCATGAAGGATAAAAGAAGAGAGACTTACCACTTTCATCCTCTTGAGATAGATTTCTATCAGTGTTACTGCTGTTGTCTCCATTGCTGTCTGAACTGCTTCCTTCATCCAAAGTGGTCTGATGCTCCTGCTTGGGAGCTTCTTGAACTGGTGATGCAGCAGGCTGTACCATACAGACATTGGTTTCCACTGTTTCAAAGAAGGTGGAACCAGCAGCTCCTCCCTTTGGAACCAAGCTGCCTGAGTCCATCTCGTTGGAACCGAGTCCATCTGTAAGACAATTTTTTGCTCCTTCGCAACGTGCAGCCTCTCTCTTAGTTGGACTTGATGTGCTTGTGACAGGATCACACACATTAGCTATTTTCTCTGCTGTAAAATCTAGCTGCGGAGGTGGCACAATGAGGAACAGTTTGGGTTTCTTTGAAATAGGAGGTGGCTTCTTGTTTGGTGATGTGCTCTGAATCTTGTTTGAAGACGACCCTGATGGCCCCTGAAACAATGTACTAGTAAGGCCAAAGTGAGATTTTTCATTGTGCCCAGGAGACTGAGGTGCTTCTTCAATGTTTGTTCCTGATACATCAGCTTTGCAGGTTTGTATTACACCTGCTGCATTCCCAGGTTTCTGACCACTGTTGATCTCAGGTGCACTGTCACCAAAACCTGGAACTGAATTCTGAGGAGGAGTTTGAACTAGGTTTTTGAACGAAGGACTATGAGTTTTCATGTCTTCATCCAGGCTGTTGCTGAGTTGCAGGGAAAGAGATGGTTTTAGAGAAGGCTGTGGTGGCAAAATTACAGTTGCCTTTTCCTGAGATTTGGCATCAAAAGTAGGTCCAGCTGATTGTTCAGTCTGTGCTCCTGTACATTTTTTGACAGACCTCAGTTGTACCATTTGCAGTGCTTTGGTAGTTATTAGGGGCATTACAGGCCTACTGGAGTCTTGCTTATTGGCTGGCTGTTTTGCTGCACCGTGGCCAGATTTATTCTGATTACATTTATTAAAAGAATATTGTGTGAATTTCTTTGCATCTTGTGTCAGTTTTGGGTCAAGAGGAGGTGCTGGTGGAGGTACTACACTGGGGAAAATAGAGGAAGGAGGAGATGGAAGGGTAGCAGAAGAGGCAGAAAAAGGACCGAAGGACATTTCCTGTGGAGGAGAAGGAAACCATGGACCACCCAGGGGAAAGGAAGAATTTATAACAGCTTCTGGTGGAGGTGGGGGGAAGCTGGGAGAGGCTGGTAGTGGAGGCAGATCCATTCCATCTGCTGGGGCAGGGGGTGGAGGAGGGAGAAAATGATCAAGGGAATGTGGAGGTGTCAGAGGAGGAGCACCTGCAACACCAGGGGGGGAGGTCAAGGCTGGGTCCAGTTTCTTCATGTTCACACTCCCTTCAGTAGAGGTATTAGAAGAAAGAGAAGTGGAGGATGAAGAGACAGATACTGAAGATATCAGGGAGGATTTTCTCTCAGGCACTTTCGGTTTTAGCTTGGGTTTGCTATTTGCTGGTGACATGGATTTTAAAAACCCGGGCACTGGAGTAAGTGCTGTAGGTGTGTTTGACTGACTAGAATACCCACTAGATGGTGATGTGACTCTGTGAGACTTCTCTGGAGAACTGTTCTTTGGTTTGGCCAGCTCACTGGCCACTTGGGGCACAGACGCCCGTGAGCCATCACTGAGGTGGCTGATGCTATAATCGTTCAGAGTGGCTGTAGTGCTTGCAGAATGAGCCACTGAGTATTTTAACTGATCGTCTGGCACCCCAGCATAGTCACTGTAGTAACCCCACTGGTCAGTATACTCTGACTTGATGCTGCTTGTTTCACTCTGTGATGGAGTGACAGTACAGAGAGAGTACATATTTGGAGCTGTTGTAGACATCATGCTGCTACTTGCACTGACGGAGCTCTGGCTGCGAGAACGCAGCACCCAGGGATCCTCGTAATCGCTGCATGGACTTTGGGATGGCGAGCTACCATTTTTGCACTTAAGGTTTAACTGCAGTGAATGCTGGAGGGTAGCGATCAGTGTTTCATCAAGTATCTGTCCGCTGGACTGGGCTTTTTTCTTCGGGACCCTTCTGAGCGAGTCTGTTCTGGATGGGGGAAGAGGTGGTTTCTTTGCTTTTTTCAAAGATATGCTTCGTATGAGGGATTTGTCATTGTTGCTTGACCGCTCTTCTTGATTTTTCTTCTCATTTCCATCAAAAACATTAATCACACTGTGCCTGGGGTTTCCAAAACCATTATTACTGTTGCATGGTTTACCTGACTTGAGTCCAGAGTCCATATGCATGGTAGTATAGTAGCCATCATGGTCCACTGAATACAGAGAACTTGAATCTTCCTGGACTGAAGTTCTCTCTAGGCTGCTGCAACTCAGGTTGCTTACAGGAGTGGAATAACCTGCAGTGGCACAGGTTGGCTTGTGTGAGGGGGACTCGTCATTTTCTCTAGATTTGTATACCCAGTGGTCCGTGCTGTTCATACTGTTGCTTTGTGATCTGTCCCCTGAATAACTGGATTCACTCCTGGCATCGCTATCCTGGGAGTGGCCTGGGAAAGGGAGATTGTTTCTACAGCCATAGCTCACACTTTGGGACCCATTCTCCACATTTCCTGGAGTGCTGAGAGATACTGCTGAGTCACCAAGGGAGAGCATCATGGTAGCATTAGACGAGATAGTGTCTGAGGTCTGCGAGTGGCGCGCTGAGCTGCTCTCACTCCAGTTGCCGCTAGAAGAATGGTGATCTTCCTTCATGCTTACTGCACTGCTGGTAACAGGAGTATCTCTGGGCTTAGTATAGGAAGGTGAGCTGGTAATTTTACTCTCCAGGGGTCCAGCACTCTGGGTGGTATGAATAACAATAACTTCTGAAGAGGATGATATTGTGGCATTTGGTATGATACTAGTTGAATAGGTAGCATGAGGCGAAACCACACATGCTGGGCTTGCAGCTTTTTCACTCTCATAACTTCTCATCTCTTGGGACTTTGGCCTTGGCAGTGTCCCAGTCCTGGGATTATTCCTCTCATGAATCACGTTATCATCAACCTCCAATTTATTTATCTGGTGTGACAAAGTGCCAGATACGTCTTCTGCCTGGTTAGAGATGCTCTGCCTCTGTTCTAGTGACTGCAGAGACACTCTTGCTCCTGATCGAGGCAGACTGTGAAAACCCATGTTGTTACCAAGGTGAGAGGCAAACACAACCCCAGTGGAATCACTCATCACAGACATGTTTCCAGATGAACTGGAGAACTGTGACATCTGGGCCGCAATCCCTTGTCCTTTCTGTGCTCGTATTCTTCTCACCGAAGGTGGCACAACTTTGACTTCCTCTGTCTGGCAACTGGTGTCCTTGGTTTCAGATCGCTGCATAGCACAGCGATAGCTGTCTAGTCTCCCTAGCGTGGAATAGTGATCTGGAACATACATCGAATGCCCACGGAAGTCACTTTGGCCAGTGCCAACTGCTGGAGTCAAAATAAAACAACAATTATCCCTCGAAAACACAGGTACTTACTTTACTTCGCTACTTCCATGTTCCTATTAATTTAGAAATCATCATAGGTCATATTCATTATTAGGTCATTGTTCCCTTTGCCCTTGGAAGTTATTTAGCTGTGGAGAGATGTTCGTGACTTCTGAAAAACCACGAAGCACCAACAAACTCTGATAATGCGTTGTATATTTTCTGCATTCAAATTCCCATTTTCTTATTACAAGGTACTGTTTGTTAGCTTATGGAATCTTATGTGCTCCTACTGCTTATTCCATATGACATCTTCTATTTATGACATGAAAATAATTTCCCAGCAACCCATTATGTTAAACACCCAATAAAATTGCACAACTTCCTGAAGGGAAGCAGCAGGAACAGACAAAAGTCTGAGATATGTAAATCTTGATTCTGTGGTAACATCTTGGACAACAAAGAATAAGGAAAAGGAAATCTTAAAGATAGATAAGTAAATAAAATCTGAAAAACTGAAAATAATAGTGTTCAGAAACAAAGTCCTTCAGAAGGCACCAGTATCTCTCCAAATCTTTAGGAAAGGGGGCGGGGGGAGGGCTAAAGAATTGACAGTAGAAGTTGTATCACAAATAAAGTAAATGTCTGAAGAAAGCAATACAAATAAGACCACCTAAATCTGTAAAGTATTAAATACCATTACCATTTGGAGCTATTTTGTATTTACAGTAAAAAGAAAATCTGGAGGGGAGGGGGACGACAGGGGGGGACGACACCAAGAAGACTAATTCAACTAATGAACAGCACCATTAAATACCCACACCCCCCATTTAAAAATCAAACAAAGATCTTGTGGACCGCTAGCCTGGGGATAAACAGACATGCAGGACAAAGGATGAAGAATGTATTCATTTAAGATATAGTATCATAGTTATTTATTATTTATATTACTGTAGGACCTAGAAGCCCTATACAGTTATTACTAAATCAATAGAAAGGACCTTCAGGTTATTAGAGATTTATATTTTTATAAGTCTTTGTGCTAAGGAGAAAAACCACCACCATATATATTATTCTTTAAACAGCATTTAAAACAGGATTGGAAGGGCTCTTAATCCTCACTTCAGTTGTGCTACTACAATAAATTGCAAACAGAAGAGACAGCAGAGGAAAAAAACTACACAGTGTTTTAAAATCCATCACAGTGAGTCTTAGAGCCAGCATCTACAGACTTGGACTCTTGCGATGGCACAAACAACAGCTTGAAGAGGACAAAAGTGGCTGCTTTAAAACTCCTGCCTGCAAGCTGCTCTCACAGAAATGATTCAGTGGCATGTCTGAGTTGGCATCCTCTCCCACCACTTGCCTTCCTTCTTATTTGCCAAATTCAACTGGTTTAGTAAAAGTGTTTTCCCCATTCAGTTTTAAATATAGTTTATAGCACATTAAATTGTTCTTATTCTTGGCATCTATCAGATTGAAAAGGTATGTGATGGACGAGGGACGTGTATTACTAGTGGTGGTGTTTCTAGAGGGAAAGAAGCACATAAAAGGCTGAATTTGCTTTACCTTTTCCAAGGCAAAAAAGTAAACTTTAAGCAGTTTTTAAGCCCGTTTTGTTTACTTGTCTGTAGATTCTTCTGCACTCACAAAAATGCAATTTTTCTGCTTCAGCCAAGGGAGTGAGAAATGAGATTAGAGATTTCTTTGCTAGCAAGCAGCATGAAAATTCTAAGTATATGAGGCTATCACAGCAGACAGACGATAGCATCCAATCAAGGTACAGATTTGCATAATCAGAGTCTAGTTATTGAAAGAGACTTATAATAACAATAATCGTATTTTTATTATTTGTATTTATATTACAGGGTCAGCGCCCTGTTTTTCACAGTGCTATGAAAACACAAAAATAGACTTCACAAAGATCCTGGCTCTTGTGCTATGACCGGGTCACAATTATTATTAGCCAGTTAGAGATAAGGAATTTGTGTATTACATAGAGAAATAATGGTTATGATTTGACAAATAAAACAGAATTTAGGAAACTATGAGACTTTAGTGCAGCTATATATCACGCTAGGTATACAGTATCTTTGCATTCTGATTGGCTGAAAAATTTATTCATATACATATATATAACCTACATTTGTTTGTCTACACAAGTAGCTTTAAAAAAATACATGGAAACAGGCTTCACATTTGTTTTAAGTGTTCCATGTAGGGAAACTAAATACATAATAGTACCATTATTCACAAAGCAGGACAAAACCAGAGATTTTGACACAACTTATACTCTAAAATTCTCAGGCAAGAAACTGAGACTTTTAGAGTATAAGTTACTAAGTCAAATATATAAATATTGTAAATATGCATGGACATTTCAAAGTGATTGGAACAAAAAATGTTAGGACAATTTAGGGCCTATTCTAGCAGTCCTTATGCACATTCACGGAGTGCAAAATTTGACTCAAGGTAAAACTTTAGGCGTTGCGATCAGATCCATGTAGGCAGATCCCTTGCAGCACCTCATGACTTCATTGAGGTGCCACAGTTGTAACAGGCAACTAGTGTGGAGCTCCAGTGAAATCAGCATCACTCTGTGCAGGTGCAAGGTTCTATTCACATAGCTATAGCTGATGGATAAGGGCCTTGAATTGAAGACTAATTGTTTACAGTAATATATTCTGAAAAGTGTCTTTTTAGTTTAGAAGAGAACATAACTCTGATATTTTAAAAATGTGTTAAAAAAAAGAACTAAGTGACAAATTGTGAATTAGTCTGTTTCTGTCAGATGAGTGCACAACTCCCTTTGAAATCAATGGAAGTTTTAAGCCCTGTCTAATTGCACAATTAGGAACCCATTTTCAATTCCATTTCTTATACAGGGATACCAGAAATCTGCAGGAACTCATTGTGCCTCTCTTAAAATGCCATGGGTTTACCACAGCTTGGTGGGATTTTAGAGAGAATGTTTTGTTTGTTTCAAATTCCTCATCAAATGCCAGATTGTCTCCTTATACACACTTATGAGGGCTTTTCAAAATTCTTAACTTGAACTGCCTTTGTGGCCCTGAAAAGTATATTGTCCAACGGCAGTTTCTGAGGAAGAGCTCAAACTATCAATTGAATGTCAAATTTAGAAATCTCTAATTTAGTAACAGGTTAAAGTTACATCTTACACAACATCAAATGCTAGACAAGAACTTGAGCTTTGAAAGGACACCGCCTATCAGCTAAAAGCCTATGTGGTTGCAGAGAGGTGATATTTAAGCAGATATCAGCAATTTTGTTTTAGAAGTGGAAAACGGAGCTACAGATGTTGCACAAATGCAACTGAGAATAATCATTATCATGTTTTGAGTTTTAAAATGGTGGTAACTAGCACAGTGGCTCAGTGATTAGTGCTGTGCGCCAACATCTGAAAGACCTGGGCTTAGCATCTTACTGATCATCACTGTTGCCAGGCTGGGAATTGCTGGGATTACTGAAGAGGCAACTCAATTAGGGCATATTCTAAGAGCAAATAGAGAAAACTGAATACCTTAATCATGATGGGCTCATATATTAATAGGGTTCCAATCAGAAATGCTGGGTAGAGACTCAGTTGACTGGGGACAAGTTTACAATGGAAAATACCCCTGTCACACATCAGAGATCAGTATCCCCTGATTCCAGTGGTTATTGTATAGTCATCAAACATCTAGCCATTGTAGATTAATCATGCAGATCTGGAGAAAGAGTTTGCCTGCAAATCCCTAGAGCTGGATGAAATGCAGCTGGGAGAGCGAGCCTCATGCTACTCTGCAGTGAATCTTCTAAGAGCAACAACAATTAATCTGTCCCACAGCATGGGACTATGATAAAAAAAAAAAAAAAAAAAAAGAGAGAGAGAGGATGCAAAGAAAAGGGACGGCTAAGAGAAAAAGAAGTGTCATCACAAAAAATTGTGTTTATCAACCAATATATAAGCAATCTCTTTTCTGTGTCTGGCTCGCTGATTATTTCTAACACTTTCACTTCTCACTTATGCTTCATGAATTATGCCCAGCTCATTCTTTACTTACTAGGCTTTCTCCAAAGGTGATAAGCTATGTAAAGGCACTGACACTGCACTATCCCTGTTACCACAAGTGAACAGCCTAAGTTCACTTCCCTCTTCTGTGTTTTCCACTAGTATTTGCTCAAGTGCACAGTATATAATATCTACACAAGAAAGAATAATTTACAAGTATATGAGTTTGCATTGGTACTCCATAAAGCATCTGTGATCTTCAATAGGGGAGAAATCCCACAAAACCCTAAATGCTCCAAAAGAACTGTAGCTAAAAATGTATTGGATCCTTGTAAACATCACTGCTTTGTGAAAATGTGACTCTTTAATGGATGAATGTCTATTGGACAGGGAGTTAATACAGCTATTGTTCTGTTCCTTGCTCTGCCACTGATTCAACACCTGACCATGGGCAAGGTAGTTATCCTTAACCTGTGCTTCATTTGCCCCATCTGCAAAGTGGGGATAACACTTAGTTGCTGCCTAAAAGTGTTGTGATTAACTGTGAATTCATTAGTATTTGGAGTGCTCTTTGTGATCCTCAGATGAATGGTACAATAAAAGTACAATGCATTAAGCCCAAAATCAAACATCTCAATGGCATTCAAAAGCTGCAGCCTTCTCAGAAATACTGCCAGTGAACAGCACAAATGCCCAACGTCCCTAAAGGGAAATAATATCCTCTCTGAGGGCTGTGTGGGCTATGTAGAGAGAGACTGAGAAACTATGAGGTTTTGCAATCTCATGGCTTATGTTGCCTGACACTGGTATGGAATCTACACAGACATCTGTACCACCTCTGGTCATCTGTAGTTCTAGCTGAGAAGGTGGGAGATCAGGGAGGGCGGAAAAAATTCTGTAAGTATACAGTAATTACTTGTGCGCAGGCAATTGATGAAGTTAGCTGAATCTTCCAGGAGACAAAACACCTATGGATTTACTTATGAAGCTTAGTATTATTTGGGATTATAGATGCTCAAATTTTGCTGATAGAGAGACAGCACCACAGAGGATGGGGACACAAGCAGTACACATGGGAAGCCGGCTTTCAAGCCGGTTCCTTGCACGTACTGACTCTGTGAAGCCGCCTGTCCCCCCGACTCTGCTGCCTCTTACCCTGCCCCGCATGTAAATGTCACAATAAACATTTTCTAACAACCCCAGGGTCCAGAGATTTCAGTACTTATATAAACACTGTGGCCATTCACGGCAATGCTTTAGGGAAGACGTGAAGAGGGATTTACTCAGTTGAAACCACAGGGAAAATGTAGACAGGCACGAGTTAATTCCTTGATTTAGATCAGATCTGGATTCATATTCCTACAAAATGAGTCATGGAATCAAACGCATTGTTTGTTTTGAGATAGAGTTAGGAAAACAATGTATTATATGCATATATTGCAAGGAAGTAAAGTGGCTTAGCGGACAGAGCACTGGAATGGCACTCAGAAGATCTGAGTTCTTTTCTCTACTACTGCCGGATGACTTTGGGCAAGTCACTGCAGCTCTGTGCCTCAGTTTCCCTATCCATAAAATTAGGATAATGATACCAACCTACTTTGTAAAGTGCTTTGATATTTACCGTTAAAATTTACATAAGTGCTAAGCATTAAGGAGGCAATAACGGCTCCTAGGGAATCCTCCTAGTGCAAGTTTGTGCCCTGTGTGGTACAGAACTGTCACAATGGTTCTGTGAAGCTAATATAACAGCTCCCAGCACAAGGAATATGGTTGTGCTCTGCCGATCCTGACATAGCACAGTCAGTCATTAAGAAGCTGTTGCAGCCACAGCATAGATTAGCAGCTCAGAGGTTACTGTAGCTTAAGCGGGGGGACAAATAAACTTCCAAACAGCCTGAGAATATGCAGGGAGTGCAAAGGTGATTTTAAAGTCCCTTTTATGTCTGCTCCTTCTGTTTCTGTGTTCAGCACATCACAGAAACACACGAACAATCATTCAAGCCCATAAAATCTATGTTCTGAACAGTTTTAAAAGTAGAACTAGCAAAAAGACACTCGTGGAAGGTTTCTTCATAATCCAGATCCTGCCTGTTTATTAAGCACCTACTTATTTTAGCTAAAGACACTTGTATAAGATTTCTTCATAGTCCAAGTGCTGTTTATTAAGCACCTATTTATTTTAGAGAGTAAATTATAATCAGTTATTTTAGATGGTAAAAATAAATGCATAAAATGTGCACATATCCAAAGTTTTGGTTTTACACGATATGCAAAACATCCTCCAAAAGTTTTGGTTTTACATGATATGCAAAACATCCTCCACACAGTGCTTCCTCATCAGGTTGCTCCTCATTTCAGAATTCACAAATCCAGCTTTTCTAGGTCTGGTTTGCACCCTACAAATCTAGTATTTAGAAATTAAGAGAATCTCGAAATTGTTATAGGTGTAGAACAATGTCATTTCATCATGACATGTTGTAATAGAATGTTGCCATTGGAAGATTCAATACAGTATTATACTTTGTGAATCTTCTTTGGTAGCACAAATGAAAGTGGGGTTCCCATACTGGGACATTGTTTCATTATGAATTTTGAGGGAACAGCTCTATTTACAGCACCATTTTGTATAGCATCTGGATATCCCTGTAGGTCTCCCATTCAAGTATTCTATAGGCCTGACTCTTCTCATGTCAGAAATTGAGACAGGTGAGCTTGCTTTGCTTAATTTCAAACCTACTCAGACTCAAACATCATACATTTTGTGTACTACTTGGGAGACTGAAAAAATGGAGTGGGGAAAATGGAAGACTGAGGGGAAAAAATGGGTGAAAAAATGCAGGAGGGAGAAAATCTAAAGAAAGAACCAACACATAAGCTATTACCATATATATGGCATCCAACTTGCACTATCTCAGTTTTTTGGAAATTCTTGTAACTTTATTTACTAAAGTACCTTTGGCTAAAAAATTATAATTTAGAAAACTCCATTATCTTTAAAAACAGGAAAAACGCATGGATTTCAATTACTGGGAAAATAAAGGTTTATTTACTCAAACTAGTTTTGTAAGCCTTTTAAAAAAAGTTTGAAAGGGTTTGCCAAAACCCAGAGCACCCATCATATTCAAACATCCCCAATTTATTAAATCTGAAAAAGATCACAACCCTAGAAGAGTGGTTGCAACTCACTACAAAATTCCTCTGGAACATGCAAGAGAGTTGGAAGTCAGGACATTGCGGTGTTCTCATTAAACATCTACTTAATGTATTACTCCAGTGCAGGGGTGGGCAATAAATGGCCCCTGGGCTGACTACAGTTTGCCAGAGATAGCCCCTTGTGGGCTGTTAGATGCTGGCCTGCAGACTTCTTATTGCCCAACCCAGCTCTAGTATGTCTAGCAGAATCAATGAGATAGTTAACAATGCTGGCATTTAAGAGCTCACAATTAGGTCAGAACTACACTGGAGAAAGCTGATTGCTTTTTGTCATTTTGTGTCATGTTGAGTGGCAGAAGATCCAGTAAGACAACCATTAATTGGTTGATAGCAGTAACACATTCTTCAAAAGCAAAATGCTTAATTTTTATTTAAATGGTTGCTTATATTCTGGAGCACAAGGCAAAATCTGTAGGAAGATTCTAAATGCGTGGATTTTACACCCCTGCAGATTTCTGTTGTCCCAGTACACAACTTTCTCAAACAAAGTGTTCCCCTCGATTGAAATCAGCAAGCAAAGAACTTTAATTTGCAGATTCACAAATGATTTGGCTTGAATTAACATGTCTTTTGCAATAGGGCACACATTTATTTGGAACTTTAATAGGCTATCAGACTGTATTGGCTTCATGAGCACTGGTAAATATTATTAGTCAAGTAATGGTAAGCAGTGAAGATGAATAGTGATGGAATACAGTTCTGATGAGCCATACCTAGCTCCTTTTGTATGTTGTCAGGGACTCCTGTAATAGTCTTTCTCCTTTTGACTTTCTTCGGCCGTCTTACCACAGTGTCTGTGTAAATTAGAGACCGCCGAATGCTGGCTTGGCGGTCGAAATTCTCCCCTAATGTGTAGTAGAACAAGCAAAGCAACATTACTTTGAAGCACGCTGACATCATGCACTTTCTTCCACTAGCTCATTGTAGAAATGAAAAAAAGGCATTAATAAATGATGTTAGCTCAGTCCTACAGTGAAGGTATATACATCGAAGGAAAAATACAGCATATCGTCATGATAAGGCTTGAAGAACATACATTATAAAAAGGTGCATGAGATTTTGACTTTTTGGACCCATTTCAAAACTGACTGTAACAGGTGCCATTCCAATAAAGTCAGCAGGTTTGAATTTAGCTTCTATGGGATATTTTTTGGGGGGAAAGAGAGCAAATTTGATTGCTCCCTCAAAATGAAAGACTAATAAAATTAGCTTCCTTCTGCAGCTCCATCATGGTCTAAACCTTGACCTTCAATACTTTTTTTTCCCCAGTCTGAGCATTCTCAAGCAAGCATTGCCAAAGCAACGGTACTGAATTTGTATAACATAGTTATTTTATAATATGGGCAAACATCCACTGGGGACCAGGATGAGACCAAACAAATTTATTGTGTGATCTCAGTTATATTTCAATCTCAAACTCCATGAAAGGCCCAAAGTATTAATAAATTATAATATTGGTTACCATCAAACCCTTATAAATAGTACATTCATAAATGGACTTCTACCGCATGGAGAACTCGTGTCATGTGTCTGTCAGAGTGCACTACTGGAGAAAGCCTTATGGTGACCATGTACTGTATCATAATGGGACCCAGCAGCAGCACCACTCTAGTTAAGGTTGAGCAGCTTTTCTTTAGAAACTCATTTTAGGAGTTCACAACTTGGCCATTTTAATTCCCAGTAGGATAAAACTTAGCTTATGAATAGTCAGCTGAGTTAATTCCCTCCCCCCTTAAAATTAGATCACAGTGCTCAAACTCTTTTTTTTTTTTAATTTAAAAACCCACAAATAATTTTGAAAATACAAATTCACTTTGGATGAGTTTTAACACTTTCAAATCTGCCCCTAATGTGGGGGGGCAGAGTTTTAGAAACTGACATGCTACAAACATTTGAGCATGGGTATTTCTCTTGCCTTCCTCTATGCTTTTGTTCAATAATTAAAAAAATTAACGGCCAAATTATGTACCTCTGAAAAACGACGCAGTAGCTAATTTCCTTCTCATACATCTTTCTCCTGTTTTCCTTCACATCATAGTGATGCATGTCATATAGGTAGCCTGGAAAATACTATAATTTCTACAACACTTTACATTTTAAAATATAACCATAATCTTTGCAACTGTAACAGCATATCAATTTCATCTCAATGTTTGAGGTTCTACTAATTACAGTAAGGCCAGATTAGGAGGGGAGGGGGCATCCCCCAGGATCTATGCTATAGAGGCTACAAAACATTGTGGCAGAATATCTATTTTTAGAGCACACTACTACTACTCTAATGGAATGTCTACATTGCAGTCAGGTGGTGAAAAGCAGCACTTATAAGACTATTCAAACTACCTCAATAAAATAGCAGGGTAGCCATGGCAACATGGGCTAACCACTCAAGGACATACCCAAATCCTGTGCAAGTTAGTGGCCTGCTAATTCATGCCAACATGACTACACTGCTATTTTTAGCAAGCTAGCTCACATATGGCAATCACATATTTTGATTGGTGTATAGGCATACCCTGGGGGTATGTTTATACACCACACACACACCTGCGGCTGCCCCAGGTCAATGGACTCAGGCTACAAAATTGCTGTATAGACATTTGGGCTCAGGTGGGAGACAGGGAGCTCCGGGACCCTGTCAAGCCTGAGCCCGAACATCTACATGGTAATTTTACAGTCCCACAGCTCCAGCCCCACAGGCCTGTGTCAGTTAAACCAGGCCAACTATGGCTCTACAGGGATCTTTTAATCCAGTATAGATGTACCCTAAATGCTATGAAATGTTGGGACCCTTATTGCTTGAAGGTTCAGGATCATTTATTAATTCAGCCTTCAGATGAACAACTAACACTTCTACGCATATTATAACAGGTCCAAAGAACTGGATGGAACTATCAATAGGAGATTTTTTTTCCGTTCCTTCAAAAAAAATTTTTCTCTCATTTAAAAACAAATAATTGCATGGAAGATAGTAGGTTCCGAGGAAACCAGAACGTAAAACAAAAAGAGAAAAAAATATCACAAATCCTCCAGAATAAAATAATATTTTAATTGCAATTTAAGAGAATTAAAACAAGGAAATCCTCTGTTGATTAACACTCCATACTCATTTGCCTTATTCTGCCTTTGTATTTTACAGTATGGATTATGTAATGTGTGTAAGTCACTGTTAATTATGGATCCAATCCTGCAACTGTTACTAATGCACTCAGTCCTTAGTTTAAATAGAACTACTCATGTGAGTAAAGGCAGTAAGATATATTGACTTGTATGGAAGAAGAATGTTAAGCGCCAAGTGGCAAAATTTACAAACTAAGTTAAAACTAATCCAATCAAGATGTGTCAGTCTTATTTTGACCACTGCTTGAGGCTAAAATACATATTTATCAGGATCAAATTAAAATATCTAAAATATTCATTTTTTGTTTTAATGGTTTATAATAAATATCCTTGGAGTCCTCATCTGAAATCTGTGTGTCTTACTTGTTAAATCATGGGACACAAGGTGAACTGACCTAAACACATGCTCTTCATTTTCACCCTTGCCTATCCTGTCCATCACCACCAGATACTTTTATAGCTGGAAATTAGTCCTAGAAAACCAGCTGCAGCAGACCCCTCTATGTATCTCTTGATTAACATGTAGAATGTTGTAAAAGCACTTGCTGGCCACCACTCCATCACTAAAAAATGAAGTGAAATCCCTTATGAAGCAAGCACAGCTCCTGGTTTACACGCAAAAGACTGAATCCATTCTCAAGCCTGGATGTCTAGCCACCAGCTTGTCAGCCTAATGCAGTAACCATCTTCAGACCAGCCACCAGATTTGTAATACTAATGTGTTAATTGCAATCTGTTCCACTAAAGAGCTAAACTGCCAGAACACTGCCATGTGGTGCACACCCAAGTAAGAGGCCTTGTTGCATCTTCATTATTAATGCATTTTCAAAAAAGGGTTTCAATTTCCAAAAGCCACTTCTAGTATGTTATTTCAGTCAAATAGTAACGAATAGGGATTTTTGTCCCTCTTCTGTGCAATGTAAGAGTCACTATCTATTAAAAAGGGCAAGCAAAGGAACAAAAGCTTCTATGTATGTTGCACTGCATGGTTTAAAGAGTGGCACAGAACTAAATTTTTACTCTGCATTTTCTTCCTCCGCTGTATAACTAAATTTAACAGGAAATTTATAAAACTAAGTTACCGGGAGAAAGAGTGAATATTTTGAAATCTGTAATAGGCGACAACAAAAGATAGATTCCCTACACTATGGTGCTCAGTTCTTTACTTTAAATGTAGCAGAGTAACAATTTCAGAGACAAGGAAATCTTATGGCTCATGTAGAGTAGTTAACACACCTAACAGTAATTTTGCTTTGCTCTAATCACTTTCATAGCTCCTTATTATAAAAGGAATAGAGTGCAAAACAAGCACTTCAAAGAAAGCAAGGTGTGTTACATAACTTGATAAAATTATAAGTTCAGTTAGTACAGATTCACTAACATTTCCAATACAGCTAAATTAAACCTGTGGGTGTTACTTGATCTCTTATCTTCTTACTCGCTCTCCTTCTTTCTTTCCATCTGTTTGTCTTCCCTATACATTTGCAGCACACAAAGGTCATTACTGTGAACTGCAGATTACTCAATTTATAAGTATGTTGTCCTCCTGCTGTCAAAATATTTAAGCCATGCTCAGACTTTACTGATAATGGCAGATAATCCATTGTTCCCATAATACCGCCTTCTGCACCTGTGCATCCTATAGTCCCAAGATAATGCCAATTGGTCTTCAGTATTTCAGTGTTGCATTTGTTTATGCTGTTTATTTAAAACATTTAGTTATTTTCTGTATTTTCTTTTATGTCCATGACATTTCCTCTTGATTTGCAGATTTCTTTGTAGTGTTCCTTATTGGGCTGAAGTTGCATAGCATTGTAAAATTTCACCAAATGGAAACATTCAGCATTAATTTTATGTGGTTCTTTCATAAAAATATATTAATAAAAAGGACATGTATTACATAGTGATTAGTAATCAAACAGGAGAGGTGAACACCCCCTCTTAATAAATTATTAATATCAAGTATCACACACTGTTGAGTACAATATAATGGTAAGCTTGAAGTCAAAGGGAAACTGCGTGACGTTTGAAATAAGTCAGATACTGAATTTTTCCTGCTGTTTATGGCATTCAAACATAGGCCATGTCTGTACTTACCCACGTATCAGCACTCCTAAGATGGATCTTCTGGCATTCCATTTAGCGGATCTAGTAAAAACCTGCTAAATCAAACTCTGAGGGTGCCCACATTGGCGCCAGTAATTCTACTCCTCGTGAGGAGTAAGGGAAGTAGACAGGAGCATTTCTCCCATCGACCACCTGCTGTGGGGATGTCGCTAAAGTGAGACTCAAGATACACTGACTCCAGTTATGCAATTAACATAGCTGGAGTTGCATATCTTGATTTGAACTTCCGGGTAAGTATAGACATGGCTATAAACACACGTTTCCTGAACAAACTATAATATATAATCTTTATAATATTCAGACACAAGGAAAAATTAAGTGATGGTTTTAATCTTTCATGAAAGTTCCAATTTGGGATATATCAAAAGCTTTTCTGGGTCTTGCTGGTTTTCAGAAGCATAATTTCCATAGTCTTATATGGGAACTATGCAGCTACAATAGCCCACAACATTTTTTACACTAAAGATCAATTATATTACTGACACTAAGGAAATATTATATGCATATATAACAGTGGTAAACTTTCTCCCAAGAGCCAAAAATATAAGCAGCATAACAACTCTTTTTATACTCTCACTCTTTCCCTATAAGCCTCTTGCTATCAGTATTAAAAGGTTGAGGGTTTTTTGGCCAAACTTTGAAACTCTCCCACTTCGGGGGACAGAAACCTTTTGGTAACTTACGCTAATAAATCCTGAAAATAATTGCCAGTACTAAAGTAGATGATTTTCATTGTATCCATTACCCTTTTTCGTTGTAGTCTATTGCAAAATGTAATTGATATAAATTTTCCTGTTGGATCTCATCTATTTTTTTTCCTGTTTCAAGACCACAGTGTTGGTTTCCTTTATTAAATTAAGTATCTAACTAGGGATCACAAATCAGTTTTGAAATAACTAGTATTTATAACTTGTAACTAGTATTTATTTCAGGTGATGTAATTAAATCATAAGCTTCAGGTTAAAAAAAATAATACAGAAACAACACTGACTAGGACCCATCTTCCCTCCCCACACCAAGAATTCATTCAAAAAAATCTATGAAATGAAAAGCCTACCAGTTACATTAATAGGAACCACATCTGTTTGGACTGCTTGTGCTTGCTGTCGCATTTTCTCCTCTGGTGTTGGCAATGGAAGTGACTTAGTCCAGTTAGTTTGGGTGTTAATATCAAAACATTCATTTGAAACTGGTGTTCTGGTTCTCTTGATGCTAATAAGCTTTTCCTCTTCAGGGGAAGGGACTGAACACTACAGAAGGAAACAGATACAACAGTATTAATTTCTCATAAGCAAAAAAATGTTAAGCCAAACTATGATAGCCTTATTCACAATGAACAGTATTTGACACTGCAAGTCCTTGGACTCAGGAGGACTACATGTGGGGAAAGATACTACTCAGCAAGAATAAGGGTATCACAGCGTGCCCATAAAAAGTATGATCTCTTTTTTTTTTTAAATGAAAACTTATTTATCAAACAAAAATCTGCTCAGATTCAAGAATATATGTTAAAGCAGCAAGAAAAATGATCTTGGGCATGGCAAATTATAAAGTTATTTATTAAAGTATTCCTTTTTGCAGTTGTTACTTTGGGAACAACTGTATTATGTACTGTCAGATTAGTTAATGTACACAGTTTTAGCAAGAAGCCTGTTATGAAAAAGCAGTTTTTGATGCAGCTCAATGAAGCAAAGAACTAAAAGAAAGCACAGGAGAGTAACCCTAACCTCTATCAGTGATAAGGAAAGGAGAGAAACCCTGACTCTCATCAGTGATAAGGAAAAGGATCTACATTGATATACCAAAGAACAAGAACAAATAAGTGATATTTGAGGGTTGACCAAGAAACTCTAACCACTATTGAATTTTACTAGGAAATCTAATTACCACCACGCTATCAAGGGATTTGCATACCTTATCAAGTCATTCCTTATCAAAAGACCATTCTTTGTGTCCATGTCACTATTTGGGGGAGTGAGTGGGGTATAACAAAGCCCGCACAGTATTTTCACAACTAAGTAACAGTGCCAAAAAGGGCTTTTGGCTGAGTGACTTTTGTTTAGTGGTACTACATGGTCCAAGTTCTGGGGTCATGGATGGTGGAGTGGGAAGGAATGTAACTTCTTTCTGATCTGAATATGCTGATGGCATCAGACAGACTAATTCCAAGGGCAGATGGACCCATGTATATGCAGAGCAGAGGGTGCCTGGAGGTGAGGGTCAAGATCTCTGAGCCACCATTCAGTAATTCTCAGCTCTTTTTTTGCTAGAGCCAGGGAATTTATTGTAGCCAACCCCCATGGTAAGGAAGGAGAGAGAGCTGGAGAAAGGTCTCGATTTATAAGGAAAAACATTTTTAAGAGTTATGAGACATTGTGGTGTTGGTGGGCCTCTCTCTGACAGCGATGATCCAAGATGCTCCATCTGACCTCTCTACTGACATCTGTGTTTCAGACCATCAACCAGGGATACTATGCTAGGTGAAGTTACCCATTCAGTCCCTTTGTCATTCTGCCAGGCAGAATAGCCCCTTATTAGGGACTATCTAAAACTTGCTCATCAATGAGTGATCTGATCACTGTTCCCGCTGATGTCAGTCACTCCTCATAGCTCGACTGCCATATAGGGAGGCTGAATTCATGACCCTCTCTAGGTGCTTTGTAGCCACCACTTATAGGTCAGGGGCTGAGAATTTCGGGAGATGTCTGTACAACTTATATAGGCAGAGTTTTTAATTTTCCTGGAGAGCACAGCAGTATAAAAATGGTATAGCAGCTATTATGCTACAACCATTGCTTAATAGATGGACCATAATCATCTCATGTTGTACTCCCACTGTTAATTGATCCATTCTCCCTCCCCCTTACTTAGGCTACATCTACAACACTGCATGTATCGCTACTCTGAGATCGATCCACCAGAGGTCAATATAGTGGGGCTAGTGAAGACCGGCCAGGTCAACCGCAGACTGCTCTCTGGTTGACCCTATTACTCTACCCTGGATGAGAAGAGTAAGGGAGGTCAAGGGAAGGGTTTCTTCCATCAATCCCCCATGACAGTAATTTGACTTAAGGCACATTGACTCCAGCTATTTTCTTCACGTAGCTGGAGTTGCATGTAAACCTATAGTGTAAATGTAGCCTTAGTACACTCTTGGGGGCCAAGGGCCACCTTTTTATGATTTGTTTGTACAATGCCTACCCCTGCGAAGGGCCTCCTGACGTAAATGATAAATGACACTAATAATACTGCACTTCCATGATACAGGAATATGCTTTGAAGTGTAGGATTTTCTTTAGTTTAAAACAGGGATGGGGAAGATATGGCCCCTGGATTGCCTGGATCTGGCACCCGAGGCTTAGGGCCTTTCCCAGCATTGGGGAGTTCGCGCTGGCATGCCAACCTCTCGCCGCCTCCCTGTGGGTCAGTGGCCCCTGGCCCAAAAAAGGTTCCTCACCCCTAGTTTAAAAGAAATAAGCAAAAAATGAAAGATTCTATACATTTTAATTCCTCTATTTCTCTATTGAATATTATATGGATGATACTGGTGTGCTCTCTGATCTATGGACACTTCCATTCATATTTTAGAGGGTCCAAAATCAACAGAATCTTAATACGTTCATTAAGTATAGTTTAGGGACACAATCCTGCATGAAGCTTCATGGCCAGATCCTTGTGGTTATGCTCCACTGAAGCCAATGGGAATCACTTCATGCAGAGGGTTGAGGTCTTAATTATTTTTACAAATCTCAACCATCAAAATATTTTTTTCCGATCGCTGAGGCTTTTAATACAACTGCATGAAGTGGACAACTGAGGAAAAACTATCACATTAGGAAAGGCAGCTTATATGCCATGTTTCAGCCCAATCTGATTACAAAAAAATATAGTTGAGTTATAATGAAAATGGCAAACGACTCTGAACTGTAAGTGATATTAACCTGCATTGCTAGAGTACAATAGAACAAAAAAGAAAAAAGGGCATGTGTGGTTGTTTCAAAGGGGTAGTCAGAATCTGTTTGTTGATGAATAATATTATTTCGATCCAGAGGGTTCTCTCTCTCACGGGTTCATGTGCCAAGGGACATATTTGAAGCACCGTTTTGCCCTTTGTGTGTGGTGATAAGCTCCAGTAACCTACTTTTCCTCTGGTTGGTTGATAGTGTCAGAATTGATAACTGTCACACAAACTATTTTGTGCTCTAGGTCTCAGCTGTCATCAGGCAATCACCAGGGGCTGCTCCACTATGACAAGTGACAGAGAGAGTCAGTTAACAAGCTCGCCTTCTCTCTCAAGGAAATCACTCCAACGAACAGGGCACAGATAATTTGTGTTTAAATGAAGCTGTTGTACAGTGGAGTGATCAGATGGAGGGGAAACAACAGCATCTAGTGAGAAAACACTAACTGTGGTGGAATGCTGACTGTCCAATGCTCTGGGGCAACTGCCTATATTTTTAGAAAAATCAGGATTCAGAAAATTAATAGGAGGGAGAGTGGGGGATGAACTGACCAGCCAAGTGAGCAAACAATTCTCACAGGTGATGAAGAGCCTCATGAAAAATGATTCAAAATACAATTTGTGCTGACTGCAGCTAACATGCCCTTTCAATGGAAAGCTGGATACTATTCTCTCAAGCTAGAGGACACATTGTATTTCTGATAAGGGGGAGTTTTGGAAATTTAGGGGCTTGGGGAGTGGAGTGGGATAAGAAATCTTGTTCCCACTGCAGATGATTTCTCCCCTATTATACAGGCTTCCTGAAGCACACAACGTCCCTCACTTCCAAGTCCTGCTCCAAGAGTGGTACTAACTAGTGGTACTGATGGGGGTTATATATACTTTTACATATCGGTGCACGAAAAAAGGCATGACATTTACAACACTATGCACAGCTCACCTATAGCAACATGTGCCGGGAAACAGCAGCCTGGGACCATTTGCATTGAACTGGTTCACCTCTAAATTAGGTGATTATAGGAGATACAGATTTCTTGCCAAATATGGAAGTAGGCTCTTTTAAATATTTCAAGGTCACCTACTTTTCTAGACTAGTGCACATAGCCTTGTAGGCAGATTAGATGAGTGAATGTCTTTTAATCAAATAAGACACATTACATCAGAATGGCAATGCAAGTGTCAACATGTAAGAGATTATACTATACATATAGCAAATCAGTATAGCCATAAACACAGCACATTTCTGAAATGATAGAAAGCAACTTTCCCCTTTTAAAACATTCTGTTTCGTACTAGCTTTTTTATTTTTAGACCAATAGGGCCACATTTCAAAATATGGCTTCTAATTTGTATGCATACAACTTTGCACGAGCTATTGCTTGAATGCTAAGTTTTCTGTTGCACATGCAAATCATGAACTTGGACCATATATAAATTTTCATTGATGCACACAATGGAAAAAAAGATGAATGCATAAATAGAGGCTGATGTGAGATCTCCCCCTTGGAAAATGTGGTTCACAACCCTGTCCACATATCTATACAAACCACACCATCACAGGACCTAACTACGCAAGCCACATTATCAAGGGCTCATACAATTATACATCCTCTAATGCAATATATGTCAAGTGCCAGCAATGCCCCTCTGCCATGTATATAGGCCAAACTGGACAGTCTCTATGACAAAGGATAAATGGACACAAATCAAACATCAGAAATGGTAACACACATAAATCTGTAGGGGGACATTTTACCCTGCCTGGTAACTCAATCATGGATTTAAAAGTAGCCATTCTTCTACAAAGGAATTTCACTACCCAGTTTCAGAGGGAGATTGCAGAATTGCAATTCATCTACAAATTTGACACTGTTACCCTGACCTTGAATAAAGACATTAACTGGCATTACAAAGACAATTTCTCCTGCCTTAACATCCACATTTTCACATAAAAAACTATGAATGAGACACAGCCAGTCCGCTTAATTAGCCTCATTAACATGGAAGCTCATGTTTCTATATATTTTTATTAGTCTCTCAGGTGCCACACTACTACTCCTCATTTTTAAAGTTGCCGACTAACATGGCTACCCCTCAGACTTTTTATCCACAGTTTGTGTAACTACTCCATTTTGTGTGTGTACTCTGTTTTGGATTGCTGCTATTTTCATGATGAATTTGCATTCAATTACATTAAATTTTTCATCTACAGGTCCACTTAGTGGCAATCTTCATGTCCCTTTGGGTTTGGGAGAATCCTTATAATTAATTACATATTTACCATTTTCAGTCTCACTTACCAACGTTGCTATTGGTATCTCAATTATTCACTTTCAAAATAATACCTGAAACTTCATTGCTTCTCTGTTTCCAGGTCAGGCAGCTAGAACTTTTTAGGTACAGTCAGTATTTCTCACATTATTTATCTAAAAATGGACAACCTGGACAGCTTTATCTCTAGTTTTCTTGTCTAATTTACCAGCCCCTTAGCCTCAAAATTCTTATCATTCACTGTCATGTTAAGGGAGCATTTTTCTGGGAGCAGAAATTACTTAGATACAAAGAAACCATCAAGTCTTCTACTAGCATCTTTATCTCCTCTTTCCTCCTACAGCATTGTTGCTCATTTCCCTGGGTATTAGAATTCTACCATTTGAAGAAAATGTATTATTTTCAAAAATGCCAAGTGGTTTAGAGGCATTAGTCTCTTAATTTTCAGTAGGACTCATGCCTCTAAATCACCTTGGCTGTTTGAAATTCCCATCCAACATATGCATGAGCTTTCCTTTTGGACAGTGCTCTTCTGTTAATCTCTTCACTACATTATCTCAGTGCCTTATGGTTTCCTAGACAGCAGTCCTTAGCACATTTTGTTTCTGCTATACAGATGGCATAACATCACAACTGCCAGCCTGCCACATCTTTGGGCTATTAAAGCTGTATAACACAGGGCCTGTGGCTCTCAAAGCAGTGCAACGTCTCTCAGTCTCTACACACCGAAGGAAATTTTACCAATCAAGATCAAAAGTGTTACAAGAGGCAGTTCAGCAAGCCCAGAGCTCCCACAATTAACATCAATGTACGGTTTTCAAAGGGGCCTAAAGATGCTAGGCATCCTGTTCTTTGAGACTCCTTGGAAAAATCCCAGCTCTAAATCTCAATTTCTATGTGTAAATACCATTAATAAATGTTTCTATTTATGATCTCCAAGGACCTCACTGCTGCAGAATGCTGAAAAGAGAGCAGTTCTGATGAGCAAAGTGACAGACATATTTTTCCCCCATTAACAAGTGCGAAGTACTTTTTGCTACCCAATGTTTGTTGAAATAAAGGCACGTTATGATGCATATCTGAGTCCAGGTACTTTGGGCAATCGGCATTACTTAATGTCAAATCTTTCTAGTCCTAGTCCAAATCACAATGTTTGAATGTTTTTGATGACTAATAGAACTAGATCATTGTAATCAAATAGCCATTACATAAAATACACTGTTCATTTAAGAACTGTAAACAAAAGCGAGTGCTATCAGGCTTGCAAAGGCAATGAAAATGTTAGTTTATCAAGTAAACAAAAGAATCCTGGGCTGCAGACAACTGAGCTAATGCGAAAAAAGGACATGACTGGATTTAACATTACTTTTGTTTGCTGGTTGTTTTTGTTTACTTTTACAAAGAAAACAGCAGCCAGTGAGGAACAAAGAATAAAAGCACAGCGAGATTCCAAATATGCTAATGCTACAGTAACATCAAGCTGCAACTAGGACAGCTGGATGCTTCCATTGTGGCTAGGTACCTTGAGGCTCCATGGAACCAAGGAACAGCAGGCGCTAATGCAAGACTGAGATATGCAGTCTAACAGACTAGACTGTTGAGTGAGAGAAAAAGAAAGAGAATGAGTGAAAAAGAGAATGGATGAGAAAAAACATGTAAAGAGACAAACATTGAAGTGATAACAGTATACACACTTTCAGAAAGCAAGAGAGAATCAGTGATTGAAGTAACACCTTTTTGATTTTATCTTTTGTTGCAAAGAAATCAGATAAACCCTGTCCAGCAAAAGTACGGAGTTGATTGTCTGCCTTTACAAAAAGAGAATTAGCAGAATCAATCAAGTTTTTACTACTGAGATTTGAAACACAACAGAACAAATCCATCCTTATTTGGTTCAAACCGTAATTTAGAAGCAATTTCATGGGATGGGGGCATTTTAAGTATTTTGTACTATATAAACTGTCTTTCAGAAATCCATACTTGTTTATTCAGTCTCTCTCTTTTTTTTTTTTTTTAAATAGGGTAAACTTGCCTATTAGGTAAACTTCACTGGAACAGTCATCTGGAATACCAGATGCTCCGACAGTCCAAATCTTTCCTAAGCAGACACACTGTGTAGTATTTTGTGATATGAACTTCATTCTCTGGTGATTTAGCTGAGAGAACTATACTTACACTTAGCACCATGATTCCATGCCAACTGTCCAGAAAATAAAGGCAAATGAATTATCCAACTACATGTGACCTAGCCTACTAGAAATGTTTAGAGAACATAGAAACTTGAGTTAAGTCTATTTTCTGAAAGTACTAAGCTCTATAATATAGTTTTCTTGGAGCAAAAATGGAATTATACTAATTTAAGAGAAAGCTTCCAAACAGTAAATGAGAATTAATTGATCCATTCACCATTCTATTATTCTCCAATTACAACACTGCCTTCCTCTGATCTGTCTATTAAATGTTTGCTTTGATTGCTTTTGATAAGTGGCAGATATTATTAGAAACTTTCATGAAGAGAAACTCTGAACTCAAATCCAGGCTGTTGCCTGAATACTTTTCTACCCCCCCTCCATAAGTGAAAACTTACAAACTCTAGTCACCACTATAGCTACATTCTTAGAAGCCTTTGACTTTTTTTTTTAATCAAGGGGATTAAACATCAATTTTAGAGAATGGATTCTACAATATCACTTTTTAAAACTTGCTACAGATGCAAAGAAGAAAATGAACCATTGAAACTAAACAGTGTAAAGGGAGCACCACAGTGCAATTTTGCTAATGGGTAAAATCCTACTAAGTTTTAAGCTAGACAGAGAGCTAATGGTGCTCAGTTAATTAGTGTCACTAAAAACTGTGTCATCCTTGCATCTGTCCATTCTCCTTCACACTAAACCATGCTTAGAGTAACACAGATTAATAGGAAGATGTTTTAATTTGCAATACAAATGCTATTGACTCTATGAAGTATAATCATTTATAGTTAAACACTTCAGAATGCATAGATTAACTGAACAAAATATTAGCAATTCTTCTATTAATTTTAAAACAACATACCACAAAGAAAAATAAGGATGACATGTTTAGTCTCTAAACCAAATTATCCATGGCAATTAGTCCTTAGTAAGTCAGTTTACCGAAAACAACCTTAACATTATATCATACTGCACTAATTTTACACATGCTCTTTTATAGATTATGTATTTATAAGGGCAATCAGGTACTTAAAAAAGCTTCAACACATGCACACAACTCACACAGCAACAATTATGAATATGTAGTCAATTTTTATAATAAAAGGATTATATTATATTATATATCTCCTACTGATTGACTTTTCAGATTATCCTTGTTATGTGCTCACTCTTACTTCATAGTACATACACAATGGTTGTAAATGAGATATTACAGCACTGCTAAAGCACAGCTAAAGTAGAACCACAACATAGCTGAAGATTCTGCAAAGCCAGAGCACTGTGATTGATATGGGGCGATGTGGAGAGTAGAACAGAAAAACTATGTGATAGTACCAGTCCCTTTATATCGAATTCAAAGGACCTACAGACCTCAGAGTAGACATGAATATATATAGACACACACACAAATGATATATTGTTCGTGTTAAACAAGCAAAAAGAAAAAAATAAGCTACCGTAGAGATAAAGCTGTGATATGAACTGACAAAAGGACTCCAGACTTTTACTAGGAAAGCAATATTTTGTTCCAAGATATTACAGGATACAATATCTTGAATAGTGCATGTGCTCTAACACTTACGCACAATGGTATGAATTAAGGACAGGTTACTATATCTCAGCATAGGATTTTCTTGCTTTTATACAGTTAACTCAGAACTTTAATACTATTGCTACATAGCGTTTCTGGAGTTAAGATAGCTGAAATCAAATGAAGATTATAACACCATCTTAATATTACAACTAAACTGTCCTTTTCCATCACACTTCATTTGTTTCAGTAATTTCCAAGTTCTGAGACAAATGCCAGTGTTACTGAGTTGAGACAGGGCACATAAATACGAAGTGAACTCACGGGCATTGAGACAAACCAATATCACTGTGAGCTCTTTCATTTCCTTAGTCACCTTAATGCATTTCCCCCCAATCTCCTATCTCCTTAGTATGTCTGCCAATTAATCGCAGCTAAGGCAAGCAATGAACACAAAACAAATTAACTAGATTTTTTTTAAAAACAGCAGAAATTAATGGCAGTTTTAATCATAGTTAAACAATAACAAAATATATATTTAAATTTAAAATAAAATACGTTGTATGTTTTTGTACATTTCAAATATATTGATTTCAATTATAACATAGAATACAAAGTGTACAGTACTTACTTTATATTATTTTTATTACAAACATCTGCACTTTTAAAAAAGAAATAGCATTTTTAATTCACCTCAAACATTTACTGAAGCATAATCTATTTATCGTGAAATGCAATTTACAAATAGGGATTTTTTTTCTGGTTACGGACCTGCACCAAAAACAGAACAGTGTAAAACTTTGAGCCTTCAAGTCATTTCAGTCCTACTTCTTGTTCAGTCAATTCTTAAGACAAATCAGTTTGTTTACATTTATAGGAGATAATGCTTCCTTTTATTTACAATGTCACTGGAAGTTAGAACAGGCATCTACATGGCACTGTTGTAGCCAACATTGCAAAACATTTGTATGTCCCTTCCTGCTTCAACCACCATTCCAGAAGATATGCTTCCATGCTGAAGTTCAATTGATATTTTATTATTGCTTCTCAGTGCAATTAAAACTGTAATTAATAGCAACTTTTTTTAATCTCACAATTAATTGTGACTTTTTTTTTTTAATGGTTTGACAGCCTACTCTTTACCTTTCGTTCAATTTCTTCATAGTCATCTTGGTAACTGCCACAGCCTGCACTGGAAGAAGAGGAGAAGGTTGGACCCTGAGAGTAATATTGTGAACTTCGATAGCCATCCCGCCGCAGTTTGTCACATTCTGTACATTGGAGGGAAAGAAACAAAACAAAACAAAAGAGAGAAGAAAGATAACATTATTCCCATTCTCTTACTTGATTTCAGTGTCTAATTTAAGAAAGGCATAGGGATCAGTGTCACATCAATTTATTTTTACTTCTCTAATCATAAAACTCACTTGATATAAATGTACATAGAATAAAGCTCTGATGCATATGAGTCTAATTGTAACTAAGGGGTTTGATTCCTCTATAATGTAATGTACAATGACAACAAATACTAATCTGTACTTACAGTTAATCTTTTCTCTGGCCAGTTTCTAATATGAATTATAGTATTAGATTAGTATTAGACATCATACATACATTCTATTTTACATCAAGTATGCAAACATATATGTATGCATGCTTAATTTTACATTAAGTATGCATACTTACAATATATAATGTACACAATATATTGTAATTACAGACATACAAACACATCTATTGATAGCATATTACAAAGGCCAATCAATACCTATTACTTTTTACAGTGCTGCAAATCTAAAAATACTCAATATTTGCAGTGAGTGTGGTGATAGGAACTTCTATGATATATTAATGTTGTCTAACAGATAACGGGAGACAATTTTGAAGTTCTATACATATATGTATAGTACAGATTTAATTGATTTCAGTTGGCATGAGCTCTAGAAATACTACAGATAATTGGGAGAGAGAACAAGAGGGTTGTTGTTTTTTAAATTTGTGGTCTGGCTTATTGTCTTGACAGATGGCAGCATACTACAGTACAGGAAACCAAGGTGTGCTAGCAACAGTGGGTGTATCACTTGCCAGACTGGATACCTCTATAATATGCCCTTCACTTGGAGTGCAGATATTGCTCATTGCTCAAGCACCATCTGTTAAGTGGCTCTGGCACTGGCCATTCGTCCAGCCTCCCAGCCTGAGGAAAAGACAGTGTTTTCAGGGAGACAGACAGGAGTGCGAATTATAGAGATCCTTAGAACCTCAGACCAGCCTTTGTCAGGCCAAATGTAAAGTTAAGAGTCTTTCACATAGAGGGAATATGGAGTAAAATCGAGGAAAGGGTTAAAAAACCCAACCCAAATTGGCCAAAATCCCAGTATCACTTCATTTCCCTGAATACAATTTCTATAGCTGTGTTCCTGTCGGTGTACTTTTCTTAATTGGTATTCAGTGTGACTGTGCTCAAATTTAACAGATGCTGGAGCATAAGGAAAAATTAAATGTTCAAGATGTGACAACGAAACTGATTTGTCCAGTGGAAATGTTAGTTTTATACTTCCAGAGACTGAAATCTGAATCTGTTGAGAGATTAGGAAAGCACAAACAAAAATAAATATTTATTACACCTCTACCGAAGTAACTGAAACGTCTCCTGGACATTATACGTTGTCATGATGCAAACAGCTTTTGTCATTACTTACTGGAGAAGATGTGTTTTTGAAATAGTCTTTTAATAGTTTCTTGCCTACTTCACTCCCATCATTTTCCCATATAACTTCAATTTTATTTTTTTTATTCAGGGCACCTTTTAAGAAGGAATTTTGCTTGTTGAATCATTAAATGGAGCTTCAACTTGTAACCAGAGAATAATTTGCCTTCATTTTACTGTTTATTAAAAGGTTCTCAACTCTTCTACCATTTTCAATAAGACCAGGGATGTTAAATATTGGTTAACTGAATAGTCAATTAACCTCATGAATTCATACTGGTTAGTCGACTATTCTGTAGTCCCTGGGCAGCCCCTGTCTGGGGGAGCGGGGGGGGGGGAGGAAGGGGGGCCTCTGAGCTCCCAGACCTAGCATGAGCCAGAAATGAGCCTGGCTGCCTGCCCACCTGGCTCCTAATACACTTTAAATACAGAGCCGCAGCGGGGTAGGTCCAGGACCCAGTACAAGCCAGGACTGAGCTGGGCTGCTGGCCAGCTTGCTAAAAAATTTACTGGCAAGGGGGTGGGGAGGAAATGCATGTAGTCTATAGCATTAACCTGTAAGCTTTTGCTTATCGGTTAATTGATTATACGATTACATCCCTAAATAAGACATCTATAAAGTAGTTTGTGGGTCATCAAACTCAAGAGAGCCTCCAAAACAGAAAGCCCTTTTACAGCATACAGGAATCTGATTCTATGAGACAAAACTTATTTTGAACTGCTATGTTTTTAATGGAATGCAATACCAAGTTTCACATTTAACTTAGAGGTACAGGATTATGGCATGTAACTTTTTTTTTTTTTTTTTTTTTAATTCTCTACGAACCTTACGAATATATCACATTTCAAGGCCACCTCTCAGGTTCAAGGTCTGCTGTTCTTACAATGAAGACACACAACTGTCTTGGTTTCCAAAACACATCATTATACATGAAATCCAGGATATGATGGTAAGTAAGCCTTCCTGCTGCAGGCTGAACCTCCCTGGTCCAGCACCCTCAGGACAAGGAGGGAGCTTGCCGAGTCAGAGGTGGTCAATTTTGGCCCCTATGCTGATAAGACTCCGGGTTCTCCTGTAGTCTGTCAGCAAATCTGGATGGGCTCCCCTCTAGGCCGCAGCTGTGCTGCCAGCCCTAATCCCAGGCTCCCAGCTGCTGGGTTCTGCAGCCAGCACCGGGGCCCCAGGGTTTCCCTGCTACCAGATTCTTCTGTCCCAGGACTGCTGCTGAGGTCTGCAGCAAGCTCCCAGCCTGCCAGGCTGTGCTGCTTGCAGTTGCAGAGCTCCACTGCTACTGGGCTCCTGGCCGGGCTGCCGGCTCTGCTCCCTGCCGCTGATCTTTCGGGGTCTTTTGTCTGGGGGCTCTTTGGTCTGGCAACATCTGTGGTCTGGTACTAGGGATGTTAAATTTTGATTAATTTCCATCGACTACTCGATGAGCTGATAAGGCGGGTGCTTCGCTATCCCGCTGCACCTCTCCCTTTGAATGGCAGCTTTTGTACATTTCAAAAGGAGAGGAGCAGTATTTGGGACCCACGCGAGTGGGACTTTCAAACCCTGCTCGAGTTGTTTCTCCGCCGCCATCTGCCTTCCCTGCCCCCTGCAGAGATAGTGCTGGGGGGAACTGGCTTTTAAGGAGGCTCCTGCTTCCCCCCTCCCTCCATTGCTGCCTCTCTCTGCTAGAGGCAGCACGGGGGGGAGGAGTGGAAGCGACTAGTCGTGTTCCTGCTCAACTACATGATAAGCATTTGCTTATCGTGTAATCGACTAATCGCTTACACCCCTATCCACAGATGTTGCCAGACCAGTGAGTCCTGGACCACAGAGATTCAACCTTTAGTATGTTCCCATCTGTCCACAAGAGCAGCTCCTTTTTACGCCCCCTGTAACTAATCCTGGAACAACACACAATGACCCTGTAAAAAGTCAACAGATTCCAAATGAAGGTGCAGCATTTAAAGATAAATTGCAAAATTTAATAAACGTGTGTGGGTTGTAGTTGTTGTGGGAGTGACAAATGGCAATTTCCTGCAATATCCTAGTTAAGCTTTACTGGAATATGTTTAAGCATTTTAAGAGTACACTATCTTAAAAATGCAACTGTTTATGCACTACTGAGGGACTGTATGTAATCCAATGAGGCAGGGGAACCACAGCTCTCTAGGAACAAAGAATAGTGAGGATTCATTCGGGTTGAAAAACAAGCAGAGAGCTACCACCACTTCAAGAGATGCTCATTTCTACTGGATTTTATAGGAACTAACAAAAAAAGGGGTCTATATAAAAACTGATTTAGGATCTTCCCTCTGATCCAGCAAATGGACAGGACCTGTAGTCTAAAGGGGTCCTCAAACCTTAGGGATGCATTCGAAAGAATAATTGCCAACAGGAGCCCTAAGAATGGCCATACTGGTTCAGACTAATGATTCGTCTAGCCCAGTATCTGGTCTCCTAACAATGACCAATGTCAGGTGCTTCAGAGAGAACAATCAGGTAATAATCAAGTGACCCATCCCCTGTTGTCCATTCCCAGCATCTAGCAGTGAGAGTCTTAGTATAGGGTTGTAACCCTGACTATCTTGGCTAATTGCTGGTCCTGCCCCCAAAAATAAGGATGCTAAAATGCTGGACCAATTTCAGGCACAAGGTCTATTCCACTTGGGGGGCTTCAACTGCTGGTCTTGAACCAGCAGGCGCTCCTCAGTGGGCACACGTATAACTCCTGGAGTGCCCTCTCCAAATTCCAGTAGTTTTTCCCCTCCGACTCTAGGCAGGAGTTCTTGGAGTTGCTGCAGGAAGGCCACACGGTCACCAAGACTGTCCTGCAGGTGGCCCTGGACACTGTGGACTCAGCAGCATGCACAGTGAATACGGCCATAGTGATGCTGCATGACTCCTGGTACTTCCTTATGCCAAAGAGGGCCTGCACCCCACACTGGATCTCAAAAACCTGAACACATTCATAAGAAAGTTCAAGTTTCTTATGTATCCCTGGCCTCTATCATCCCCATACTAGATCTGGTGGATTGGTACGCTGTCCACCATCTCAAGGATGCACACATTCATCTCGCCTCCATTTTGTGGTGGCAGACTGGCATTCTCAGATCACGGTGCTGCTCTTCAGTCTGGCCATGGTGCCCAGGTGTCTGTGAACTGCACGATGGTGGTGACTACATTCCTGTGCAAGAACAGGGTGCAGGTCTTCCTGTACCTGGATGACTTGCTCATCAAGGGCAGGTCATGGGAGCTGGTGTTCAAGCACATGGAACTGGTCAAGGCCCCGTTCTCCTGCTCGATCCGATTCTCAAAACATACCAAAATCCACTCTTGCTCCAACACACAGAACAGAGTTCACTGGGGCCCTTCTTGACTCTACCCTGGCAACCGCCTCTCTGCCCAAGTCTTGGTTCGAGGCCATGATGGGTCTTATCTCCATGCTACAGCAATGCCTGACCACCATGACAGTGACTGGAGCCCCAGACCCTCTTGAGTGTGTCGCTCCATGCAGCTTTGAGGGCTGGAAAGGGTGTGGGGAAGAGCACGTGCTAAGGGCTGACTGCCCAAGGTCCCACCCCCCAACTCCTTGCCCCTGGACCTGCAATGGCTGTCGTCCATGCTATGTTAGATAGAAGGAAAAAAAAAAACCCAGTTACAAGCTCTGTCAGAGAGCCATTTTTACCCACAGTTGTGGTTGTGGTAGTTTTGTTTCTTTGTCTTGTTCACTCGCATGGGTTTATTTTATTTTTTCCCTTTATTTATTTAATTGTAATGGGAGAGATATGGTCAGAAACCTCTGAAAGGCTCCCATTTCATTTTTACAGTTGTAACAACAGGTTAGGTATACGGTCTGGAAGGTGCATTGCAAAAATAAATGTTTTTAAGCAGTCAACAGTACTACATAAGCATTTTCTCATGACTGGGAGGCCTTTTACTACCACCCACACTGCTGAATTCTGGTGTAACGGTAGCACTTGTCACAGACAGCACATAAGCTATTCACAGTACTCTCCCCATTACATAAGGCTGTCATTCAGAACAGGGATTTTGTAGACAGTATTAGTGTAGTGTGTCAAAGTGGCATTTACGGTGAGGGTTCACTGGAAGTCAGTGCAGCCCTGTAATAGAATGTGGCACCATAAACAATGACTTTAGAATTGTAGTACAACTAAGGGTACATCTATACGGCAGGGCTTAACTCGAAATAAGCTATACACATTGAGCTACGTCAATTGTGTATCTTATTTCAAAATAGTTTATTTCGAAATAGGGAGTGTCTACACAGCACTTATTTCGAAATAGAGCACTCTTCCTCCGACTTCCCTTACTCCTCATACAATGAGGAGTACAGGAGTTGGAGTAAGAAGTCCTCCAGCTTGACAGTATTTCGACATTATTTTGAAATAACGCTAGTTATTTTGAAATAATGTTACTGTGTAGACAAACCCCTCAATGAGCTATATGATTAGCATCTGTTGGACAGGGATAAAAGATCAGATTAAAACTGAATAACTGGACCTGTTGAAAATGCAAAAGAAAACTCATAAACCTCATCATTCTTGTACTAGACACAACTCCCATCTCATGTTAAACTCTAGCTGACCCTCAACAGTCAATGCACAGTAGCGACTATTGCATCCACAAGCAATTTATTGCATTTCAAACAACTTGAGCCCATATTCTTACACCATAATTTGAGTCTCTGATCAATTGAGTGAACAGAAGGCACTGAATTGATACCTCAGTAATTCATTTGACATGGTATTACTGTGAAAAAACAGGATTAACTTATGCACTTTCTGTCTACTCAGACAGACACATTGAATTTCTCAGTGGTGAAAGAGAGTGCATATCTTGGGGGATGGGCTGGAAGGGTTTTTGTGCAGTTTCTCCTCTGTTCCAGTCTTACCATTTAGTTAATATTTCATACCAGCAGAACTTCCAACAGCTAAAATTAATCTCCATGTCTTGAAAATGTATGTGAAGCAAAATTTACTGCTGTATAGAGCAACAGCTAAACATGCAGCAGAACTGAACAGAGTGACATGGATCTAGAAACATTTTCTGAATGTTTTCCATACAGTACAATCACATTTGCTAAAAATTCCAAGAAGATACACAATAAGTTTCATGTGTTTTCTTGTACCTAAGAACATAAGAAGCGCATACTGGGTCAGACCAAAGGTCCATCTACCCAGACATGACTAATACTGTCATGTTTTCCCAACAGTGGCCAAACAATGCCCCAGAGGGAGTGAACAGAACAGGTAATCATCACACGATCCCTCTCCTGTCATCCATTTCTAGCCCCTGTCCAACAGAGGTCAGGGACACCATTCCTACCCATTCTGGCTTGGACCTAACCTCCATGAATGTATCTAGTTCTTTTCTGAACCCTGTTAAAGTCCTGGTCTTCACAACATCCTCTGGCAAGGAGTTCCACAGGTTGCTTGTGCATTGCATGAAGAAAAACTTCCTTTTGTTTGTTTAAAACCTGCCACCTATTAATTTCATTTGGTGACCCATAGTTCTTATGTTATGAAAATACCTAATCAATTCCACACAGCGTGTGTGCTGTTTTTGTGACTTTAGGTATGCACTTTACTTTAACCCTTTGGAGACGGAGTCATTACTTACAAAACTTGTCCTAATGTGATTACTTATGTAAGTAAACTTTGAAGGGTTTCAGCATCAGTCCCAAGCCCAATATATCTTTATATACTACACATATACACCCACATATGTATGTGTGCATAAATGTGTGTGAGAGAATACGCACTAGTATGTATAAATTATAGATAAAGGGTCTGATTCAAGTAATCCTATTTCTCCATATTTTAAGCAATCAGTAAAAATGCTTGTGTTCCCTGAATTAATTTAACAATGGATACATATACAATATTAAAAGGAATTTTGGGTAGCTAAAGCAACATAAATAATTATTGCTCAGAAATGCCTGCATCAGGCGCCTTGTCTTGCATCCAAGAAAAATTAATTCAACTACAACTTCAGACCAACTGATAAAATCCAAAATTAAATGCCAGCTGGACCATGGGTAATTTCTCCCAGCACTGTGAATGCATGGGACAGCAGATGTCTCTATGCAAAGCTGCCTCAGTAGAAGAGGCTCTCTGAACCAAGAAGAGAAGAGGGAGGAAAAGAGTACGTAGGGGCTGCCTTTGTACAAGAGGTCTTCTCTTTTGCTGAAAGGAAAAATGACAAGTGACAAGCTGATAGCTAGATTTGCATGCCTGAAAAATTAGCTTGGCTAAATTCAGGGTGACTTCTTGGCTCAGCCTTTCTTGCTGAACTTGTAACTTAAAAAATCATGGAGAGGCTATTAATTGTAATAGTCAGCTGAACTTTCAACCACAGAAATAAATCAGCTGATTGTTTATGAAAACACGTTTATCTATTCATTGCATACATGATTGGAAAATTACTCTGTTCCCTGAAATAAAAAACTTCTTCTCGTTGGTTTTAAACAACTTGGGCAGTCTCATTTTATGCAAAAACCCAAGAAAATAGCTCCTTTATATAGGTCACATCTATGCGCAGCACTTTGTATTAACTTTTTTAAATGAGAGTCCATAAGAACGGTCTAAAAATCACATAAGAAGATGACAATCCTATTAAAATATGCAAGACATTTCTATCTAAGGCAAATTGACTACATTTGTTTGTTGCTTTATACTTTTTTGTTTTGTTTTGTTATAGTCTACTTGTTTTGCAATAAACTTCTATTTTAGAAACAGAGAAGAAGAAACCTCTTTGGTAATAGTTGAATTTATTGCTGCATTATACCTGAAATAGGTGAGGTCTTACTGACTGTGCATATGCTGAGCATCAAGCAACCTAAGTTATATTTACAACTCCGCCGCTGACTTGCTGTGCGACCTTGAACAAATCACTTGGTCTCTATATCTATAAAATGAGGATAATATGTTTATCCCTCACGTTGTGTGGATGCGGAGTGCTCAAATATTATCTGCAATAAATCTGGTTTCTACAAATATCTCATACATAATACGGCATTAAAAGAAGGGTTTGACTTATGTTACAGTATAGCAACTGTGTCCCTTAGTCTAAATGAGTTAAACAACCTGCAACTAGTGAGGACGGTTGGCCAAGTGGTTAGGACACTAGTCAGAGACCTGGGTCCCTGCTCCACTACTAACTCCCTGAGTGACGTTGGGCAAGTCACGGTCTCGCTGAGTTCGTCTACACAGCAACGTTATTTCGAAATAACTTAATCCGCATGTAAACAGCAGGCAGTTATTTCGAAATAATGTCGAAATACTGTCAAGCTGGAAGACTTCTTACTTCAACTCCTGTAACCCTCATGGTATGAGCAGAAAGGGAAGTTGGAGGAAGAGTGCTCTATTTTGAAATAAGCTATGCAACTGACGTAGCTCAAATTGCGTATCTTATTTCGAGTTAAGCCATGCTATGCAGATTGCACCCTCTGGACCTCACTTCCTCCTGTATAATGGGAATAAGAGCACTGTCCTACATCACAAGAGTGTTATGAGTATAAACAGGTTAAAAATTGTAAGTGCTCAGGTATTACAGTAATGGGGACCATATAATACCTCAAACAGATACAAGTCTACATATCACACAAGAATGCATTCAAATTTGGAACAAATCCCATTATGCCTGTTTAAATCTCCATATTAGCTACACAGAACTGGGCTATCAGAGTGAATCTCTACATTAAAACTAGCTTTAAAATATGCTGCTGAGCCACACCACTGATGCACTGATGACCAATACTGACAGTAAGGCAAGTTCATGAACTTTATCTACAATACATCCAAAACACCCACTTTGGACTCAGTACAGAAAAAAATTTTGTCCTGTCAGGAATTCAAACAGATGTGCTGCCACAACAAATTAGCTGAAAAATCTTTTGTTCAACAGTCTCTAGTTGGTTTGGTTAATATTCTGTTTATATAAATGACGAGGGTTCGACAAACCGCTGAACCTACTTGCCCATGGCGAGTAGATTTCAGCCGGTCGCTCCGTGCGCCTCATTCACCGGCGCTTCGCACATGAGCAGTGCCGGTCTGGCGAGTGGCTCTCGCCAGGGTTTGTCAAGCCCTGTAAATGACTATATTTCTTTGTCCTAACGCTCTCCCCCCAATCCTCCCCCAAAAATGTAGAGAGATTAGCAAGTTGAGAACTTTGTTACATCAGTACATATAATGAAGTGTCTCCTGGCATGCATTTAGAAACTGGACCTTTAATAACTCCATTCATCTGGAGAAGTGGGTTGCACCTATGAAAGCTTATGCCACCATCTACATCCGTGGTCACCAACTCGTCGATCGCGATCGATTGGTCGATCGGGGGGGCTCGACCAGTTGATCGCAAGGTGTTTGGAGCCCCCCTATTTTCCCCCCACCCCGCAGGAAGCCCCACTACCTACCTCTAGTGATAATGGAGGTAGCATCGGCTTCCTGCGGGGTGGACGGAAGTCCTGCAGCTGTGCGCCACTTCTGCAGTTTCGGGAAGTAGGCTGGCTGCTCCCCTCCCCCAAACAACTGACACAGTACCTGAAAGGCCAGGTCTGTGGCGTGCCAGGGACTTCCGGGGGGGGTAGGGGGTAGGGGTAGGAATCCCCAGAGGAAGCGTGTGCCATGGACTTCCTGTGCTTGCGGGGGGGTGGGGGGGAGGGAGGAGTTCCCAGTACAGGCACGCTCCGGGTTTTCCCTCCTTTGCGGGGGTGAGGGGGAGGAGAAGGGGGTCAGAGTCACCAGAGGAGGCACACGCTGGGGTTTCCCTCCTCTGAAGGGTCCCTGGAGGAGACGTGCGCCGTGGACTTCCTGTGCAAGGGGTAGGAGTCCCCAGAGGAGGCGCATGCCGGGGTTTCCTTCCTCTGTGTGGGGGGGGAAGGGGGGGGAGAGGAGAAGGAGCCTCCGGAGGAGGCGTGTACAGGGGACTTCCTGGCCCCTGGCCCCACTGGCACCCTGCCCCCACCCCAGCACCCTGTCCCCTGCCCCCACTGGCACCCTATCCCATGTCCCCTGCCGCAGCACCCACTGGCACCCTGTCCTCGTCCCAGCAGCCACTAACATCCTTCGCCAGTACAATGTCCCCTGCTCCCACCAGCAAGTTGGAGCCACATTAGTGAGGCTTGTGGGGTTTTGGAGGAGTTATTTTTTTGCATCTCACTTGCATGGCCCCAACTGACTTTTCTGTGGATCAGTGACCCCTCACTCAAAACAGGTTCCCCGCCCTTCTCAAAAATAAAGACAATGCTGAAACATTTTGTGTTTGTGTGGCGGCGCGTCGGGGTCCCTCGACTCCTGCCCCCCCGTAATGGCACGGACAGACTCCACCAGCCAGTAGAATAGAGGGCGTTTATTGCTTCTCCAGGATACAGCACAGCACAGATGTCATCTGGTTACAGGAACCGGGCCTAGGATGCCTCAGCCCCCCTTAAGATGGGGGAGACTGGGCTCCTAAATTCCCTAGGCTGTCTCCTCCATGATCCCAGACAGCAACTCACTCACTCACTTCCAGTCCTGCCCCCCAAACAGGGCTCCACCCCCCTCCTTCCCATTGTTCCGCTCCATGGGAGATACCTGTCTGACGAGTTTCGAAGCCCCCTTGCATAATGACTCATCCCCTGCTCTGCTGGGCCATGCTGCAGACAGCAGCCAGTGGAGGTCACTGACAACCCACTGCCCAGCATAGCAACCAGCAAGGTACCCCCCACTATGTCACAGTTTGACATAATATTTTATTAAAAAATGAAGCCTGGCCAACAAACCCATAATTGGGGCCAAACCCCCATCTGGTACATAACACTCCTGTACCCCTCCCCGACCCCAAATCTGAGCCTATCATATACTGGAACCTCCTGTCCTGAGCCTCTCACGTCCCCAGACTCCTGCATCCCCACATCCTCAGTCTTCTGCCACAACACTTCTGCACCCTCCACACACTGTAAATCTGTGTCCTGAGCCCATCCATCATACTCCCAGCCTCCCTGTCCTGAGCCCCTCACACACCCCAACCCAAACTCCTGCACCCTCACATCCACAAGCCTGTGGCTTGCTCAGCACCCCAACCCTCCACCTGACCCCAGCACTTGCCAGCCTGGAGTCCCCTCCCCGAGCCAGCATCCCCTTCTCCACCCAAATTCCCTCTCAGAGCTTGCACCTCTCGCCCTTTCCCACATCTAAATCCCTCATTCCCACCCCAAAGCCCGCACCTCCTGTCTCAACCCAGTGAGGGTACAGCTAGACTACAGGAGTTTTTCCGGGATTCCAGAGGTCTCCCAGAAAAAACTCTTCCACATCCAGGGATGCGTTTTGTTCTTCCGCTTTTTTTAGTGGAAGAGCAAACATGCTCTTTTGGCAACCCATGTATTCCTCGTTTCACAAAGAATAAGGAGGCTTCCAAAAGAAGGGGTTTTTCTGACATTTGGCCCAGTCTAGACAGACCAAATGTTGGGAAAACCTCTTCCTACAGAAGAATAGGAAAAAAGCAGCAGTGTAGCTGTATCCTGAGAGTGTATAAGGGCTGGGGATAGCAAGTGACGGAGAGGAGGAGAACAGAGAGGGCAGGGCTTCAAGGAAGGGATGGGGCAGTAGATCTTGGCTTGTTCTGACATTTAAAAAGTGATCTTGGGCATAAAAAGGTTGGAGACCACTGACCTACATGTTTTGTTAGTCTTTAAGGGGCTGCAAGGCTATTGGTTGTTTTTTAAGTTTTTCCAGTTACAGACTAATTCGGCTACCCTCTCTGAATCATTCCAATAGATAGCCTTTATTTTGTGGAACTCGAAGACTCTTCATCCCCAATCAAGTAACTCCAGTGCTAACACCTTCTTCACTAGTCGAGTGCACCCTGCAAAATACATTTAATCTCACTGAAAAAAACATGGTTTAAATAGTCTCACAGAAATGCCTAGTCTCTGTGACACACCCACTACTCTAGGTTTCCCCATACCTTGCTCACTTTAGCACAGGGCTACTCAACATGTGGCCCGCAGCCCATTTGTTTGCAGCCCGTAGCGTGGTTTGGGTTTATGTGGGGCGCAACACGTGGCCCGCAGGTGGGATCCTTTGAACATGGCCTCCACTGGGAACACAGTCCACAATGGCAAGGCATCTCCCAGGCAGAATGAGCACTGAAAGACGCAAGCGGATGGGCTGGCTGGAACAGATGGGTACAGAGTGTTGGCATTTCTAGCCCCTAGGGAGGAGATACCAGGAGCGCCGGGGCATTTTGGGAAGCCATGTGGGCAGAGCTGACTCACGTTTGGGTCCGGCGCCAGGGTTGAAGGCTTAATCTTTGTATTCACGCCTATCAGTGTGAAAGATGCTATTTGCATATATATATATTTGCATGTATATGCAACCACACTTAAGTTGTGGCCCTCAGCATGTGCTGAGAGTATCACTGTGGTCCCCAGGGTTTCCAAAGTTGAGTAGCCCAGCTTTAGCTGATCCTTCTGTAAATTTTTTAACCCTTTCCTTCCCTTCTCTTTTTCTTGTGTCCCTTCCTTGCTTCTCTTCTCTCTACTTTACCTGTGGCTTCCACCCCACAGTTTCAGACATATACTGGGTTGATAACTGTGCTCACCAAAAGCTAATTAGGGATCATCAGTTCAGACTCATGCCCATCATTGTCATTCCAACTATGCACCCCAGCCAACTGTGAATGAAAGTGACAATTTAAATGAAGCATACTTTACATTGATTTTTAATCACAACTGCAACTATAAAGTGCATGTTCTAAATCAGCATTTCCTAAAGTGTGGTCTGCGTCCCAGTACTGGTCCTTAGAAAAAAAATACCGGTCATTAGAAAAATTATCGCGCACAATCCTATTCATTTGTGTGACGGGGTAGCAGCACCCTGCACTGCTGAGTGCAGCGGCACGGCCCTCTTGGGAGAGAGCCCGCTGCCGTGGCATCGCTGCCGGGCAGTCTCCCGGGCGGCGGGGCTAGATCTGGCGGGCACTAGGACCCAGGGAGAAGGCCTGGTGCAGTGCGCACCGACACACAACACCCGGTGCTGGACGCAGCCGGGGGAGCCAGCACCGGCCGATAAAGCGGCTGGGATTGGGGGGGGGGGGGGGAGGAGAACTCGCCAGACAGGTAGGGCCAGCGACACAATTTATTTGCATATTCATCATTTGCTTAATGAATATGCAAATACGCAAATAAACGTTACCAGTCCTCCAAAAGCTTGTGAATGGGTTGACTGGTCCCCAGTATCAAAAAGATTGGGAACCACTGTTCTAAATGATTTGACAGATGTATATTAAGAGGAGAGTTTGCACCGGCCGATAAAGCGGCTGGGATTGGGGGGGGGGGGGGGGAGGAGAACTCGCCAGACAGGTAGGGCCAGCGACACAATTTATTTGCATATTCATCATTTGCTTAATGAATATGCAAATACGCAAATAAACGTTACCAGTCCTCCAAAAGCTTGTGAATGGGTTGACTGGTCCCCAGTATCAAAAAGATTGGGAACCACTGTTCTAAATGATTTGACAGATGTATATTAAGAGGAGAGTTTGTTTTAAAGTGCTGCACTGTGTACGATGGGAAGAGGGGTTTCTTGTACAGTATTTCAGACAAGTAAAGGCTGCGGCGTCATTCTTCAGTATGGATCCAGACATGACTGAGAAGAAAGAACTCTGCAGTAAGTGATTCCCAGTTATATACGTCAAATCATCAGCATATTTAAATAGTCCCGTTGTCTTTTCTCTCTTTCACATGGCCTTTCACACTCAGCAAATTCCAGCAGAGTGAATGATCTCAATGATTCACCAGTACTGAAAACTCAAATCAACTTTTTAAGGGCACTAAGCTAAAACAGACACAAATAAATATCATTTGTAACAAGCTGTCATGGGGGAGACGTGTCATTAGTTTAACTGTGCCTTTTCTACATTCATTTATTCTTGCATTTCAGTGCAGAACGAAAAAATAAGCTCCTTTCTATCCTTTTTATGGACATTTGGCTGTTTCTAAGACAACTGAATACAGTTTATATAAAAATATCGAACGGCTTTCTTCTAACACACTTGGTGTCATTTTTAATTTAACATACTGGATTCTTAAAATATTGCAAACAAAAGCAGAGCACACAGAACATCCCCCACAAAAGGCCAGATTGATAGTCCCGGAGACAGAGCCTCTTATTCATAAATAGAACATCTACAGCACAGGAGTAATGTTCCTACCCCACACCTGACAATTGTCCTCAAGCAGAGGCTGAGGGAATACCCTCAATGTCACATCTAAGCAAAAAAAAAAAAAAAAGTGGCCAGGTTCACACACACAATTTGAAACAGGTCTTTGTACCTAGTATAAACCCAGAAGGCTATGTTTTAAAACGATGGTCAACAATCAGTTAATAGTCATGTCGCCACCAGCTGAAAAATCCTGTTTAACCTCATGTTATGTAATACATTAGTTAACATGACAACATGCTCTGTTTTCCTAGTCTGTACATGGTGCAAGAGTGACACAGTAGTTCTGGTGTTTGTTTATTCTCTAGCCTCCTCTGAGGATGACAACAGAATGCCAGCTCGGTGGACAACTGAGATAATTGGATTCTTGCTATATGGACACCCACCCAATCAGAACTCAACAAAGCCGAGTCAACATTAGCAATTTCTGTCAATTTCATCAAATCATAGTCAGCCACTGATGCTATACCTATGCAAACCTCCTGTGTAGATGAAGAAAGCTGTAATGTCACAAGTGAATAATTAGCCCTGCTTGAAATAAAAATTAATTACACTGGTGCAAATCACAGCTTCCCCAGTCTACACTACACAAGGGCTTCCACTGGTGTAGCTACGTTAGCAACTGGCCATCAGTTGCTGGATTCAGAAAAATACCCAATTTAAACAATGTCTGAGACAACACACTCATTTCAGGTAGGTCGCCAAATCAAGCAACAACTTGGGTTGAGTTTAAACTGTGAGCTAGAAGTGAAAGGTTGTGTGTCTCATTAGCAGTTCTCTGTCTTGACCAAGATTTTAGAAAGTGTGTTCTTAGAATGTGTTGGCTAAGGTTCCCAGCCTCCCACTCCTGCTAAACAGCTAGCACATCTTAAAAGTTCACACCGCCTTATCTACATTAGACTTTAAAATATATTAGATAAAACAGTCCAAAACACACACTTTTTATTTTACTCAAGAGAAACCCTAAATGAGGTACACCCCCTGCCTTTTCTACAGGATTCTGGATAAAAGGTTCAGTGTGAACAAAGCTTTCAAGGAACAGGTTTTAAAAAAGTGAGATCCACATAAATGCCACCAAACACAGACACAAATGTGGAAAATGGTTAGGCTCAATAGAGTTAAGAATATTAGTGGAATATTGCTATGGGCTTTGAGTGAACCAATATCAGATATACAAAATGTCTTTTAGATTATTTAAAAAAAAAATCTTCTCACTAGGGATTTTGACAGTGTTTCTTAGCTACGTGTCAAGCATTCAACTGTAAAGTGTTCACCATGTGCCCTGTGTGCATAAGAACATATAATCAGTCTAAATATAATCAATCTATATATTTTCACACCCAGGGGTGTGATATTTAACTAACTGGATAGCTTTGCATTCTGAGTATGCTCCAATAACCTCTCATTTCTCAGCATGAAAGCAATACTGAATATGTAAATTCTGGAGTTTTGTCTAATTTCCTTTAAATACTTTTTTTTTCTTTTTAATTCCTTACAGAAAGGGCAGTTGGAATATGGAACTCTGCCAAAATCAACAATAGATGTACTCTGTGAATTAATTCAAAAGGAGTAAAAAGGAGAGAGTACATGGGTAGCGCTACCGGCACTAACTTGACTATTGAAACTAAAATAATGAGAAATACATTGATTTTTATTTCCTGGTTTTGTAAGAACAAGTCTTGCTAGGACATACGGTCTGCTCCTATCCCCTAATGGTTTTATTTCAATAAAAGTTCTGGAGGGAATCTCACATCTTGACATCTCTGGGAACCTGGAGTAGAGCTGTTAATATTAAGTGGTCCCTCTTTACTTTGTAGCTCTTTAATTAAACACAAGATTACTGTTAAAACAATAATTTCAGCAGGTTAAAACAATAATCTTAGCTGAACTCCACTATTGCTCCTCTGTACAGTAACCAAGGAGAGGCATGGTGAAAACAAAGGGTAAACCAGCAGTAAGCTTTGCTAGGTGTATTTATTATTACACTCTTGAATAGTCCAACATAGTTCAATTGGCTGTACCACAGTCGTGCATCCTAACACGGCTCACACTGTTGCCCTTGTTGCTGGTCACCTTTTAAATTATTGATCAGCTAGCGATTTGAGGATTATTTTCAATTCACTTTTTATATAAGACAACTGCTTGTGTTACTCTATTAATAGAATTATTACTGCTGCTGTTGCAGGATCTCTGGTACTGGATGAAGGTCATTGTGCATGATCCTTTAGGTATACCTCATTACACACAAACAAGTCAAATCTGTGGGGCAAATTCTAGAGACAGAGAGAGGGGCAGTGATTATGTAGGGTACAAATCCCTCTACTCTGCACAGTCTCTTGGTCACATAGATCAAATGGGCTGGAGATGAGAGAATTATAGGAACGACAGGAGTAACTGGCATTTTCCCTCTGCATCACAGCTTAAAATCGGAATAAAAAACAAAAAAGGATTAGTTAATGCTGCTCAGAGCAACATTAATCTGTGTGTACTGTGACTCCCTCTTGTTAGAGAGTCACAGAATTCAGCAAGTGACCCAGTAAGCCAATGGCAACATGGAAAAAAGGATAAGCAGTCATTTGGCCATGGGACAGAGTATATCGTGCAGCTGGTTGGGATCTACCTGGGGAGCTGATATCTTTCACTGCTGCCACACTCACCTCGATTTGTCCCACTGAGGAAATAGTCACAGGAACTGCAGATTTCAACAAGAACCACAGAATTTTGATATAGTTTTGTTCCAGTCTGCATGTTTTATGCTGGGGAACCTATGAGAATATGAAGGAGATCCTTGCTAAGAAGAACCGTCTGGGAATGAACTATAAAACCACCTTGGACATGAAGGACAGTGAAAATAAGTACCTTGGATGTCAGGCTGTGTCTACACTATGAGTTTTTGCCAGAAGAGGTAATGCTGATTAGGATTTTGTTGCGCTTCATTTGCATGATCTATTCCGAGCCGTTTTTGTGCAAAAACAAGCAGTGTGGCCATGGTCATTTTGTGCAAAAACCCCTTTTTGAGCAAGATCGTTTTGCAAAACAGACACGGCCACGCTGCTTGTTTTTGCGCAAAAGTCTCTTGTGGAACGGGGTACCATATTCTACTTTTCATTTTAAAAAGTTAAGCAGTACACTGAAATGAAATTATTTTATTATAATTATTATTATTATTCAACTGAGCTTGCACTTCCTTTCCAAAGCCTCATGTTAGACCATTTATAATTTTCCTGAGAAACACAAACACATTATACATTCAATTTCTCAGGTATTGATTTCAGACCGGAAGTCTCCTTAGTTTTTTTTTTAAGAATACATTAAAATTCATTCAGCATTTCTTGAGAATAAACACAAAAATATACATAGTTCATTTTACATGTTTTGTTTTTTAATTCCGATCCTTCATAAACATCTTGGTTTTTAAAGTTTCATATGGAACTTACATACTACATGAAATGAGGGTTAGCACCTTTACCTCATTTGAAGAAATCTGCATACCAGATTGAGACAATAATATTTTAAAATAGTTCTACAATCAGGCAAAATTGGGTCTTCACCCTGCTTAATTTTCAGAAATATATAGCTATAGTTTATGGGAGCAAGAACTTTAAAACAACATTCATTGGTATATAGAACTGTATGTTGTTTCTCAAACTGATTCTGTTACACATTGTAGTGAGGAGAGTTTTTCTCTGTCTTTCAGAAACCTAAAATATACATTTTTATTAAGTTTATAAAATTAGACAAGGTAAAAACACAAACAAAAAAAAACCACGTGCATGTGTTTCCTGAAGAGATGCATAAGAAATGTATGTAAAGGTCTCTACTGCTGAATGCCATTCATCTCATGAAACAATATCCCTCCCTAATTTTTAAATGTACTACCTACCAAACAGTTTATACAATTAAAAAAAGCGATTAGTATAACTATTATCATTGTGTGTATATTTTTCATAGTGCTGTTTAAAAGCCTATTAAAGTCAATGAAAAGACTCCCATTCACTTCACCAGACTACTGGTCACTCCATAAAAATTATACCAGTGTAAATAGGAAAACCTTATACAACTTTAAAACCTAAACAGGTTTTAACTCCCAGAAAGCTTGACAGCAATAAACTTGTGTGTTTTTATTATTTTAAAAAATATCACTCATTTGATATGTTGCCAGGTGCAAACTATTCTGCTTCTGCTTTGTTATTTGTAACCTGAGTTGAATATTTACTTGTCATTCATTGGGGCATCATCACTCATCTGGAATCAGACTAGCAGGGGTAGGCAGTCATATTGTCAGAGCTCATAAGCAAGGGCCAAGCAAAGCTGGGATTCAATACTATTTGGATGGGACAGCTCCCTGGAGCAAATGTACTTTAATGCACCAGATGACAGCAATTAGTTGCTTTCCGATAACATCACATCCTCTAGTTTTGGCAGCAGTTGTCCTACTGCTCCAGATCTCAGTTTAACATTTAACAAATATTTATACATTTTTAATATTAATACAATGTTAAAAACTGGAAGTTTAATCACAGAGACAAGAAATTCAGAATTCAGGTTTCCATAGAAATCTAACTCTGTTCTTATTTGACTACATTTCATCCGAGCCTTTTATTGCCTAATCACAGAGTTCAGGGTAGTTATTCAACAAATAAATACATCATAAAATAATCCAAAGAATTTCAGTTTATTGTCGAATCACAGATGCATATATGCAGTATTTGAAAAATCCTCTCAGAAGTGGAGAGTAGAAAACTAACCCTAGCCAGTAATGAGTCCTCTGCTGCCCCCACCTCCAAAAAAGTTTTTTCAGCAGAAATTTAAGTTGAATAAAGCTCATTTCTAGATTTACGGTAATGAAGACAAACTTCCAAATGTGACCTGATGCAAAGGTGTCTTCCTCATTCTGCATGGCTTTTCCAAGACACAGCAGAGTAACATTGACAGGACTTTGGCATTTACAGTGCATTGACAAGAAGCCCCGCAGTCATCAGTGAAATTGACAAGAATTGTGTCATTCTGCTATAGCTTGTGCAGCCAGGAGTGGAGCAGAGGGAAGCTTTGGAATTACTCTCAGGGAGAAAGAAACTAAAATGAGGCTGAGGAAAAGATGATGTTGTGCAGATCTGCATCCATTTTGACAACAAAGGCAGGTGGAGGAGTAGAGACGTGCTGCCAAGGAGATCTCATAAAAATGCTCTCCTTTAACGTATGATAAACTCTGTGTTAAGGCAACTGGGGTGGTAAGATGTGGACATATTCATTCATTCATTTTTCCATGTAACCTAAACCCTTTCTGACCAAAGAGGGAGACAAAAACTACATGGAAAGCTTACATTTAATGCCCTAGAAATGTTTCACTTTGATTTTGAAAAATATACTGTGCTCTACATGTACACCAGAGTATACCATCATAACGGCTGCAACTTGAAATGTAATCTTTAGTTTTGTTTTAACTGGAGAATTGAGATGGACTTTATGAAAGACCTTTTAGTATGGTCCAGGAATATCGCTCCCCTGCCTGAACTCTGAAATATCTGATGTGGTGCTCTTCAGTATATTTAACAAGCCCAAGACACAGATGTGTTAACAATAACCAGAGATGATGTGAACTAGGATAACCATCCCAGCACTGCCTTCAATTTGACTGCAGAATACTAACAAGCACTTGCGTTCCCCTCTCTTGGGAGGGGCAGAGTAACAAAGACCACTGTCTAGCCTGAGGGAGGAGGTAAGAGATTCTCTCAAGACTTTGGAACAGGGAAGAAAGGGAAGTGGGGACTAAAAGTATCAGCCTTTGAAAGTCTTCTATGATAGATAAAGACTGGTACAGGGAGAACACCAAAGTATGAATTCCAGAACTCATTGCCTTTCTTACACTGAAATAGGGAGAGGGGTGGGAGGAGCTTACAAGGGCATCACCCGTGGACTTCTTAACAACTGCCCAGCCCCATATTTTTTGTATCAGTCTCTAGGAAGTAGGGCATGGAACAGATGTAGCATTTTGTATTATTGCAGAGATATGGTGTGACCCTGTAACATCGCTTACATGTGATGGGACAGTTTTAATATTATTAGTGAAACCTTAACTTTCTGTCATGCAAGTCAGAATATTCAAGCATCAGCTTTAACATGCTTTTCTCATCTTTTGGACCAGACACATCATGGATGAGATAATTTTAAAAACAGCATCAAAGTAGGTTTGTTTATTCGTAAATGTGAAGTATTTTTTTTCTTTTGATATTTATTACCAGCTTTTGGAAACGTGAAACTGAAACCGGTTTCCTCATCAAAATTTCCTCAAATGTGTGCATACACTGATTTGTTTGTTCAAGGTTGCATATGATATGATTCAGCCAGCACTGAAGAATTTATTTTACAGAAGTGTGGCCACTTCCTTTGGTCTCTTAAAATGTATATATTGGTTAGAGGTGCATAAACACCTTCACACTGCAATATGATTTTGTATATATAAATCTATTAAAGATAGAAAAGGAAAATCATCCCTGATATAACGACTGCACTGAAGTAAAGAAAACCACAGCAGCCATGCATTTTGGCCCATAAATCTTTGATTAAGTTTCCAGGACAGTTGATAGTTAGAAAATGGAAGAACAAGTAGTTAAGACTTGACATTGCACAATTTAAGTATCAACAGCATTCTCTTTAAGGTACAGTGGGCCTTTTCCTTTTAAATCACTAACAGGCATATCTTGTATGTGCACTGATAACCTACCTCTACAAGAGATAGTTCAATGCTAATGTTCTGCACAAATATATTAACTCAGTAATAAATATAAAAGCATGCCAGCTATCTGCTGACTGAGCCCTGGCATGATCTCTTAATGTTGGCTGTCAAGAGTGCCTTATTAAATTACAATCAAAGCCATAAAAGTAAGAAATGGTGAAACCCAATTAACTGAAGAGGTAAGAGAACTGAAAGAAAACAAACCCCCAAACAAACAAAACTGCAGGAAAAAAATGTTTCTCCAATTATATTAAAATTACATTTCTAGGCATTCAGAAGAGTAGACATTATTTCTTACATTCCCACACACCAAGATGGTCTGAAAACACTATTTCTATCCACAGGTAGATGTCTATCCACAGGTAGATGTTGTTCCAAACTAGGGATGTTAAATATCGGTTAACTGAATAATCAATTAACCTCATGAATTCTTATCATTTCAGAGGGGCAGCTGTGTTAGTTTGTAACTGGAAAAACTTAAAAACACAATGAATAGTCTTGCAGCACCTTCGAATCTAACAAAAAATGCAGATGGTATCATGAGCTTTCATGGGCAAGAGGTGGCGGTGGGATTGGGTGGGGATGGGCCTGACAGCCAGTGCAATCCAGCCCCACTCCTGAGTGTTAGAGAAAAGAAACTGCTCCCCCAGTAAAAAAGTTTGGCCAGGCCGCTCTTGCTATAGTGGGCTGCAGTACTCCTTGAGAGAAACCGGCCACACCCTTCCTGCATACCATTGCCTTTAGAAAAAGGGAAGGTGTGAAAAGGGGAAAATAGCCTCAGACTCTCCCACCCGTCACCTTGGCCTGAGAACTGCAGGGCTTACCTGGTCGCATGAAACCTGCACAGTTTCGGCCCAACCCCTGGGACACAGACCCCCCCACTTGGTGACCATTGGGCCATATATGGTAATATGCAAGCGCAGGAAAGCGATGTGCAGATTTGGGGATAAATACCCATGGCACAGGTCGCTCTAGGTCGTCTTCGCAACACACGTACCACCGTGCGTGTGCCTTCTCGTATACTTCAAAGCGCTGCCGGCCTGATCAACCGACCAGCCACCTCCCCCGACTCTCGGGCGTAACCAAGGCCTTCGCAACTGAACCGATATCTTTGTAATGTTCCGTGTGCTGTGTAAGTTGGTATGTATGATTTGATATCTTTTCCTGTTGTATAAGCTTAATGTTGTAGTTGTTTTTGGGTAGTACATAAGAGTTTGTAGTTATCACTGTTATTTTATTACTGTAGCTGGATATTTTAAGATTAGAGACTATTCCCCTTGCCATTCCCATCCTTATATCTCTGACACGTTTTACTAGAAACCATAGAATAAATATAATAAATACTGTAAGTTCATTATTAACACGGTCTATTAAAAATCTTAGAATAAATACTATAAATTCACCACTGTCATAAATAAATAATTTTTATTTGATAAAACTGTCCACCTGGTTCTGTCCTTCCCCCCTTGGGTATTCATCATCGGACCTGTGATTCTCGCGACACTGAGGAGCCCCCTGCCACTCCACCTTGCTGCCTCTGTATCAGGCAGGAGCTGGTCCACTAGGGGAGCCAGTTTAAAAACCAGCTCCCCTCACAGGTCCCCTCTGCTGATAGTGGCAGCAGTGTGGGGTTGCAGCAGCCTCTATGGGCGGGAGGGGGAGGGGGAAAGAGGGTGGGAGTCTGAGCTCCCGGACCTGGCACAATTCGGAACTGAGCTGGGCTGCTTGCCCACTTGGCTCCTAATACACTTTAAATGAAGAGCTGCAGCAGTGGTAGATCCCGGACTTAGCTGGCCAGCCTGCTAAAAAATTTACTGGCGGGCAGGGGAAGAGGCGGGTGGAATGCATTTAGTCTACAGCATTAACTGATAAGCTTTTTGCTTATTGGTTAATTGATTAATAGACTACATTATTACATCCCTATTCCAAACTTTTCTTTATTGACTGCTCTTGTTCAAATGACTGCACAAAAAGAACATAGTGCCACTAACACCAAAGATAATATGGCCCTGGTCAGGCAAGGACAGGCAAGCCAGAAGCCATCTCTATAGACTTATCCATTTTTTAATTTTAAATTTTTTACAAAGTAATTCTTTTTAAAAGTTTCTAACACAGAAACTCATTCAAATTCCAGGACAGTTTCTCATTCTTACCTAAACGTAGAGCCTTACTGTGCACACCTGCTGTCTTTCACTGAGAGTTGTGCATATGTACGTGAAGGCTGAATTTAGTCCTTATAAGTTTAATGCAACTTTTTGTGAACAAGGAGCTATGCTACAGACAGGGTCCTTGGAAGCTGATGTGGCTCGATACTTCAAAGCAGCTACCTTCCCACACATGTGTTACTATACCACTATCAACAGAACTCCCTGAAAAAGATGCCAATTCTGTCTAGCTATTTCTTTAAGACCATAAATGGGCTGATTCAGTACTTTAAGACATAGTTATTACTTATAATAAGGCTCTGAAGGCAGATGTGAATTTATAAAAGCAGTTTTTCCACCCTTTATACAAGAGTGCAGTGCAGCAAAGCTGGGGATTTACTAAAATCTCTATGGCAGAAAGAATTACTTTCCCTCCTCCACTGGCAAATGTCATCCAACACACCTGACATCTGTTTAAGACAGCAGAACAAGCTGTTTCTTTTGGAGCCTAAGAAACTCAAATATGCTTTAAAAGACTCTAAAAGCCTAGTAACAAAGCCACACTCTCTAGTGGCAGAGAATGTAACCATGTAATTTACTGAATTTCTCTCCAAGGTCTTAGCAACAGCCTTAGAGGCAGCATCTTACCTCTTAGTACAGACTTGAGGTTCAGCTTGGCTTGGCGATGCAGATCCTCCACACAAGGTGGCCTCGTGGAGGGCAGAAACACATTTTCCTGCTGGTGCCAGGGAGCAGTATAATGGACTGTCCATCTACTTTCTTCATCTAAGTTGGAGACAGCTGCAAAGAAAGAGAGAGAGAGAGAGAGAGAGAGAGAATGTAATTCACAAATTATATGCAGCTGAATGAGGACTGTGCCTAAACAGTTGAGATGCATGAGCTAAGGATATTAAAATAAAAACAGACTGGCTCTTCAGATGTCACACTGGTATAAACTGAAAGTAACTCTACTGATGTTAATAAGATGACACTGGCTTTACACCATTAGAAGTGGGAAGAGTCAGGCCCACTGCTTTTACACCTCACACTGGCCAGGCCCCAAGAGCAGCTTGGAGGGATCCCAATGGCCACAACTAACTCGCCAACATAAAAAACCTATTAAAACACTTAGCGCTTCTCAAGTTCAAATTCTCTAAAATAATTCTCTAGTAATAAATCCAACTAGTTAATTAACAAAAGTACACCACTATAATATTTACTTATAATTTATTTTCCCTGAGAGGCTGACATTGTTTGTTGTCTAAAAGTTTGCTATCACTATAAACTTCTATGGTTGAATAGTCTGGCCCCTTTCTCTCTTGGGACAGGAAAAGGGCAGCTGAGGTATCACACCTCTAGCAGCATTTGCCCTTCAGAGCACACACTGTGCATCCAACTCTCCCGAGCAAAAAATTACAGCTGTGCTTGTCTCCCAAGTACCTCTTATGCAGGCTCAGCCAAACTGTGTTGGTCACCTAGCTGTTCTCCACACGCTTGTCCCCATTTCTGAGTTTTCATGACTTCTTATTTGTTAAAATTGGGGTAGCATAGGAGCTGCATGCTATCGATGTCACAGCACTAGCTGCACTGTATCATTATTAAGCATTAGAAACATAGTGCCTTGCCTAGTGGCAGAGAAACTGTACAGGCTGTGTGGCATAGCGTGAAGGTGAGAGCTTCCTTGCCTCGAAGAATCATTATTAAATAATTGCATTGATTAGTTAAACAAAATAAAGGAACTTGCAAATTAACGTCAGAATCTCAGTACAACAGTACCTTGTGGTGTTCTGTCAGATCCTTTAATAAATGTTTTCAAAATGTTTTTGTTGGACTGTTCATTTGCTCACAAGTTTGATTGGCCATGTGGCTGGCCTCTCCCCTCCTGTACTTACTTTCATTGTACTGGATGTAATAGAAAACACCTCATGTAGCAAGGCAGACAATGGTGACATGGTGTATGGCTGCATTCTCTGTCCTTGCCAATCAGAAGTCAAATCCAAATGATAATGAACAGACAAGTCATTCACTACCTGAGTACAATATCAATCATCCTAGAATTACAGGCAACAAAAGGTACATTAACAGACTGACTTACCAAGAAAGAATGCCTTGCATTCACCTTACAAAATAAGAAGTCAGACACACCAGCATACTGCCTAGCTCTACTCAGTACCATACTGAGAGAATTCTACTAGAGCATAATTAAAAGGACTAACGTGTGCTACACATGCTCAGACTGCCAGATCAAACTCAATTAGCCTGTCTCAATGAATTAAATCTCACCAGCTAAATACACAAATAAATCAAGAAAAAAGTTTCTGACTAGAATGATGCTACACAATGAGACAACACCCCAAATTTCTGTACATATTCAGCACCTGTAGAGCTGGGGGAGGAAGGGCATTAGAATAACACCTTTTCATACAATGACGATAGACACACAGAGCAGCAAGTTACATCAAGGCTTTCAAATCTCATAAGTAAACAGCTTACTTTACATCAAAAAGTTTTGCTTCTTCAACGCCATTCTGAGAGACATAGGGAATAGAAGTTAGTTAACATTCACTCACCCTTACAAAGAAGCAGATGCTCAGGTACATTGCCTTCCAGACTACTGTAGAGAAAGAACTGTACAGATTTTCGGACAAGGGTTTCTATAACCTCTCTCTCTCTCTCTCTCTCACACACACACACACACCCCCCTACCTTTCTTACCACAACACTTTCCAGAAATACAACATGTATGCACATAACTACTTACTCTTCTTCTTGAAAAGTTTAATGAAAGATTTCAGCTTTGTGTTGATGAACACCACCATTTCCAAGCTGTCTTATCTGTGGGTCCTGGAGTTTAGATCCCATAGAAAGCAGGTAGCTGGTTTTCAATTTGTACTTGCCAAAGCTCTACAAACCCTGCTAACTTTGCCTCTTCCTACACCCCTCTTCTCCACCCCACCCCCTTCTTTTTGCACAACTGTGAGGTTGTCCTTTTTGTCCTGGCAGTTAGCAACCATTAACAATCCTTGAACCTGAACGTCTCCTTCTGAAACATAATCCTGGCGGCTGGGAGCAGCTAATTACAACTTCTGAAGGAAGGAAAAGAGAAAGCCAATCGTTCATATTTGCATACAACAAGATCAGGCTTTTTGGCTTCAATGCTCATTCATCCAGTTCACTCTAGCAAATCAACAGTTTTTCTTCTCCAGGTTTCACTCCACCACAAACTGAGCCAATTGTAGGTAATTTTCGTTTCCACTGCACTAACAGGATCTTCCAAAAATCCTTTACAGTATAGCAGGGAGAAATGTGGATACTTTCATCTCCACCCTTTGTATCAGGCAGGCTAATTGTGAGTGCATGGAATTTGAACTGGCTGGGATAGTGTGGCTTTCTACCTCTTTTAACTATTGTTTCTCAAACACGCCCCCAATCCCTCCCTCCTATTCCATAGGCAACATTTCTGAGCCGCAAGGCTCTACAATTGAATCTCCATGGAGCTGTAAATGAGAGCTGCATTCTTGTGTAAATCAGGATGCCCTTCTTTCTCAACTCTTTCTCCCCCCCCCTACTTTCTTAATGTCCCAAGACCTGTATTTTAATTGTCCCCCATCATGGAGGGGGTATTTCTTTGTTGCCAAAATATCCCCCCATCCCATTACAATGATAGAAACAACCCAGAAATCTCACACATTGAATTTCATTCTGTCACCTGCGGAAGTATCCTGATTAGGATCAACTTGGAAACTTCCTTAACAAAATGAATAATAAAGCTATAATAAAAATAATTTCTGTCCAATACTGAAACTATAATTCAACGAAGAACACCAGTACAAAAGTGGATATGGAAAGGCTTTTTGAAATGCACTTTAACTTCATGCCTTTAAATATTTCTGTACATCAGCCCATATACTTTTCTATTTAGATGTGAATTACTATTTTACCCAAGTTAAAGAGAAAATGCTAAGTACCCCATCCATTCGCTCAGCAGGGCATGCCCCTCACACAATGCTAGGATTCAAGAAGCAAGTCCTCCTATACAAAGCAAGGTTCCGCAACTGCCTTGGGTTAACAATGAAAGGATTTTTCTTTGGGGAAAGAAATACCAGTAGCAGGGATCTTAATGTGCCCCCAAAGCTGCTTCAAGTTCTAGCCTTCGCAGTACAGCATGCAAAAGCAGGTGCACTTGAGAAGCATCTAATTCCCAGCCCTGCTGGTTCGTCTCAGAATCACAACTGTGGAGAAGGGAAGCTAAACAGAAGGGATAATATTTTAAATTCATACACTGCCTCTCAGCCAAAAGGGCCCCAAAGTGCTTTACAAACTACAAAAGTGTTTAATATCACATCCACCGCTGGGGGCAGGTCCCAGAGGCACTCTGTCTGGCTCACCACCAAGGCAGTCAGAACATACTGGAAGCGCACACACGGTTTCCAGTGTGGCGAGTGTTTCACTCCTTGAAAAGGTGCGGAAAGCTTTTCCGACAGGCTGGGAAAAAGGGACAGGGACCTGACCTTGAACTTTTAACTTCTCTTTGGGGAATGTAGAACTACCAGTGAGAGGGACAGGGGCTGAGACTTCCCCTTGTGTAAATGTGAGGTGTCATCCTAGCTCACCAGTGCAGGGCCAGCCACATTCTAAGCCCTACACAAATAACCACCACACACCACACTAGAAACACAGGGATGGGAGCAAGAGTTGGACAGACAACCAACATACTGCATGTTTGCAGTAGATGAAGGAAGGGACAAGCCTTTACGGTTATAAGTTCCACATCCTTCATTGTCCAGGTAATGATAAACTGTATGCTACTTATTTCATCTGCCATGGAAGGGTAAAGAGGCTGAATAAACTTTCTGAGATTTCAAACAAGAATGCCCCTGATTTGCAGGTAAAGATATGCATCTGGAGAGGTAGCTGAAGGTAAAAAGGAGGGAGAAAAGGAAGCAAAAAGTGACTTTGATGCTATTAAAACTGTGCACACCAGACCACATGACATAAATTGCCTACGAGTCTATCAGGGGTTGAGCAATGCAGAGTAAAATTGGTTCTGGGTAGAGCTTGGAATCAGAAGGGCTGATGGAGTCACCCTAGAAGGCATAACTAGGCTGGTGGAAGCCAAGGTGCAGAAGTTGCATGGCACAAGAGCATCCAAGTCGACAGGGCAAGCCACGACACAAGCCCTTACTGGTCTAGGTTGAAGCACAGAACATCACAGTCTGTTACGTAAACCCATCCTCCACGAGAGAAACAAACTATACCAGCAAAAGCTTGGCTGTGTAGCTGCATCTATACTAGTGACTTTGCTAGCACAGCAACATCTCTCAGAGATTGATATCATGGTCTACACCCAGGCTCAACTTTATTGGTCAAGAAGTGTAGATCTGGCTGGCCTACATACTGGCCCAAATCTAGATTAACTATGTAGCATCTGAATTATGTTATTTATAATCCGATGGCTGAAGGGAAACAAGTCCCTGGTCTCAGTCCTGTTCCTAAGGAAGAGGTGTCCACATCCCTGGAAATAACCACCATTCCCAGTGGCACCCTTGTTCTCAGTCTTTGCAGAAAAGTTAAGGACCAAAAAGCCTGGAGATTAAACACCTTACCACTACCCCAAGCCTCTCCAAAAACATATCAGCAAGGGACACTATCCTGAAGCTTGTACTGTCACTGCCTATGCTGTTCTGCCATATAGATAAGGGATTTCAATTTCCAAATCCAGCTCATTTTATTAATAGTAAATGCCACTATAAAGCAGGGGAAAAATAGTAATTGGCCCCAGTAACAGTTATGTTGGTAATGAAGCGCTAGCAGCCAAACTGAAGCATTCGGGGAGGATCCTTGGAAAATTTTGAATGAAGGAAGTTTCCTTCATTTTCCATTTGTCTCCATAAGATTCCTTTCACCATGCCCTCTAACCTGTTGAAGGCTCAGATGTGAGAGGTCTGTGTCTCAACCTCACTTACACATTTTCAGTCTCTAATCATCCTTGGAAAGCAAGAGCCTTAACCTTCCCCACAGAGCTCAATCTTCAACGTAACAACACAGTCCAATCACTGCAATCCATCACATAAACATGCTTCTTCCCCTGGATGGATGTTTAGTGGCATCTGTGAACTTAGTATATATTGTCTGATCAACATTACCCACAATGACCACAGTAGAGTTGCATTGTTTCATTTACAATAGTACCATGTATTCGTATTTAAAATAGTATGATGGGAAATTGTGTGTGTGCGCATGCGCGCGCGCGCGCGCTCAGCAAAATGACTGAGCAACATAGTAAAACAAGCTTGATTAGTTAATCATTAAATCACACAGTGTTATAATATCCTGTGCTGCAAAGAGCTGCAAGAGACACATTTGCAGCTCCCAAGCTTCAGTTCACAGGACCCACAGCCGGAGCAGCCCTGTGGGGCTGCCAACTCCTGGCCACAGACTCTCAGCCCTTCATGGGGCTACTGTTCCTGGCCCCATGAGGGGCTGCCAGCCTTGCAGGGCTCCCAGTGGTGCTTACTGGGTAACCGGTTAACTGCCCCATTCCCATTACCGGTTACCCATTCCCATCCCTACTGGGCTTGGAAACTAAAGTATCCACAAAATGTATTTCCTCAAGATCAGGGGTAGAAATACAAAGGTAGGACAGTTTGGGGAAGCTATACTATTATCAGCCCCCCAATAATTAAAGGGCTTCATTTTCCATAGCCACCAAGTTAGCAGTCAAAACACCATCCCTAAAATTAACTTATTAAAAAAAATTAAGAGTTAGTTATAGTAGTAAAATAATTGCACCAGTGTTCCTACAGGGCTGACCCATAGTTGGGATGTGAGACTGGACTTGGAAGACAGAGGTTCAATTCCCTGTTCTACCACAAACTTCCTGTGTGACCTTGAGCAAGTCACTTTGTATCTCTGTATCTTATTTTCCCATCTGTAAATGGAACAACAGCACTTTCCTACCTCACAAGAAAGTTGTGAGAAGTAACTAAACAATTAACAGGTGTAGACGTACTATTATCACATAGGCAGCTTCTCTAGACAGGTAGGTGTTTGGCAAATTCAAAATGTTTGACAAAATAAAAACCAAAAGGGAAATAATGTTTATCAGAAAGTGATATGATGAAATGGCAAGGAATGTTTTGTTTAATGAGATCATTAATCGAAGGTGCTTCTCTTGTCCTACAGGATGAAACAACAGGTCATTTATGGTGGCAGTAGGTAGGAGGGACAGAAAGATGTGTGTGTGTGTGTTTCAGAGCACAAAGTAAAGACAACTAATCATCTAGGGTAAAAAATGCCTATTCAAAACTTTTGAGAGTATCATGCATAATCACTGATAAACTTGTGCTTCTCTCTTTTTTTTTTTTTTTTTTTTTAAACATGACAGAAGTCTCGCTGCATATTCAATTTCAGGCAAGTTGAACAATCCTCTTTTTTGACTATTTCAGCATTGATTATTTTGTTTTGTTTTAAAGTCTGCCAATAATGTTGCAACAGTGGCACTGTAGTAAACGATAAAGGCCATGCACATGTTTAAAATCTTTTAAATAGAGAAGGATTGCAAATGCGTGATCAGTAGTATATGGAGTGCTTGAAACACTGCATCCCCTCCCCCTCGCCCCCCCCCCCTTTCCTCCTTTTTAGAGTTAGGTTTCAGCAGACCTGTACCATGACAACTGATTGGGGCAGTCATCCCTGATAATCACAGCCATATAGGAGGTCTGTGCTTGTGAAACTATCTGGAAATATTAAGGCAGACCACTGAGACAGCATTCCTGTATTATCAAATCAGCATATCAAAGCCATGGAACTCTGCCCCACTGCTACCAATCTTGTGAAAATCTGAGGCTTTAAGAACCAAACACCAAGACTAGACAAATCTGGGACATTTATAAACAGTTTTACAGCATATCTGCCAAAGGCACTAGAGCAACTGTGCATGATGAGAACAACTATTCCTGCTTATCATACTATGCATGACGATGTTATGCAAAACTCAGAAAATATTTAGCAAATAAAAAATCTAGTTCTCCTCCCACTCATGTTAATAGTTTCACCATTCATTTCCATGCAGGCAAGGTTGAGTCCAAGCCACAGACTACACACACCGTGAAGTTCATACAAAGAGCAACGTGATTTGCCTAGTTACTACCAGATGTACCTCCCCATAGGCTCAAAATACAAATGTTAAAACTGTAAGAGATAGCCACCATATTGTTCAACAAATAAATAATAGTCACAGATGCTCTGGAAACCTTTTAAAAAGACAGTTTTTAAAAGATACAAATTCCTGTCTGAACTGTCCAATACATCTCCATTTTACATTTAATAAATGTAATAATGGAGGAGAGGTGTGTTTCCAACATCAAATTAAATGTTTTTCATCTTATCAGACATGCCAGTCACCAAAAATTAAAATATAGCAGTGCACTCTTTTGTGGTTCTTATGTCCATGCAATATGAAATGGTTTTCACACATATATAAGGAAGAAGGGTATTATACAGTATGACCATAAGCACATCAGGTTAAGAATACTACTTAGAACTGCTCTGAGTCATCTCATCAATCCCTTTAAGCAGCTTGTCACCCAACATAAGCAGTCTGAGAACATGTGCCTTGTATGGCCAGTGAGAGAAACAGGAAAGTGGACCTGATCCTGCAAGGTGCTGAGTAACTCCCCCAAGCTAGAGAGTGTGTTCCGCTTCCATCTATTTCAAAAGGGAGTTGAGGGTACTCAGTACTTTACAGAACTGGGCCGCAAGACAGTACACTTCTTTTTTAATTTCAATTAAAAAATACTCTTGTAGGAGACTAAAACATACAAAACAGCTCAGGCATGGGAAAAGTGTCTCGCTATGTCCATTTTTTTATTCCAATTCCAGTCATTTTGTCTCATGCCATCAACTATTTGTCAACCTTGAGAGGGACCCAAAAGGCTGTATTCCTTTATCAGTAACTAATTTATAAATTAGAAAGAGTCCCCTCCCATGCCCCTTTGAGCCAATCATGTCTGGCCAGCTCAGGGCATTTTTCCTGAGAACAAAAGTCAGTTCCCACCACAAAGGCACTCCCAAGTGGCAATACATTCAGCTGCCTTCCTATCTGGAACTCAAGTAGCTTACAATGGCTTCTTTCAAAACAATCTCGCTCTCCATGAAGCATGATACTTCCCCAGCTACTAACAAATTATAATATTTAAATCTGGGATGGAAGGGCAGAGGGGAAGAGAGAGAGGAGAGAAGTATTTTATCCAAAAGCAGCTGTAAAAGAGAGGTCCATGCCCCACTTAACCCTCTAGGGAGCCATGCCCAAAGTCTCTCTTCACATAGGCGATTACCAAGCAGGTATTGATTTAAAGGTATCACAAAAGCTCCCTCATTTATTCATGCTCATTGGAGATTAGGGGCTGCAGACTCTGGTAGATAAGAAACAGACTGATCAATCTTATTATCTTATTTAGGCCACAACACAAAAAAGCTAATTCGTTCCTTCAACAGTTCAAAAATCTTCTTCATATTCTCCAGCTATAGCAAACAGGTCATCAAAGAGAGACAGGCTTTTAGGCAGAGCTGCACAGAGGAAAAACAACAGTTTTCCCAGCCAAATATTGCAAGCATATGAAGGAGAACAGAGAAAATTTATCTACTGTGCAACTTTTAATGTGTTTGTTTTAAATTCAGGTGAGCAACCATTTTTCTTTGTTCATTTCTATGCTTGGATAAGGGAATATTTAGCTCAATATTTGTTTAGATTACATCAGAAAATATTCTTTATTGTAAAATTTCAGTTCTTCTCTGTTGTTTGTGACCATGAAGTTGGGGAAACAGAGCAGCCCGGAAGCCTGCTCTGCTTAGGGTCGGCAACCCCTGGCATGTGTGCCACAAGTGGCATATGAACCGATTTTTACTGGCACGCGGGACGGGAACTCAGCCCCACTCCGCCACCCTGCACAGCTGCAGGCTGCAGCACCAGTTCTGGCTTCCTGCTGGGAGGGGGGGGGGGCGGGAGATGTGCATGCATCCCTGGGGCCGCCTCCTGCTTCAGAAGGGGGTGGAACTCAGCCTTCTCTGCAGAGCTGGGACTTGGTAGCTGGCCCACATGGCGCATCGGGGCCCAGGTTGCACTGTGCTGATCCCCATGAGCTGTGTGCAGGGTCCCTTCCCCAGCGCTCTGCTGTACCTGGCTGGGCTGCAGCCAGCCCTGGACAGCCCCAGGCTCTGACTGCTCCAGCCCCTGAGCCACAGCCTGCAGGCAAAGGGCTGGGCAGGGCAGGGAAGAGATGCTGCCCACCTCTCCTCGCTCCAGTGCTGCTCCCAGGGCACTGCTAGTCCCAGAACTGCTGCCGAGTGTGCTGAGGGCACAGGGATGTGGAGGCAGGATGGAGTGAAGGAGAGTGGGGGGCAGGATGGGAGAGGGCAGGGGGTTGCACTGAGGGACATGGGATCAGGCTGCAGGGGCAGTATGGGAGGGGGCAGGGGTTGTACTGAGGGGTATGGGGCAATGCAGGGGATCAGGCTGGGGGGATGATGGGGCTGAGGGGAGTGAGGCGGAAGCATAGGGAAGATGTGAGGGGGGATATAATTTGCAGAAGCTGCACTTTCCTTTACTCCCCACTTCTTTGCTTCCTTCCCCCATGAGCTATTTGGCTGCAGTCTCACCCTTTCACCTTTACTGCGATATTCCCCCAACCCCAGACCCTCTCCTGCCGCCAAACTCCCTTCCAGACCCTGCCTTCCTCACCCCAACCTGCACCCTACCTCCCACCCAGATCCTGCATCCCTATCCCACTTGATGGCAGTCCTGTCCTGCACATTGAGCCTCTCATTTTAGTTCCTACCCAGAGCCTCAGGGGGTAAAACCCACTAACTCTGGAACCCCAGAAAAAGTAAATCTGGCCTATGGGAAGCCCTGAACCTCAGTCTCCCTGCCCCTTCCCCTCATCTTGTAGCGTCTGTAGTGCCAGAAGAGTGAGGTGTCTCAGCTGGGGGCCACATATGTGAGGATTGGGGGTTTGAGGAGGAGGTTTTTTTGGCTTCTCAGTTGTGTGGTCCCCAACTGATTTTTCTGTGGGTCAGTGACCCCCCAACTCAAAAAAAGTTCCCCACATCTGCCATAAATAAAGAAAACATGGAAACTTTTTGCATTGGACATAAGATTTTACTTTATTTAAAATGAAGATTGATAAACTAACATGAGAAAGTTAAAACGCTTAATCTGTTTAATAATATAAATTAAACCGTTCTCCCCAGCAGCAGCACTCGCAAAATGGCTTGGGCATAATTATGTAATTAACGATAAGTTTCCATTAGTAACTGGTGGGCCATGGAAAGGTTTACTTTGACCCAGGTGGTCCATGGGGTGCACAGTGGAGAGCACCCCTTCCCCCCTGGGAGTGTGGCATGGCCCAGGGCAGGAGAGTTAAATCTTGGCACAGCACTTGGGAAAAGTTGCTGACCCCTGGCTTAGACGCACTATACCACCCTCCCAGCCCACCATGTCCCGCTTCATGGCAGTGGAAAGAGGAACGCACAAGGACTGGGGCATTCTACTCCCTGCTGCCACAGAGAAGCAGAGCAGAGTTGGCTGAGACAGGGCAGCACAGTGGGGCAGGCTGCTAGGTCACTACAGATCTCACCACTGCGCTGAGTGTGTCTGTGGGGGGGAAGAGCGCTGCTGCCACCCTGCACCAGGCCCCATACTCCCCCGGGTTCCTCCTATGCATAGGATATTTGAGGCGGACACCATGGGGGGGCCTCCAAAGCACGGGGTGGCCATTCCAAAACATCCTATGGACAAGATGGCTCCGAATGTACATCCATCTTCCCTCCCTACATTGCTCACCCTGACCATTATACCTATATATATATGGACCAAGTGGATTTTTCATAGAGTGGAGAGGCAGGAGACCCAAGTTCTTATTTCATCTCGTCCACTGATTTTTTTGTGTAACCTTCAGGTATGTCATCAAACTCTTTATGCTCTCAGGCAGAAGTGGCCAAAATATAGCCTGCAGTCCATATTCAGCCCATTAAGCCACCACGAGACCCATGGGCGCAGCGGGAGCCTCAACCAGGCTCTCTGCTTGTCCTGCCCCCCCACACTGCTCAGAACAGCTCTCTGAATACTGCAAGTCTCCCTGAAGGAAGGAGATGCCGCCCCCCTGCATCTCACAATTCCCACTGGACGGAAACTGACCAATGTGAACTGTCTGTTTGCAAGACAGCAGCATGCAAAAGTACTCTCTCTCCCCCCACCCCCCCGCAGGCTTGCAGTGTTTGGAGCAGCACATGGCTCCCTGCTCTGAGCTGTGTGGAGGAGCATGGAAGGCAGGGAGCCTGGATGAGGAATCTGCTGGGTTGCTGGCCAGAAGCCACCCAGGTGAGCATCTCCCAGCCAGAGCTAGCCTCTGGCACCCCAGCTCCTCCCACCCTCCTGCCCCCCCCCCAGACGCTGCACCCCTCCTCCAGGTCAGAATCCTCTCCTGCACCCATACCCTTTTCTGGACCTTGCACCCTCTCCTGCACCTCAATCCTTTACCCCAAGCTATGTACTGACTTCATATAACCACCTGACTTTGTTTTGTGAGAAGGTACAAGAAGGAATCATAATTTACTTAGGATGCACTGCAACTTGAAACCCTGTCCATCCTCACAGGTCTGCAGAAAACTTCTTTCACTGGTCAAGAGATGTATTGATCTCATGACACCAAACACATATACAAAAATTGAAAAACAGAATTCAAACAAGACCTTTGTGTGGTTCAATTCCTCTTAATTAAAATATCCCTATGATGTCCTTAATATGAAAGTTTAGTCCCATAAATGTACACGGTTAATTAATTTAACTTCTAAAAATAACCATCATATGGATGCTGGTTTGAAGTTTTATTTCCAACTCTGCTTGACAAACTACACAGGCATGAGACATTTCTAGTGTCATTGAAACACAAACTAGCAATTCAAACCTGACCATCCTGCTTTCAATTCACATGAAAGGCTGTATCTCCTTTGAGATTACCTAAGCAAATATATTTATGAATTGTAAATGATGTAACTATGAAAGAGATGTGTCAAGACTTTAAAACGTATGCAAAAACAATCGCGAGCATCCAGCCTTCCAAGATTCTCTCTCACACTGGAAACCTTGTTGGACTTAAGTGCAATTCCAGGTCAAAGCCTTGTTTGCAATGAGGTACCATTATGGGCAACCCGAGTCCAAGAAAAGCAAACAATAGCATCACATAGACTGCCTGAAAAATATATCCTTGGAAGTATAACTGGAGAGTGATGGCATTTGCCACTCCCTTCTGAAAAGTGAACTACAGATTGCACCTCCCTTAACCGGGACTCTCTGGTCCGGCAACATCTATGGTCTGGCATGACCATGGATATTTCTGGACCATAGAGCCCAGGAACAGGGACATCTGGTGGCAGGGCAGAAGTGCAGTGGGGGGACCAGTGACTCAGCTGGGAGCCCAGTGTTTGGGGGGGGAGGGGGGAGAGAGATGGCAGGGAGTTCTAGCCCCAGTGTTCGGGGAGCTCCAGCCATGGCCAGGGAGCTGCAACCTTGGCAGTGGCTGTGGAGCTCTGACCCCAGCCCCTGCTTGAACCATAGAGCCCTAGCTGCAGAGCGAATCATCTGCACAGCTCCAGCCCCAGCTGTAAAGCTAAGTGGCTGTGGAGCTCCAGCCCCACCGCTCTGGCTCTGGCAACAGTGGGGCCAGAAGCAGCTAGAAAGCCCCAGGGCTGGGGCAGCAGTGGGGCCAGGCTGCCTTAGTCTGGTGGCAGTAGGGCAGGGCAGCACAGGCCATCAGGAGGGGGACATTCCCATGTCCCAGCAAATCCCCTCGTTCAGGACTGGTTAGGCCCTGAGTGCACCAAGGGAGGTCCAACCTGTACAAAGGAAAAATTGGGGTGTGTGTCCCTTTACTTCTTTCTGACCTATACAGAAGGCCCAACATTTCTACAACTGTCCTCCACACAAAAAAGGGACAGAATGTTTCTGCTTCTTTTGTTTAATAGTAAATATATGAGATCTTCCCTGTTTTTGCTGGAGAAGTGAGATTATACATCACAAGAGACTTTTAACCTAAGCAACTAAGGGAGGGAAAAGTTTTAGTCAGATGCACACAATTATTTGAGTTACAAAACTACACACACACACGAGAAAAATCTCTCTTTGTGAAAGATTCAACCTTCACACCATTTTAACTAAGAAACAAGAAAGGTTTCATTCCTGTTTTCTAGTTCTCAAACAAAAACATGCAAGACAGAACTTCATATTCCTGATATATAAGGTTAGCAAAAATAAACAGGAGGAATAGAGACAGGTGTGAATGACACACCTTTAAAAGGAAAGTGAACTGTGGGGGAAATGTGAAAGGGAGATGCCCTTATCCCCACTAATAAACTACAACTATATGCTAACAAAACTACTAATAATTATTTACAGTCTTTTTACAGTAAAGTTGAACCAAAGAAGCTAGAAGCTACCAACACAGGAGGTTCTTTCCCAGACTTACTACCCTTAGCTTGCAGCAGATGAAGGCATAGTGCAAAGGTGCAGACCAAGGGACACTGTTTCTGGAGAGCATGGTGCACATGTGTATCCAGAGTAAAATCAGCACACAGAGAAGAATTATACAGGTTGAACCTCCCTAGTCCAGATACCTCGGGATCTGACCGGTTCCGAACAAGATAATGTTCTGGACTACGGGAGGTCAATATTGTCTAACAACATTACCACTGCTTGCTGGGCTGATAGAGGACATATAGGGATAAATTAGAGCTAAGTAACAGCACAGAATACTGAGAGCTAGGACTGGTGGCTGTAAACAAACTTTATGGGCCCACAGGAAACTTGGCCACACCCATGAAAAATGGACATCCAGCTAACTAAAATCATTCTGGATGATGGATGTTTCTGGACGAGAAAGTTCTGGATTAGAGAGATTCAACCTGTAGCTGATGCACAATTAGCTCATAACATCTACTCCCTGCTGAATGTACAAAACACCCTTTTTATATACCTGTGCTGTGTTAGAGAAAAGAAACTGCTCCCCCAGTAAAAAAGTTTGGCCAGGCCGCTCTTGCTATAGTGGGCTGCAGTACTCCTTGAGAGAAACCGGCCGCACCCTTCCTGCATACCATTGCCTTTAGAAAAAGGGAAGGTGTGAAAAGGGGAAAATAGCCTCAGACTCTCACCCGTCACCTTGGCGTGAGAACTGCAGGGCTTACCTGGTCGCATGAAACCTGCACAGTTTCGGCCCAACCCCTGGGACACAGACCGCCCCACTTGGTGACCATTGGGCCATATATGGTAATATGCAAGCGCAGGAAAGCGATGTGCAGATTTGGGGATAAATACCCATGGCACAGGTCGCTCTAGGTCGTCTTCGCAACACACGTACCACCGTGCGTGTGCCTTCTCGTATACTTCAAAGCGCTGCCGGCCTGATCAACCGACCAGCCACCTCCCCCGACTCTCGGGCGTAACCAAGGCCTTCGCAACTGAACCGATATCTTTGTAATGTTCCGTGTGCTGTGTAAGTTGGTATGTATGATTTGATATCTTTTCCTGTTGTATAAGCTTAATGTTGTAGTTGTTTTTGGGTAGTACATAAGAGTTTGTAGTTATCACTGTTATTTTATTACTGTAGCTGGATATTTTAAGATTAGAGACTATTCCCCTTGCCACTCCCATCCTTATATCTCTGACACGTTTTACTAGAAACCATAGAATAAATATAATAAATACTGTAAGTTCATTATTAACACGGTCTATTAAAAATCTTAGAATAAATACTATAAATTCACCACTGTCATAAATAAATAATTTTTATTTGATAAAACTGTCCACCTGGTTCTGTCCTTCCCTCCTTGGGTATTCATCATCGGACCTGTGATTCTCACGACATGCTGCAACTGCATTAGCAAGACCAGTGTTAATAACAACGATAACAATGCAGCATTTATAGAGCGCTCTTCAAAACAAACTGCAAACCTTAATTAATAAATCCTCAAAACATCCACAAAGCGCCTCTTTCACAGATGGGAAAGAGAAGTAAGAGGTTGATAATCTGCCCATGACTACATTGCAGATCATTTACAGTGTCAGAATGACAACTTGAACTGCTGAGTCTATTTAGTGCTCTGTTCATACCTCTAAACCAAGTCTCTCCATAAACACTGGCTTACCTGGCTGTGTCTGAGTAGGTACAGGCAAGGCTGAACTTGGTTATAAAATAGGATTATAAAAATGTGCTAGGGCAGTGGTTCCGAAACTTTTTGGCATCATGCCCCCTTTTTGATTTTTGAGAAACCCTCCCGCCCCGCCCCCACCCAAGAGCAGCAAAAGTTGTTGAGCTCCCCCCCCCCCAAAAAAAACACACCGGGGGGGGGTGTTAATGGGGGCAGGGCTGGGTCGCCTCACGCCCCCCCCCCTTGGAATTTCTTCATGCCCTCCAGTTTGGGAACCCATGTGCTAGGAGCTGACATGGGGGCCCAACCCAGCAAGCTTTCTCCACACAGAATTGCCAATGACTTGAATGGAAGTACTGTGCCTAGGGAGGGCTGGCAGGTTCAGCCAGATATTGTATTAAGATAGTCTTCTCATTAAAATAAAATCACAATTTAAGTAAGACTCACTTAACTGCAAAAATATGTCCTTTGTCCCTCAGTCTCCAACCTAATAAACAGTGGAAACTTTTCAAGCAGATAAAAGGCATTACAAGAGTGAACATTTAAAGCAATCCAGAACTCAGTCTATCTATAAAAATATTCAAGCTACTAGATTTACTACTTATATTTGAAACCCTCTTAACCTACGCAGTCATACCATCTTCATTTCAGTATCAATTGGATAAGTGCTTTATAGACAATACGTTTGCCAGAAAGAAATTAAAAACCCTTGAAAACGAACAGCTCAGCTCAGTGACCTTTTGCAAGGTGTGGGAGAACACAACTTCCACATGAACGGAAGCTGCAGACACTCAGCGTCTTTAAAAGTCAGGTCAGCATTTCATTATGTGTGTGTAATTTCAACATAGGAAAAGAGTCGAGTTGCCCACAAATGCCAATATGATATAGAACTATGATTTCAAGCCAGCCAGCCTTGCCTTAACAATTCTGCAAAGATCCTGAAGTAATAGAGTGACAAATATTTTGGCGTGTTTTCTGCCAAGGTTTCAGTTCACAATAAACTCTAGTGTCCTACTCAGTTACTCTGTAGAAATAAATCCTTTGTTAATTTTTTAAAAGGCAAAGCATTATCAATAGTTAACAAAGAAAGGAGCAAACCTTGTCACCTTTTAATATAGTTTTAAAACTGTAGTGTGTTCCATTTCACATTCCAATGGCTGTATTTTAATGCTAGGTCCAGTGGTCCAAATTCTACTCTCCTTTACTAACATGACTAACAGGACTGCCAATTCTACATTCCAATAATATTATTAAACAACCTGATCTACTCAGATTACCCAGAGCAATGGATTAGACATTAGTTATGGCAGTGAAAATAAACACAATGGAGGAGCCATGTTGTTAAAGTATGTTATTTTTAAAAAAAATATATTTTTGCCAGATGACAGTAGCTAGTCAGCAGTCTCCAGCAGACTCAGCGAAAGGTGTGACCACTGAAAGAGAAAGTTCAACTAGAGTGTTTAAAAAAAACATCAGTGGTGTAGTCAAACACAAATGAAATTTCCACCCTTAGGAAAACTTAATCAATAAAACCTCAATAATTTTGTTCTTAAGATACACAGTGATGTGAAAAAACCTCCAATTTCTTTGCTCACATTTATGGGATCATAAAGATCCTTTCTATTCTTCAGCAACTTTTATTAAGTATTATGAAATACAGTATTTGGTGAAATATAATATCTTTACATACAACTCAACAATATGCTAGAATGACTAAAAGTGTCAGATGATAATATCCTTATTTTATAACCATGCCAAAAGTTATCTAGTGCAAAAACACCCTCAAGCACACAAATATTCTCCAATCACAGAGAAGTTATAAGGAATTACTATTTTGCAAATAAAGTTCAAAAATCATTCCAAGTTAATTATAAACCTAATTTGCTTATTTCCGCTGGTTTGATTCATGAGCAAACTTTGTGAAAGGATTTTAAATAGAGACACCTAAAATATCCAAAACATTTCCCAATGTTTAAAATTCTATAACAGTGCCCATTTCCAGGCATCAAGAGATGAAACAACCCTTTTTCTATCTATGCTTTGAGAACACATTTTTTATGCAACACCAAACAGCGCTAACATTCACTTCTGAAGAATGAATGCTACTGAAGACAAGATAGGCAAAGTAATCTTCACTATCATCAGACACAAGAGAAAAACCTGCACTTCCCTATAGTTCTCCTTCAGTAAATATGGGGTAAAGTCTTTGGCTTACAACAAATTAAATCTACTGTGCACTGAAAGAGTGCCTCTGCCTCTATTTAATTATTTAATCTGACACTACTCCTACCATCTGTTCAGTGCTCTACTTGCACACTTCCAGAACACCAGCTCCCCATCACTGGTCGAGCAATGCCTTCATGTTCATCATTCAAATGTGTCACAAACAAAAGGAAAATCAGGGAGATAAAAAGAACGCTGCTAGAAAAAGCTGAAGGAGATCACTTAAACTAAATAGTTATCAAACTTTCTGTGAAAAGGGGCTCATTATAAATTTAATTAAAGTCTCCAGGCCAGAAACTCAAGATTAGGGGCTCCCAACAGGCAGAACACAAAACTGCAGGAAAAACACTTCTTAGAAAGCCCACTCATTTGTTTTCAGGAAGGACCAAAAAGCAGATGGATTTCATCCTCCTCTTCCCCCAATCACCCAGAGAGGACCTAAGAAACAATTTGGCACCATTGGTTCCAGCCTTTATATCACCACAGTTTTTAAGTTCCCTGTATCCAACAAAGGAAAGGTTTAACAGATTAATGTTTCTGCTAAAACTGAGTAGTAGTAAAAGTTGTCATTTGACTTACTGTCATTAGGCTTCAAACTTAAAATGTTGAGAATAAATATTGACCCTTCTCAGAATTATTGTTTCAAAATGTCTGTGCATTCTAACAGAAAAGCCTACTTAACACTTGGAAGGAAGGCTTCCAAACCGTCCACGTGTTAGCAACTGAATTTTAAGAAACAAAACATTAAATTCAACAGACACTTAAGACTGTCACATTGGCCAGGTTTATACATCACCTGGGTCAGATCCAGCTACCAGGCTGGATGTTTGCCAGCATATTGCCATTCTCAGACAGAAAAACTTCAAAAACAGACTGGGGAGAGAAATTGCTGAGCTGGGATTCATATGCAAAGCCGAAACGAAACGAACCTGAACCAAAGTCTAAATCAGGCCCACTCAACATGCAACCCATGGGCCGCATGCAGCCTGTTTGTTTGCGGTTTGGGTTTATGTGGGGCTCAACATGCCGCCCACAGGTGGGATTCTTTGAACATGGCCTCCACTGGGCATGGCCTCCACAAGGGCAAGTAAATATAATGGTCTTCTGTTGATATGCGTTTTAGTAGTTAAATTCCTGTCATTGCTCTTTAAAAGTGCTGTCATATGGGTGGAAATTGGGTAAATATTGCATTTTATTAATACCAGCAGAACTGACTTAAGATGAGGCCTGCGTGTTGTGTAGTCTTGCCTTAATCTTTGTATTCAGTGTGAAAGAAGCTATTTGCATATATTTGTACATATATTTGCATGTACATGCAACCACACTTAAGTTGCGACCCTCAGCATATGCTCTGAGTATCACTGTGGCCCCCAGGGCTTCCAAAGTTGAGTAGCCCCGGTCAAAATAAAAACAATTAGTGGTTCTCAAAACAGAACAGGTAATCTCCCATTCAGCTACTTTTAGCTTCTCACCAATACTGGAGATGAACCACATCCATTGATTTAATTAGCCCTGATATCTCAGTCCCATATCTGCATCCTTTTTTAACATTTCTGTTTTTTTTCTCTTCAGCATCTGAGGAAGTGAGTTGTAGCTGACGAACGTTTATGCTCTAGTACGCTAATAAATCTGTTAACCTTAAAAGTGCCTCCCAATTACTTGTTTTTATTGAATCAGACTAACATGGCTACCCCTCTGAATATTGACAAAGTGTTATTCTAAGATGATATATGAATTAGGGATGTAAAGGGTTAAGTGTTTATTTAACTGGTTACCCAGTAAAGCATGCATCTTACTGGCATGCTTACCAGGATGACCAGTAGGGGGCTGCTCCGGCATGGTGCAGCAGACTCGGAGCCACTCCAGGAGCAGACCCCAGCTGTGGGATCACAATTAACCAGTTAAACATTCCATTTATATATATATATATATATATATATATACACACCTATCTCATAGAGCTGGAAGGGACCTCGAGAGGTCATTGAGTCCAGTCCCCTGCCCTCACAGCAGGGCCAAGTACCATCCCTGACAGATTTGCCCCAGATCCCTAAATGGCCCCCTCAAGGATTGAGCTCAGAACCCTGGGTTTAGCAGGCCAATGCTCAAACCACTGAGCTCTCTCTCTCCTTAGCTTTACCCACTTAACTTTTTAACTGGGATTTTACATAGGCACTGCAACCTGACACTTAAGCCCAGTGCTTGAGCAACTTCTATTTTAAAATGATAAATACTTAGACTGATGCAAATCTCTCTCTCTCTGTGTGGAAGACATATGGAGATTGATTTAAGTGCAGTTCCATTCCAGTAAGTGACTGCAAAAAATGGTATCATGGGGTTTCATAGCCCTTCAATGACTCCAGGTCAGATTAACTCAATTTCTAAGGACGACTGCTAAAACTGCAGACAAAACCAGGGATCTGGAATTCAAGCTGTGGTCTTTCTAGTTCATGCATCAGCCCAAATAATCCAATCCCATCTTGATATTTTTATGAGATTACAAGTTTGATTGATAAAGTGTTAATGTATATACTTAAACTTTCGGATGGTGTTTGACATGGTACCACATGATATTTCCATACCAAGGATGAGTGGTAAATAATGAAGAGGACAGGTCACTGCTACCGATCAATCTGGATCAGCTGGTAAACTGGGCTCAAGCAAACAATGTAGATTTTAATATGGTTAAATGTAAATGCACAGGCCTAGGAACAAAGAACATAGGCCCTTACTTACAGGAATGGAACACACTGGTTCTAGGAGATTTGGGGGTTGTGGTGGACAACCAGCTGAACACAAGCATCCAGGAAGATGCTGTGGCCAAAAACTAATGCAGAGGTGGGCAAGATATGCACCAATGGCCAGATCCACGCCTTTGGATCTGGCCCCCATCCCACTGGGACTTGGCAGGCTGCTCAAAACAGCCTACTGCTCCATGTATCTCTTTGTGCTGCGTGCCAGGGGGGAGAGGTGGGAAATAGGCAAATGGGAGCTGTGATGATGGTGCTGGGGGGCATAGGCAGTGCACAAAGTTCCACTCTCTCTCAGACAGAGGCAGAGAGGCACATGGCCCCAGCAGCCAGCCAGCCTCTTTGAGCGGCCTGGGATTGCAGAAGGAAGGGAACCTGCCTGAGAATCCCACTTGGTTGCTGGTTGGAAGCCGCCTAGGTAAGTGCCTCCTGGCCAGAGCCTGCCTCTGTCACCCCAGCTCCTCTCTCCCCCACCCCAACTCCTTGCCCCAGGTTACCACCTCCTCCTGTCCTGGGTCACCACCCAAACCCTCTTCACCTCCTTCCCCCTGCCCCAGACCACAACTCCCTCCCAGACCCCGCACACCCTCCTACACCTCTCCCCCCCAGGCCAGAATCCTCTCCTGCACTCATACTGCTTCCCCAACCCTGCACCCTCTGCTAACCTCAATCCCTTGTCCTAGGTCATAACCCAAACCCTTTGGTTTCCTATGTCAGAATTCCCTCCTGCACCCATACCCCCTCCCAAACTCTGCACCCCAATCCCTTGCCCCAGGTCAGAACCCTAACCTTCACCCAAACTCCCTCTCAGACCCCACACCCTCTCCTGCACCCTACTGCTCTATCCCAAGCTCCTTTCTGCACCCAACCTCCATTTCAGACACCGCTCCCCCACCACAGAAAAGTGCAGCCTTGACCACTTACCAAAATCTTGGAGTGGCCCCCCTATCAAAAATTATTATCCACCCCTGGACTAATGCAATGCTTGGATGCATGATCAGGGGAATTCTGAATAGGGGGTAGAATGTTTCGGTTATTTGGCACCGTTGTGAACCATAGTAGCTGTTTGACTGGATACAGAGGGAGTGTACAGTCAATGTTATGTGTAACGAGCACATATCTCGCTTCACGTGAAAAAACTATGTGGACAGAAACTAGTAGAATCTGGCAACCCCGTGGCCAACAATAAACAAAATGTCTTATGGGCTGCAGGTTGCCCACCACTGATTTAACTGCAATCTGAGAGGAAAATGTTTTGCATTCCAAAACATCAGCATGAATGCCTAGCATAAGGCAAAAGACTGCCATCTACAGGGAACTACTTGCACTTGTCAATTTCCAAATGAGTAACTATGCAAACTACTAAGAATCTAGACCATGACAAGGTAAATGTGGGAGAGAAAGGGAAGAAGTCAATTCCTGCCATATATTCATAATCTATATTTTCTATCTGACTTCAAGCTATTGAGTGTTTTCCAGTGGTGGCAACTGCATTCACAAGGCATAAAAATATAAATATAGGCAAGCATTTCAGTGCCTTACCTCCAACTGTGATATAGTTCTTATCGTGAAACATGGGTTGATGCTAAACACATACAGCAATCAACATTTTAGTTTTGTGGAATGTTTTGCACAGAAATTCACAGTGTTTCAGTTTTCTCTAGTATTTGAATCTCAATTTCATTTTTTAGAGTTTCAGAAACAGCAGTACTCCCACAGAGATCCTGCAAACATGAAAATATCAGATGCAAAAGCCATATTTAACTTTAAAAAGGGCAGGGATTCATTTATGCTCAGAAATAGGTCAATTTTCCCCAGAAACTGTCCTTTTTAAATATGAGATACCTATGTATAAGTCTATAGCAAAAACATATACATTCATCTGACGAAGTGGGTCTTTGCCCACGAAAGCTTATCCTCCAATAATCTGTTACTCTATAAAGTGCCACAGGACTTCTTGTTGTTTATGCAGATTCAGACCAACACTGCTACCCCTCTGATATAAATTCTTGAACTTCAAGCAGTTTTGTATTTCTTATATATATATATATCTGGCATATCTCTAGCTAATACCAGGGCTCCCTTCCCAAGCAATCCCATCCAGATCTCTGACACATAAATAAAAATAAATACAAGAACCCGAGATCAGACATTCATGTCATGTTTCTTCTCGGTAATGTGGGGCTATAATTAACAAATCTGAAAATGTGTCTGAAATAATTTACCTCTCAGATATTCATTCAAATAAATTACCAACTTGTTTTGGTTTTCATCTGCATAAAGTCATCAACCAAGACATACTTCATTATGGTCACCTGTCTTTCCATTAAGTCCCCCCATGTTTTCAGTATGAATCAAAATAAAAACAGCAGAAGGACAACACATGGATCACTTCAGGATGGTGTGCACACACCACCACCCTTGAGATTTATACTCTGAAGATACAATTACTATTTCGTTTCCCCTTTTCCTTGTATTAAACAGCCTTCAATGCATTCAGCAACATCTCCCATATGGTTAAGATGAATGTTTTAATTAATATGCAATTAATAAGACAGTGTGATCAACTGCTTTTGTTCAGTGAGGCAGCTGGCCCACATAGTGCATGGTAATTAGACAAATTAAGATGGACCACTTTTGTTTACTGATGAACTGACAGCACTGCTGGTGTTTAAATGTCACCAATCCTATCAGAATTTTTTAGTAATACTTAAGAGGTATGAATAAACCAGAATTATTAATCCCTATCCATAAAGGTGGGAAAAGGTAAGTTTGATTTCCCTCAAAAATGCTGGCGCCAGCAGCTCAATAAGTTAATGACGGAATTGATCTGATTCAGGGATGCTGTATCCTGGAACTAACAATGTAGCAATGAGTGTCACAGGCAGTGTGGTAAAGAGCAGACCTTTAAAGTGGCATGAAAAGAGACAGAGATACAAACAGAAAGTCTGAAGATCTTCAAGTAACCTAAATAGTACCAGCCAGTTTTATAATATTTCCAATTATTTAATCCTATTAGTCCTAGTCAATAAACTTTTAAAGCTATCCCTAAAACTATTTTTAAAGTCATTTAAAATTCATTTTGTTATGCAAATTATATGTAGATGTTTATTATATTTTTATTTATATTTTTGATCAGTGTGTCCCTTGTGTTCTATCAGCCGGATGTTGTGATTCCAATGTAAAATCCAATTGGGACTAAACACCTGGGAGTAGGTGCCAGATATATCAATCATCAGTATGATTAGATGAAAACTACATCCAGAGTACTTCCACGACAGCATCCTTCCAGGTGGGCATTAAGGATGTTAAATATTGGTTAACTGACTAGTCGAGTAGTCGATGGAAATTCCATCGACTACTCAATAGGCACTTCCGCATTCCTCCTTTGAAATGCACAAGAGCCCCCATTGGGACTCTTGTACATTTCAAAGGAGGAATGCGGAACTCGGTGTGTAGCCCAGGGCCAACGGGAAGTCTCACTGACTCCTGGATGCATGCGGCGTGCCAGCTTTGAAATGTACAAGAGTCCCCAGCGGGGGCTCTTGTGAATTTCAAAGCCACAGTGCAGCATGGAGCCCAGGGTCAGCGGGGGACTCAAAGTCCCCCGCTGACTCCAGGCTTCATGCTGCACTGCCTATTTGAAATGCTGCGCGGAGCCCAGCTGAGCCCGAGCTCCACAGCACCACTTTGAAATGCCGCCTCAATGTTTCAAAGAGGCAACGCCACACAGCTGAGCTCGGGCTCAGCTGTGCAGGGCTGCCCTTCTGAAATGCGGAGTTCAAAGGGCAGCGCCACACAGCTGAGCTGCCAGGGATCAGCTGTGTGGCGCTGCCCTTTGACCACCGCCTCCGCGTTTCAAAGGGACAGCCCTGCACCGCTGACCCTTTGAAGTACTTCCCCCCCCCCCCCGGCTTGCTACCTCTATCTGATAGAGGAGGGCGGGGGAACGACTAGTCGACTGACTATCCGATAAGCTTTTGCTTATCAGATAGTCAACTAGTCCTTAACATCCTTAGTGGGCATTGCTAGAGTTTTCAGCTTCTTAATACATATGTGCCGGAGAATGGCATATGGGAGGAGAGCTGGCAGAAGGGACAGTGACTTGGAGGAGAGTGGGAAAGAAGGAAGGTATGTTAAGATTTTCACTTTTACTCAGAGTTTCAAGAAAACCTCATCAACTGCAAAGAAAATCTTACATTCTCTCTCTTTCTCTTTACAACATACACCCCTCCTGGAAATGGGATCACATGCTTGGGCACCATATTATGTTATGTTGAACAGTGAACTTTTAAAAGGCCAGTGTAAAAAAAATGACACTTTCATCGGAGACAGGATTGTTGCAGCCCTGTCAGCCTCAGAATATTAGAGACACAAGGAGAATGGGGCAATATCTTTTATTGGACCAACTACTGTTGGTGAGAGAGACTTGTATAAACCCAAAGCTTGTCTCTCTCACCAAAGAAAGTTGGTCCAATCAAAGAACTAGTTAACCATAATCCAGCAGGTGCAAAAAATGCACTTCAGCTACAAACTGATTGCCTTTTATTACTTCATCTGGAACCAGCTACCTCTCCAAGAAGCAATCTTCCTGAACCATGACCTGATAAAATAGATTTTGCTGCCATCATCAGTTGGTGCTGGCAAACCTAATTCAATGAGGTGTTTGCCACAGACAAGGAGAGGCCTTAAAATGCTTATACTTTTCCCATGCAATAAGGGAATGTTTAAAAATGATAGGAAACTAGGAGTCATTGGCTAGTCCACCCGAGGGAAGGAACCAAAGACCCTAGGGTAAGGAACAGCCCTGGTTTGGAAGGCTTTGCTGGAATGGAAACAGTTTTAAGGAGAGTTTGTAATGAGTTTGTGTAGTGAGGTTTCAGTGTTAGACTTATCTAAGCGTTTTTTGTTATTTTGAGTTTGTCGTTTACTTTGCTCTGCCTGTTTTCACTTATTTCCAGTTAAATCCTACTGCTTGTACTTAATAAAATCACTTCCAGGAAGTTAACAATAAGAAAGTCAGACTTTGCTCTGAAGGCTCCATTAGTTTACAACTTAGTTTAATCACTCATCTTCTTTATATTTACACAGAGACGTTTTCTGAATGGCAGTCTACATTATTAAATGGGTAGATGCAAAAAGAAAAAAAATTTAAAGCACCTGAAACCTAAAATTGGACATTTGGTGTCTTCAGAACATATAGTAACACAAACAGAAAACATTTTCCATTTTGTGCTGCTACTAGGTAATAAAAAACACTGAGAAATTTCTTAGCAACACCTATTGTTTAACCAGTGCCAAACATAATCTAACACTCCCCCAAACACAAAAATCCCAAAAACTCTCCCTACCGCAGTATACTCAGCTGTCACAAAAACCAGATGAAACTGTTCAGTTAATTCAGCAATAACAGAGTTCATCTCTAATGTTTCCTAACCTAGCAATACAATCAAAGGATGGTAAAGGTCAATCCAAGAGACCTGCAGCTGCTGTAAATGTGACAAGGCGTTTCTTTAGAAAAGGACAAAGCCATAGCTAAATATATGTATGTATATTTATATTATGCATACACCCCTCTTCCATTCCTCATAACATGTCAGTTCGGGGAAAAAAAAAATGTTTCAACCTAACCTCTCTACTGAGAAACCGATCAGCAACCAATCTAGGCTGATGGGTTTCTTTATAATCACGGATAAGTGAGGACATTTCTGTCACTGTTGCTTTGCTGACCTACTGGATTTTTTTTTTCTTGAGAGCAGGAAGATTATGGGAAGACACATGATTCCTATTCCTGGACTCTGCTTGATTTCAATACCCTGATTACTTATAAGAAATGGGTCAGTAATGACCACAGAGGAACAGAGTCATGGACACTGGACCAAGACAAGTCTAGCAACATCGTACCTTCAGTTTATATCAAATTTAAATATACTATGATTATTCACACTACAAAATAGTAAAGAAATACAACTAAAAGTTTAGTGTTTAGGATTATTACTACAGAACGCAACATTCTTCCCCACCTCTCAAATAAGGGTGCCCGCTGATTTGTGAGAAAATCCAATAATTTGACCACATTGTGCTTTAAAACAACATTAGTATTATGGAGGGCTTTTTTCAGCAGGGTAAATCAGTACTGTGAAACCACTTAAAATGCTATTCTCATTCAGCTTTATAAGGACCCCAATGGAAGGCTTTTATCAACAGAGATAAAACCTAGCCAATAAGCATGGACTGTGCTCTGCAGTTATCACTGTTCCCAGAAATTTCTTCAGCTCCTAAAACACTTTTGTTCCTTAAAATAAACATTAATAAATTAAAAAACAAATGCTATTATCTAATGGTGAAATGCTCAGTGCTTATCCAATATGGGTGGTTTTCACTAGTTCTTCATAGGGCTTCCAATTTATGCCTTAATTATGATTGGTCTACACTCTTTTATTGTCAGAAATGAGGAAAATCTGTTCTTAATAGAAGTCCCTCTAGAATGCATATGTCCTGTGAAGACTTGCGCAGTAGGGCATCACACAGAAAAGCACAAAAAGTTCAATTTTCACAATATAAGAACACTAAACAGTGGTTTACCAGGAGAGTAGAGAATTTTAATATTGTAGCATTTTAAGGATGGTAATTATTTCACCACTCAACAACAAAAAAACCCAGAAACTTCACTACTGAGAGAACCATTTTAAGAAACTGGATAATCAAATGAACAAATTGCAAACCTAGGAAACCTTTCATATTGCACTATAGGCCAACCAGAACAGCTGAAAAGGTTTGTACTTTGGAGAAATATGCTTTTTGCTTGTTCTCCATGAAACCTCACTGAAATTAACAGGATTGCAGGTGAATAAACATAAGATAAAATTTTGACTCTAAGGGTCTCAAAATCTCACACTGATAGGCAACAAACCAAACAACATGCCACTGTTGATTCAGTATATTAATTTCTTATGTAATTCCTTTTAATATGTATGCATAGAGTTTGAATACCTATCTCTTCCCCTTCTCCTGTCATTAAAACACTGAAAACAGCGAAGTGAACGCACTTACACAGGAGAGGAGAGAAATTTGCACAGCATACTCAGAAACTGAATTATAGAGCACTAGAAGATTTTACACAGCATTGCTCAGGTCCTTAACTCAATTAGGCTTTTTTTCTTCAATTAAATCGTTAGGATAGGTAGGGCTGTGAATGAAATTGTCCTGGGAAAAAAAGGACTACTCCAAGCCCCCTCTCACCGCAGCGGCTTGGGGCCAGGTGAAGAAGGACCTCTCTATGGCTGCTGCAGCTTCAGTGGGAACAGCCAGAGAAAGGGGGCATGTCCCTCGGCTGGGGCAGGTTCAGGTTTGTCTGTACCTTGTCCCCCACCCCACCCTCCGGAGCCAGAGTGAGGAATACAGGCAATTGTGCACTTTCCCCTTGCTTCCTGACGAAGGGGAACAGCCAGCAATGTTCCCATATGAATGGGGTGGGGGGAGCTTCAGCCTTCCCCCCAAGGACACCAGGGGGGTGGCTCAGAACTGGGGCAGTACTGGATGGTGCTCTCACCCAGCCCCTTTCACCTGTCTGATGATTGTCTCCTTTCTGTATGGATTTATAAGAAGCAATCCCTTTCTGGGTACATCCCAGTTTCCTGGCAAAAGCAAACCCTTATCTTAGTTTAAGTAACGATAAGAGGAAGCTGCATATCGAATTTGCTGGTCCTAGCTCTTACTAGGTATGTTAGTTAGCAGGTATTGGAATAGTAGTGTAACCACATGAAATCATTGTGGTCACGTTATTATTCAGGAGTCCCCGGGGGGGGGGCGGGGGGGGAGGGGCAGGGCTGGCAGCCAGTGAGCTCCCGGCCCCACTCCCAGGCACGGGGTGGCAAAGGGAGCTGGTCTGTGAGGGGAGCCAGTTTACAAACCAGCTCCCCTCGCTGACTGACTGCCTGCCACCCCACACTGCCTCCTTTGATAGAGAGGCAGCAGTGTAGGGTGGCAGCAGCCCCTGTCTGTGGGAGGTCTGAGCTCCCCATGGACAGAGACTGCTCTGAGAAACGTGGAACAGCTGCTGTCCGCGGGGAGCTCGGACCACCCGTGGACAGGGACTGCTACCACGAAGCAGCCTCTGCCCTTGGCAGGCCCGGGCTTGTCATGGACAGAGGCTGCTTTGCAGCGGCCTTCCCTTCCGCCGCCCCCACTCAACACGGAATTAGTGCTTTTAAGCTAGCTCCCCCCAGCACTGTCTCTTGCTCCCCCCCTTGCTGCCTCTGATACATAGGCTGCAAGGGGGAAGAATGCAAGTAGCTGACCAGATTAACCAATAAACCTAGGCTTATTGGTTAGTCGTCTAGTCGACTACTCTTTGACAACCCTAGCTTTTACAGTTTAGAAGGAGCTCTTGAACAAAGAAAACAAACCAAAACAAAAAAAAATAGGCAGACACACACATGCACAAACAGACAGACAAACACTCCCAAATATATAGTAGAAATGAGCTGATGGCTAAAACTTCCTCGGGTCTTATTTTCACAACTGTGTGTCTCTAAGTCAACATGTAGCATTTTAACATGACTCCAATTGCTGATTCAAAGTTCATAAAGCACTGATCAAACTGAATCATTCAGAGAATCAAACAGCCTCACAATGAATCACAAATATACAATATGAATGAAAAGAGAGACCAATTTAAGTGGATGGAAAGATTTCAAATGTTTACTTGAAAAAGGAACTATGATCACCAATGGACATTTAACAAACTTTTAAATAGTCTGTAGTAACTAAATAGCTTCCACAGATGGGTCACCTCTTCTCTTCCTTTCTGTCTCTCTCTCCTCTCCCTTGCAGGAGAATGTCATTATTAAGACACAACAGAATGGGGAGGAGGAGGAGAATTCCTTGCACTTTTGCAGCACAAAGAGAAAGGAGTGAAAAGCTCTGGGTAGGATTTGAGTGCTCCATCTCGTCTTAATCTTAACTTCATACACTGAAAAAGCAGGTTCAAACAGAACAGCTGTTTTACATACCTTGAATGCAATACATAAACATACCAAAAGGTCCTTTAAGGGACCAGCTCTGTATTAGGTAACATGGCAAGTTATCCTGGATAGTTCAAAAGAGGCAACTAACACCTGAATCACATATAAAAAGCCAAAATGTTGTCTGCAAAGTATCCTTTGTACCAAATAAGAAATTCTACTAAAACAAACCAACCATAAATCAGTATTAATAAAACTGCATTTATCTTTTCCATGAGCTCCATCAGTGCATATATATTTCCTAAAATATTATAACAGGAGGCAGATTAGTCACAACAATATCATGATTTCTTTATATATGAAATAGTTCAACATTTTTCCTAACACACATGTATCATAGTATTTCATATAAGTTTGCAGTCATTCTTTTTCTTTTCCCCTCTGACTTAAACCAGAACTGCCATTGTACTATTAGATACAAAACTCAACCAAAGACCTGATCAGCAGGACCCTGTAGGTTATGTTTCTTCAGTTACATTTTGAGAAATTATTTTTTCTTCAAACAGGGCAGAGATATCTATTCAATAACAGGTCAGGATTATTCTCTCCTTGAGGCAGAACACTAAAGGAAGCATGTTTGTGCTAACCAGAAGAATGTTATAATGCAGAAAATTAGAGCTATGTCAAATGTCACTTAGAATTAATACTGTATAGCAAGGTGGTGTTTTTCAATTGTTGGTAAACAAACATCATCAGAAGATCAGATTGAGAGCAAAGAGAAGAAAAACAGTACAGGCACAAATGAATTAATTCACTTTTTCCAAACAAAGCCTGGTGCCATTAAGCCCAGCAGGTTATTGCAAAGGAAGCTTTCCTTGACTTGTGCACATTTTGCTCATACACTTTCCTGAACAACCACTCCATGAACAGCTGGGTGCCTCTGCTTGAATGGACAGAGAAAAGGAGAGGCATGTTAACATCGGCCAGTTGAGCATTACTATTGTACATTCCTTCCTCTCTGTCCTCTATCTCAATCTCTATTTACTAATGGAACCTGACCTTTCAAAAAAGACTCATTATGACTCAGGAATTCTCCTCCTCACATTCAGAGGGGAAAAAAACTTAGTCATAAAGGGATTTTTTTAAGTGCTCATCTATTGTACCAGTTGCAGTTTTCATCCAAATGGAACAATTAACATCTATGAAGCAAATCTACCTTTTCCTTTGGTTTTATTTTTAATTTTCTAATTATTTTTATATATATAATTGCTTCTCCAGTTCTTTAAAAATCAAAGTAATGTGGCATCATACCATTAATACAATACATTGTTTTGCTTTTAAAAAAAAAAACCTGAATAATTTAACTAAGTTGGTTCCTAAGAGCTCTCAAACATGGCCATGTCACACCATAAAGACAACCTCATGGCCTCTTCGCTCAACAGTTAAATAGCAAAAAGCACTGCTCATAATTTAATACTACTTGAAACAGTGTATTTGTTGTAAACAAGATTCATTATCTAACCACACTATCCTGCAAAAAAAAAAAAAAAGACACTATCTGCTTAGACAAATTACGAATCTGACAACTACTATATTTAACCAATTTTTTAAAAGGACTTGAATCCATCTAATGTTTATTTTTTCCAAATAATTACATTATGTGAGAACATAGTAAAAGGACATGATCCATTCTTACTTGGCCAGAAGGAATTGTCTTCTGTGTTCAGTAACTTCTTCTTGAGACGCCCACGAAGTTTGATGTGACTATTTCCCATTTTGTTTGTATACAGTGGGATAAGTTCCTCTTCATCATCATTGTAGTTTGCCTGCCACTTGCTTCTGTGCAAACACCCAACCATCGGGTCTGACGGCAGGCAGGGCACATAAGCAATCATTGTAAGATGCTGCTCCAAAGGATGTCCTTAGGATTCCCAGTGGCTAGTTTGGAGCAGAAGGAGTGGCCTGTTCATAACTATTTAATTTGTGGGCTATTTGGAACAGGATTTTGTAATCATTAAAAAATGATCTGACTATGCAGATGACATTTTGGATGCTCTATATATCAGTATTTTCCTATTCTCAGCCTGATTCTTGCAGTGAAGGAACAGAAAAATATCAGCAGCACAAACAGATCCTTCTGCAAGAGATTTCAAACTTGTTCCTTGGTGCTCTCACTAAAGTCCGCTGCTTCTCTTAAGCTTTATCCCAGATTATCACCCTCTGAACAACAGGTACTATGGTCACACACAGATGGTCATATCTTAGAAGCTTATACAAGGATAACTTAGCATAGTCACGGCAACATGAACAGCTACAGAATCATAACCTGAAAGGAATCTGCCTTGATTAAGGTTATTTAAATTCTTTTTTGCATTCAGGTTAAAGAAAATGTGGGGGGAGGGTAAATGTTTGGATTTTATACATGTGAACTGGAGCAAGGATATCAGATTTTAAAATCAGCATCCTATTATTTGTTACAAAAAATGTAGGAAATAGCTCTCAGTTTAGTCTGTGGCTTTATTTGCAGTGCACCAATAAGTGAGCTAATCAATTATACATCACTTAGCATTTTATAACTGCTAGACACAAATTACTGAATTCTTGCAACACTCCTGTGATGTAGATACTGTCCCTACTTAAAGATGAAGACTCAGAGAGGTTTAGCAATTTGTCCCTGCTTCAAGTGGAAAAGCCAGGATGGATTAGAATTCAGATATATAACCAGTCACTAACTTCAAATGCAATCTACTGTCCATGCTGCCTCTCCTAAACATTGTGATCCCTGTAATCAGCATTTTAAATAATGGGACCTACATATTTGTAGCTGCATCAGTCTTGATACTATAACTCCCTCTACTTCTGTACATATGCACACATTGGTGCAGATATAATGGTCATCTTTCTGGTCTTCCATATAAGCCCAAGTGGGTGAAGAGGTTAGGTAATACTTTTGTGGGGAAGTTGCTACACTTCAAAGGCAGAGGTGCCCTTATTGACTATTTGATTAGCCAATTAATCGAAATTTTACATACCTAATCACATGACCTCCCATTCACTACCACAGAACAGCTTTGTGACAACTATAGCAATTGCTTACACACACTAATATTATTATGTCTACTGTAAGGCTTTTAGGTGCTGGAACAATTTGTACAGAGGGGTGCCTAAGAACCATTGAACCAAACCGAAGCATTTAACAAGGCGCTTTTCTAGACCAGACATGATCAATTATCCTTGTTGTCAAATGTGTGCCCCTGAAGTAATGCTAATACACAATAATGGGATCAGTAACAAAATCCAGTTTTAAAGAGTATATTTACCATGTGTTAAGAATTAATGTCTACACCTATTCTTTAAGATGGGGAAGTAATAGTGTACTCAATTAACCAATAAGCAAAAGCTTATAGGTTAAGCAGTGTTTCTCAACCTTTTTTTTGCTCATGGCCCCCTTCTGAGCCTCATTCATCATACGCCTGGCAGTTAAGTTTGGGTGGCCCCCTCAGAAACCTACTGTGGCCCCCTAATGTTCTGGTTTTTTTCCATGTGGCCCCCTAGAAATAACGCGTGGCCCCCTGGGGAGCCATATGACCCACGTTGAGAACCACTGGGTTAATGCATAGACTACATGCATTCCCCCACCCAAATAAATTTTTTAGCAGGCTGGCCAGCAGTTTGTCTCATTCCTGGCTTGAGATGGGTCCGGGACCCACCCCTGCTGCGGCTCTGCATTTAAAGTGTTAATAGGAGATAGGCGGGCAAGCAGTCCAGCTCTGTTCCAGCTCATACAGGGTCCAGAAGTTCAGACATGCTCCGCCCCCAGAGAGCAGCTGCTGTCACCCTGTATCAGACGCAGCAGCGCAGGGAAACAGGCAGCAGGTCCATGAGGGGAGCTGGTTTTTAAACTGGCTCCCCTCCCAGATCAGCTCCTGCCTGGCACCCCACATTGCTGCATCTGATACAGGGCAGCAGTGTGGAGTGGCAGGGGGCTCCTCGGGAGTGAGGCCAGATTGCACTAGCTGCCAGCCCCACCCCCACGGACTCTAGAATAGTCGAGTAACTGATAAGAATTCATGAGGTTATTCGACTATTCAATTAACCGATATTTAACATCCCTACTTTAAGTACAGACTAAATTTTTCCCATGAATCCTGAACATCCACATTTACAATAAAATTCTATAATTAAAATTCTGAGTTATTCAAAAATACAAAATCATGAACACTTAAAAAGAAACCACTGATTCATTCTCTCTCTTTGATAACTCATTTCTAGTACATTACAAACGCCCTCCCGTTGCCAATTCTTAGTTTGAAGCTGTTAATAAAAAGAAAAATACATCTTATACTTTGTCTGATAATACAATACTGTGGGTGAAATCCTGGCTCCATTTAAGTCAATAGCAAAACTCATATCTGACTTTAAAGGGGCCGGGATTTCACTTTATATCTTCAAAAGCAGCCTGTGAACAAAATTCTTACGGTTACACTGCTATATTAACATAATTTTTGTTTTCTAAAAGAAAACTATCAATTGCTTTTTCAGCTCTAAACTGTCATTTACACACAAACCCCCCCACAATAGCACTTATTTCCAGCACTACCTGTTTTTACATCATTTAACTACTAATAATGTAGGTTATTAACCTGTGACTGCATTCAGGGTTTTGACAGCTAGCCTTCTATCACCCTATTTATAACCATCTCCTTATTTTCAAGTTCTGCTCCTTGAAAGAAAACTGATTACATTACACATAAAACTGTCAGGGGCTGATGGAATCACAGGCATGTGGACATTCAGTATTAAGAGAAAACCATCCTGTTGTGTCTAGGCATTCCCAAGATCTCAAAATGTGCTATAACATGAAGGAGTGTGGGTACAGAATACATATTTTGTATATCTATTATAGAGATACAGATACCAGCGATGCATATGGGGGAGTTAGGGAGCACGTGCTCCTCAAACGCCATGAGTGGGAGGGGCAAGGAGCCAGCCATCAGCCAGTGGCAGGGCCTGGCCCCTGCAGCAGGGATCCAGACACACACACCATGCACTCTCCAGCAGCAGTGGTGGAAGCGGAGCAAGGCGGCCCCAGCTTGCTCTGCTTGGTCAGACAAACACATTCCAATGATTTGCTCTTTGTCCCTTCCCAGAAGCTTTGAAAGGGGAGAGGTGCATGCCTCCAGGGCAGCAAAGATCAAAAAGCTGAGCAGAGCCATTAAGGCAGGCACTGTGGGATACTGGCAGAGGTCAGATCTTTCCACAAAACAAACAGCAGTGTCTAAGCTGGCTCTTTGTCGACAATAAAGGGATGGGAAAAGAAAGTCTCTTGTAGGGGTGGAAGTTGTTTGTGGCAGAAACTGGGTGTTTTTCCCAGCAAAAAAGTGGCATTGCAGTGTGAACACTTTTGTTGTTTTGTCACCAAAAGGCAGGTTTTGACAACAGAACTTGGTAGTGCACACGTGATCTCAGACTTGTGTCCAAGCTCAAGGACCATGCAGAGAGGGAGGATCCCAAAGAAGACTGTAGCCTGATCCTGGAAGTCTCAGTTAAACAGTCCCTTAGTCAGAGCCCCTGAGCTCTAATTAGCTGCCATGGGCTAGCCTCAAGTTTTTAATTGCAGTGTAGCCGAATTCCCAGTTCAGGAAAACTAAGAGGAGGGGATTTCCCCCACAGTGAATCACCGTAGATGAAGGCCTTGTCTACACAAGAATATTAGGTTGGCTTAAACTAAGTCAGTCTGAGATGTGAAAAATTCACACTTCCAAGTGGTGATGTTAAGATGACTTAGATCCCCATACAGATAATTCTTCTGTTAACCTTGCTACAACTTCACAAGGAGGTGGATTACCTATATTAACAGAAGCCCTCCTGTTGGCAGAGGTACTACCTACACTGAAGTGCTAACAGCGGCACAGTCCTGAGAGAAAGAAAACAAACTGCAAACCCTTAAAAGAGAAGACGGTTGAAGTGAAGGACCTCCAGACAATACAGTCCAGCATCACGGGAGGATGCTGGCCACACGCTGGATTCCCTCTGGGACAGAGGAAATGCTGAGAAATTGTTCAGGGGCAATAGAAATGTGAAACCTGAAGCCGAATCTTTATTTTTGTGTTACTTGTATGCATCTGTTTCCCCTTACAATTTAATCTTTGAATCTCTAGGTGTGTGGGGGTGGGGCCTATTAAATAAACATTTTGTTTATATTTAATCACAAGCAGGATTCTGGCATGCAAACGGTGTGGAGTCTGTATGCCAAAGTGAATTGATAACAGGGCAGGTTTCACTTCTTCACGGAAGAGGGAGCAAAGGGGAAAAGTCTTGAGTATCTGCCAATTTACTCAGGATACATGGATTTGGAAAAACTAGGGACTGAAAGGGCTAGTGAAGTCACCCTGCAAGCAGTAACTAGGCCAGTGGAAGCCAGGGTGAGACCGTATGCTTGTAGGCTGGAAACTGGTATCAGGGCTCTGACTCATAAAAGCACATTAAGTGCCATTAAGGCACCAAAGGCTACAGTGCAGGAAGTGGCAGAACCCCTTTCCGGTGTGAATATGCTCAAAAACGTCATACCGGGTAAGTTAAAATACCATGAGACGTCAACTGTAGGTGCATGCACAACAGCCAAAAATGTGCATGTAGTGTTCAGCCATTACTTCAAGCCAGCAGATGGACATAAATCTGCTTCATTCAATGACTAAGTCCTGTTTGATCAGCCAACAGTGCAAATTATGAATCTCTATATAACATCATAACCAGATCCAACTAGCTTTTTTGCTGGAGCTTAACAATACAGGTCCTCAAAACATATTGCTAAATGTTGCCCTATTTTGACAGTGATTCTGTTTTAAGGATGCTAGGGGATTAATGTATTTTGTATGCTTGTTTTAAATTAAAAGTAAGATTCTACCTTATTTGAAATGCAACAGCATTCTCAGACTAAAATCTACAAAACACCAACACTATGCATTCAGGTAAATAAAATGATGCACACAAAACTTTGTCACATTGTTATTACTCGCTATCACCTATGTAATAGAAACAACATTCAGCACTTATATTATGCATTTCTTTTTGTCAATGAGCTGTATAAACAATAGCTAATGTTTACTACATCTTTGCCATGTGGGAATTATCTTAATTTTACAAATGAGTAACTTATGCACAGCAGGAAAGGTTAACATGCTCAACACCAAAGAACTAGTCAGTGTTAAAGCTAGGATTAGAACACAGCAGTGCCTGGCTCCCAGGCCTGTGTGCAGCCCAGAACCAATTTAATTCCCACTATGTTCATGCTAAGACATGCATTTAAAAAAATAAACAATAAGCCCTTACATTTTCAGTCTCATGCATGTTTAAAAAAAAAAATCAACCTTTCAAACGAGATGCTGAAGTGACTTTTACTTGTTTTTTAAAGTGACTCAAACATGAATAGCTTTTAGCATAAATACCAAAATACATCAATCAACACAGACCATTAGCATCTACGGACTTCACAGTCAGGCTCTGCCCCAGCTTCACACTGTTCAGGACACAACTCTCTCATGAAACATCACACTCTCTGGCATTAACTCCATTCTTGACTCTCTTGTGGAATTAAAAAAAAAAAGTGCTTGTGACTAACCCTGTTAACTTGCATTTAAAAGAAAAAACAAGGTGCACACATACACGTCAGAGTTGCATCATATTATTTAAAGAATACAAAAATACAATATATAATATACAAACTCAAGATTAATGGTGCTGGTGTGCAAAACAATTCAGATATAAATCCACACACAGAGTAGGAACTTGGGTAGTTTAATTGCTGGTGTCTAAATAGTCAGAGGTAGGCTCAAAATGTGACCTGAAAGCACAATCCCAAATTTCTGAAGAACCTGAACAATACACTATTTGCCCACAAAACCAGCAGACAAGCTTGCCACTAAACAAAGCTGAGTATGCACTTTCACCTTTCTCTCTACAAAACAAAGCCCTAAGGAGAAAAAAAATCCAACATTCCTCTCCCTTCCCCCAAAGCTGAGTAAACAAATTTAAGAGTCTTGCTTTCCAACACTTTTCAAGCAGCATGACTGTACCACTAATATCCCCAATTAATACTCCTAAATTCAAGTGCATTTCAGAATTGTTCACCTTGGTGTTTAAACCTTCCACAGACTTGGTTGCATCTTATCCCACTGACCTGGTGTGTCTGTATTATGTCCCCAGCCTTCTACCTGTCTTACATGTAATCTCTCAACTAATGATGTGAAAACCTTCTCTTCTGCTGTTCTTGTTATCTGGAACAGCCTTCCCATATTTCCCTACTCCAGGGATGGCCAACCTGTGGCTCTTGAGCTAGATGCGGCTCTTTGCTCACAGAAATGCGGCTCTCAGGGTTACAGCTTGTTCGGAGCCGCATGCCTGCTCTGTGCATGCGCCCCAGTTCCTGGAGGGAGAAGTGCATGGCTGTGGCAGCTCCAGTGAGACCCAGACATTGGGTAAGAATGGGAGTGGGGGTTCCTGGCTCTGGGGGACAGGGAGGGCATTGGGTTAGAGTGGGGGGAGCTGGAGTGGCCTGGGGGAGGGGAAGGGCATTGGGTTAGGGATGGGACTGGGGGTGCCTGACTCTGGGGGAGTGGCTTTTTGCTCGACTATCCACAGCTCTTTTGGCTCTTCATGTCTAACTGGTTGGCTACCCCTTCCCTACACCATCAACTCTGTTTTCAGCTATGAACATGTAATTTCCCTCTCTTCTATGCCTCTAATTTCACTCTTCCTCAGCTATCATTAATTATTTATTTTCATTACTACTGTTTGACCCAATGAAGCATTTTGGGATCACATCAAAGATAATAATGAAAATTATTATTATTACTGTTATTATTAATAACAATAAATTGCAAGATACCTGTTTGCAGTCCCTGAACATTTAAAAACAAGCTTAAACATGTATTTCAGTCTTCTTTACTTTCAGTCTGAAAAGGCCTATTTTAACAGCAACATCAGTGTCATGTGTTTGATATTAGCTTTGCAATGTTTAAACAAGAAAGCAAACAAAACCAGCTGTATAAGCAGTAGGTAAATGAGTAGAATCCTTTTACAGGTTTTCTCTTTATCTTTGTTGCCACCAGAGGCAAGACTTTAGCTGAGATTGTTTCAGTTAGTATAATTTGTGAATCAAATTTTATGAAGGGGAGTTGTACATTTTTGGGACTAAGGTTAAAAAAAGTAATTAGAAATGCAGAAGTAAGTTGACAATTGTTCTAATGAGAAATTATTACTGGAGGCTGCTAAAACAAAAGCTATTATGCTACATTATTTTAGGGCCCTGGTCCCATGCAGCTGTAGCAGCATCAGAAACATGGAACGAAAGATGATCAGCAAAAAAGGGGGGGGGCGGGATCTCTAATCTGGAGCAACAATGGAATGACAAAGCTGGTAACGCTGGTACACCCAAGCACCACTACAGCGAAGGATTCATTTACATCTGTGAAAAACAGCTCATTTTACAGCTCACATTAAATGGCAATTCAGACACAGTTGCAGTAGGATTACCAGTGTCAGGCCTGCTTATTAAACCCATTACCATGGTAACCAAAGAAAGTAATCTTCCCCACTACCACTCCCTCCGCAATCCCTTTATAGATTTAAAAGGCAAAAGAGGAAAATGCTTTTTTAAGGGGGGGCGTGAAAGGGGGAGGAGACTTAGCACTTTGAAAATATCTTCATTTCCTTTCCAAAGCTTTTCTGTACTTAAAAATCATAGTGGAATTGAATTTTCAAAACAAAAACCAAGAAAAAAAAAAGAGACTTTCTAGGGTCAGTGTTATAAATCAATGTTTCTCAACCAGTGTTATGAGTACCCCTACGGGTACTCAAGAGAAGTCTGGGGGGTACTTCAACACAACTGAAATTTGGAGAAAACTGAATTTTTGTTTTAAGTTTTACAGTGCTTTATTATTTTTGTACTTTTTACACCCAAAAATTTCATTGCCCGCCCAGCTACAATTAAGTTGTTTAAACAAACATGTTGCAATGGTAGAAAAAAATTGTGTGCGTCTGAAAACTATAGGTACTGTGGGTACTTATATTTTTTAAAGGGGTTACTTATTTGTTTTTGAAAAGGGGGTACTTTATAAAAAAAGGTTGAGAAACACTGTCATAAATGGCCTTTTGTTAGGCCATGGAAAGAGATATTATTCTGATACTTCCATAATGGATTATGAATTAGAAGTTCTGTTTGGTCTGCCTTCCTATGTTATCACTCAGAAGTGTAGCCATTTTAGTCTGTTACTTTAAAAACAATGAGAAGTCCTGTGGCACCTTAGAGACTAACAAAAACGTATAGTATCACCAGCTTTTGTGGGTAAAACCCACTTGATGACCTCAGCATCTGAGGACGTGGATTTTACCCATGAAAGCGCATGATACTATATATATATTTTTTAGGGTTGCCAGATACTTTCCCAAAAAATACCGAACATGGAGGGGGGGGGGGGAAATTGGTCGAGGAAAAAAAAGGGGGGGGAAGGGAGGGAAGCAAAGTTGTTGAGCAAAATCCCAGCGCTACACACTCCTCTCTCCCCCCCACTCCCGCTAGACACTGCAGGGGAGGAATGTCCCAAGCAGTCTTCCTGTCCGGTATTTTCTGGGGTTTTTTTTGTTTTTAACCGGACAGAGGCCATAGATACCGGGCCAATACCGGACACCTGGGAACCCTAATATTTCTGTTAGTCTCTGAGGGTATGTCTACACTAAGACATTATTTTGAAATAACTGATTTGAAATAATAATTCCTGAAATAACTATTTTGAAATAGTGCGTCCACACTACAGGGAAGCCTCAAAATTAGTCCAACACGGGCCAATGTGGATGTGCTACCTCGACTTAGAGCTCCAGGAAGCACTGGGGAGTAATTACTTTGAATGACTCTGGGAAACAGTTATTTTGAAATAGCAGGAGTGGAGTGTCCACTACCACTATTTCGAAATAACTATTTCAAAATATGCATTATTATTTCAAAATAACCAACCCCTTATTTCAAAACAACAGGCTTGGTAGCGTGGATGCTCTGCTTGTTATTTCAAAATATCTCCCTAGTATAGACCAGAGCTAAGGTGCCCCAGGACTACCTGTTTTTGTTATCACTTGTAATTATAAAAATATAGTGCCATCTACTGGTCAACCACAAAATTATATAAAGGCCCAATCCTGCACGATGTAGAATCAGAATAATTTTTCTTCTCTCGTGACAATTTGAGATTCTGAACATTTTTCCTGTCTTAACTTTAAATAAGGGGGGAAAAGTCAAAACCTCAAAAATTTCACATACTGGTCTTTTTTTCTTTTAACTCAGGCAATCAAATTCTATTGCTTCTATTTCAATAGTTTTAATTATTTTTAAACTAAAATTTCAAAATGAAAAGTAATTTAGAACTGGAAAATGCACTTAGCATCTCACAGGATCCAAAGCACCACAGCATGATTTCCAAAATGTTAACAGGGTTTTTTGCAGGGTTGTTTTAAAGCTTTTTACTGCAACACAATGAGTTGCATGCAGACAACTGCCTTTCAGCCTTCTGTAAAACACAAGTGAAGCTTAGTTTCAGTACTGAGTACTCAAAGCAAATTTGTGTCAAAAGCATTATCAGAAGGTGTAAACACGGGAGCCCAGCTTTACTTCACTTCTTTGTGTATCTATTGTTTGCTGTGGTTCAGAAAACAACAGTTCTGGCCAAGCATGACAAACACATCTACATCTTCAGAGGGCTTGCTGAGTTAGTCTGTAACAGGGAAAACTTAAAAAACAACAAATAGTGTAGGAGCACCTTAAAGACTAACAAAACATGTAGATGGCATCATGAGCTTTCATGGACACATCCGCTTCTTCAGATGATAGCAGTTTTACATCTACATCTATCAGACAGTCATTTTCACCATTTCCAGAGCAGACCACTTCAGAGTTGAGTAAACCATTTGGGTCCTGCAGGATGAGGGAAATTGCTACATGTAATTTTCACATGACAAAGTAGTGGGCTATTAAAAGAAAGACAGATTGTAATACCTTTATGCCGGCTGCATATTATTTAACATTTATGCTGTATAGTACAGTAACTTATTTGGCAAGAAGTGTCCTAGCAACGAATGGTACTGCTAGTGGTAATCCAAGGTAAGCAGTTTGGTAGAATATGGCCCTCAATTAGCAGAGGTAATCAAACCATATTTTCAGGTATTAGCCAAAAATGTAATCACTGCATGTTGCTTCGCTAATGGCTACCTTTGAAAATAAGAATCTCCTCCTCTTGACCATTCTCCTTAATGTGGGTTTAATGCATGGGAGGAATTTTTACTAGTATTATTATGATTTTTAAAAGGCCAACATCTAAGAAGACTATTTGACTCAACTGGTAAGCATGTGGTTATTCTGTCTCCCCACCCACCCCCCATCATACATTTGTTTCAATGTAACAGTTACAAGCCCTCTTGTAAACACAGATAAAATCTGAACTTTAGCAACAACAACAAAAACATACATGAATTGGCCTTGAATAATAGCTTGTATCAATAAATATTAGGGTATGTCTACACTAGCTCGTTAATTCGAGCTAGGTAGGCAAATCAGGCAACCGGAGTTGCAAATGAAGCCCGGGATTTAAATATCCCGGGCTTTATTTGCATGTTCCCGTCCGGCCGCCATTTTTAAATCCCCCTTCGTCCGAACAAACTGCCCGCGGCTACACGCGGCAGTTTAAAGTTAACCCGAACTAAGTCCTTAGTTCGGATTAACTGTTACTCCTCGTTGAATGAGAAGTAACAGTTAATCCGAACTAAGGACTTAGTTTGGATTAACTTTAAACTGCCGCGTGTAACCGCGGGCAGTTCGTTCGGACGAAGGGGGATTTAAAAATGGCGGCCAGACGGGAACATGCAACTAAAGCCCGGGATATTTAAATCCCGGGCTTCGTTTGCAACTCCGGTTGCCTGATTTGCCTACCTAGCTCGAATTAACGAGCTAGTGTAGACATACTCTTACTGTTTTAAGCCATAATGGTACGGCAGAAAACATAATAGTCTTTGCAAATCTAAAGTATTATTCAGCCTCTTAATTATTAGAGAAACATATTGTGGAAACAAACTGGAAGAATTAGCTGCTTAAAGAGTTAATGTTAATACACAGTATGTATACAACTGTTGGGGGGGGGGGGAGGGATATATTTGGAAAGAAGAATTAGATTAGCTCTAGGATTTATAGATCCTGGCAGAGGAAGGCATCTAATTCCACCAGCTAAGCAATGATGAAAATATGTGCTGCTATTAACAAAGGAAAGATGAATCTGGTGAGTAGCAGTCCAAGTTAGCAGTATGTCATTCCAAAATAAACAGTCAAACCCCATAAGAGCAATAATACGTCAATCCAGTGTTCTATGGGTAACCAATGAAAATTGTTTAGAATCAAGAGTTATATGGACATATTTCTTGGAGATTGTGACGGGGAGGACCCACTCCCCAGAAGTGGAACCGATTCGCCCCGCGCCAACCTTCACAATATATGGGGCGCACGGTGCGTGGTTAGCCGCCTGTGCCGCCTGCTCCCAAGCGGCGCCGCGGCCAGAAGAACGCTGAATGCAGCAGTGGCAGCAACGTGCCAGACGGTACGTCCGGGGGTGGGGGGTGGAGTCGGGAGACATTACGGGAAACGTGCATCAGGGGAGGGGCTAATAGGGTGGGACCAGGTGGGCGGTTCAAAAGGGGTACAGCCACGGGGGGGGAGGGGGAGGAGAGAGAGCACGAGCGGGAGAGAGTGGGGTGGAGGAGTATTGGGAGTAAGGCAGAGGAAGGAAGCAGAGGAATAGAAGGGACGCGCTCCTCCACACCCGGCGTCCGGGGTAGAGACGCGGGGACGGGGCGGAGAAGCGCAAGCAAGGCGGGCCGGCTCCAAAGGCCCTCGGGGGTACGAAGTAGACCAGGGCGGGGCTATCTTGTGGTTAGCCCGCGGGCTGGTGCAGTTCGGCACAAGCCCCACCAGCCAGACAGGTCTCTGCCTGTACCTGTTCTTAAGGCCCTGGGCTGGAACCCATGAGAGAGTGCAGGCCTGGGTCCCCCTACCCCCACCCCCATTAGCAGGAGAGATATATTTGAAACTATGGTGGCTTGAGACCATAATAGACGATTACAGAGGCCGCAGCGTTGTAAAATTGTGCATAGAAGGGATGTCCAGGTAGCCGCCAGACCCAGGGTAGGCTGGGAAGAAGTGGGGAGCGGGGACATGCTCCTCCACAGAGATAACTATTAATATGCTCCTATTGATTTGCCACTTTTATTCCTAAAGCCTCTGGTTTAATGGTCAGTATTTCATGATGTAAAAATTAAATTAATGGATTAAACTAATTATATCTATTTATATTGCTGTCATCTCCATGATATCTAAGCACCTAACAAAATGATAAAATCCAACAGGCTGAACACAACAAATGGTATAATGGTAGAATATTCCCTTCTTCTTCCCCTCTATCAGTAGCTAATGTTCTAGCAGTGGAGTGAACTTTACATATTGGTCTGGAAGTGGTCTGAATCACAGTCATTTTCATCTTGTCAACAAGTGAGTTTCACAAACATAGACTGATTGCCAGAAAAGCTCTTTGACTCAGTCCCATGACTGCTCCCATCATGGGAAAACTTAAAAAATAGTCTAGTAGCACCTTAAAGACTAACAAAACATGCAGACGGTATCATGAGCTTTCGGGGAAGGAGCTTTCATCTGAAGAACGTTTCTCACATTGTGGGTCACAGCAAAGGGAGTAACCCCAGATTCTGCATGGCCACTATTCTACTCCTTCTGCAGGTGAGCAGGCAGGAGGACTGGGGGATGCATGGAGCCTTGCTTCTCCCTACACGCATTCCTCCTGTGAACACTACCAACTTTGGCAACAAAACAGTGAGAGCATATACACTGCAATGCAACTTTTGGGGAAACACCCATACCTGGAATTCAGATGTTTGCTTGTGGGTAGTGGTCCACAAGGTATTCAACCTGCACATCTTGAAAGGTCTGTTAAAAGTAAATGGCTCATCAAAGAACACTTAGCTCAAAAAGGAACAAAGGAGACAGCTCAATGAACTTTCCTGTGAACGATCTATCTGGGGTATATAGGTAATGGCTACTACTGTGATTATACAAACTCATGCATGGACATGTAACTTGTCCATGTGACTCCAAACACCATCTTGTCACCTGTAATTTTCCACAATGAGAGCAATGGTTTTCCCTTAACTTGGGAGAAGATATACAAGGCCCTGAAAACATCTCCATTTTGCTTCTTTCCTGCTCAAACCTCTGAACAATGAACTTTTACTACTGGGAGCCTTTTAACCAAGGGACTGAGGACCTTCCAATGATTTGGAAGCAACCAGAGACTTGTCAAGCTAGCAATTTATTCTATCACTACTACGAGCCTGAACCAAAAACTTTCCAAGAACTGGACATCCAACATTCTGCTCATCTGAAGAAGTGGGTTGTGCCCATGAAAGCTCATGATATCATACATATTTTGTTAGCCTTGGAAGTGCTACCAGACTATTTGTTGTTTTTTAAGTTTCTCCTGTTACAGACTAACTCAGCTACCTCTCTGAAGCTTTTTTACAATTATTGTCTGTATTCGATTACTTTAACCAATTTTAACTCTCACCCTTCTTCCTTCTTTTTTTTAATAAATAAAACTTCAGTTTTAGATACTAAATATTGGCAACAGCATGATTATTGGGTAAGGTCTGAGTTATACGTTGACCTAGACTTGGTCCTTTGGGGTCAGAAGTATCTTTTGTTTCATGACATAGGTTTTAAAGAACCACTCATTAAAGTTCAGCGGTTTTGGTGGTGATACAAGGACTGAAATGCCTAAGTAAACTGCTTTTCTGTGAAACATAAGTTTATTTTGTTTCTGGTCTGGTATATCTTATGAGAGAATAACCACAGTTTGGGGGAATGTCTCAGCAGTTTCTCCTGAATTTGGTATTCTCAGTTGTGACCAAGAGAGAAATTATTACAGTAAGACACAACACACTAAATATTAGAAAAATCTGATTGCAAAGCCACAAAAATTGGAAGGGAGACTTAAAAGGAGGGCCCACACTTTTCCATAGATGTAAAAAATTACTTTTAACTCATGTTTTGAAGATGACTGGTATTCACAGTAAAAATGTTCCTTTATAGCGGGAGCAACAAGAAAATCCTAATGTACCAAATGTCTCCATTCACCAACATGTAAATAAGGAAAAAAACTTTTCAAAAATTAACCAAAAAATCAACTATATTTTTAAAAGGAGTGGGAGAGTAGGAAATCATCTTTCAAAAAGCAGCACTTCCAAATACTACTTAACAGGCACATTTTAAATTCAAGTTAACTGGCAGAGTGCAAGAAGAACTTTCTGTAGTGCAGCAACCGCTACGAAAATTAAAAACCCTGGAGACGTGATGTAGTGAAGGGGGCTAACTCTAGTTGTTCTTTCTACAGCTTTTATGGGTAAGGTTTCCAGTCAGAAAACATTCCTCTGTAATCCCCAGAAAGGTTAAGTGTAAACTACAAGATAGTATAACTAGAAGAGTGAAGCTGACAGTTAAATGGCCCACTTCCAAGGTTACTAACTGCATTTTTTTAAAATCCAGGAACATACCTAATAGGAAAAACTTGTTACTATGTCGCAACACAGACCTGACTCATCAGTTCAAACTATGCTTAGTACAGGAAACTCTCAAACAACTTTTGTTCCCACCCAAAATACTTACTGAAAAAAAAAGAAACAAGAAAACAAAAAAAATAGTATCTAGCTTGAGCAGGTTTTTTGTTTTTTAACTGTAACACCACAAGTCTCACAACTAAGGGACATGGACCAGCCTGTAACAGTTTCCAAGGTCATAGTTTTTTCAACAAATAAATGAAAGGCTGTCGAGAGATTTAAAAATTTAATTGCAATTAATCGCTTGCACTGCCCCTTTGAAACGCTGCAGTGGCGTTTCAAAGGGGTAGCACTGCCGAAGACCAGGATCAGCTGGAGTTCACGCAGTGGTGGCATTTCAAAGGAGCAGCACTGTGGGAGCCCGGGATCAGCTGGAGTTCCCAGCTGATCCCGGCTCGGTGCAGCACTGCCCCTTGGAAAGGCCGTCCCGGCATTTCCAAGGGGCAGTGCTGCAAAAGCCCGGGATCAGCTGGAGTCCTCAGCTGACCCCAGGCTCTGTCCCTTGGAAAGGCTGCCCCAGTGTTTCCAAGGGGCAGCACTGCAGGAGCCCGGGGTCAGCTGGAGTCCCTAGCTGACCCCAGCTCCATGCCTCACTGCCCATTGGAAACACCAGGCTGACCGTGGGCTCCCGTGGTGCTGCCCCTTTGAAGCGCTGGACCGCACTTCAAAGTGGCAGCCTAACGTGGAGCTGGGGATCAGCTGGGCACTCCAGCTGATCCCAGGCTCCTAGTGCGCTGCCCCTTTGAAGCACCAGAATGATGCTTCAAAGGGGCAGTGCAGCATTAATGCCTGCGATTAACGTGTTAAAAAAAATTAACACATTAATCCTTCCCTGCGTTAATCGCAGGCGTTAATGCACATCAATTGACAGCCCTAAATAAATGATCTGTCTTTTTCTAAAAACTATTTACTTCATCATGGAATAAACACTTCAAATAAAGAGCTGGATTTTGGTTACTCAGACTTTCATTTACTCATATCCACATGACTACCTGTTTTCTCACAACAATGCACATATTTTGTGTGGATGTGACCCCCTGCTTGCACAATGCTTCCTTCTAACAACTACTTTATAGAGGATTAGGGCCTACTATACATAAAACTATGGCCTCATGGCATCTGGCAGTCAGAGCCTTAGGGACACGCAGAGCACGAGGTTGCATCCCTGATCTTGGCCTTCACGCTGCCCCTCGGCAATGAGTTCCAAAACTTGACTATGTGTTACAGTAAGAAGCATTTCTTTTTCTTTGTTTTAAACCTGCTGCCTATGAATTTCACGTCAATCCACCCTGGTTTTTGTGTTCCACGAAGGAGTAAATAAAACTTCTCTCTTCACTTACTCCATGCCATTTGGGATGTTATAGAACACTATCATTTATCCCCCATACTTGTCTTTTTCTCTCTAAGATAAAAATTCCAGTCTTTTTAATCTCTTTTTTTGTGGAAGCTGTTCCATACCTTAATCATATTTGTTGCCTGCCTCTGCATCTTGTACATCTCTAATATATCTCTTTTCAGATACAGCAACCAGAACTGCATGTGGTATTCAAGATATGGGCATACCATGCACTGTATAAGTGGCATTATGATATTTTTTATGTTATCTCTTTCCTAATGCTTCCTAATATTCTGTTAACATCTGTTTAATCTGTAGCACCAGTCAAAAAAAGTTAACAGAAGTATCCATAATGACTTTAAGATCCTTTTCTTAAGTGGTATCAGCTATTTTACCACCCCATCATTTTGTATGTATAGTAGGGATTATCTTAAAAGACAACAAATAGTTTAGTAGCACCTTAAAGACAAACAGAACATGTAGATGGTATCATGAGTTTTCGTGGGCAAAACCCACAAAAGCTCATAATACCATCTACATGTTTTGTAAGTTTTTACGGTGCTACTAGACTATTTGTTGTTTTTTAAGTTTTTCCTGTTACAGGCTAAGGGTACGCCTACACTACATTCCTCTTTCAAGAGAGGAATGCAAATGCAGCAGAGCGAAAATTGCAAATGAAGCGCAGATTTAAATTTCCCGCACTTCATTTGCATAATCTCATCCATTCAAAAAAAAGAAACGCTGTCTAGACACGGTTATTTCGAAAGAAAACCCTTCTTTCGAAATTACCCTTAAACCTCATTTTATAAGGAGTAAGGGTAATTTCGAAAGAAGGGTTTTCTTTCGAAATAACCGCATCTAGACAGCATTTATTTTTTCGAAATAGGGTATTTCGAAATAGTGCCCAGACGCAATTATGCAAATGAAGCGTGGGAAATTCAAATCTGCGCTTCATTTGCAATTTCATTTCTCTGCATTTGCATTCCTCTCTCAAAAGAGGAATGCAGTGTAGACATACCCTAACTTGGCTACCCCTCTGAAATAGGGATTATGTTTTCCAAAATGCAATATATTGCATTTATCAACAATTAATTTCATCTGCCTGCCATTATGTTGCCCAGTCACTAAGGTCAGTGAGAGTTTAATGTAACTCTTTACAGTCTGCTTTGGACTTAACTGTCTTATGTAACTCTGTATCATCTGCAAGCTTTGCCTCTCTCATTGTTAACCCCTTTTCCCAGATCATTTATGAATATGTTGAACAACACTGGACCCAGAGCAAATCCCTGGGGAGCACTGATACTTATCTCTCTCCATTCTGAAAACTCTGCATCTATTCCCACCATTTGTTTCCTTAGTTTTAACCAGCACATGCACAGGTTCTTTTATTTGTAATATATATTTTCCTGTAACACAGTCACCTTAAGAATAATGCATGTGCTTACAAAGGGCTATGCAGTAACTTCTGCGTGCAATTACTTATGCTGTTTATAGCCTCTGACAAGAAAGCAAAGCAAGTGGCAGGAATTGGGGTCTGCAGCAGAGCCAGTCTCCAGGCAACCTGACAAGAGCATCTGGCCTGTAGCAGACGGCCTGATTGCTTGGGAGAGTCAGCACACCAGGTTTTAAGCCTAGCAGAGCCAGCAGCTCAAAGCTGGGTTCGGCGGCTGCTCAAAGCCTTTGCACATAGCTGCGATGGCCCTGGCCTTGGCCTTTGCCGTGCCTCACTTCAGGTAACCCAGTTCTGATCTCTTGGTTCTGATCCTAATCTCTGACCTTTGGCTCTGGCCTCTGACTCCAGGATTAACTATAAAACCTGACCCCTACTTCAGCCACTGGCTATGACCACCCACATCCTGGTCCCAAGACAACAGGCCTGCTTAAGCAGTCTGGCTTGCTGGGGAACTTATAGTATAGGTATGGAACTGTGCAACCTATATATAGACCCCATTCAGGAGAAAGAGAAATGCAAGTTTCCATCCAAGGAAGGTGAAGGTGGAGAAGCTGGGCACCTAAAAGGGGGTGCCCTTGCTGGATCATGGAAGGGGAATACATGTACAGCAGCCCTGAACTGTGACATTTCTAATCCCTTTTCAGCCTCACTTGTGTAAAAAAGGTGCTAGGCATTGTTCTGTGAACACCTGTTCTGACCACAAACATGGTTCTTAGGAAGGCCAGTGACCACATGAATTTAAGACTAAACTATGCTCTTACCATTGCTACCAAGGTTCACACAATACTGTGACTACGAAGAGGAACTAGTACAGGTTGAACCTCCCAAATCCGGGAATCTCTGGTCCAGCAACTTCCGTTGTCCGTCAGGGCCAGGGATATTGCTGGGCCAAAGAGCCCTCGAGCAACGCAGGGACTGGGGCAGGCCTGGCATTAGGGCAAGGCGAACAAGGCACTTGCTCATTACCTTGGCTGGGAGTTGCCCAGCCACACGGACCACGTGATGCGGTGCAGCTAACCACAACATGCTGCTGTGGGCCCCGCTAACTCTTTGGCTGGGCCTGGGCTGGGAAGCCCCAGCTGGGCCAGACAGCATCTGGGGAGTCCCCACCCTGTCCGAGAACCCTCAGCATTAACGGGGCCAGGCATGGGGAGCCCAGCCCCAGCCAGGGAACCCCCCGCGTCAGCAGGGCCACCAAGGCTGGGGAACCCAGGGCATTAGCAGGGCCATGTGGTGGGGAGTCCCAGCCCCAGCTGGGAACTCGGGCTGCAGCTGGGCTGCCCCAGCCAGGAACCCCAGGAAACCCCCGGGAGGCAGTGGGGCTGGGATGACTGGGAAGCCTCTGCTGGGGAATCCCCGGCTGAAGCAGGACTGGCGGAGGTGGGCAGCCAGAAACCCCAAAGGCAGTCTGCCCAGGCAACCCTGACTGGGGAACACCCAGCAGCAGCAGGACCGCCAGCGGCTGGGTGGCCACAGCCAGGAACCCCGGAAAACACCCTGTGGTAGCAAGACCAGCAACAGCCAAGTAGTTCCCACCAGGAACCCCGGGGCAGCGGGAGGGCAGCAAGGTGGGGAGCCGTGGCGGGCCATCTTTAGCGGGGCCAGCAGCAGGGCAGAGAGTCCCAGAGAGAGAAGCCTGGGAGCGGGGCAGCCAGCAAGGGAGCACTGACCTCCCCTGGTCCAGCAAACTCCCTGGTCCAGGACAGCTCAGGTCCCAAGGGTGCTGGACCAGTGAGGTCCAACTGTAGTCACTGAATGATCTCATTACCCATGTTTTCATTACTACACTTGATTTTCTTAAATCTTCCAATCTTTGTTTTAATCATCTGTTTATATTTTTTTTAATAAATGCAAATCATGAACTTTCAAGACTATACAGATAATATTTTGCCGCTCAACAGAGGGCAGTGGCTTCCTGTTAAATTGCAGCTAGACACCGACACTCCTTTTCAATAATAAAAGTCTGTATCCTAGAGAATACACTAAAATATATGTGCAGCTGACTGGATCCTTAAGTATTGAAGGAATTTAATACAAATGCTCTGTGAAATAGCATACGCATACTTTAAATAAGCCTATAAATATCTTTGCAGGCTTTTCAAGGATTTAAGTCAAATAATTACTTTACACTGTTTAAGTATAGCATTACCAATGCTGTATATGGTATGTACTCTTCTAGCTTTGCCTTGTTCAGCACCATCTATGCAGAGGGCTGATGTTGCTGTTAAGGAGCATATGTTGCCATAAATTACTTAAGGGTTTCTCTGATTAACAAGAAGTTTAGTGAAGCAGAGCTTCAACACTGAAGTTTGACTCTTTTTAATTGGCTTGTTTTTATTGCTATTTCTTTTCCTCACTCTTTTAATCTTCATATCATTTTGCTTTCATAACTGTCACAGAGGTTTCCTTTTTTATATATCTTCAAAAGATAAAATATCTGTTGTCCTCTGGTGAAAAATGTCAAACTATTCCAAATAAATGACCTATCCTGTGTTCATACCACACAGAGAGCTCTTTCCACATAACTACAAAAGATCAACTTTGGATAAATGAAGTAAAAAGCCCTTATTTTTACTTTCGAATGATACATGGAAACTTGTTTTATATGGTTCTCAAACATGTAAAAGACTTAAGAGATCAGTGACAAACCAGAATAGTTTCAAACCTTTGTGGAACCTTTTTTCATAAGCAGTGCAATTTTAGGAATATGCACCAAAGCACTTTCAGCAATTTTACCATGTTGTGTAGCATTTTATATATGAGATACCTGGTGGAAGCAGGAGAGAGAAAGCAGCAACAGCAATGCAAAAAATACATTTAATTAGCATCTCACACAAATGTTTACATACCTGAGTGTGATGTCTTATTTTTTCAATGAACTTTTTGGAAAGTGTAACAATCACACAAAATATTTGCAGAACACGTATCACTTAGGGCTGCCAGATGGTTGAAACAAAAATATCGAACCACCCCCCCCCCCAAAAAAAACCACCGAGAAAAAAATTGTTGAAGGAAAAAAAAGGGGGGGGGGCAAAGTTGTTGGGCAAAAAAAGACTCCAAGACCATATTGTGCAGGCAGCCTTGCAGAACCAGGTAAGCAAGGGGTCTGGGGTCGGGAGGCTGGGGGTATTGGGAGCCAAGGGGGAGGCTTGGGGCGGGGGAGGCAAGTTGCTTCTCAGTTTAAATCTCTGTGATAATCACAGGGATAGGATCACTGCTAGGGTTACCGGGTAGTCATTAAAAAAAAATATATATATATATTGGACATGCTTCATGGGGGGAGGGACGGGAAGGACTGGCTGGGAAGGGAGCAGTGCTGGCCAGGAAGGGGGGGGGGGGGCAACGGGGCTGGCGGGGGGAAGATGGGGGGGCTGACGGGAAGCAGGGCTGGTCGCTGGGCAGGGGGGGAGACGGGGGCAGAGCAGGAACATAAGAACGGCCGTACTGGGTCAGACCAAAGGTCCATCTAGCCCAGTAGCCTGTCTGCTGACAGTGGCCAGCACCAGGTGCCCCAGAGAGGGTGGACCGAAGACAATGATCAAGTGATTTGTCTCCTGCCATCCCTCTCCAGCCTCTGACAAACAGAGGCCAGGGACACCATTTCTATCCCCTGGCTAATAGCCTTTTATGGACCTAACCTCCATGAAATTATCTAGCTTCTCTTTAAACTCTGTTATTGTCCTAGCCTTCACAGCCTCCTCTGGCAAGAAGTTCTACAGGTTGACTACACGCTGTGTGAAGAAGAACTTTCTTTTATTAATTTTAAACCTGCTACCCATTAACTTCATTTGGTGTCCTCTAATTCTTCTATTATGGGAACTAATAAATAACTTTTCTTTATTCGCCCTCTTCACACCACTCATGATTTTATATACCTCTATCATATCCCCCCTCAGTCTCCTCTTTTCTAAACTGAAAAGTCCCAGTCGTTTTAACCTCTCTTCATATGGGACCCGTTCCAAACCCCTAATCATTTTAGTTGCCCTTTTCTGAACCCTTTCCAAGGCCAAAATATCTTTTCTGAGGTGAGGAGACCACATCTGTACACAGTATTCAAGATGTAGGCATACCATAGTTTTATATAGGGGCAGTAAGATACTCTGTGTCTTATTTTCTATCCCTTTCTTAATAATTCCTAGCATCCTATTTGCCTTTTTGACCGCCGCTGCACACTGTGTGGAAGTTTTCAGGGAATTATCCACGATAACTCCAAGATCTCTTTCCTGATTTGTCATAGCCAAATTAGCCCCCATCATACTGTACGTATAGTTGGGGTTATTTTTCCCCAATGTGCATTACTTTACACTTATCCACATTAAATTTCATTTGCCATTTTGTTGCCCAATCACTCAGTTTGGCGAGATCTTTTTGGAGTCCCTCACAGTCTGCCTCTGTCTTGACTATCCTAAACAGTTTGGTATCATCTGCAAACTTTACCACCTCACTGCTTACCCCTTTCTCCTGATCATTTATGAATAAGCTGAACAGGATTGGTCCCACGACTGACCCTTGGGGGACACCACTAGTTACCCCTCTCCATTCTGAAAATTTACCATTTATTCCTACCCTTTGTTTCCTGTCTTTCAACCAGTTCTCAATCCATGAAAGGACCTTCCCTCTTATCCCATGGCAATATAATTTACACAAGAGCCTTTGGTGAGGGACCTTGTCAAAGGCTTTCTGAAAATCTAAGTATACTATATCTACTGGAACCGGCCAGCGGGATGCAGAACTGGCATGCGGGGGAGGGGAGGGGAGGGGCGGGAGGGACTGTCCGGGGAAGATCCAGAGCAGGAACCGGCCAGCGGGACGCAGAGCTGCCGGCGGTGGGAAGGGGGGGGAAAGAGGACTGTCCAGGGAAGATCCGGAGCAGGAACTGGCCAGCGGGACGCAGAGCTGGCGGAGGGTGCAGGGGAGCGAATCAGCCAGCGGGGAGCAGGACTGACCCGGGCTGTGCAGATCCTGGGGCGCTCCCATCTCACACAAGTCAGTCCGGCTACGGCTCCACCACGCACTTGACCAGCGCGCAGGAGCATGGACCGGGCTGCCCCTCCTCCTCCTCACACGCAACCAGGGCTCCCAGCACCAATCACGCCCCGCTTCCCAGTCACTCCCCCCACCCCCACCCGGCTTTTGCTTATCGGTTAATGGGTTAATCGACTACACTATTACATCCCTGTTTTCAAATTCAAATTGATACAGATGTCCTGTTGGGAATTAGACTAGGGACGACAGTAAACTGAAAAGTTTTGCTGATATGGCTATTTTGTTTAACAGTGTAAAAAAACCAACACCCATCTCTAACCAACATAGCTATCTATGCTTGTTAGAGCACTGCTGTAGACTCAGATATACCAACAAAAAAGTTGGTATAAGCTTTTATAAATATATATAATTTCGTTCAGGCCAGTAGAGTAAGATATAGTGATGGAAAAAACTTCTGTCGGCAAAAGCTGCAACTGTACTAGGCAGGTTTGCTGATATAATTCATGTAAAGGATGCAAGGAAGTAGAGGTCCTGACCAAAACCCCTTCCTTCTCCCTCTCCTATCATAGGCATAGTCAGAACCTTTCCCTTCTGTTGTGTGGGGGCTGAAGCCACTGGAACCCTAGGGCAGAGCTGGGAGATGTCAGGAATTGGGTAGTCAGGCTCCCTAGACAAGAAGCTCAGCAAGAGGTGGGCATGGGCAGGATTCTTCTGAGAGTCACCCTTTGCCCCCCGGGACTTCTCCAACTCCCCCTCTCCCATGTTCCTATTTTCCTCCTAGCTCTCCCCAATACCTCTCAGCTCCTCCCAACTCCTCTCTGCTGAGCAGGTAAATCACCACACTTGCCCTAAAGTTCACAAACTATCACTGACTATATCAGCAAACTCTGTCTAGAGTAGACACAGCCTGGGTAAAGTGTTCCACACAGTGGAAAAGGGATAATAGCAGGTAGCAGTCCAGCCAGTTGGTAACTACATGTCTAAGTAGACTTCAGTAGAGATTAACTTAGTAGATACTACATATAAAAGGATGTGCAGGAAAAGGAGAAGTGAAAAAAATAGATTGGTAGATGGGAGCAAAAACTAGAGTAACTCTGTAAAATACAAGAGGAAAAAATAAAGATGAACCACCAAGAAGAAAGAAAAGTTACCTAAAGCTTCCATATCTTGGTGATCAAACTCTGCTGAATCACAATTATAAAGTGTGTCTTGTTATCCAGGGTTGCTGGAGCAATGTGTACACTGGGGGTGCAGAGAGCTAGTGAATCAAACTGTAAGCCCTGTCTATGATAGAAACCACTTCAATGCTGGGAGTGTAGCAGCCCCCCTAATTCTAGCACCTGTGCTTGCCATAATATATCAATCACTTATTTAGGAGGAAACAACCTCCTAACTAAGGAGCAAAGTAAATATTGAACTTTAACAATTCAGGATCATGCATTATTTGTCTTTGCTTTGCACTTCCATTCACTCTTTATTGTAACTAGAGTCCATGTAGCCCACCATGCTGATAATAATCACTTTGCACACAAATACCAGAGTTGATGCTAGGAGACCTGAGAGAATGAGATAAAAGGCAATAAAATTGTTTCAACAAAAAGAAAAAGAAAAGAAAACTTAGATTCATATGTAAATGTGAAGAACCTAAAATCTTCCCAATTTCAGTACAGAAACGTGTGAATTTTGTTTCACATATTCATTAAGATTATTTGTTCTACATGGGGACAATCAACTTCAGGGCCTTCACAGTTGCTGTGCATAATTAAAAAGACTATATGATTCTCAAAATGCACCAGTGATCCCTCTAAGATTTTCCAACCATGAGCGGAGTGAGTTTTGGCTTGTGCACCAATATTGAGGTCATGTGCGCTGGTCTCGATGTGTGTCACTGTAGAACCCACTTTATTAACACACACACGTTCCCAGCTGCCAGAGCAGAACCCCTCTCCCTCCCTCACCATGTAGCATATGTCCCATTCCAAACTGCCGGAGCAGACACCGCCCCCCATGCAGCAGGTCCCATTACTGGCCACAGCTGCCAGAACAAACTCTGGCTCTCCCTGCCACGTGGCAGCCCCCGCCACCAGAGCAGGCCTCTCCCCTTCCTCCCACTCCAGCGGCCACGCTAGGTCCCAGATTCCCACTCCAGTGGCCACGCTGTCTCATCTGGCCCCGCCTGCCGGAGCAGCGGCCAGCTGCACAACTGCTGCTGTGTGGCTCTCCAGAGGAGGTGGGCAGGGGAAGAATTTTTTGTGCGCGGCCGCGCAGGCGCACATCTTAACGGGAACTATGAAATGCACCACAGACAATATTTAAAGGTTCTAACTCTCAACACATACAGGACTTCAAAGTTCAAGATAGAAATAAAAGACAGCATCGAATTAATGTTAGATGAACAAACACACGCACACATGGGATGTTAATATGTAATTAACTAAACATGCAACCTCTGAAAATTTCAGTGGTTACAATCAGAAGGGGGTGGGAGCAGGCAGCTCCCCGGAAGCCAGCCTTTAAGCCGGCTCCCCATGCATGCTAGGAATCTGCATGTAACTATGAAGGTTAATCAATGAGCCCAGGCTTATTGGTTAACAGTGTACACAGTTACACATTCACATCCCTACTACACACATCACTTGGTTCCTAGTTTTAAATAAAGCCATTTAAAATTTTTACTGAATCTTATGGGCAGGCAGCACTGTCACTTTAACTGGCTCCAAATCTCCTCCCTTCCTTCCAATTTGCTGATGAATATATGGGGAGAGAGGGGAGAAAAGGAAGGCATGAAATGGGAAAAAAAGCAATCACATGTATAAATTGTCACTTGCATGGCTCAACTTGGAAAATCTGTTTCTGATTCCAAACATTAGATATTTTCTGAGAATGCTGCCAAGAAAAGAATCCAAGGAATGTGTCTTTACATGCACAACACACACGAGACAACTGGTAAGCAGGCCTTGTGATCTTCAATTTAAAAAAAAAATAATCTGCATTTACAGCATGGAACTCCCCTCTAGGGAGTAACACCCACATGCCCAGGATTTTTCATAGATAGTTTCTAACATAACTCGTTGCTATTATTAGTATGAAAAACTTCCCCCGCTGAAGACACAGTTGTAAGACATGCAAGGATATGGAAAATACTTCTCCAAAGCAGGCAAGCAGTGAGTATACACCCCCCCTCCCTTGCAGCATTTCTGGCACTATTTCCCGTCTGTGAAACTATAAGCTTCTACAAAGAACCAGAAGAGATCCTAGGCAAAAGTCTGAGTTCACTTTTCAGCACATGCCAATGTATTGAGACTGCCACTCACGACACTCCCAGATATTAACTTTTAAGGCCTAAAATATATTTAGAGTTTCTAGATATCCATCTCTCCCATCCAAGTTATTGAGAGCAATAGAACAGTCCACCTTCTGCCTTACACCTATATATTTATGCAAAATCTGCTTCAATCTATCAGCAATAAAATTTCCATTAATGCATCAGAATAATTTCAAACAAATAATCTCAGAAATTGTGAAATAACACCTGGTACTTTCAAATGGGATATTAAGATACAGAAGCGATTTCAGAACTAATACTCCTTGATCCTGGAAAGCCAGATACAGCTAGAGTAAATATATTCTGGCTCACTGGGGATATAAGAGAGCCCTGCAAATCTCGGGATATCCGCTTTATATCTAAGGGCCATTTTTGCAGATTGCAGACTGGATGTGAATACAATTTTGTAGCCAGGGCAGGGGCCTAACCATCAGGGTGTAGATATACTGTCTGAACCGTGTCCTTTGCCAGACCCATTCCAAATTGATGGTGGTTCTGAAGGATACAAGGTGCCTTTTCCTTTGATACTGACATGGTGGCTGCACATGGGTGGCAAGGATAAAGGCAAAGTGAGTACAAATGATAGTTAAAAGAAGAAAACAGAAATTAGAGGGATGCTGAACCGAAGACCATAAAGGTGTGGTGAGACTAAGTTCTGAGGGAGGACTTCTGTGCCAACCAGTTCCACAAGAACACATATGATTCAAAGCATGCACAGACATTAATGACCGAGTCACCTAAGCAAGAGTACTAATCATTACTAGAGACTGAAGAAACTCCTAATGCACAGCAGCAGCATGGGAGGTGCTAGCCATAGAAACATGCAAATAAAAACACCCTATTCTCCTAGTGCTTTCTGAACTAAAAACAAAACAGAACATAATAGCCACAGGATAAATAAGCTACACTATTTAAGAGACAGAAAATATACCCACTTCACAGCCTCCCATCATTTTATTGTATCTCAATGTACTAATATATCCAAAACTACAGCTAAGTATGATGATTAGGACAAATGAAACAGACTGATATGATAGAAGGATTTATTGAAGGGAATTACTAAAAAACCCACTGCTAGTGAAAGAAAATTAGAGACTTGTACTGCCAAGCTATTAGTACAGGATTGCAAATATAAATATAAATTAATACCAGTATATGTTAACTTTTGTTTTAATTACTCCTTTCAGAATTATTTTAGGAAATGGAGAACATCCCCCATGATGATAATAGAGCGCTATAATATCACCGTCTGTGGAGGATGAAGAGAACCAGAGACCAGAGCGTAAATAATGTAACTGGAAAGGGATAGACAAGAAACCCATCTTGTCACCACAGTGACAAACATAACACATGCCTAGAGTAAAAATTTGGTGATGATGATGATGTGACCATATGAGCCCTTGTATTCACATCCTACACACTGGTGTAATAATCTTTGTATGAAATATACTTTGTTAGTTACCATTTGAAAACTAATAACTCACTAGTCAATCATATCATGATGAAATTGACTGAAATGTGGTCATCAGACAAGTTTGTGGAGCGGATAAACCTGTTTCTCAAAGACAAAGAACAAGCTGATGCCTCTCCTCAGGTGTCATCAACATTGATGGGAAATCACCTGTCAAGTGGCCATTCTTTAAAAAAAAGAAGGGGAGCAGAAGCAGATCCATCTAAATTTTAGTAAACAACATGGAACCTCTTTCACACTAACACTACTTGACTCCAACCTTACAGCAGGAATGAACTTTATCACAGGATAACCCTCGGGGAAACGCATTTCAAAGATGACTGGACATCTACATTTTAGTGAACAACATGGAACCTCTTTCACGCTAACCATACCTGACTCCAACCTTACAAAAGGAATGATCTTTATCCCAGAATAACCCTCAGGGAAACGCATTTCAAAGATGACTGGACTATAAAAATGAGGGGGGAAACCACTTCAAAGTCAGTCTCTCTCTCTCTCTCTCCACACACACACACACACACACACACACACCTCCCCCAAAAAATTTAAAAGGTTTTGGATTTGGTGCGAGACCCTGACTTGAAAATGTGATTAGCAATGTTGCTGGGAATCTGTAATAAGACTTTTACCTTTAACTAAGTCTAGTTGGATAAGTTTTAGTTACTACAATGTGTTCATCTTTATTTCTGTAGCAGCATTTCAGATTTTTAATGCCTTATCCACGTAGTCACTTAAAATTGCTCTTTGTAATTAAATACACTTCTTTTATGTAATCAAACTAATGCTGTGTTTAAAATGAAATGTTGGGTAACTCCAATTAAATTAGCAAACTGTTGTATATTGACCTCTGTCTGAGCAAGGGACTTGTGATATCTGAACTGTTGAGGAGCGGTATGGACAATCCAGAACATGTATTTTGGGTGGAAATTCGGAACTGGGAGATGCTGAAGTCACCTTGCAGCTAGTAACCAAAGCTGCTGGGGTCAGTGATGTTGGCAGCCTGGAGCTATACACAAACACTCAGGGTGATGTCTTAGAGTAGCCCAGGTTGGGCATTACACCAGCAAAGCATTGTGAGGCACCAACTTACAGGGTAGGTGGTAACTACCCCACACTGCTCTGGATTGCAATCCTGAATGTGACCACTATCATAACATTCATCACAAACGTATTGTTAATATTTCAACAGTCATCTATTATAGCCATGCACTCAAAGGGCACCCTTCATTAGCCTTCTGAATATTATAGTATTCAATTTGTATAAAGAAAAAACACTTATAAAAATGCATTTCATATGTTAAGCTATTGCCCTTGCCTTTACCATTTACATAAATGTTTAAAAATCAAAGGATATTCAGAAAAGTTTACAGCGCTGTAACTTGCTGTGCTGGGGAAGGGGGTGTTTTTTCACCCACCTGAGCCAGAAAGATACAGTGCTGTAAGGTTCCAAGGTAGATTTAGCTAGCCTAAGTGTCACTAACAGTCAATGAGTCAGACTCCTAAGTTCTTAGTACCAGGGGCGTTGAATAGCAGGTAATAGAATAGTCAACTAACTGCATTAATTCTTAGTCAACTATTCTATAGTCCCGGGGCGGGGCCGGCAACCAGTGTGATCTGGTCCCACTCCTACCCCTGCCACCCCATACTGCTATCTCAGAGGCAGCAGTATGGGGTGGCAGGCGGAAGCCGGTCCATGACGGGGGCCAGTTTAAAAATCAGCCCCCCTCGTGATCCGTTTGCTGATACAGAGGCAGCAGTGCGGGGTGGCATCAGCCCCTGTCCACAGGAGGTCTGAGCTACCAGTCGATTACACATTCACATCTCTACCTAGTACACTTTTGAAAAAATACTACCCATAGTCCACATAGGTTCTTTGTTTCAGCAGTAACTAATATCCTACATAAAATAATAATTTAATGCTTTTCAATGAACAGCTCAATCACTGGGCTTTGTTTTTTTTAAATTTCAGTGGCCTCAGTTGAGTGCATGTCATGAACTGAAAACATTGTTTTAAACAGTCTTTTAAAAATGCACGCAACACAACTTTTTGTGTATGCATGTGTGTGCAGAAGCACATCCACTGTATAATTTAAAATGAACCTAGTAGATAGTGAAAAAGTCTTAACTGGTTACAGAAAACTATATCAAGAAACTATGAAAATATAAAGCACTAATTAGACTAAGAGTTTGGGGACAGGGTGGCTCTTCTTGTTATGTATGAATGCAATGCCAATGCAACGGGGCTCAGTTCATGCTTGTGGCCTCTATGTGCTACCTTGATACAGTAAGTAACAATAAATTGTAATAGTCTATAGTAGGTATAATTTATTCAACATTTTGATGTTACCACTTTGAAAGACGGTCAAGAAGTTCTTACCGAATGAAAAGCAAATGGTGTGCATTGAATATTTAATTTTACCCTCCCCCATGGAAAATCTGTGTCAGAGTCCTCACACTTCACCCCAACAGCTCTTTGCTCAGCCAGCATTCAGCAACCACACCTCAGCAAACTATGACAGTAACAGCAAGATAATTTCTGAGGAAGGACTTAAATATAGACCTGATAGAGAAGAAAAATACCGCTTCTCCCTTTAGGAACAAAACCGTACAAAGCCCAGTTACCTCCTCTCTTAATGTTGTAGCTATGTTTCTGAAAAAGCTACTTTAAGGGAAATGATGCTAAGTGAATCCAATTTCCGCATAAGACCCAATTTCCCCATAAGAACTAGTAAATAGGGGGTCTGGAACATCGGACAGGTAGGCAGAGTGGAGCAAGCCAAACAACCCTATAATGCAACACTTTGTGACTTTAAATAAAAATGTTCTCTAATACATCAACAACCAAATAACAAAACAATGTTAACCAGGATGACACAGTGCAGAATTACTGTATTATTTCTCTCTCCCAAACACATTACCTTTGCTATTTGTATGGCTCAGCATTTATTCTAGGTCCAGAAAAGATATCACCCACAACTGCAGAATTAATTGCTACTGAGTATTTGTATTATTATGACAAAACAAATTTACTTCTGTTTTCCCCCAAGGCACTCATCACATCCCATCCAATTTGGGGAATAACTAAATTAAGATACACTCTTGTTCAACTCACAATGCAGCATCACCAGTGCACATGCATTACCTAATAAACCATTCCAAAAGTTTCTGCGATGCAACTAAGTCTCTTTGAAATGTTCTCTACATTAAGCTAGCCAAGTTTACTTTGAGACACATACAGCAAACTTGGCCTTTTGTCTAAAAAACATTCATATATACTACAAGAGAATTGCAGCCAGGCAGCAGTGGATCTTTTGCCTGTTCATAAGAACAAAAGGAACAATGAATTGACGCCACTCTCTCATTTCTGCACAGAATAAACTCATAAAGTTGTAGCATTTTAAAGGAGTTGCCATCCCTATGAAATAACACAGTCCTGTGAGCTAGAACCAGAACAACTACTTTGCCAAAGAAGTCCCCTCACCTTTCAAACAAAACATGCTGAGGCAGTTCCATGAAGAGGAGAGAAAGTGTTCTGCTTTCCAAGCACAACACAGAGTGCTAGGTACAGCTGTTCCCCAGTCTATGCTATTCAAGCACACAGCCCAAAAAGTGTGGCAGCCAGCCAGCTCATGCTGTTACAGGAAGCTGCTACCCAATCCACAGATTTCTGAGCTGCACGATGACACCTCCCCATTTCTCACCTCCCCACCCAGCCAATTCCAAAAAGAACCTTAAAAAAAAAAAAAAAAGCTACTGTGCCTGTGTCCCTTTAGTCAATCCCAGCACAGCATAAGCTTGAGTACAATTGTTTTATCTTATCAGTCAGCATTTTTCACTGCTGTGGACACAGCTTATATCCACCAATTGGTCAGCACTAGAAAAATAAATCACTTTAATCCAACTCAACTGTTTGTTATGAATTACTAACTCTGCTCTTTATAATCTTTTGTTGTTGTTGTTCTGGAATGAATGGCTTTTCTCTCCCCCATAAAGTGCTTTGTGTGGTTTGTATTTTAGATATGCATATACACATACATCGTACCTACAACATATCAAAAAATCTCCCCAGAGTCCTAATTTTAGTTGTTTTGCCAGTTAGGGACTGTGTAACGAAAGTTAGCGTTAGGAAATCAAACATGATGTCAAATGAATTTACATTACAGTTTTAAGCACTCTCATTCTGAGTCAAATCCTATCAGCTGTAACTCAAGCAAACCTACCATTACAGTCACTAGCAGGTTAGCCTATGTAAGGACTCTAGGTTTTAGCTTTTGTTATTCAGGGCTTAACTGTATCTCTTCAGCACAATTCTGGGATAGGGCTGATGCAAACCACACAGCAGAACACCACCCTCTGCTACCTCACTTCCCAGGGATTCAGCACAATCACCTGTGCATTGGTCCTACTCTACCCATCTGTGTATAGGGCAGGGGTGGGCAATAATTTTTGATGGGGGGGCCACCAAGAATTTGGAAAGTGGTTGAGGACCACACTCTTCCAGGATATTAATGGAGGAGGTATGAGATCTGGGATGGAGGTTGGGTGCAGAAGGGAGCTTGGGGCAAGGGAGGGAGTTTGGGTGAAGAAGGCAGTTGTGACCTGGAGCACTGGACTGGGGTGGAGGGGGTTGGATTGTGACCTAGGGCAGGGAATTGGGGGTGCCAGAGGGTACAGGAGGGGGTGCAGGGATTTGGCTTGTGGGATAGGGAAGGAGGGGACTGTGATCTGGGGAAGGGGATTGGGGTGCCAGTTCTGGGAGGGGATATGGGTATAGGAGGGGGGCAGAGGATTTGGGTGTGTGGAATAGGGGGCAGGAGTGGGGGGCACAGGGCTGGGAAAGGGAGGAACTGGGATACCAGAGGTAGGCTCTGCCAGGAGACTTACCAGCCAACAGCTGTTTCTGAATCAGCCTCTCTACCTGCCCTGCCCCCACACAGGCTGCAGCCATGTGCTCTGGTGGCTGCCTATTACTGAAACAGGAGCTCCCATTGGCCAGTTTCTGATCAGAAACTGGCCAATGGGATTGTGCTGGGTGCGGGAGCAGCTCTTAAAGCTTTCCCTCCTCTCCTCTGGACTAGGGATGTTAAATATTGGTTAACTGAATAGTCGAGTAACCTCATGATGTTTTGTCAGTTAGTCGCCTATTCTATAGTCCCCAGGAGCGGGGCCAGCAGCCACTGTATCAGAGACGGCAGTGCAGGGTGTCAGGCAGGAGCTGGTCCACAAGGGGAGCCAGTTTAAAAACCAGCTCCCTTTGTGGACCAGCTGCCTGTTGCCCAGTGCTGCTGCCTCTGATAAAGAGGCAGCAGTGTGCAGTGGCAGCAGCCCTGGTCTAAGATGGGTCTGAGCTCCCAGACCTAGCATGAGCCGGAACTCAGCCAGGCTGCCTGCCTGCTTCCTAATACACTTTAAATGCAGAGCCTCAGCAGGAATAGGTTCTGGACCCAACACGAGCCAGAACTGAGCTGCGCTGCTGGCTAGCCTGCTAACAAATTTACTGGCAAGGGTGGGAGGAGGGAAATATGTGTAGTCTATAGCATTAACCAATAAGCCAGCATTTCTCAAACTGTGGGTCCCGACCCCCCGGGGGGTCACGAGCAACTTAGAGGGTGGTTGCAGCAATGGAGAGGGGGGTCATGAGCAACTGAGGGGGGGGGGTCGCAGTATCACAAGTTTGAGAACCCCTGCTATAAGCTTTTGCTTATCAGTTAATGGACTATACTATTACATCCCTACTGCCGACTCGCAGTTTTTAAAGAAAAACCACCCCGCAGCCACATTTCTGAGCGGCATGGGGGTGGGGCAAGGAAAGCAGGGAACCTGCTGGGGCTCCCTGCAGCATCCACAGGCTGGATCCAGTGGCTGGGCAGGTCGGATCCGGCCCGCAGGTTATATTTTACCCAGATCTGGTGGAAGGGGTGGAACCAAGGCCTTGCTTTCCTTTGGAGCATTGTATGCTCCCTCTGTCTCTCCCCTAAGAGAGAAGTCACTGAGATCAGGTACTGGAGACTCTTTGTAAGGGTTTAATCCAGAAAACATTTACTACCAGGTGTTGTGCTTTCCACCTTGTGTGGTCCTACTGATATCTCAGAAGGACTAAAAATGGTACATTTAGCTCTGTGCCCCACAGCAAGTGCTTATACAGAACCAGAACCTACAGGTATGCCTATGTTACAAATGCAATGCAAGTAGGCAGACCTATGCTAGCTTTCATTTAGCTGGTCTGGTTAACAGTGGTAGTGAGGACATGATGACATGGTTCAACAAAGGGTTGCTGTCATAGTAGTAGAGTGACCACCATTTCAAAAGGCAGGACACATGTAGGAACCTCAGCCCCTATGTAGCCTCCCCTCACCCTTTCCACCAAGGCCCTTCCCTGGGCCAGGCTGGACACCAGTGCGGGGCCATCGTATGAGCTGCGCAAGAAATCTGAGCCACTGTGGGAAACATTGGTGCGTTGCCCATAGCAGCTGGAGAGTCCGGGGCTCTCTACAGTGGCCCAAGTTCACTGGAAGGCTTTTATCACGGCCCAGCTACATCTTCTGGCCTAGTGGACGGGCTTTGGGGGCAGAGAAGGAGCGGGGTGTAGACTAGTAGCAGGAGGCAGGCAAAGGCCCACCTAAGCCTCCCTTTCCTCCCCACCCCAAAAAGAGGCTGGTGCCACTCTGATCCCTTGGCATGCTTGGAACAGTTCCACAGAAAATGGAGAACAAATATCCCAGAGTCATTCAAGCCCAGGACCAGGTCTTGAACTCTGCATTTTGTGACTGTTCCACAGGGTTGCCAGGTGTCTGGTATTGGCTCGGACAGTCCGGTAAAAAAACCCCAGAAAATACCAGACATGTGAAATGTCCGATATTTCCTGTTTCCCTAGGACGGAAGCCCGGCGGGGACAATTTTCCCCTGCCGCGTCTGGCGAGGGCAGGGGAGTGAGGAGCACGGCAGAGGCATAGTGAAGGGGCGGGGGTAGGAGAGGGCACTTGCCCCTGGGCGCCATGCTAGAGGGGCACCGGGCTGGGGTGGGAGCGGAGCGCACGCTGCTCTGGCCCACATGACACTTTGAGCAGAGACCTGTGAGCTGGCCACATGATGCCTCCCTCTACACACAGAGAGCTGAGGCAGCCGGGCCGGGCAGCAGGAGTGGCAACTTCAAAAGTAAGATTTCCTTACCCGGCCAACCCATTCCTCCAGTGCCTGGCTTGGGGGGAGGGGGGGGGGAATTTGATTGGGCCGGGGTGCTCCCAGCGCTGGGGATGCCTAACTCAGGGGGAGGGGTGAGTGCATGCGGATAAGAGACGCTGTGGGGGGCCTGGCTCTGAGGGAGGGGTGAGTGCACTGGGATGGGGGGGGCAATGAGTGCGGGGCCATATAAAGGCGCAGCGCCATTTTCCCCTCCCCCCCCTCGACAGAATTTTTTCCTGGTGTTTTTTTGGGGGGGGGGGGGTCGGTATTTTTTTGTTAAACCATCTGGCAACCCTAGTCCCATCCAATTCAGCACAACCCTGTCCAGTACAAGCCCATTGGGTATGTAATCAAGTTGTTGGGTCCACGCTGAGATCTTTGCTGCCAGGTCTTTCCTACTATTGTTACCCATATCAGCTAGATAAAATCTAGCATGGGCATGCTTACCATACTGCAGTTGCAGATGGATGCTTAGATAGTAAAGAATCATATGTGGTAAGGAGCAAGGAAGAGTTCAGGGTTAATGGCTTCATTGTATAGCTGGGAAATGCAGCCCCTAATGTATAATTTACAAGCATACAACACTCCTGAAATCCAGATCCCTCTGTGAAACACAGAAGCACATGCATGCACAACTCGTTTTCTGGAACTTCTCCCAAAGAATCAACATAACAAATTGTGCAGGCACTTTAAAAATAGCAGTAAAGACCATAGCCAAAACAGCACTAATAGCATGTGGAGTCCTATTAGCCATTATTAGCTCTTATATGATCATTGTTCAGTATGTGTTACCATATACACAGTAAAAACTCAAGAGTTACAAACATATTGATAATGGAGGATATTCATAACTTTGGACTAAACATTATGAGCATTCTTTCACAAGTGTATAAATGAACATTGACCTAATGCAGCTTTGAAACTTTACTATGCGGAAGAAAAATGCTGCTTTTAAGCATCTTAATTTAAATGAAACAAGCACAAAAAAAAATTTCCTTACTGGGGCAAATCTTTTTTTAAACTCACCCTCCTTTTTTTAGGGTTTTTTTTTTTTAAGTAATATATATTTAACACAACACTGTGCTGTATTTGGCACTTTTATTTTTATTTATTTATTTTTGGGTCGCTGCTGTCTGCTTGCATAATTCTGGTTCAAAATGGGATGTGTGCTTGACTAGTCAGTTAATAATTCTGGTGTTTGTAACTCTGATGTCCTATTGTACACAAGTGATAGAGATGCAGCCGTGTTAGTCTGGTGTAGCTGAAACAAAAGACAGGACTATGTAGCACTTTAAAGACTAACAAGATGGTTTATAGGTGATGAGCTTTCGTGGGCCAGACCCACTTCCTCAGATCAATATGTGGAAGAAAATCGGCACAACCATATATACCAATGTGATACAATCAAAAAAATGAACACATGTGAAATTGACAAATCAAATTTTAGAACAGGGTGAGGGGGAAGGTTAGTTTCTGTGAGGTAATGACAAGTTACTTTGGTGGGTTACAACTCTGGAATAAATTATTCCAGCAGAAAAATAGGGAAGATCTTATGATAGTGCTCACTTATCTTGGCCCAGTGATCCCTAAACTGTGGAGCGTGTTCCCCCTAAGGAGGCATGGCAGAAAGTTGGGATGGAAGTCATGGCAGCTAAGGACTTCACCCTCCCTCCAATAACAGCTGGAAGAGGAAGCCAGTTCATTGTAGTAGACATAGAGAAGCTGGCCTGTCAGATGCTCAAAGTAAACGTATGAGTTCTGAAAATGGCTGGATCATTCCTTTCAGAAGAGACCCTGAAATCCTCAAACTGCTAGATGAAAGCCTTTGTGTGTGCAACCTCAAAACTGCATTGGCCTTTTTCCCAAAGGGTGGGGAAGAGAGCACTACATTTCAAGACCAGATCCACTTTTGCTGCACGGTAATGGAGGGGAGGTGTGGACAGATTCCATTACTGATGGGGAGGGGTCCCATGACTAGAAAAGTTTATGTGCCACTAGCTTACCATGGTATTCCAATGGGAAGAATGCAGCCCTATTTCAAGGTTTAAAAAAAATCCTTTGAACAAAGGATCAGTGTTAGGGCCAATCTTAGTAAGTCTATTCATTAATTACCTGGAAGGAGAAATAAACAGAATATTAATTAAATCAAACATTAATGAAATCAACAGATTCTAAATTGGGAGCAGCTCGTTGAATACTGCAGAATAGTGTTAAGTGGTCCTAGTTGAGCATGAAAAAAAAAACCAGAATGATATTTAACTTGGAAACAAAAAGCAGTTTTGTACATCTGCAGGTGGGAGTGTGAAGGAGAATCACACATATGCAGTTGGATGAAGAGACTTGGGAATCAGTAACTGACACAGAAATTAGACATGCAAATTACACATTACTTTGTAATGTGATACAGCAGGAAAAAAAGGCCATTGCAGTTTTGAGGTTGCACACACAAAAGCTTTATGTCAACCAGCAGTTTGAGGATTTCAGGGTCTCTTCTGAAAGAAATGATCCAGTCATTTTCAGAACCCATGCATTTGCTTTGAGCATCTGGCAGGCCAGCTTCTCTATGCTCACTACAATGCCCACTTCCACTTCCAGCTATCATTGGAGGAAGAGTGAAATCCTTAGCTGGTCTCACAGGAGTAGCCGTGTTAGCCTGTAACCGAAAAAACTTAAACAACAAATGGTCCCGCAGCACCTTAGAAACTAAAAAGTAGATGGTATCACGAGCTTTTGTGGTTCATCTAAAGAAGTGGGTTGTGCCCACGAAAGTTCATAACACTATCTACGTTTTTTGTTGGTCTCTAAGGTACTGCAAGACTATTCATTGTTTTTTAAGTCCTTTGCTGGGCTAGGAGAGATGGGCACTTGCAGGGGAGAAAATGGAATATTTCCAGCAAAGAAAGGAACAGGACTGTGAAGGAAGATGGAGGAGTTACTAGATCACGGTTAAGGGGCAAAATAAGGTTAAGGGGCTTAATCCAGTCCGTCAAGACACCAGATCCAGCTCAGAGCCCAGCAGGAGTTTCAGTCAGGCTCCGTGCCTGCCTCAACCTCCCCCCTATGCTCAGAGAAGAAGCTGCGGTGAAGAAGAGGCTTCAGATGCTGTCCCCACCCCCAGCACAATCCCACAGCTTCCATTGGCTGGAAATCCCCTCCCTCCATGTTCCCAATGTTCAGACCAGCATCTCCACTCCTGCACAAATACCCTCTCTCAGACCCTGCACCCTAATTTCCTACCTCCACCACAACCTAAATCCCTGCACCTCTGTCACAAGTCACGACCCGCTCCCAGACCCTGCACCCCCTCCTACACACTTCTTCCAGGTTAGAATCCTCTCCTGCACCAAACCTCCTCCTAGCCCCTGTATCAGATTACAGTCCCCTCCTGCCCCAGGTCACAATCTATATGCTTGCACCCCCCAACCAGGTCACAACAACCCTATCCCAGATCCTGCATCCCCCTCCTGCTGGGTCTGCCGTGGCTCTGCACTGAAAGTAATTTAGAAGCCAGGTGGGCAGGCATCCGGGCTCAGTGTCAGCTTATGCTGGGTCCCGGGAGCTACCCGCTGCTGCAGCCTGCCCACCCTGCTCCTAAACTGCTTTCCCTGCAGAGCCGCAGCAGTCGTAGTTCTGGGGACCTGGAGCCAGCCAGGACTTAACCATGCTGCTGGCCAGCCCTCTAAAGAAATGTACTGGCAGGGGAATGGAGATGTGTGTAGTCGATAACATTAACCGATAAGCTTTTCTCTCATCGGTTAATTGTTTAATCGTCTACACAATTACATCCGTAGACAATACAATATGTCAATCTAAGATACTCTGACTCCAGCTACGTTAACCAGCTGCATAACTTAGGTTGACTTTACTCCATAGTGTAGACCTTTAAGTGTCAAATAAATATAACTTGACTAAGGGGAATTTAGAAAGAGAAAAAATTATACTGAAAAACAGGAATTTCTTGGCAAAGTAGATGCTTTATCTTTCCAGAGGAATCAGCACAAGTCCCATCACTTGGCTTATTTTAAACTCAGCTGGGCAAACCATTATTCAATGCACTACAGGGAATAATTCTACATTGGCAGGGAGATGAATTTCAAGCCGTATAGGTATTTTTCTTCTATAAAGTTTATTAACTTTTTAAAAAATATTCAAGCCATCCCTCATAACTTAGTCTGACCAATCAACACACATACTAACAATATCTTGCACCGGCTTCATTCAAATAAGAAAGATGTTCCTCACTCTTCTCCAGCTTTCTCTGAAGTCGGCTCAGTGATCACAAATCCACACAACAGCACATGCAAAGTAGAAAGGGGAGAGATTTCTTCCTTTTTTATTATTCCCAGAGAACACTTCTGCCAAAAACACTATCTTCAGAGGAAGAAATAAATGTAGCCTTTTTCAAGACTATCTAGTGTCTTGTAGGACACTCATGCACTTGCAGGTCTCCCATTCATTCCCGCAAACTAACTGGCTCTTCTGGCATCTCTGTACCCAACTCTGTTCATCAAAGGTGTTGTTGTACCTGCTCTGCGTGCCTGGTGAAGAGCTGAGATCCCCCAAACTTGGCAGTGGCAGCATCAGGTGGGCAACAGATAAGGAGGCAGAATGGGAGGCCAGGGACAGGTAGAATGTGGTGACTGAAGACACAGGAGGAACTGATATGAGAGGAAGGCTGGTCTGGTGATAAGAATGCCAGCCAAGACTTGGGAGATGCTGGTTCAAGTCCCTGTTCCATCACAGATTTCTTCTCGATTTGTCACTGAGTCACCTTGGTCAAGTCACTCAGTCTCTCTGGGTCTTTGTTTCCCATCTGTCAAAAAGGAATAGTCATACTTCTATACCTCACAGAGGTGCTGAAGTTTGTGGATATATGGAATTTATTTGCAAACAGGTAAAATAGCTCATTAAATTAGTTATACAAAATGCCCAACAGGTAGACTTCCAGGAATCTTAGCAGCCTTGAGTATGAAATGTTGAACATGTGCATATTCCACAATTTTGACCAGAGAAATGGGGGAGGGGGGAGGAAGGGAGGTAACTCAATCTGCCACTGCTTGTTCTCTTGAAGGAATTATTTCTAATTAAGTGCTAAGTGGGCAGGCCTGATGATGCAGTCCATGAATGACCATTCTTAAAATTGCCTCACATCATTTCTTGGATCTGCCTTTGCAAGAGTAATTGTACAGTCTTTAGATCAGTGCTTCTCAAAGTGGTCCACAAAACCTTTGAGAAACATGCTAACTGGCCACTCCAATGTGTGTATTTGCCAGCTCCGCGGCCACAGAATCTCACAGCTCCCATTGGCTCTGGTTCGCTGTTTGCAGCCAAGGGGAGCTGAGGAAAGTGGCATGGGCCGGGCTGCCACTTCCCACAACTCCCCTTGGCTGCAAACGATGAACCGTAGCCAATGGGAGCTGTGAGATTCCGTGGCCGCGGAGCTGGCAAATACACACATTGGAGTGGCCAGTTAGCATGTTTCTCAAAGTGGTTTTGTGGACCACTTGAGAAACACTCCTTTAGATAAAGGTTGGTTGGTTGGCTTTTTAAAAGGATTTTGGGAAGCCAGACTGGGTCTTTCATTCTTTTTGCTGTGTGCAAAATCATTAGAATTCATTGCATGCAACTCCATGATGACACCAAATATGCCATTTTTATTTTTTTCTATTAAAAATATAAATCAATATCAACAGCCCAGAAACAGAAAACAGTTTATAAAGAAGTGAAATTTCATCCTTCTAAAGGGATTATTAAATTATTCTCATTCTATTACTACTGTTAACAAAACAGATTGCAAACATTTTTTTTTAAAAGACCTTTACATTTTCTTTTTTAAAAAGACAGGGACAAAAAGTACAAATAAAATCTAACTTTTGGCTCTAGAAAAATTTGTTCCACAATGCCCCATTTTCCTAAAAATAATTGACTAACCCCATAAATCAAAGCTGTCAAATTCAAAGCTACCAAAGATCTGGGTTTGGACTAGTCCTACTTCATCTGCATTCTATCTTGCCTCACCTGTTACTGGGCTACCAAGTACACCCAGAAACTAAAACTACCAAGTTGCAAAACGAAACTGTCACTCTCTGGATAGGTCTACCATCAAGAAAAGCAAGACAGAGATGCCACCACAAAAACGTTCACATCACCAGTAACAGGAAAAAAGGTCAGCTACAAAGAAGTATTTAAATTTATTTTCTTTATGGATGTATTTAAAGTCACAATGTTAATTTTTAAAAAAAAATCACACTTCTCTCTGAAATTATATCATCAACTGCCATGATAAATAATACAATTTTATTGTAGCTGAAATATTAGAGTAAAATATTTTCCTTATATTTTGTTTTCTTTGCACATTTAATAGGACTTTCTATATAATTAGTTTCACTAGAGCCATTTTTCTTTTTCTTTTTTGTGTGGTTTTCCCCACAGAATTATAGGGGAAAATAGCACTTTGAAAATAGAAAAATATTATTTTAAAGCTACAAAATTGAGTGTGGGACCTTGGAGCACGTGTTTTGAAACTAATTAACTTTCTTTTGAGTAACTACATTTTCAATTGAAAATTTGCCTGGCAAAAGAGAACCACAGTCATTGCTGATATCAACTCAGATAGCTAAATATTTACTACATAAATAAATCAAAAATTAAGTTCCTATCCGACACACAATTATGCATAGAGGAAACTTTAACTTCAGCAGGACTCCTCAAGTGTGTAATGAAACTACTCACATATGTAAGTGCAAGACTAGGGCCTTCATTTTCATGACAACTTTTGAAAGTATCCATGACACTGCTTCATTATTTCGCAAAATCTACAGTGTAACATCCACAGTTACAAACAACACACTTTCAAAAGATTTCTGTTTTCTTAACCAGTAACACCAAAAAGCATTCAGGCGTGTAAGTTAGTTTAAGTACATAATGCAGTTACTTGTATGAACTCATTCACTTTCTATGATTTTCTTGGTAAGGAAAACAGTATTATATAGACCCAAAAGTTGACCTATCATAAAATGATTGTAATCAAGTGAGCAATATCCTTTGAATTCTAACAGTATATTTAAAAGTACACCACTGTTACAAAAAATATGAAAAAAATTGCTACTACTTTGGCTTTTATGTTTTCTTTTTCTAATATCCATTTATGGAAGGATGTACAATCCAGTCACCTCTCTTACACCATCGCCCACAAAGATCCAAGGTGTCCCTCCCCAGTACACTTGTGACCAGCAGCCAGGTGGATAGAAATATGTCAGCCTGACTTGTAAAAAGGTAAATATGAAAATTGGTTTCTCCATACAAATACAAACCAACAGAAATTTACAGATAGGCAAAGAATGGTACTTGGGATCTTACTGGCGTTAGAAGGATACATGTGATGCTTTAACAGTTATAAAACTGAATCTTAGCATCTACTGTCATTAAATATCTATTGTCTGTCTACCATATTTTACCACAACTGTGAACATTTAAATTAATAAAAATTAAATTTCAAAGTGCTTAAAGCACTTGTAGCAACACTTGAAAGTTGAAATTAGTTTCTACATGAATCTAGTCTTCTCTGTAAATTACCCTAAAGCACCATCTCACTTGTGACACTTAATTATAGATACTCAAAATTGAATATAAAATTAGATACCAAAAATCATTTATTTAACTGAAGCACACCATAAGTAGAATCCTAAATTAATATTATTTCTCAATTATTTACACTTCTGCAGTAGGTGCATTTGCAAAGATCTCACTTTGCTATTATTAGAAAGAAATTAAGAATTCATGCTATGTTCATTGCAAACCAAAATTTAAAAATAAATAAATAAATGTTTAATTTGTTAAGAGGGAACACAAGGGGCAGAATCTTCTATGATTTGCTGTATTGTCAAGGAAACAATCTGTTACCAATTTTTCCAAATGTGTTCAAGAATTCCTTAGCCATAGAAGCTGTATAAAGAGGAAGGACAAAAGAAATATAAAGGGTTTACCATGAGGACAAAGTGAAGACTATATTAAAATAGTTAATGAAGGGTTTCCGATGAGGGCAGGGTGAAGCAAAGAGGTATGAGAGACACAAGTGTTTGTTTTCTTTAGGTAAGAAATCGCCACAGTGGAAGTGGTGCAGAAAAACAAAGGATTATCCAGGGATTTCAAGACACCAAGTTCTTTGTTTGGCAAAAACTTCAGTAGCAAATTATATCTGGTTAATGGACACAACTGAACTGTATTAGTGATGCTTACAACTTTACTCCAAGGTGGGAAAGCTAAAGGTCCAATCCGTGGATCAAATTCAGTGATGAATAAGGCAGTGAGTCTGTCATTGAGGTCACCGATTCTGTGACTTTCCAGGATCTCCATGACTTCCGCAGCTTCAGCAGCCAGTGTGACTCTGGGGCCAGCCACACCAGCTGCTGCTCGTGCAGCTCCCGGAACCACTGCTACTTAGGCAACAATCCCCAGAGCCCCCCAGGGAAGCTAAGATTTAGTCAGAAGTATTTACAGTAAAAGTCATGGACAGGTCACAGGCTATGAATTTTTGTTTATTACCCATAACTTATCCATGACTTTTACTAAAAATAACCAAGACTAAATCTTAACCTTAATGATGAATCGTGGTCATGTGCCACCTGCAGCACATATGCGAAGAAGATGATCACCTCTTCTCAGAGGCAAAAGCTTTCATCATATTTATTTACTCTTAAATCATACTTTGCACCAGAAGTCAATGGAGTCCTATTTCAGAGTAACTCGGTATTCTACTATAATATAATAATGACAACAGTAGTGCTGATAAATATTTGTGCTAAAATGGAAAATAGGAATGTCAGGATCAAGTAAGGCTGGGAAAACACAGAATTATTCTGCTACAGTTTTACTTATTGTCTAGAAGGTAGATCACACTTTAAATGGACAGGTGAATGAAAAGGAAAGTGTACTTGGCAGTATCAGATTACGTTGATATTTTTCTTCAGTGTAAACAGCACACATTTTAATAACTAGACTTTAACAGAGTATCTGTGTTCCAAAAAGAACAGGCAGCTTCTCTGAGATGCACATTAATATGCATGATAGACATTGTGATTATCTTCTGGTAAATGACATATTGAAAAACCGCTGTCTGAGACATACAAAAGGAAAACAAAAAGCTTGTTTACCTTTTAGGCTAAAGAGGACAAATGAATGAAAGCAACAGAAGATGATCCCCAGTTATTGATATATAGCTTTCCTTCAGCAACCAATGTTCACTTCTGGTCCAGAAACAATTAACCACAATATTTTGGAGTGTTTAACAGGTTTTTAGCCATGTAGTTCTCTAATGTGTCAGAATCACAGGACTCAAACGCCACCAAATCCTTAAAAAGTGAAAATAAAACATTTCCACATCGTCTTTGTCCTCAGTGAGATATGAAACGATGTGTGGAATGGAATAAGGCAGTGATTCTCAACTTCTACATCCTTTTGTAATTATAGTTTCAGAATTCTCCTGCCATCCTCCTCCCACCCAATGTATTCCTACCTAGCTACAGAAAGGTTGTAACCTTCCTGTGACTGTGTGACTCTCCGAGTTGATGACCAGAAACAACTCAAGCACAATCCAGCTGTCTGTGTGCAGAGTTCCTGTGCTGAAAGGAGAGGCAAAGAGGATTTTCTATTTCTGTTTTGACAGGACTAAACTGACATATTTGTTGCCTCTCTCACATACCTAAGCAAAATGAAGTCTGCCTAGACACTTATCTATGTTTCTTATCAGCACTAGCACCTGCAGGACATGCTGCATTCTGATCTAAGTTAGCCAAAGACAACCAAGTGGAAGGAGTTAATTATGTTGTGTTGCCACCTACTGAGCTAAAGGAGATAGCTGCCCCTTTGTGAGAGCAGGTAACTGGGAATCACATTTACTGTTCTACTTCCTGCTCTGCTATGAAATTTCTCTATGGCAAGACCCTTCACTTCTCTGTTCCTCATTTCCACACACCTGTAAAATAGGGATAACAATACTTATCCTACGAGGGCAGGATGGTATGGATGAATCAAGGTTACCAAAAGTAGTTAAAGATCTTTGGATGAGAGGTGCTATACAAGTGCATAGCACTAATATTAAATGTGGCTCAAGTCCTGGCTTTACTTCAGCAGCACTGGTAAAAATATATATGCCCTTTAGTTTTCAGATAAAACCAATTTTTACTGAAAACTTCCTGGAGTTTACAAAAAGTATTCTTTTTTCTGAATTGCATTCTTCTATTGTCTAACTGAAATATAAAATAATACTTCTTTATTAGGAAAATATAGTACATTGCATGAGATATATGTATTACAATAACACATTAGCCTGTGTGTATATGCAAAGCTGCCTTTTGAAGTAAGGCTATATATTAGTCTAGAACATGGGTTACCAAACTGGGGGACATGCCCCCCTGGGGGGCTGTGAAGAAATTCCAGGGGGGGCACGAAGCGACCCAGCCACATACACCCCCGTCAATCCCACCCCAAGTTTTGCTGCTATTTTGGGGGGGGGGCGTAAGGGTTTCTCAAAAATCAGAAAGGGGGCATGATGCCTAAAAGTTTGGGAACCACTGGTCTAGAAGATACACACAATAAACAAACAGGCATGCAGGGAAACTTTGAAGTGCATGCACATCCTAATGTATTGATGAATCTCTCCTCTCTTCCCCTTCCCCCCCACCCCACATAAACATTTCAAGCTGTTAGCAGCAGATAACAGTTTAAAGATCTGACACACTAAAATTGGAAGAAAATGTAAAACTGTATCAGAATATATTTCAGAACATAAGGAAGCAGTCAAAAGTTTTTAAAAAGATGGAGAAGGATGGAATTGAGTGCATACACTGGAAATGGTGTGGCCATATTATTACATGTCAATATTTATAGGCTAATAGTTTGAAGTCTACAACAGTAAACTGTTTATTCAACTGAAAAGGGGTTTTGGGGGGGTGGGGGAATCAGACATATTGTTTTCTTAGACTCAGAGGTGGCATTTCACTTTGAGTTCTGTTTTAGTTTTACAGCGATGATGGAATTCAAAACATTAATCTTCTGAATACTTTTTGCCCATCTTTCCATCCACCAAAATAAGCCCAGTATTTACCCACTGATTGGCACCTGTTTTTGTTGTGGTAATAAACACTGATAAATTCCTGGGAAATATTAAATAAAATAAAAATTGAAAAAGAAGGGAGATATATATTACACACACACATTAAGCTAGAGTTTTTCTTATTGAAAAATGCCTTTTTATCAGAACTGAAGTGTTTTGCAGAAATGTTTCGATAAGAGGAGGAGAGGGGTATTGATTCTGGCTGATATTATGAGGTTGTACTGTGAAAACTGTTGAGTCATTAAACATCTCTGTGTCTATGTGGAGTCCACTTTTGCTCACAATGGCTGTGTCACATCCTTCTCTCATCAGATACAATGGAGGGTCTTTAGAATCTTAACTATCTACACAGGTGAAAGCACCTTTGGACAATGGATCAGCTGAAGCCAGAATCACCAGATCTGTATAAAATAATAAATCTACATACATCCCTGCTTCACAACTTCTGAAGATTCTTTGGGCCCTCCTGCTTTGAAACATGGCAGGCTCTTCTCTCCTTCCCAGAACTTCCTATGGGGTTCTATGGGTTTTTCCATAGAAATTACCTACCCAGCCTCGGTAATTTTTAAAAAATTAGCATCAACAGCTTTGGTGTCCTTGTCCTGCCTATTTTAGTCTTCCACTCTTCAACTGTCAGCCCTTTCAGACAAGCTGGAGAAAACAGTATATTTCTCCTGCTATCAAGTAATGAGCAATGGTTTTAGGATCCCATGAAAAGTCTGTTTGCATGTGTTATAAGTTACACCTATCACATCCCATCAAAGAGTTAGCCAGTGGACCCAATATGCACATAAAGCTGGAGCTCTGGGAGAGGGTTTGTTTAAGATGTGGGACTGCCTGAGAGATCAACCCTAGGGGGCAAGGGGCTACATGATCTCTACCCAAAAAGGGTCCTTTGAGACCCTAAGACAGGGGAAGATCCTGGACTCTGTTTAGGCTGCAGAGGCTTAAAAGATACAGGATCCAGCAGTTGATTACCTTACAATAGCCTGGGAGTGCCCAAAACGGGGGGTTAGCTCATTCACCTAGGATGCAGCAAACCCAGCTTCAAGTCCCTTCTTTAAATCAGGCAGACCAGGTACCTGATCCTGGATTACCCACGTCTCTTACACCAGATTATTGGGTATTCTGGGGTGTTAGGCTCTGTTTTATCTCCCCCGCTACCCCAGGTCATTTTTCAGCTGATTTCTCCACAATGCGGGAAAACAAGGAACCAACACAGAGAAGGCTATAGAAACCACGGTTTTGTACCAGCACATTTCAGATCTCAAAAGACAACATAAAACTCTAGTATTCATTGGATGTAGAGTATAAAATCTAATCACCATTGAGCATAATGTCCAAAATAAAAACAAAAGGCTAGGATAATAAGAGAATTTACCCAGCAAACAAACAAGTCTGCAAGGATATACCAGAAACGATTTGCTGTTTATATCAGTGGATATGCAACCTCATGTTTTTCTCTGGGGATGGTCAGCAGGTGCAGTTAATCAGGCAAAATGCGTTATTAAGACTGGCTGTGTTGTCTTCCAGCAGGGGAACAAGGTTTATATTGGTAATAATTAAATCAGGCCTGCCAGCACCATAGCTAATGGACATGCGACAGTGTGTGTGTGTAGGGAATGGGGGTTTAATGAGTATAGGGATTTGGCAATGGGAGAGGGGAAGGTGCTCACACCCTTATTACAGGAACATTATTACAGTGTTTGCCATGATTTCGGCTCATGTATCATGAGAATTCTGATCATTTTATCCAACAAGTCAGTGACCCATTTCACAAAAGTACACCTCCCTTTTCTCCCTCACTCTGCTTCCCAACACACTACTGCATTTGGCTTCAGCAACATCTTCCCAAGCTACCCTCTCATTCTCAACATCTGCATCATTTTGAGCGTATGGACAAGTACACACTTAACTCACGGCTCTTGCTCCATCTCATATGCTACAGGCTGATCAGGAGAGCAGTGCCTGAGGAAACCATCTGCTCCACAAAGGTAAAATGCCAAAATGGAGGCCACTGTGGCATATGTAGGAGAAGTATTGGGAAGATTTGAGAAAGTACATTTTAATTATTTTTTGCTGGTACAGAAAACATTCCAGATTCTTGTGTTTTCAAAAGACTATGCTGACAATTTAGCTCTGCCACATACCACAGTATGTATTCTATATATTTCAAAGGGTCAAGTTTTATTCATGAGGATTTTTTGATTTTGTTGTTTGAGTTTTTGGTTTCTTTGGGTGTTTTTGAGCGGGGGGAGGGGGGGGTTAATATGTTTCAGATCAGTAATTCATACATAAAAGGTTTCTGTCCTGCAGTGAGAACTATTCCATAGTTAAGGTTACAACTGAGCTCCCATTTGAACTTCAATTTTGCTCCTTTCCCTCAAAAAACCCCATAAAGATATATCAGGCTCCAAGTTGGTTGTTTAGGTCTACCACACTTCAAGTGAATTGAGACATGGATTCCTTTAATTATGGGCAGCCTAAAAATAGCAGGGTTCACCAGAGTTCAATAAGGTTTCTACAGTGCGTTGTTATGTTTTCTTATTTTTTTTGTTTTTCAAGATACTGTAGCAGAAAACAGAAAGCAAAAAGCAAATGTTGTTGATAGGACTTAGTGCCTGCCCTTCTAATAGCCTGTTTTCTTTAGAACTAATTACAACATTCTTTTAAGGTTCTTTATCCTTAAGTTCCGGTATGTGTTCTTAACCTCAGCTTCACCTTAATTTTTTTGGGGCTGCATATTTACAGGTTCAACCTCTATAGCCCAGCACCATCTGAGGTCCAGTATCCCTGTGGGTGCTCCTGGGTGGGAGCACTCATAGGGAAAAGCTGGACCTCTGCTCAGAAACAACTCCCCTATTCTCCCACAGCTTCAGGTGCACTGCAAACTCAGGGAGGGTGGAGGGAAGGGTAGAAGCAGGAATGGGGGGACAACTCAAGGCAAGAATCAACATGGCTGCAGAGCCCTGCAGCCAGGGGAGGGAGGAACAGGAGTGCAACCCCGCAGCCAGTGGCAGGGGCCGGGAGCACAGTCTGGCTGCTGCAGGACTCAGTGTGGTCCCACAGGGCTGAGCTTCTGGGGTCCACATACACCCTGTCTCTTCCCCTGAGTGGTCCCTCCTCCCTGCGCTTGGTCAATGACAGCTTCTCTGCTGCTGCCAGAATGGAGCCCCACAGCCGGTGGCAGCAGAGGGGCCAGAAATGACCTCCCCATGTCCAGCTAATTCCCTGGTTCAGGACCAGTCAGGTCCTGCAGGTGCTGGACCAGGTAGATACTAGGGATGTTAAATTGCAAGTAATTGACTAATCGAATAATCAATGCATTTTTCTTCAATTAGTCGAACTCTGCCTTTGAAGTGTAGCAACAGCCCTCGGGAAAGGCAAAAGTACTGCGTGGAGCCCTGGGTCAGCTGAGGACTCCCTGCAGACCCCCTGGGCTCCATGCAGCGTTGCCCCTTTGAAATGCCGCAGGAAGCCCAGTGTCAGGCTCCTTGTGGCGTTTCAAAGCGGCAGCGCCGCACGGAGCCTGGGGTCAGCAGCGGAGTCCTCAGCTGATCCCAAGCTCCACGCAGCGCTGCTACTTTGAAACATTGCATGCAGCCTGGGGGCAAAGCAGCAGCGCCGTGTGCGGTCCGGGGTATAGGCTCCACGTGGCGCTGCCACTTTGAAGTACCTCCCCACCCCCACTTGCTGCGTCTTTCTGATAGAGGCAGCAAAGGGGGGGGGGGGGGAGGACACACTAGTCAACTAGCCTGTCGACTATCCAATAAGCATTTGCTTATCGGATAGTCGACTAGTCCTTCATATCCCTAGTAGATACAACCTGTAATAAATTTATCTTTTCAGCCTCATTCATGCTTCCGCTGGTGTAGCCATAATGCCTGGGCTGCAAACTCCCCACAGATGGAAGCAGGCTTCTTCTCAGTTACAGGAGACTAAATCAAGATGGTTAGCAAACACTGGTGTAAAAACAGAATTGTGTTTTACTTCATCAACCTGTTTGGAAACTTCCTTTAACAAAAATTTCCATTCCCCATTTGCCATTTCCTAATGCGGGCAAAAGTGCTTGAACAGGAGTCATCAGCGATGCTCCTGAAGAGATGTCTTCATTTTTTAAAATAACTTTCAACAACACAAATAAAAACAAAACATACAATTCAAGACTGAAAGGTTTTTTGTCCCCATCCTAAATTTTTGGGGCCAAAAGAGCAAGGCAAAAAATTGTTTTGCCATGAGAAGTTATTTGAGCTCGAAAAAAAGATAAAGACAAGTAAATCTAGCAAAAGTTTTTCAGTATCATCAACAGCGGTGTCTTGGCTATAGGTACATGTTATCCAACCCTCCAAACCTAAATTAGGCTTCAGATGAATGATCCCAATCTGGATTTATCTGGGACATGTCAAAATTGTCTATGGAAAAATAATTTGTTTTTGTGGATCAAATTTACTATTTTGCCCAGAAAATCGGGCCTCTATATTTTTAACATTTATAGCTGTGCTTACCGGTGGAAATGGCAAAAAAAGTCAATACAGAAAAATTATGTTTACTACTTACAAAAATGTAGACATTACTGTAATCCACACACACAAAGTGAAATTAGTGGCTTTGCATAACTCCTGTTTTACTATCATGAAAAGCTGTGACTGACACTGTATATTAGCAGCATTTTAAAAATGCATTCTGCTATGTGATGTCCCCAGACGCTGTAACAAATATTGCATGTCTTTTGTAAAATAAATATCCGAACACAGCAACAATAACTGGCCCAATTTGAGAACAACTTAATTTTGCATAAAAACACATGATACATCTGAACTGACCATAGGGAAGGCATTCAGGGTTAACATTCAGAGTAACACATTTATGGGTCAAATTAATATATAAACATGGGCAACCACTGTGGCATAATCATTTGATGTGCCTCTGGTTATATGCCTTTTATATATCTCATTACTTGAGGAAAAAGTGTGACAGAGCATAGCAGCATCAGACTTCACATTGCACTTCCTAGGGTTTTTTCCCCACTACCAGGTTCAGCTTGAGCAAAAAAGTATTTAGGCTCTTATAAACGGGTATTTAAGTACTTATGCAAAAGCCTTGAGGCCTATTTGCACAACATTTTTTCCTACAAACACTGCAATCTGTCACTGAGTATTGCTCCATCAAGTCATAACTGCTCCTTTTATGTGTGCACAGTCCATAGTCTGTCTATTAAGCATCCTTATTTTTATGTTGTTGCTGAAAATAAATCAGTTCACATGTACAAAAATGCTATTAGAAAGTTTTTTCATTATGAAATAAAAAATGCTTTAAAAAATCCATATTATGGATTAATTACACCAATATTTCCTTTAATAAACTAACAGAAAATTGAACCAAAATTTCTAGGAAACTCACCTACAACTTATAAATTAAATTTTTTCAATTTAATTTGGACTTTTAAAATAAAGCTGTGATTTAAAAGCTGCAATTCTGAAAATTAAGTTTCCTCCTTTGGTTAAAAAAAAAAAATAAGGCTAACTTTGTAAATGCCTAAAATGATTTTCTGAAGAAAGTGTTGACATAATGTTAAATATTGAGGCATGAAAGTATTCCAAAAATTAAGTCTCAGAGTAATGCAAGTTGTCTTTGGAATGTTAAAGAAAACTTACCTGATACCATCAGCATTTAAATCAATCACAGATGGTAAAAGTAACACTAACTTTGTAGTTTGTAATGATATAGTAAACCACCACCAATATCACTACTTATGCTGAGTCTTTAATTGTCAAGTTTAAGGGAATTTAAAATTCATATACATTCTCAGAAAAATAATATAAACCTAACTTATAGTTGAGGCATTCCCAGGTTAACATTTCATATCGATACATAGTAATTACCACGCCACCTATGCTATTATGACACCACAGCTTGAGCCCACAAGTAGCTACCATACTGCAATTTTTTTTAAAAGCTGGGGCATAAATAATGTTTCAAGTTCTAAGATTTTTGGCGGGAAACAAAGCATTCCACATACTGTAGTTCTAAGAGTTCTATTGAAGGCTTCGCCTTGTACACAGCAAAATGCCAGTGGTTTCCACCTTCTGAACATTGTCTGAATCAGTCTTTAAAGGGACAGTCATCTTAAAAATAACACTGCCCTGACTGACAATCCAAGAGAGGTCTGTGAGGTGGCACTCCCAGTAGCAGACACACATAGTCCCCTGACCTCCTGACGCATGCACAAGTGGGAATGCTGGGTGAGGCAAACTGAAACACTGCACAGATAGGTGGAGATGCTGCAGGGTGGGGGGCAGCTCATTAATGGCTCTCAATAAAATGTCCTCATATTAATATGCTCTCCTATCATTTTTGTCTTCCACCTCAGTAATGCCCCAGCCTCTGCCCTTTACTGCTAGCTATGGCCAATGTTCCCTCTAATCTTTTCCATCTGTGTATGGAATAAATTATTTTGATGTGCACCAAGGCAGGTGCAGATTAAGGATGTAAAATCCCGTTTAATCGGTCACCCAGTTAAAGGTTATATTTAATCAGTTAACTGATAAGGCAGGATCTCATCGGGGTGGGTGGGGGACTGCCAGCAGCTGTCCCCACAGGGCCGTTGTTTAACTGGTTACCGGTAAGCATCATACAGTAAGGTTAACCAGTCACCCATGCCCATTGCAAATGTGCACCACCAAATAGAAACATAAAAACCTACCTATCTGTGGGCATCTCTGCTACTCAGCAGGGTGGCATTTGAACTTCTGAGCAGTTGCACAGGTGCCTAGCTTACAGGGAACGCTGGCTGTGCCTCATCATTCCCTAACACCAAAAATATAGGACGTTCACCAGCAAGGAAAAGTGCATGAGTAATAGGACTGCTAGTTCAGCTCCTCAGACAACTTTAGGGAGAAGTCTTCTCCTCTGTCTGCCTTCCTCCCAACGTGACTAGGGGAAGGGTAAGATTATCATCACTGAAGGTACCTCATGTTCAAAGCTGGTAGCTCCATTTGTGAGCATAGGTGCTGGAACTAGGGGTACTGAGCATGCTATCCCACATCCCTTAGCTTGAAGTGATTTCCATTAGGGATGTAAAATCCCATTTAATTGGTTAACTGGTCAAACATCATGTTTATCCAGTTAACTGATTAAAGGGTGCGTGGGCAGGGGGGCCGCCATAGCTGAGCTGAAGCAGGCCTTCCTCCCCTGCCAAGAGGGGCCTTTCCAGTCAGGCTACTGCACCCCCCCCCTCACCACCACCACCACCACCACCACCACACGTGGCAGGCCTCGCAGGACTAGAGCAGCCCATTGCCTGCGGTAGGTGGGGAGCTGTTCCAGCCCCCAACGGTTAACCGGAACCAGTAACCATCACCTGTTAAAGGTGAGGGTTACTAGTTAACCATTCACATCACTAGTTTTCATTATATACAAGGTTTACAGTTTGGTTCAACAACTCTCAACACATCCACTGTACACATTGCTCCAACACCCCTGTCTGTAAGAGTCTTCCTCTCATACTGGAGAATTTAAGCTTCGGGAAAACTCCAGAAGTTTGCCAACAAATCTTGGTGTAGCACCTTAAGCTGCAATTGGCTTTTATCTTTCTGCAAAATCAACAGAACTGTTGTGACTTTTGTATTGCAAACGAAGTCATTCACTATCCGCTATTACAATAAATTTGATGTGGCTAGAATCTGTGCGGATATTTGTTTGCAATAGGGATCTGAAAAAAAGATAAGGCATGCCAGTCCAAAGTCCAGAAGAGTAATTTCTAAGTGCCGATACACTATTATTCATTATTTGTATTGTGGTAGCACCAAGGACACTCAGTCATGAACCAGGACTCCAATATGCTAGCTACAAACACAGAACAAAAACATTGCTCCTGCCTCCAAAGAAAACAATCTAAATAATTGAGTCAGACACACTGTGGGTACAGGCATAGAACACGCAAGCACTCTGAACAAGTTTTATAGCAAAAACATCAGGTTTGTTCTCGCCTTCCTTCCCCACCAAGATGAATACAATTAGAGGGGAAGAAGCTAAATAAAAAGAAAATGGGAAGGGACATGGGACACTGAAGGGAAGCAGGGGACGAAGACAACAGGACAGGAGAGAAGAGGGTAAGAGGGGCAGGCGTGGTGTGATACCAGTGGAACACTTCCTACTGCACACACAGTCTTTGAAAATTCAGACAACTCTGGCAGTGTTTTCCACCATCCCCCCTCGTTATTTTAAAGATGCAATTGAGCTACAAAGAGGTTTTGAGAAGTCCAAAATGCATAAGGGGGATGCAACCTTGACTATAGTGCTGCTATTGCACTTACACACACACACACACGCGCGCGCCTGGGGAATAGTCACAAAACAGAGTATTTTTCTATTTGCTGCAGCTGCTCCTTTAAGCTTTGTTCAGAGATCAAAGTATCTGTATTATAGCTTTTCAGTTTTGTGTTTACTAAAAAAGAAAGGAAGAATGTAGACTATAATGCCAAGTATGCCCTTGACAGTTCCCCCGTTTCTGTAAAGAATTGAAATATACATGTTTAGAGTCAATACATAAGAAATAACCACCCGCCATGATAAAAACACCAACATAGACCATAAACAAACTATTCTCTACTTTTCCTTAGAGAATAACAAAAAAGTATACCATTGAGATGGAGGAGCAAACAGGATAAAGGCTGGAACCACACAAATTATTTGAAAACCAACAAAGCCTGTCATAAGCAAGTGGCCCAATTCCAAACTTCCAGCAAGAATTAATTTGTGATGTCCAGGAGTTCACTGCTCTTGATTCCATTTAATTCTATGCAACACGAAGGGAACATAAGAAACCAAAGAGGGGTCTGAGAATGTAGACATGGAGTAATGGAGGTCACAGACGAGACTGGGAGATATGGACACTGGGGAAACTCAGAAAAATGTAGAAGCCTTAAATTTCTCAGAACCTAGACGAAAGAAGCCTGGAACACTCCACCATGTGAAAAAACCATCCTTTGATGCTGGAGGAAGAAACATTGCCATCTTGCTTTAACACTGACAGGCAGTAGCAGGCCAATGGCTTCACACAAATAGATTATTATAGGCCTGAGCCTACCAACTTTTCTTTGAAGAGGAATTGTTTGAGGATGTGGAATTGCGAGACTCTGTGATGGGGTGTCCATAAATTTAGAGCATCATCCTAAACTATTCATTGCTAAACTTAATCTCAATCCTTTCCTGGCTATTTGGAAGAAAAAAAAAAAACTCGATTAACTGACAAGGAATTATTTAAGGGAAGAAACTGATGTACACGTTCAACCTCCCTCGTCTGCGACTCTCGTCCAGCAACATCCATGGTCTGGCAGGACCAGGGATGTTGCTAAATCAGAGGGCCTGTCCACAGAAGTTGAGAGCTGCTTGGAGAGGAGCTAGTCTGTTCGGCAGCAGCCTGTAGGGCCAATGATATGGGGGTAGAGAGCCCCGGGAGCAGCTGCCACTGCACTCAGGACTAGGGAACCCCAGGAGCAGCTGTTACTGCGTGCAGGACCAAGGAACCTTGAGAGTAGCTGTAGCCGCCACGCGCAGGGTCAGAGAACCATGGAAGCAGCTGCTGCTACACTCAGGACCAGGGCTGGGAACCTCAGAAGCCCATGTGGGGCCAGGGAACCCTGGGAGCAGCTGGCAGAGCTGGGGGGCAGCAGAGCCAGGCAGGTGACTGGAGGAGGTCTCCCAGGACAGCAGCCAGGAGGGGAGCCCTGAGAAAGCCTGGATGCCTGACCTTCCCTGGTCTGGCAAATTCCCTTGTTCGGGACCACTCAGGTCTGGAAGGTGCCAGACTAGGGAGGTTCAACCTGTACTAATTTAACAGTTCAGTGGTCAGATAGTGTGGTCAGGGCTAGCCCAAGATCAAATGGTGCCCCAGGCAAGGAATGCCTCCCCTGCTTATTAAACCTTTGTATACTTTATTTTGTATTGTATTTGTAGCCCATTACATGGCTTCGATGCATGGTTTGCATCCATGATTTATTCTGGTCATACAAGGCAATACATTTGCATACTGGAGTATGTACATCAGTGTTTATTCACACCGTATATGAGCAAATTTCAAAAGATCATATCCTCTAAGCTTATAGAAACGTTTTAATTTTAAGAATAACTGAAATGTATATCAATAAACTGAACTGTGCATCAACACTGGATGGACCAGTATTAAATAATATTATAATAGGGGACAGCCTTACAATGTTAACCTTAGCTCTTTAGTTTAAAAGGTCGCTTTTCTTGCTTTGGCCTTGCGAGCCAAAGCACAGTGTGTGAGAGATCCACAGACTGGCCAGTTCCATTTCAAACCATAAAATAGCAAGCAATGTCAGTCTCTCATGGGGCATTGTCAATCAAAGATTTGTTTTAATAAGCTTGTGCTTTGAAAGACTTAGTTCACCACTCACTACTGTGACCCGCAGCATCATCAGAATCCTCAAAGCTATCCATGTGTTAGGAAAAGTAATGAGGAGTCCTATGGCACCTTAAGGGGATATACATACATATATATATGGTTGGGATATATATATGCTACCATATCAAAAGAAGGGAGTTACTTATAAAATGTAGGACCAATGTTAATGAGGCCAATTGAGTCAGGATGGATGTGGCTCACTCCCAGCAGTTGATGGGGAGGTACGAATACCAAGACAGGGAAAATTGCCTTTGTAGTGAGACAGCCATTCTAAGTCCTTATTTGATCATGTTACATTTGCAAATGAATAGCAGCTCCGCTGTCTCTCTTTGCAGTCTGGTTTTGATGGTTTGTGTTTTTTGGGGGCTTTTTTGTTTTGTTTTGTTTTTTGTTTGTAAAAGGATGGGTACTTTTAAATTTGTTTCTGAGTCCAGGGAGGTTAAAGTGTTCTCTTACTGGTTTTTGTATATTATCCTTCCTGATGTCTGATTTATGTCCATTTATCCTTTGGTGCAGGGACTGTCCGATTTGGCCAGTATACATGGCAGAGGGGCATGATGGTATCTATCATGCTAATAGATGCATGGGTAATAAAGGGCTTGTCTCATGGTGCATTACTGCACACCAGAGGATGATAATTCTACCACATACAAGCACATTGCACACTACCTGTCCCACATGGACACTGCTGGTATGCACTGAAGGTTGCCTAGTATACATTAATGTAGCTCCATTTCATATACGATTGACAGCTTTCTGAATGATGAAAACCAAATACCATAGCCCCACTCCCCTTCCTTCCTCAGTTCTTTTCCAAGGCCCTGCGCCCCACTCCCTCCATCCCCTCCTTCCTTCACCCACTATCCCCCACCCTCACTCATTATCACTGGGCTGGACAGGGAGGCTAGAGCGAGAAATGAGAGGTTTGGAGTGTGGTGGGGGCTCCAGATTGGGACAGCAAATAAGGTGTGGGAGAGTATAAGGGCACTGGATTGGGGGTGCGGGCTCTGGGGTGGAGCTAGAAATGTGGGGTTCAGGGAGTGGGAGAGCCTCTGGGCTAGAATAGTCAGTTGGAGTGTGGGAGGGGGTGAAGGCTCTGGCTGGAGGTGCAGATTCTGGGGTGGGACAGGGGATGACGGGTGCAGAATGTAAGAAGTGGGCTCTGGGCTGGCACTGGTGGGATTTGGAGTGTGGGGGGATTCAGAGTGTGGAAGGAGGTGCAGACTCTGGGAAGGAGTTTATGAATACAAAGTGGCTCAGGGCTGAAGCAGGAAGTTCAGGTGCAGAAGGGGGGTGCAGCATACGGGCTCAGGGTGTGAGTTTGGGTGCATGGGACGCTCAGAAGTGGGGCACGAGATTGCAGTGCAGGAGGAGGTGAGGGGTACAGGCTCCAGGCAGTGCTTACCTTAGACGGTTCCAGGAAGCGGCTAGCATTTCCCGTCAGCTCCTAAACAGAGGTGCAGCTAGGTGGCTTTGCACACTGCCCCTTCCACAGATGCCACTTCCACAGCTCCCATTGGCCACAGTTACCATTCAATAGGAGCTGCAGAACTGGCCCTTGGTACAGGCACAGCACACAGAATCCTCATTGTCGTGCCTCCTCCTAAGAGCCAGAGGAAAATGCCAATCACCTTCAGGAGCCACAAGAAGCCAGGGATTAACCTACTGCATTAACCACCTGTGCCACCGACAGGGACTTTTAATGGCCTGGCTTCTGGGATCCCTTTCTGAACATGTGTTCCAGTCCAAAATCAGATGCCTGGCAACCCTATTAACACACATTATGGCACTTTTAGTGTACACCCATAGTGCTCAAATACACTAGGCTAGACAGTATGCAACATGCTGGTGCATGCTAGGTCTGGGGCACCAATGCGCCAGCTATACAAGCCTATTCTAGCTTTTTGACTAGATCTTTTTAATATTATTATCTGTGTATTCTACTATTTTAATTATCTGCCACTGTTTATACAATGTATAATGTCTGATGGATACAAGCTACATGTTACTGCTATACAAATAATAATAATGAATACAAGACGTTTTGAGATAGGACTCATTTACCTAATTCCATTTCCTCTCCCACTTAAGGCAAAATCAAAGAGATAATGAACATCAAAACTGAATTTCACATTTGTGTTGATGAGGAGAAATATGGTGAAATGTTTGTTCTGAGATGTCAGACTCCTTGAGATAATCACTGAGGAAAAGGCATACACAGTGAGGAACAGCAATTTTGAACAGCAAAGCAACCTAGTGGTTCATGAACCATTTTTAAGGTCTGTTTAGTAACAGATTTCCCACCTGATAAAACAGAGAAATATTAGTGCTACATGTACCAAAATACAGAGGCATCTTCTGTGGCTATTCAGACTGCAATATGGAAACATCTTTAGAATTCCTTTTCTGATACAAATCAAAGCCTGAATCAACTGACTTCAGTGTGAGTTTGCCTGAATAAGAACCTCAAGGTTTCCTCCAAGTTAGTAAATAAATAAACAAACAGAAACAAAACAAAAGTAACCTTAAGCAATCTCTCTGTCTCCTATTATTACAGTTTCAGAACTGCTGCTCCCAGATGAATGGAGCTGGTCAGTCAGCTGATAGAGAGTCAGGAAGACGTTCCCTTTTTCGTGTCATCTAGCAGTAGTATGAGAATGCAATGAGAGATGGGTAGCACAATAAAGTGGCAAAAGGCTAGAGGGTTTAAAGACAGGGGAAAGAGTTACAGCTCAGGAGGAGAGACTAAATGAAGACCCTTTACCCATGTACACCAGGTCTTTTACTGTTAACACTTCTTCTTCTGTATACAGGCGAAGTGGAAGGGAAGTCCTTGGAACTGATGTACAAGGTCATTCTGCCAAAGCAGAAGAGCTATCCCAACACCACAAACTTTTTTAAAAATGTACATACAATTTCAATGACATCTTTAATAGAGTCAGATTATGTATTTTAAACCATTTCTTTTTTTCCTCATTGACATTTGTGCTTCTCTCTGACATAGTTTTATAACTTAGTGCCACAATCCTTAAATCTAATTCTTAAGACAGACACTGATGCTCATCCTCAGTTTTACTGCTACAAAGATTGGCAACATGCAATGTGCTGGTCCAATGGAGCACACTAGTTTGAGAACACAAGCATCTGATCATCACATTTTTATCTTTCAAAACAATGGCACAAGAATCCAGCATCAATATTCATACAGTGGCGGTGGGTTATTCTCATGAGCATGCGTAACTGATAGCTCTGAGTAGAATGTTTGTAGCAGAGAACAAATTCCTCTTAACCCCAACGCAGGCAAATGCACCTCAGTCCTTGCCTTGCCATGTAATTTCAATCTTTAGCAGACTGCCCATCTGACCAAATGGTGCAGAGCAAGTTATGAGCTGAACATATACCCATTACACAAACTAATATTACAAATTATTAAGCCTAATCTGAGTCTTCTCTCTGTGTAGGAGAAGCTGTAAGGCATGTTTGTACTGCATGGCCTAGCCCTCCTCCATTTCCCACTCAAAACCCACATACTACAATCTCCATTATGACAAAGGAGGCAAGCTTTTATAGCTTGCTGACCAATTTCAGAAAGAATCCTCCCCTCCCCCTGTGCTCTGTACAATGGACTTCTTTATTTTCAATGAATCAAGTGTACAATAATGCTCCTGGCAAAATTAATACACCATGTTAATCCACCAGCATCTTTTCCTTTCCCACCACAGTCATGCCATTTCTTGTGAAAGAATTCCTAGCTGGTGCAAGAAAGTTTAATGCAATAATGAACAGTGTACTTTACATTATGTGACCAACAGTACGTACCATCCCAAGAATGTACAAGAATCGACTTGAGCACAGCAGCCATCCCTGAATGGTATGAACTTGTCAACAACTAAAAACTAAAAATTAGGAGCCAGCTGCAAAATGAAGATCCTTCTGAAGCAGTTTTACAGCATTTAAAAGGTTATGCAGCCACCTTCTAAAGAACAAATCAACATCCAGTTCCGCCCTCTTGGTACCACAGTACAACTGTATACACCCTTTTAAGTGTTCCTTCTGGGAGGGTTTCATCCAAACCTCATACTAAAACTATATTTATTTCTGATTTGGAGTAAAGCAAACCAATGTTCTGGTTGCGTACACACTACTGCTGCCAAAAAGAAAAGGAAAATTCACTTTGGCTACGTCTAAACTGCGCCCCTCTGTCAGCAGAGGGATGTAAATTAGATGCATCTAAAGTGCAAATGAAACCGGGATTTAAATATCCTGCGCTTCATTTGCATAATGGCAGCCGTCGCTTTTTTTTTTTCCCGAAACGGGGCTTTTCGGAAAAAACCCAGAAGTTTAGACAGGACATTTTCGACAGAAATGCCACATTTCGAAAGATCCTGTACTCCTCATTTTTTGAGGAGTACAGGATCTTTCGAAACGGGGCATTTCTGTCGAAAATCCCCTGTCTAAACTGCCATTTTTTCCCGAAAAGCCCCGTTTCGAAAAAAAGCAGCGGCCGCCATTATGCAAATGAAGCGCAGGATATTTAAATCCCGGCTTCATGTGCACTTTCGATACGTCTAATTTACATCCCTCTGCCAACAGAGGGGTGTAGTTTAGACGTAGACTTTGAAATGCAAGTGTTTAAGTGCTTGCCTGCTCTTACAGAAGTCACCTTTGCAGCTTAAATCTGTCACCTTCAGCTTTCCATTGACAAGCATTGGCCATTCTTCAGAGTAGAGAAAGGATGATCCAACCCATCTTATCATGTATACCAGCCTATGACAAATGCACTGACAATAGTTCAGCCTGTCAACAGAAGTATGAAGACTGAGTTCTGAAATTCATTCTGCTATGTAGTTAGCTGATACATGTATGAGCAGGTGGCTCTCTCATTCTGCTACAAACACTCTGCACAAGTCAAAATTTGTGTGTGTGCGTGACACCTACCTCCCTTTTATTTGAATAGTGTTATAAGTCTGTAAAACATGCTTAATATTTTCCAGCAGGACTATCACCTATTAACATATTGATGGTGTACGGAAACACTACCAACTTGTTAGAGAAATAGTGGTGTCATAACTGAGCACTGCTACTGTAGCGAAATAAAAGATCCTTTCAACATTTGCCAATCCAGCATAACTAGTGAGGCACAGTCACAAACCTTACGGGGACAGGGACGGAGAAATATTATGGAAATGTAAATATAAAAAAACAATCTATTTATTACACCATAGAAATAAATGTTACATGCCCAATCAAGGAAGTTCAAAGCTTTTTCCACTTGGATTTTTATAAATTCCCATAGAAATGATGTGACCATGACACGGACATCTCTACAAGATCATGCAGAGATCAGGACTGTTCTGCTCTGCTTATTCAACATTCAAACACAGTATTCGGAGAGTCACATTGTCTCCTCTTGGGGTAGGTCTACACTGCAATTGGCAAGTACAGTTGCAGCACACACAGGCATAGCTGAGCTAGTTTTGATTAAGCAAGCTCACCAAAAATAGCAGAGTCAAACCCAAAGGGATGGATGGTCCCTAATAATAGATTCATCTTAACAGCACCAGTGGGCATCACTAGTAACAAGAAACCAAGCATCAAAGAAAAGGAGCATTAAGAGACAACGGGGAGAAAGAAAAACTAATGGAGAAACGGTACATAAGCAAGGACACAATTAAATGTGGACAAAAACTGAGTCACCTTTTCTGTGTTGAGTTCTGTAGATCCAGTTCTCATCGTCCTCTTCAACCTGATGCCTACATATTGACGTGAGCTCACCATCACTGCGAAACAATCTTTTTGACTGCCTAGACAAGGAGGAGAAATTTATCCAGCTCACAGTATGTGAGAGGGAACCCGAATTTTGCTTGAGTCTGAAAGACCTTGAGGTGCATTCCTTTTTCATTTTCTTTAAAGTCAACTATAGTACTCAACTTCAGAGAAGCCCCTTCTGGAGTTGATCCTATCCCCTGCCACAGTGGCTGCTAAAATGCTAATCTTGAAATACAAGAGCTTTCCAGGCTTCTTCCAATTCATTCAATCAAAACACTTGCTGCATTTAAACCAGCAGCAGTAGGGAGCTGGGTCACTATGCAATTCTCCTGAGGCAGACTTGCCTACAACACTTTGTAAGCTGCCAAATAAAAAAGGAGGAGGAAAAACAACAGTAAGTGGCACCTTGCAGGAGTTTCAGAAAAGCATATTAGGATTGTGTAGACATACAATACCAAAGTACATCCTTTCTGCACTCTCCAATCAGTATCCAAAACTGCAGTCCCATTCCGCTCCCTGACATAATTTTCCAGAAGTGAGCCTGCAATCCAGTCGTCTGTTCTATCTCATCAGAAACAATACCATGGGGAAACAGACACAGATCAAACAAGTTGTCAGAGTACGATATAAATTAGAGTACTTATGCCGCTGCTTCATGGCAACTGTGCTGCTGCTCTGATTCCTAAGCCCATCCGCCTTGCTTTCGCTTAATGAAAAGCCTAGTGAGAGATCTCTAGGAGGATTCTCCTAACAATAAAACAGACTGCGTGGCTATCGTTTCGGATTAGAGTGAAATACGATAGGCTCTCTCTCCTACAGGCACAGCCACAAAGGCAGCAGACTCCTCCTCTCCACAGCCAAGCGCTCAATGGCAATGAAAACTTCTGAACTCTGCACACACGAACAGGAACACTCTCGTGCAACTCTTCAGACTCAGGAGGGAATAAATGATTGATACCGTATCTATAATTGCACAGACATTCTATGTATTGGACATAGGGCTTGTCAATAAACACAGTGGGATATAAAAAGTCCTCAGTTCATTAAGTATGAAAACAAAAACTGTACACTAGGAGGTTTGCACTGAACAGGCTAACACCACAGCATTGGTATGACTGCTGCTTTCAAATGCCTTTCACCCCTGGTTGTTCCTACCTTATCCTTTCATTACCAAAAGTGAAAACACTGAATCATCTGACTTAGTTTTTCAATACGCCTGACATGACTAAGATCATTACAGTGATGCCAGTAGTTTGTCTGTTCAGTAGTTTGTACTGACCCTGTGGAAAGGAAGGAATGATGAGTCAGAGGGGAATGGAAAGAGAGGATGACAGGGCATGGTAAGAAGGCACAAAAGATAAAAGTTGGTAATATACAAAGTCCAGACATCATGACACTATTTCCTGATTATTTCTGATTTTACAGATTGACAAAACACTGGAAGGGATGTTTAAAACTTGCAGCTAAAAACTCATGATATACTATGTAACATTATAACCCAAACAACAATATAATATATATTGAGAGACTACTAGTATAGTGCCTTAAAAGCAACCACCTGCATTATAAGTAGATTTGACTGCCTTATCGTTTAAAAATGCCAATGCAAAACAAGTGGCCGCAAAAATAGATCATTTTTAGCTGTCAAGTGCCAAGATCTGAAGTTTTTTAAAAATGATTTACAGTACAATAGAACACACCAAGATTTCCTCCAAGCCTAGATGCCCTTCCACACACCTGTAAAACCTGCTAACACACACCCTTCAGAAACCATAAAAAGAAAAGCTTCAGCTTTTTCCAAAAATTATGGTACTCTGACTTATAATAAAAGGATACGGTTTAATTTACTGGCTACAAAGCAAAGAGCTAAGTACTGTATCACATTACTCTATGAATCAACTAAGCACACCAAAGTGACCTTTGGCTCCTACAACACAGTACAATGGGTTAGCCAACTGTCTTCAGTAAATAATTTAATAGGCTGAATTTAAATTGAAATCACCCTGTGAGGTAATGCACATGTACACATGCAAACTGAGGCCTTTCACCACTCCTGCAAGTAAACAAGTGAAAAAGCTAGTCCAAGGTTGCTAACTCACAATTTTACTTGGTGTTCTTGAAGTCCCAGCTCCTGGAAGGATTTGATTATGTGAGAATCTCAGATTTCATGTAAGAAAAGGTAAATTTCTAGCCTTCATCTTTAAGGGAAAAAGCTTGAAAATATGATCCAAGTGCACCCTAGGCGAAAAGAAAAAGAACCCAATAGCTATTCCTTTTTTAATATCTCAAGATTTTTAATCCAATATCATGAGTCATGGGGGCCTGACTCATGATTTATGAACACTTGCAGTTGGCAATATGGCTGTTCACTATACAGCTTCAGAAAATTCAACAAGAAAATGCAGATAAGAATAAATAGAGTCATGATTACTACAGTCACTCTAAATAATATATAGAGGCTGTATAAAATCTCCTGTAGGAATTGTGGAATAATAGTCACCTCCACTGCACTGTAATTCTTAGAAATAGGAGAGATGGGGAAATAGAATAGCTGTCAACCCTGAAATGTAAGGGTAACTCCCATCTGTCTGTTTGATGTCCTGCCAGCTATTTTTAAGACTTTAAGAATCTGTCAGACATAAAACAATGCTGAATTTAACTCATGATGCTGTATCACAAGTTGACAAAGTTCTGAAAAATACATTACCCTGATGTGGTTGACCCTATCAAGATAAACTGAGAAATGTTCTCATTTCCACTGTAAAAAAAATAAAATAAAAAAACCAGTGATAGGGCATTTATTTTAGAATTTTATATCCCCGACCACTATATTTCACTGCAGGAATAGGAACATATTTTAAGTTACTGTGATAAGGTCAAATACATTATATTGTTCCTGTTTATACTTTAGTGGCCACTAGCCTAATAACAAATGTTATAAACTCAGCACCAGCCATCACATTACAATTAATTTTGTCCTGCTGTACAAAAGGAATAGGAAGCAACTCTAAGTGGAAAAATGTATCTTGTACCCTTGGATTGTTTCCTATCAATCACTTTTAATTTGCTGGCTTGCTCCATGGAAAATATAGTCAGTCCAACCCTTGATTATTGCCATGTACAGATGTTAGACTTCACTTACAAAGTGAAAATGGAAAAACACTAAACAGCCATTATTACAGGATGCACATGTTCAAAACAAATGACTGTATATATGCGGCAAAGGAGGTGGAAAATGTTAGTACATGACAAACTTTAAATGCGAAATGTATCTTATAAGAAAAATGACTTTTATAGATCAATGTAAGAAAAACCAAGGGCACAATTCTATTAACTTTCATTCAGTTACGTTAGTTTCCAACCCTACAATTTTTCTCTCTCATTACCTGTTACACATGCAGATGAGCTTTTAGGTTTCAGGATTAAATGGGTTAAAATGAAAACCCTATATTTCACAGTTATACTCTGAAGATCCATGAATCACAGAAAAGGGAGTAGTTCTTGGAAACCCTACGGGAAGCTAAGCAGGACTGAAGGAAAGGCTAAAGGAAAAAATATGTGCCACATTTAAGGTACTGGATAAAACACAATATAGTTTATGATATCAGTACTTACTGTGGTTCATAAGTTTTAAAGTAGGCAAATACAAATGACTTGAAGCAACTGATTTTTTCCCAAGGCCAACAAACTAAAAGATTGGTTGTAAGAACAAAAACTTTCAGTTTAGCACAAAACTCAGACTTGCTGGATTTTCGGTTGGTCTGTGGTTTCTGGCACCATTCACATGCTACTTTAATCCTTACATTTTCTCTAATTTCATTTCTGATTACTTGGTTTGACAGTATCCAACATGATTCACAAGCATTGCTCCCTGGGGTACTTACTGCTCATGGTGAGTGAACACCTTTATCCAAGAGCAAGGGGTGTATCGGACAGTCTCTTTCTACACATATTAACAAAATCATTGTCAGACAGCCACAAAGGCAGTTAGATTTTCATATTAAATAAAATCAAAAGCTCCTTGAAACAGTCTTGTTTGTAGACTCAACCTTTCACAAATGCTTCTGTAAACAGAACCAAAATGAATCACTCATACTTGCTCAGACAATGAGAAAACCATCCAGACACAATTCCAAACCCGTTATCTACAGCCACCGTACAGAGTGTGACTGATGATCTCCAGCCATGTAAATCATTTGAAAGCAAGTGGAAAACTCACTTACTGGCTGTAACTGACACAAAAGCTCTGAACCTGCCCTCCTTCAGAATCATTGCAGTCTACTGTGTTAAAGAGTGGTTGGGAACCCTTTTTGGGTGGGGGCCACTGACCCACAGAAAAATCAGTCAGAGACCGCACACAATTGAGAAGCAAAAAAACCAACCAACCAAAAAAAACCAAAACACCCTCACTGACATGGCACCCAACTGAGAAGGAGAAAGACACTTCCCATATTCCTCTTGCACACCAGAGTCTAGGGGAGCCCAACCCCTTCATGGGGGCGGGGGGGGGCTGGAGTGCCAGTGCAGGCTCCCCAGTACTGGGGGAAAGGGGGCTTGAGCCTCAGAGGCAGGATCCAGGCAAGCTGGAGGCTTCATCTGGCCCCCTAGGCCTGCAGTTCCCCAACCCTAATGTAAAGGCATACTGATGTACTTGGATAGGCACCTGGGATATAAAGGGTTAACCCAACCAGGCCCACCACACCATAGGCCCACCACACCATAGGCACCACACCAACCTGACCAGGCCCACTGCGGGCAGAAGGTGCACCATGGGCGGACCTGCCTGGCCAGGCCCACGATGCACCATGGGTGAAGGATGATGCGACGGGCCTGCTTGGAGTGGAGCAGCTCCCCACTTGCAGCACATCAGGCCCAGCTGAAGCATCCCTTGCCCACGGCATGGCAGGCCCAGCCTGGCCTCGCTGGAACATCCCATGGCATGGTGGGCCCAGACGGGCTGCAGCAGCTCTCCCACCCACGTCACAGGGGGCACTCCAGACCAGATGGGCCCACCACTCCACTTAACCAGCTAACATTTTAAACAAGATTTTACATCCCTAATAGGCACAGTATAAAAATGCTTGGAAAGATAACAAGCTTTTAAAATACCATAACCCAGAGCCCCATATAGTTATTTGCAGCAATTATGCATATAGAAAAACATCACTATTTTTATTACAATAGGGCCTGGAGGTCCCAACCAAAATTGTGGCCCTTCTGTGTCTACTGTATGCAAACACATAATAAGCAGCAATTCCTTTCCCAAAGAGCTTACAATCTAAACAAACAAGGCAAAGGATGAGAGGGAAAAGAGCCAGAAATGGAGTTATTTGCCCCCCAGTCAGACAGCAGATAAGTTACAGATGTGAGAACTGAACTGACGTTTCCTGACTCTCTGTCCAGTGAGCTACTGACTAGGCCTGTGGTGTCCAACACCCTAGTCACTAGCCACATGTGGCTATCTGGCCAATTGAGTGTGTCTAGTTCACTATAGTGGCTACTGCTTCAGAACTGGTTGGACACCATGCGACTAAGACACGAGACCACCTTCTATTGGTCTCAGAATAGGGAAGCAAAGATATAATGGAACAAATTAACAACCTGTGTTCTTTCAAAGATTATTATAGTCTAATTGCAAGGAATAAAATTTTTGAACTCTTACATTTTATTACTGATTATCTAGCAGGGGAATGTAAGTGAGGTGATTGGTTGGTTGGGAAATGGAAAAATGCATATAAAAGATAAGTATCCCAAATTTTATTTTTAATTGCAACATTACTTTTAGCATCACACGCATATTTCAAATCAGTCAGACCTACAGAAAGGAAGCCTGCAACAACATTAAAATCCATCCACAGTAAATCCAGCATTGGGCTTGGGGATCTTCACATGCACACATGTGACACCATCCCTCTGTCCCCTAACCTTGTATGGAAATAATGTACTGATTGGCCCCGACAGGCATTTCATATCTTGTCTGAACACAGCAATGAGAAAAGGCAGGCAGAATCGCTCAACTATGCAACATTGTCATACATCGCACCATACATTGTTGCTGACAAGCTGGGATTTTAAGTGTGTTTGCAGACCATAATTTACAGAGCTAATACATTCCATGCTATCAGTGGGCAAGTTTGTGGAGTTTTATTTCTGGAAGAGATTGGACTTCATTTGCCTCTTATTTTCACCAGTCTGACATCAGTGCAACTCCGCTCACATCAAATGACTTACTACTGATTTACATTGGTGAGAGAGCAGAACCAGGCTCATTACATTTGAAGTTTTTATTTATAAAAACATGAACAAGAGAGCAAACAAGAAAGAATTTTATATTAAAAATAAACATTTTTAAAAGGGAGATGTGTGTCCACAAAATCTTCATGTAGAACTGCTTGGCACCAAACTAATAAATAAAATAAGCTTTTATAGCATAACCCCATAAATAAGAAATACTCCTTTTAAAAAAAGTCAGTTTAGCCTAATAAATTCCAGAATTGATGCAAAACCAAAATTCCCCAGTAATCAACTTCCCAACATAAAAATGAATTAAGCAATCACAGACCACAAGAGAAATATTTTAAGTACTGAGACTTAATTGAACAGAACTGTTACGTTTTGGTGTATGTGGAGGGACAGAGTATTCTGAGGGTGTGGAGTAGGCTTAGCAGTAGAGAAACGTTAATTTTTGCCTTGTCTAGCCTAGAAAGGCCTGCTGATTCGGTAATAAAGCCTCTTAGTAGAGACAGATTGTACAGAGTTTCTTTGGCTGTTTAGAGTGTACCAGTTCCCCAAAATAAACTATATCAACTGGCTCTTTTTTCGGGGGGAGGGAGGGACTGGTTTAACTACATCTGCACTGATGCATTTTGCTGGCATGGTTATTACATTTAGGGGTGTGTTTTTACACACTCCTAACTGACATAGCTTTGCAGGCAAAACTTAAGTTGAAGACAGGCTTTAGAAAAGGCTTGGCTTCTGCTATCCTATAGGAATGAATGCGGGCACTTGTTGGCTTCATAAAGACTGATGCATTTATCATGTCAGACATTGCATTATGGATTCCTTCATATCGTGAAGATACTTGACTTTACTCACAGATCAAGACGTTTATAAATATCTGTGCTCTGAATAAATGAAGTCATGTTGTTGGAATCAGGTCTGCGGCTGTTCTGAAGCGTTGAGTAACATGATATAATGATCAGCAGGTGAGCCACAATGTGGCTCCATGGAACAATTAACATCTCTAGACTACTACACCGACATGAATTGAAACTACACAAAAGATAGCATGCTTGGTGTAGTAGCATCAAACCTAGCCAAAGCTAACAGCAGAAAATTCTGGGTTGTATTATAAAACAAGAAAAATGAAAGTGCAAGGCAAATGAGTGCAAACATTTTTTAATGGCATCTTCTGTTTAGAGATAAAGAATTTTCAGAAAATTCCCATAGAGCACTAAAACAAAAACATTACTACTACAGGACAACATAACTGATGTGAGATCATAAAGAATCATACTAAAGTCTGGAGAGTGATCATCCTGTCTTTAGCAACAAGCTCATGTGAATCCTTTTATTATCCCAGTAAGGAAATAAAATTTAATCTCATTTATGTTAGTGGGTTTTTTTAACTGAGCCATGATTCTTCTCCAGCCAATAGTCCCAGAATCCTATAGGAAAGTCCCACATCTAAGAAGTTGCCACAGCAATTTGAGTTGCTATACCAGTTTCCACAGAAGGTCTAAATTCGGTGTGGTTGTGGCTTCATAACACAGAAATCTTCTTCACAGGCAAAACTTCAAAGATATTTCTAACCATAAGTAATCACGTTCTTTCCAAAACTCAAAATTGGCTAGGGTGAACAGTTACATGGCTTAGAAAATTTAAAAAAAAACCAACCATATCTACTGACCAAGCAATCCCAGAAGCTGATGCACTCTACATCCTACTGACCACTGTAGGATGAAGAGGATTGTATTTAAATTTTCCTCTATCCATGGAAGATAATTATAGCATAATTTTATTGTAAAAAAGTTTGCATTTTTTTTCAACACACAAAGTATTCTAAATAGTCACTGTAATTAGAAGATCAGCAAAGTTTAGCAGACCACACAACAAAAAAAATACTTCATAGACATTTTGGCAGCCAGTCCTCTGTTTTTAGAAGCTCAATATTTTTCTGCTATGGAAAAGTCAATTAAGATGAGACATATCTAAATACATCAACTCCTTGGATTCTTTAGTTAACAAATGTAGGTGACTCATATATATTTACCTTTAACCTAAAGAAACCCTGGTTCAACTCCTGCTTCAGGTAATAGCTGAAAAAGGAGTGATCTCCTGCCAATAGACCATATCACAAACACCTCCCTATATAATTCCAGCAAACATGAAAAAATTGTCTGAGAATTCTAAGGTAGAAATACCACCATCACTGCAGGTCAGAAGTGAAGAGAACCATTAAACTTAAACAAAGCCTGTTTACACTTCCCCTTCACTTTCTCAAACACTCATAATTAAAATTTTTGTTTCAGCTCAGAGGAAGCGTTCTCAGAAGCAAACCATCAACTGCTTCTAATCACACACTCTTCTGGCAAGAAAGCGATGTGTATTTTTGTAATTTTTTTACCTAATTTACTTAACAGTTTCTTCTCCGTCTCCTTTAATTTACTTAGCTGCTTTGAGCACCTGGTAAAGAAAATGTGTCAAACTGCACATTCTCAGCTAAATTATACCACCGTTTAATAGATACTGCAGTGTTTTACGTTTAGCACGTGTTGAAAAAGTTACCAGTTTCTTAAAAGGTGAGCCAAAATATTTTTATTACCTGCCTATGCACTTGTGTCCAGCGTGAGATCTGTAACATATTACAGTGATACACCAAAACTCAAGATTCAGTAGACCTTGGTGAGGCCAAGAAAAATTTCTTGACAGCATGTGCCTTTAGGCTGTAGAAGTTTCTCATGGGAAGTGTTGGCAGCCTTATTGCTGTAGATTTTTAAAACTAAACTGTACACCAGTAAATGCATAACGAAGAACAGTCCTATGCTGGCAGGGAAGCAGACTATATGACCTAATAAATATTTTCCATTTCTCACTTTTATGATTCAGTAGGCGCTAGAGAAATTGTAGAGAGGATATGACTGTTTACATCGGAAAGGGAAGAGATAGGAAAAGATGCTGACTATATTGAATAAGCAGCACCCTCTGCTGGTAGTTTAATATAAACAAGCACTGAGGCTTTTTGTAGCGAAGAAAACAAGTGGAACAATGATGGTAAAACTAGGGGAGCAGGAATGGCTGAATTTGCACAATGTGCAATTTGCTGAATATCATTAGGCACATGAGTCTTCATAATTAAATGCTAATAATTAAAATAAAAAGTAACAACTGACAGCTAATAGCTACAGCAGAATATGAATCTCTTTTAAAAGGAACATTCAGTTCTCTCTCAGGTTGTGACACATCTCTACCCAATGATATGCCCATCACACCACAATCATCAAAACACATTCACCATTTGAAATACAGCCACAGCAAAGGTTTGTTCAGACAGTTACTGTTTATCCCACTTCCATCTCTGCACCACGTTTCTATATTCAGAGCTTAAACGTTAGGGTAGGTCTACACTTACTGGGAAATCGATTCCCTGGGGGTCAATTTAGTGGGTCTAGTAAGAGTCACTAAATCGATCACTGATTGAACACTTGTTGACTCCATCATTCCACCAGAACAACCTCCCAGAATAGTAAAAGAGATGTAGCCATGTTAGTCTGGTCTTGCTGAAACAAAAGACAGGACTATGCAGCACTTTAAAGACTAACAAGATGGTTTATTAGGTGATGAGCTTTTGTGGGCCAGACCCACTTCCTCAGATCAAATTGTGGAAGAAAATTGGCATGACCATATATACCAAAGGGATACAATCAAAAAAAATCAAAAAAAGCGAACACATATAAAATTGACAAATCAGATTTTAGAACAGAGAGTGGGTGTGTGGGGGGGGGGAGGGTGAAATGTCTATGAGATAATGATATTAGGGGTGATAATTGGGGAAGCTATCTTTGTAATGGGTAAGGTAGTTAGCATCTTTGTTAAGGCCCATTCGTAAAGTGTCAAATTTAAGCATGAATGACAGTTCTGAGGTTTCCCTTTGTAGTCTGGTGTTAAAGTCTCTTTGAAGTAAGATACATGTAGTGAGGTCATTGAGACAATGCCCAGTCTGGTTGAAATGACAAGAAACTGTTTTTTCTTTGTGAAACTGTCTGATGTCTGATTTGTGGGCATTAATTCTTTGGCAAAGTGTCTGAGAAGTTTGTCCAATATACATAGCAGATGGACACTGTTGGCACATGATGGCATAAATTATATTTCTGGATGAAAAGGAATATGTGTTCTTGATCTTGTAACTGATGGTGTCAGTAGAGTAAATATGTGGACAAAGCTGGCAACGGGGTTTGTTGCAAGGGAAAGTTCCAGGGTTGGTATTAGTGTGATATGTCCTGTGGGCAAGGACATTCTTCCCCTGCCATGTCTGGTGGGGGAAGTGTGGGAATTTAAAGGTGCAGCGACCTTTTTTTTTTTCTTCTTTCTTTCTTTCTCTCAACAAGTTTGGTCTCCCGTTTTTTTTGTTTTTTTTTAAAGCAGGTTTGGTTCCGCCCTCTCCCCCCCCCCTTTTTTTTCCCCCCTTTTTGTTCAACCAATTTTTTTCCCCCACCATGTTCGGGATTTTTTGTGAAAGTATCTGGCAACCCTACACACAAAAAAGGTAAAAACAAAATGCCCACCCGAATACAAGAACAACCGCTACACGCAGATGTAGATAACAGAGCCATAAGCCGTAATCAACTCTGTGGTTGCTCTGGAGATGGAGCACCCACAGAAAAAATAAAATAGTGGGTGCTCAGCACCATCAGCAGACCCCACCATTCAGCTCCTCGCCGTGGCTCCCAACCTGCCACTGATCAGCTGTTCAACGGCAGGGAGGGTGGAGGAGCAGGTGCAGTGCACTCAGGGGAAGGGGTGGAAAAAGGTAGAACAGGAGTGCGGGTAGGGCTTTGATGGAAGGGACAAAGTGAGGGCGGGACCTAGGACAGAGCAGGAATGACTTGTGGACAGAACTACAGACTGGTCTTTAATACATCTACTGATCTGAGAGTCCTGAAAATGTTCTTTATAACACATAGGTTTCACAATTTCTCTGCTGAATACTGCCAAATATTTTTACAATGGAATTATACCCATATATTTTATGCAAACCAGCCTTATAATGCATTAATTTTTAATGTCTAGCTTTTCTTTTGTCATAACACCTCTGGCTCTGCATTTCTAGGAAACTAGAAAGAAGGGAGGAAAAAACACACTTAAAAAGTTTTTAAAGTGCACATGTTCTGTACCCTAATGCTTTGCAAGTCTCTCTCTCTATAGAGAGAGAGAGAGAGAGTTGCAAGTCTGTGCAGATTTCAAAAAGATCCATGCCTTCCCAAGTGAAACCAAAACATGCCACACCTAGAGCAATGCTGTAATCTTGACTCAACCTTATGAGAAGTTCTCTCGCATTTCTAGGTGGAGAATGAGCATAATGAGTAATGTTGCTGACATATAGCAAGGTGAAGAAGAAGGTGTAGATTTAATGCATCAATTACTGTCCTCCATTACTGTAACCTAAAATTAAAACGATAGGGCTGAGTCCCCATCAGCCTTGTTAGGCAGCCTTGCTAAAAATACATAAAGAAACATTATTTTAAATAGTATACAAATGATAAATGTGTATTTACATGCATGCAGTGGGGGTGCGAGCACCAATACTGATAAACCAGAAGGATTTCCACACCTACTCATTCACATATACTCACTCCTTCCATATTTGGACCTGAAACTACACAAGGTTCTTTTTTACAACTCTGAAATATCTAATTTTTTTTTTGGAGGGGGGGGGGGTGGTTCATTACAGTTGCTTGTTGGGACTAGGATTAGGAATGCAGAAATAATGCCAGAAATGTGGTCTGCCCTCAGTCTAGACTGAAGTGGACAAAACAGACAATATTTGTAACCTCTGAAGAGTCATGGGAGTACCTGATGATCCGAGGGTTGCCAACTTTTAATGGCATAAAACTGAATACTTGTGTCTCAACCTGCCCCACCCCTTTCCTGAGACCCCACCCCCAACATTGTCCCTTCCTTGAGGCCTGTCTCCTCGTGCCATCCTTTCTTACTGTCACTGGGCTTGGGGGAGGGAGGGGGTTCAAATGTGAGAGGAGGGTGAGGGCTCTGACTGGCTGTGAAGGCTCCAGAGTGGGGCCAGGGATGAGGGGTTCAGAATGTGTAAGGGGGTGCTGGCTCTGGAAGGGAATTTGGGTGCAGGGAGTTGACGTGTGTGCGCGGGTTGGGCTTTGGGGTGGTGTCAAGGATGAGGAGCTTGGGGTGTGGGAGAGGCTCCTGGCTGAGACCAAGGGATTTGGGGTGTGAAAAGGAACTTGGGGTTGGTTCAGGGGGTCGGGGTGTGGGAAGGATTGTGGAGTCCAGGCAGCACTTACCTAAGGTGTCTCCCAGAAATCGGCCAGCAGGTCTCTGTGGCTCCTAGGCGCATAGGTACCAGAGAGGCTCCATGCACTACTTGCACCCGAAGGCACCTCCCATTGGTTGCGGTTCCTGACCAATGGGAGATACAGAGCCGGAGCTTGGGGAGGGATAATAAATTATCCCTGGCTGCCGATATGCCTAGGAACCTACCAGCTGCTTTGCAGAAGCTGCATAGAGCCACGTCAGGTAGGAAACCTGCCTGTAAGCCCTAATGCAAGTTAAAAATTTTAACGAGGCAGCACAGAGCAGATCATAGATTTCCTTAACGTACAGTACTTTTTCCCCTGAGATACGTAAGTGCATAAGTTACTTTCTCTACCACCTTTGAAATACAGATAATACCATGCTTTGTGGTTAGCACATTGTAAGCTTTTCCTCCTCTAAAGCCTTTGTGAGTCACCTCCCTGTTTCATGCTATTGTCTTCCAAACAATTCTGGATAAAAGCATGTTTCTTTATTCTCACACCAAAAAAAAAAAAGACATTGAACAAGAGCACGGTTACAAAGAAGGGATTATACACAATTTTTGAAAAATTTTGTAAGGCAAACTATGTGGTAACTACTAAAAATAAAGTAAACTGGCTTTATGAAAGTTATATTCTTTGTTTCTAGCATTTGAAGTGTTTCCTTTCAACAGTGGCAAGACCAGAGCAGACAATTCAACAGATAAAAAGCGATTCATTCCTCTTATCCACCATCATCTTTTTCTTCAAGCTGCACAGACATGTCAGGAAACATTTTAAATCTTTACTTGTTGGCCATACTATTCTCTCATACAGTGCTTGGCAACAGAAATCATACTTTTAAAGGGACTCTCAAAGTATCGCACATTTCTTTTTTGGAAAAAGAGAGGCTATGGGCTAATTTTGCTTCTATATTTTGTTGCCATGTGCGACCGACCTTCATATATGAAGAGCTGGTCCAGTCTTTGGGTTTTGTGTGAGCATTTCAGTGCTGGTGACAGCTCTGGAGAATGCAACCGCTGAATATGCCTCAGCACTGGCAGTTCTCTATGCAAGAGATTAAAGTTCAGACTTCAGGTTAATGTACTCTGGTTTCTCTGAAGAGATGGCCAATCAGCCAATAAATTATCACTTAATACACAATACATAATACTTTGCGTTTATGCAGAGCATTGCATCTGAGGACTTTCATTGACAACAAGCAAAGGCTAAGCAGGGTAAATTCTGCACTATACTTCCTGGGAGAAGCAGCACACAAGACACAGTCCCATGGGGAACGGGGCAAAACTTTGTGCCTCACAGATTCTGGGCTGTTCTGAGGGGCAATGTCAGCCCTTTGGGGCTGCTGTAAGTGGCTGTAGACTCCAGAGCTGGGAGCAGATTGCACTGCAGCTCACAGTCCCAGTTGCACCTCCAGCCCAATGCCAGTCCAGAGATTATGACTGCAGCAGTGGAATTTCTCTCCTAGCCACTTGCACTGCATTAAGACAGAGGAGCAAGGGGCTAAACCAAGGGTGGAGAACTTAAGGCCTGGGGGCCAGTTGTAGCCCCAACTTGCCTAGATTTGGCTCCCGAGGCTCCACCCCAACCTTGGGGAGCCCACTATGGTGCTTCAACCCCCTCACTCCCACTGGAGCACACAAAATCTACTAGCCAGGGCCTCTCTAGGTTCTGGTGTGCATGGGGAATGTGGGGAGAGTCTTTCTCCTTTTCAATCAAGGGTCATGTCAGTGAGAGTTTGGTTTGGTGTTTGTTTTTTGCTTCTCACTTGTGTGTGGTACCCAACTGATTTTACTGTGGGTCAGCAGCCCCCAACGCAAAAAATATTCCCCATCCCGGGTTACATAAGTAACTTAACTGCTTAAACGGGGGAAACAGTATTTGAGGAGAAACCCGGTTCTGTTACATTAACAGAATTCCACTGTCAGAGCATTCAAGAAAACAGTAGCCTCAAATCTTCAGTGGTTCTATGAATGGAAACACTTAAGACCTTTCAACTGTATTCCAAGTAGGGATGTGAAACCTGTACTGTTAACTACATTCATGGTTACACATGCAAGGAGCTGACTTAAAAGCCGGCTCTCAGCCCACACCAGCCCACCTGGCACCCCACACTGCTGCCTCTCATATTTTCAGCGGTTACCTGGTTACTTAATTACATGCATTTTAGCATCCCTAATTCCAAGGGTAATCCACTAAATTCATTAAAACAAACCATATATATTTTTACAGCATAGTCTATTAAGCTCAAGGACTTTGTGTGTGTGTGTGTGTGTGTGTACATATATTTTATATATAAAATACACACACATGCACAATTTGAAGTATGACACTTATTTTAGGTATCAGTAACAAAACACTCTTTTGAGAGACCTTAGGGGAACATTTATCTCAGGGTATCTAGTGCAACAAGCACTGTGTACCTACTATCATTAATTTTAAAAAATCACATTTAATCGGGTGAGATCAGGGCTGGGAGGAGAATTCTAATAGTTTAAAATGACATGACATGCCACGTATATTTCAAACCACTTTATACAAAGTAAAGTATCATTATCCTCATTGTTACAGAAAAGGAACCTGAAGCACAGAAGTGAAGTGGCTTGAAAGGTCACAGGGTATCAAGAGGAGAAGCAACACTCTTGATTCTCAGCACTGTGCTCATTCCACTAGGTCACAATTTCCCTTAAAGAAAATAGGCCCCTGAGAGAACCATTCTAGTATTTGCAGACCCCTCTCAAATTTCCCCAATCACTTTTGTTTTGCTGGAAATCCATCTTCCCCTCTTCTGTACTGAGGTTTCATATGCATCCAAAAGTTTCTAAAAGATCAGCCAAGAGAAGAGCTCAGAGAAGGAAAAACATAGCTTTTCCAATATAGAGGCGGGACAAGCCAAGATAAATCATTTAGGGAAATCCTGCACTGAGGTAAACCTTCCCCCCCAGTCAACTAGATATTGCAATTTATTGAAACAGCCTGTTGACATTAAGTGGAAATGTTTTTTCACTACAGTTCCAAGAAATGGTATTTCTTTTACCCAACTTTAACTTCCAGCTCTCTTTGGTGTTATAGTTTAATAAAACAAACAAACAAACAAAGGAAACCTTTGAATCAACTCAGAATTCTTTCTTTTATCTCACCAGCTGATCAGGATGCCTCCAGGAGAAATTAGACTGATTTACAGCCATCAGGGAGTCCAGAGTAGTGCAGGCCAGCCATGTTTTTCGCAGATGCATTCTGGTCAGCTGTAGATGTCTGGAAGATTGCAACTGTGGATGCACATCAGGAGGAAGAGCAAAACTCTTGGCTTTGGATTCACTATCACTCAAACATGGGCAATTGGGCTGAATGGTCACGGATATGGGGTAGACAGGCCTGGAGGTAAAAGTGGAGCAGAGCTGGAGTCAAGGATCAGGGCCACAGGACACCCAGGGACATAGTCAAGAACAGAGCTAAGGGTCAGAACCAGGGATCAGAAGCTGAATGCCGGGGCCAGAGGGTGAGACAGAGCTTGGTGAGGAAGCAGAGTCAGGGATCAGGGCTGGTTTACACTAAAAGGTTATCACTGCTGCCTTTTTTCCACAGTCAGCTTTGTAAGCCAAAGGGTTTGAGCCATGGGAAGCAGGATGTATAAAGGTGAGATAATGACTTTTGGTCAGCAAAATAGCAACTTTTGTCTCTTACTGAACACTTCCTCCCAGCTATGAGTCATGATCACAGGGACTATCTTTTTCTAGCTACATCCTCTCCTCATTCATTTGTATGGAGTTCAGAACAAAACCACGAGCCAAAAGAACTCAACAACAGTGCCCTCTGTGAAAGTTTGTAACCAGTTTACCTAGTAGTTTCTACATTGCTTGGACAAAAATCATAGCACAAAGAATAAACTAAAAGTTTTTACTTTCTAAAAAAATCAAAATGTTCTCATTTGTGTTTTCTCCTGTTCTTTAGTAAAAGTGATAAAGCCATCAAACGCCCAATGACCACCTCCTCCCAACAGATCTGTTTCTACACATCCTTGGATTTAGAGGGAAAAGGTGAGGGTGGCCAGAAGCTGCACCTTTTCTTCAGAGGCTGAAGTTTATGCAGATTAACTACAAAAAGAGAGGGCAGTTAGAGAAATCAAATTCACCCATTGATTAATGTTACCTTATCTTATTGTTGGTTAGAAGTAAACATATTTAGAGCACTCTATGCCTAGATATTAAAGGGCAGTAGGGACAGAAAGATAAGTTCAATTGATCAGATGAATTCAAAATACTTAGGAAATATTTTACTCATAGTGTTGCCATGGTTGGTTGTATTTCTGGTGGTCTCATCACATGACAATCTTTAATTAAAGATTAATCTAATCCTGGAGACTCCAGGACAATCCTGGAGAATTGGCAACCCTATTTATCATCTTTAAAAGCTAATCCATCATTTTAAAAAGCCTGGAAGAAATGGTAGCATATATGGATTACTTTCTAAATATGGTAGCAACAGCAGAATCCTGTATGTGTACTCAGTCAGTAATCATTAAATACAAGAGTTAGTATTTCATGCCAATCTGTGTGAAAACTCAAGCATTTGTAACTGAGAACCTGTGGAATGAGTACTGCAAAGGTGCTATCAAGCAATCCACAGAATCATGCAGTACACTCCAAGTCTGTTCTCAAATAAAAGAGACTCACTAAGGCTTTGTCTACACTGCTAAGTTTAAAGCGCAGCAGATAGTGTGGTCACAACACTCTTCCAGCATTGTAGGTAAACCAGGTAAGCACTGGGGGGCTGTTTACACTGACACTTTACAGCACCGTAACTTGCTGCACTCAGGGGAAATAGGTTCACACCCTCAAGTGAGAAAATTACAGCGTAGAGAAGTGGCAGCGTAAACAAGCCCTGAGAAAAGCCATTAGAAAATTCTCTATCAGGTCACCAAATTACTTGTCTTATATTAGTTACTGCAGGCAAGAAACTTTGGTTCCTTATAAAAGGGGACGATATGTGTACATTTACCTCTCTGGAGTTCTATAAAAGGTGGAACAGCAAATAATGAACACACCATAATCTAATTCCTATCAAAAATAAAATAAAAATAAAAACACACACACAGCCCTATTCTCCTCTAGTTAAATAATGCAGCTGTTTTTATCTGGAAATAATTAACTAAAAAGGAAGGTGGGTGAGTGTCAGGAAGGAGGAACTCAGGAATACTTGAAGCATTAAGCAAAACAAGTTTTTTCTATTTGCATAATTAAAACAGTATAGACCTGTAACTAAAAACTGACATACACTTAAATAGCATTTTAGGTGCTTTAAAATACAAAAGACGTCTTAATTACCAATGCACAGAGGCATTGTAGAGTTATAAAAGCAGAGCATACTGTCCACACATGTAATACATATGTTCATAATACTTATGAAATAGAAAAGGTTGATGTCATTTAGCCTGTTTCACGTTATGGCCTGTTTTTAAGACTCATAGCAATACCACCCTACCACTACATAGTAAGTCCTCAAAACACAATATAGGTTAAACTTCCTAAAGCCGGGACTCTGGTCTAACAGCTGTGAGATCCAGCCTGGAGTCCAGCGGCAGGAAGCCCCAACCAGCAGGACCAGAGATGGCTGGGGACCCCGCTGAGAGGAGCCCCATCAGAGTGGAACAGCAGCGGGGTACTGGCAGCCGGTGAGCCCGTCCCCGGGGAACCCAGACCAGGCAGGGCAGCAGTGGGACCAGTGAGCCCCATCCCTGCAGAGCTCCGTCCTGGCATGGCAGCAGCAGGGCAGCCACGGAGCCCCATCTCCAGGGAGCCCTGGCCAGGCGGGTCAGCAGCTAAACTGGCAAGTCCTGTCCCTGGGGAGCTCCAGCAGGGCCACTGCAGCAGCTGGGAAGCTCCGTATCTGGCGAGCCTTAGCCAGCCCACTATGCCTGAGCCTGGCAGCAGCAGGACTATAGTCCAGTGGCAGTGGGGCTAGAGCAAAGCCAGCCACAGGGAGAGGCAGCAGGTTGGGAGGCTGGTGGCAGGGGATCTCCCCATACCCAGCAAATTCCCTCATTCGGCAGCCCCCCAAAGTGCAGGACCAGGGAGGTCCAACCTAGAGTATTTCATCATAACTTGGGCCTGAGGACAGACGATGGCTAGTCAAGCTACAATTTACACCTTTGATTGCATCCATATAAACCTACCTCCTCTGCCACTATTATAATCAGGTGCACATTTACTGAATTGGGCCTTGCAATAATAGTACAGATAAATAAAAGCATTTAAATATATTACTTATCAACCTAGGTTTCTATATTGGCACCACAGTATTTAAGTGTGTCTGAAAAAATGATTGGGTGGACTATGTTAAAATTGTAAGCTGCCACGTAAAATGTGTTTTTTTCCCATTGGGGGCTTTGTAGGGAATCATGCACTCTAGGCCTAAGCAATCACGCTGCAGACAACCCCCCCATAGTAAGATGGGATGTATTGTGCCTCTTGTGGTATGAATCAGCCTGTTTTGTCTCACTCTTTTTAGTTTTTTGTAGGGCTGCCAATTGACCTGCATTAACGCCTGTGATTAACACAGGACAGGATTAACATATTTTTTTTAACGCGTTAATCGCAGACATTGCTGCAGCATTTCAAAGGGAAGATGCACATGATTAAATTTTTTAATCGCTTGGCAGCCCTAGTTTTTTGTTCTGACTTCTAAGAAATAAAGTGGTGTTAACTTGTATAACATCTCAGTGTGTAGTGCAGGAACATAAAAGGCCACTCAGACCTTTAAATATAAATCACCACCAACCAAAACTGCATTCAGAGGTGTTTAAGACTGTATGGAAAACATGATAAATTGAACTACACCTACACAGTAGCCCACTTGAAATCAACTGTAGGCAGCAAAACAGGAGATGGCCTACAAGGGATGTCCTTGCCTCTGTTTTTTTACAAATAAAAACCCTGTTGAAAGGCCAATGTAACACACTGTACACACTTCAATTAATGCATGTGTGCCATTTATAGGGAGCCTCCAGAGTTTGAACCCCTGGGGTTCTACTTGAGGTCTGTTGAAAGCTGAATACCCTGGCTCCAAAGGCAGCTCTTAACTGCAATAGAGTTTGAGCTACTTGCAGCTTTGCCTTTGGGGCAGGGAGTTTATTATAAAAAGAGAGAGGCAGGTAATTAAAAACAACATCTGAAGAAGTGGGCTGTGCCCACGAAAGCTCATGATACCATCTACACGTTTTGTTAGTCTTTAAGGTGCTACAGACTATTTGTTGTTTTTTAAGTTTATCCTGTACAGACTAACTCGGCTACCCCCTGAAGCTTTTGAACAAAAGACTGGCCATTCAAGTAACTGCCAGATACTTAAAGGGGGGACGAGGAGGGGAGAGAAGAGTAGCAATGAGTGTTGTGCAGCTGGGATTTTAATTTGTCCAAAGCTGACTGCAAAGAGTTACAAAGGGATCTCACAAAACTGAGTGACTGGGCAACACAAGGGCAGATGGAATTCAGTGGCGAGAAATGCAAAGTAATGCACATGGAAAAATATAATACCAACTATTCACAGGATCTTCTTGGAATCATTGCGTATAGTTCCCTGAAAATATCTGCTCAATGTGCAACAGCAGTCTAAAAACCTAAAAAACTAACAGAATATTGGTAATCATTAGGACAGGAGTAGAAAATATCATAGTGCCTCTATATAAAGTCATGGTATGCCCACATCTTGAATACTGTATGCAAATGTGATCATCCCATCTAAAAAAGATATATTGGATTTGCAAAAGGCACAGAAAGGGCAACAGAAATGACAAGAGGTAAGTAACAGCTTCCAACAGGAGGAGAAATTAACAAGACTGGGACTTTTCAGCTTGGGAAAAAATGACTAAACGATGTGGGGGATATTTTAGAGGTCTAGAAAATCATGAATGGTGTGGAAAAATAGAATAAGGAAATGTTATTTACTCCTTCACTAACATAACACAAGAATTAAATTAAATTTATAGACAGCATATTTAAAACAAATTATTTCTTCACACTCAACAATGTAAAATTCTTTGACAGGAGATGGTGGAGAAGCCTAAACTGTAACAGGGTTCCAATAAGAACAAAATAAGTTCAAGGAGGACAGGTCCATCAATGGCTACTTGCCAGAATGGTTAAGGACGGTGTCCCTAGCTTCGGCTTGCCAGAAGCTGGGTGACAAGGGATGGATCATTTTATGACTGCCTCTTCTGTTGATGCCTTCTGAAGCACGTGGCATTGGCCACTGAAAGGTGACAGGATACTGGGCTAGAAGGACCACTGGCCTGACCCAGTATGGCCATTCTGATCGTATAGAGAGTCCAAATGTATCTGGCCCCAGCTGTAAACCAATAGACCCCACTCCCCTTCCAGAGCCTAGATAGGGTCCAGGAGTCCTGAAAGTCCGTCAGTCAGTCTCTCTGTCTCTATCCAGTTACTAAAAAAGTAAGAATATACATTACAATTTTAAGGTTAACCAGTGTCCCTTAAGTGACTTGCCACAAGATGCCAGAATGTTAATATTAGAGCTGAACGGGTTTAATATTTATTAAAAATGTCTTTCTTTTATATAGGAATTAGATACAGGGCTCCTATCAGCCGCATGCGGCTCCCGCCCACCCCACCCCCCCATGGCTCAAAAGCCGCCCCCGCACCCTCAAAAATGGCCCTCTCCTCCTAGCTCCCTGTGCTGACCTGGGCAGGGGAGCTCTCCGGCGCAGTGATGAAAGCTGCAGAGATAAAGATGGCAGCAAGAGGCTGTTGTGGCCAAAAAGCCTCAAAACACATTTAAATGCGTTTTTTTAAAGGGGCAGAGCCTTTTTTTTCCCTCAACTAAATGCGACGGGGGGAAAAGGGGAAAGTGGTTTTTTTTGCTCAACAACTTTGCCCCGGCTCTTTGTGCTTGATCCATTGCTATCTTGGCTCTTTGCCCAGAATGGGTTGGCCACCCCTGAGCTAACTGCTAAATTATCTATAAAAAAAACCCCTAGAATTTTCCAGTGCCTTAGTAGCCCTAGAAAGAGGTGATATGGGTGTGTAGGGAAGGTGAATGGAATCGATCCCCCCCCTCTCCCCCATTTGCTGCTTTGCTTGTATTGAGCATGCTCAGCAACACTTCTGAAGCCGCTATCCTCATCTGCTTCCCCACGATCCCACTCTCCTCCCCCCGCCCATCAGGACATGCCCAGCTCAGTGACCCCCCCCTCCCCACCAAAATCTGAAATGGTGCCCGTGAAATAGTTCCCTATAACTTCCATATTTATCATCTATATATGGCTGTGTTCTCTCATACAAAGCATGCCATATAAATATTACAGGGAAGGCCATGATCTCCTGAAAACCAGCGTTCTGTCAAAACAGCTCTTCGGTGCCAACAACAAAGGAGGTGTCTGGGCTAGTGTTTTCCGGACACATGGACTGAAGGTACAGATGGATTGAAGGTACAAAATAAGATCTTTCTCCTACCTCACCTATGCTGAAGGCAACAAGAACACTGGAAAGACAAGAGAACTGAACTGAGGAGACTGGTTCCAGGCTTCGGGAAATCCTATGTATTAAGAATTGTAACCTACCTGCAATACCCAATGGTGTGAGAAAAACTAGCTTGATCTAAATGTTGCTTAGTATAATAAGGTTTAGGATTTATACTACATCCTTACTTTTTATTTCCTTTGGTAACTATCTCTGACTTTTTGCTTGCATCTAATAATCACTTAAAACTACCTTTTTGTGGTTAATAAACTTATTTTAATATTTTATAGTAACCAGTGAGTTTGTTTGAAGTGCTTGGGGAATCTGCTCAGGTTACAAAGGCTAGTGGATGTCCACTTTCCATTTATGAAACTTCCACTACACAGGAGAAGGGCTTTAACAGTGCCATACAGCTTATTCCTGGGCTGCAAAGCTAGGAGTTTGGGAAACTTGCTGGTTGGTGTTCCCCTGTGTATAGTTGAAGAGAGTATTCATGCAACTTAGCGGGGTGTGCTTCAGCATGCTGGTGGCTGAGTAATAACAATTCCTGGAAGGGTTTACTGCTCGTCACTAGCAAAGCACTGTGAGGGCACGTCTACACAACAGGGCAAAATTCAAATTAAGCTACACAACTTCAGCTACGTCAACTGCATAGCTGAAGTCAAAATAGCTTAATTTGGCTTTTGGCGCTGTCTACACAGCAGGAAGTTGGAAGGAAGAACACCCTTCCTTCAACTTCCCTTATTCCTCGTGAAATGAGGGTTACAGGAGTTGGAGTAAGAAGTCCAGCAGCTCAACGTTATTTTGAAATAATGGCTTGCTGTGTAGACACGCATTTTATTGTTTCAAAATAACATCAGTTATTCCGAAATAACGCTGCTGTGTAGCCATACCCTGAGATACAACCTGCGTTCTCTATATGTGCGCTTGCACGGACACTCAGGAGAGATTCAAATGGCATCCATCTGATGAGCACAGTACCCACAGCTAGGTGTTTTGTTTCTACTAGTGGTGCAAATTCACACATGCCTCAGTGCACATAATAAAATTAAAAATAACATCAGTTATTCCGAAATAACGCTGCTGTGTAGCCATACCCTGAGATACAACCTGCGTTCTCTATATGTGCGCTTGCACGGACACTCAGGAGAGATTCAAATGGCATCCATCTGATGAGCACAGTACCCACAGCTAGATGTTTTGTTTCTACTAGTGGTGCAAATTCACACATGCCTCAGTGCACATAATAAAATTAATTCTACACCTGGATGGTAAAGATTAGAGGGAACACTGGCTACAACGAGGCTGGTGAATTAACGTTACAGTGGACCCACAGTTCCAGGTTGTACCCTGTTGTGCCATACGGGTTCTTATAATCAGTGGCAGCAAATATTTGCAAAGCATTATGAGATCTTTGGATGGCATTATAGGGGCTAACTATTATTAACCAGAGGTCCATATCTCCTCTATATCCTAATGCAATTATTTTAAACACCTTAATATATATAAGAATGTGTAATTTTAAAAGGATTGTGTACATCAAAATATGGTTTCAAAATTGTACACATTTTGAATGGTCTTTGTTTTTAAATAAGGCTGGTGTAGTGTCTTGGTATACTAATCATTCTTGCTTATTAAAATTTAAGAAATAAATAATTCAAATATGCTCCTGAAGAACAAACCAAAGGCCATTTTCAAAAGGGAGAGAGTCTCCCTGTGGATTCTCCCACTTTCATATAGAGTTTTTGCCCCTGGTTATGCTTGGTATTTCAATTAAAATGGTAATGCAATGAAAGCCAGAAGATTCATCTAAGCCACAAACCTACTGCAGTATTAACCAGCAAATGCCTTACAAGAGAGGGAGAAAAAAACCTCTTTTACAAGAATTCTTCATACTGAAATGTTTGAGCATCACAAAGAATGCTGGCCATCATCCTTACTTCCACATTCACCAGATTTAATCTAATGACATATATTAGATGCATGAATTTCCTGCACTGCACATATCTTGAGTGACAAATTTAAGAACATTCACATCATAAATCTGTGCACCATGACATCAATTTAACTCTTGATAAACTATAACTCCACAAAAACCTCGCCAAAGATCAGCAGTTTACAAACTTTATTAAATTTCTGAACTTTTTAAATGTGACTACAGTCATATCTTGCAATCAGTAACCCAGTACAAATATTACCTAACAGAAGATAGATTCCTTGGTAAATTCCACACACCTCAAGCAAAAGCTGAGCAAACAGATGAGCTGTGTGCTACATCCTGAAGGTCAACAAGCTTTGGATACACCAAATCAATGGTGGAAATAATCTGCCAAGTTGGAGGCCCTCAACTAACAGTGTGCTGTCAATAGACCCCAGAAATCTAAATTACGCACTTTGTGTATGCACTGATCTCAGATGCAGCCACTGTACATGGGTAAGAAGGCAGCGAAATCAATACCCAGAAATGAGCAGGAAGCCAGTACAGGCTGCAAAGCTCCCTACAGAGAATCCCACTAAGCATGCAGACCCATCACATTCGGATTCTCACGAAGCTCTCGTGCATAAAGGCGGCATGAATAACTAGGAAAAAGTCTATCTTGGAGAAAAATGTCAAGATTGTTGTGTCAAACACTAGCAAACCTACCCAGCATTGCTCAGCTCCTACAGGGCTGGGGGGCTGGCAGTGTAGAGGGTACAAAATTCAAGTCAGGGCTTTGCGAATGAGGAGGGAGTGCAGGGGGATAGAAGGCAGAGTGCAGGGGGATGGGAGCAGTGGGAGATCTCAGAGCAGGGGAGGTCCCATCTGACACAGGCTTTTTCTTTCCCTCAGCCCCTCCTCCCTGACACCAGGGGCCTTCCCCACCCAAGAGCCTCTTCTCTCCCACTCACCCCCCTGGCCGTCAGGGCCTCCCCCCCACCTCAATGCTGCTGCCAAGGGCCAGGAGGAGGGGAAATGGTTTGGGGCAGGGGGGCTACTTACTCAGGGTGCTGCCAAACAAGATGGTGGAGCTCCAGCCCTGCTGGCCACTGCCTTGGTGGTATGGCTGCCCCCAGTGGACACTGCAGAATAGCTCTGCCCTGAGGGCTACCTGCCTTCAGTGGCCTCTCTCCTATAGTGTCCCTCTGAACAGAAGCCCCTCCCTTTTCCATGTTAAGGAAAAAACTGTCCTTTTCACAGGATTTCCAGATATTCTAGCACAGTGTTTCTCAAACTATGCTCCGCGGAGCCCCAGGGCTCCGCGAGACATCTCCAGGGGCTCCGTGAGGTTGACAAACTGGAAACATCAATAGGTACAACACACATAATCAGTGGACTGCTAGGGCTCCGCATAAGTACAATACATATAATCAGTGGACCGACCGCTGGGGCTCCGCATAAATTTTTACGCACGTAAAGGGCTCCAGAGCCCAAAAAGTTTGAGAATCACTGTTCTAGCACAACCAAACCCTGATCTTGCTTTAAGATAGGAGAAGAGGAAGCAGTATATCAAAATTTGGTGGTCCTAGCTCTTACCATTTAGCAGGAGTTCTTGAACAAACAGACTCACAGACACACACACACACACACACAACAGATAGGTGCACCCAGATAGATAGATAAATAGATAGATAAACTCAAAGAGCAATGAGGGATGCAGATGTACTCTTAAACTTCAAGCTTAAATAACAAAGGGCAGGCAAAGATTTGAATGGTAGCAAGTTTACAGTTGGTTTCCAGACATTTACTGGCGTGATGTAACAAATTATCTGAGCGATAACTTCTGTTCTACAGTAGATGCTTCAATACATGTAACAGGACTCTAGATTTTTATATGAATTCTCCCTAAATAAGGCAAAGACCTAGGCAATTTTCTTATATTTTCAAGATTCAAAGTTTGTGCCTCCTTATAATGAGAACGTGGAGACATAACTCAGTCATTTTGATCATGCGATGATCTCTGTTTCTCATACAAGCAGACATAATAATTACCAGAAGGATCTTTGGAGGCCTGGTCAGCCTGACTTTACCATTTATAAAAAGAATCTTGTATTTGATTGCAAAACTGGAATGTAGGTGTGGATTAATGCCCAAGGAAAGCTAGAAGTGCTTTAGAAGTCAACACTTAAAAGAAAAGCAATCAATCTTCATTAACAGTATAAGACTGCCATACTGGGACAGACCATAGGTCCATCTAGCCTAGTATCCTGTCTTCCGACAATGGCCAATGCTAAGTATCCCAGAACAGGTAAATATCAAGCGATCTATTCCCTATCTACTCGGATAGTCAGTCGACCAGTCAACTAGTCGATTCCTCCCCCCTTGCTGCCTCTATCAGATAGAGGCAGCAAAGGAGGGGAAAGAGGGGGGAACTTCAAAGAGACAGCACTGCACAGCTAATCCCGGGATCAGCTGTGCAGCACTGCCCTTTGAAATGCTGCCTTCAAAACGGCAGCGCCACACAGCTGAGCCCAGCATCAGCTTTACAGTGCTACCGCACGTGGAGCCCGGAGTCAGCTGGGGACTCCCCAGCTGATCCCTGGCTCCACTGCAGCATTTCTAGGGAACCCGGGATCAGCTGGATGTTTCATCAGTCTTTAAGTGTTTCCTGACTCTTCCTTGTTTGTTAATTAGTGGTTCTTATCTGCCCCCTTTGACTATCTAGTCTTTAGGTGCTTACAGACTCGGCTTTCCCTTGATATATTTTTTACTAACTGCCTTTTCTTGTCATCCCCCCCCCCCCAATTTTCCTTTCTTCCACCCCCCCCCCTCCTGTCTCCCCTATTTATTTTGGTCCTAGACATCCAACACCCCAGTCATCTGAAGAAGTGGGGTGTGCCCACGAAAGCTCATGATACCATCTATGTTTTGTTAGTCCAGGGGTTCTCAAACTTTGTGATTCCGTGACCCCCCTCTAAGTTGCTTGCAACCCCCCAGGGGGTCGGGACCCACAGTTTAAGAAACGCAGTGTTAGTCTATAAAATGCTACCAGACTATTTGTTGTTTTTCAGTTTAGGCTACCCCCTAAAGCTTCTTAGCATCCTTAGTAGGGACCCTTGGGGGACACCACTCATTACCTCTCTCCATTCTGAAAACTTACCATTGATTCCTACCCTTTAGAGTGACTATGGCTAGGGATGTGAATGACTAGTTGACTACCTGATAAGCACATGCTTATCGGATAGTTGACACGCTAATCAACTAGTCACTTCCCCCCCAATTTATTTTTTTATTTTTGTATTTAAATATTTTTACCCCGCCCCTCTATTTAAAATATTCGAGGCGCCTTAAAAATGTTTTTAAACACAATACAAATATATATAAAAATTTAAAATACGAGACCCCAGAGGGACATAAAACCTGCTAAAAACATCCAAGGTATGTCTACACTTGCACCCTCCTTCGAGAGAGGGATGCAAATGAAGACATTCAAAATTGCAAATGAAGTGCAGGATTTCAATATCCCATGCTTCATTTGCATATTCACGTTACAGCGCTATTTCAAAATAACAGCCGCTGTTATTTCGAGAGAAAACCCTTCTCTCGAAATAACTGGTAAACCTCATTGCATGAGGAATAAGGGTTATTTCGAGAGAAGGGTTTTCTCTTGAAATAACCGTGTCTTAACGGAGTCTGTTATTTCAAAATAGCGCTATAACACGAATATGCAAATGAAGCACGGGATATTTAAATCCCGGCTTCATTTGCAATTTCAAATGTCTTCATTTGCATCCCTCTCTCGAAGGAGGGTGCAAGTGTAGACATACCCATAGAGAACAGGAACATACACATACAGACTCAAACACCAATAAAAGCATGAGTAAAAAGGGTGGCTTGAGCCTGATGCCGAAACAACGCTAGCATTGGGACCATACGAATATCCCGAGGAAGAGAATTCCACAGCCTGGGAGCAAAAGCTGAGAAGGCCCTATTCCGCGTAGATGTTAATCTTATCTCCACAAGTGGGGGAACACGAAGCAAAGCCTGCCCAGCTGACCTCAATCCCCAGGCAGGTTCATATGGGAGAAGACGGTCCTTCAGATACCACAGACCCAACCCATTTAAGGCTTTATAGGTCATAACTAAAACCTTAAATTGTGCCCGGAAACATACCGGAAGCCCATGCAGCTGCCAAAGCACTGGCATAATGTGCTCCATATAATGAGTATTAGTTAAGACTCGAGCAGCTGCATTCTGGACCAGTTGAAGTTTCCGACGGCTCTTTAGAGGCAGCCCCATATAAAGTGCATTACAGTAATCCAGTCTGGATGTAACAAGAGCATGGATCACTGTCAGAAAGAGGCGGCAAACAGGGGAGAAGAGGTGGGAGTGCTTCAAAACTGCAGCACCTTGGGGAGCCTTTGAGCTGTTGTTACACTTTAAAAGCGGAAGCGACCTTATCAACTAATCAAATAGTCAATGCAAATTGCATCGACTATTCAATTAGCCAATTAATTTAAATTTTACATCCCAAGCTATGGCCCTGACTGCCCACCAAGGTTGCTCCGACACAGCCATGGCCGGGGTGGGGTCCCACCTTCCTGCCATGTTAAGAAAAAAAAGATAGAATGTCACAATTTTCTAAATAGAATGTCACAATTGGAAACAGAAAAACACGTCAGAAAAACATAAGACCCCTCTCACTGAACAGCACTGGAATTTTTCTGTATCTTGGAAATTTTTATATTAAAGCTTTCATAATGATATAGAGTGTGAAGAGAGAAAGTTTTTTTAAGAACTCTGGGGCATCCTTGTAATTTGGGAAAATGGACTGGATATATAAAATCAAATTTTTCTCTCACCCTTCAATCCTTTTTACTTCATCCTACCCCATTCACATCCTTCCATTTTCACTTCCGTACTTCATTCATGTAGAAACCACGGTATATCTATTTACAGGCCAAAGTAAAAAATATTCAAATTGACTGGTCATTAATTCACATTCTGGCCCCTTTTAAATAATCAGGCATCATAACCATGTTACACCTTGAGAGCTCTTCATAAACACAATGCACCTATGATATGATTAGCTATGTTTCACAACTAAGGATACAGACACAGAGCCTTAGTGACTTGTTCAAAGTGAGAAAGAAGTGAAAGCAAGAACTAGCCACCAAGAAAAACAATGGGATCATAACATGTAGAATACACAAACATACTTTACTGGCAATCACTGCAATAGAAATTGAACCATTTAAGAAATTGTTTCTTACATGGTTTGTATTGTAATTATCTAAATTTATACTGGATATAATTATTTAAGTATTAAAAGGTAAACCTGACATGCAAGAATATCTTTTGACAGTTTTTCCTGATTTCAAAAGTTGTTGATTTGTTTTTTAAACCAACGGATCTATATGCTGATTTATTTTCCTTTGAATAGTCACCTATTTTTAAAATAAGGTCAGCAGCCTTAAATTCTTCACATTGGCAGTCACCCTATTTAAAGGTACTTTTTAAGGTTTACATCCAAGAGAGAAGAAATTTTCTTACCAGAAATGTAATTCCCCTACTTTTTTATATCCAGAAACAGAGAGGGTTGTTAAGCTACATGCTATATTTGATACAAAAAAGAATTAAAGAAATAAAAAAATAAATTCATAACAGATCCAATTTCATACTTGGAGATTACAACATAGAGAATACACGTGCATTCTTTATTGACAATAGTCCTGTGAAATGCTAAATAGATTGCCAGCACTTTCAGGATTTAAAAGCTTGAATGTTCTGCTTCGTTATTTCACAGCATTCTAAAGTTTGAGACACATTGGAAAACAGAGCTGCTTTCCACTGAACAATAGAAAAGAAAAAAAATAGCAAAGGGACCTCATTAAATTCAGGGAAAAGATGGGGGGGGCTATTGGGATACCTCCAACTCCCAGTATTTTACTTAGCTTAAACCTCATAAAAACAGTACTCTGCCCTTCAAAGACCTGGCTATACAAAACCTTCTAGTGGAAACCAAGCATTACTACTGCTGAAATTGCACTGTGCATACATTTAAATAGTATTTTTGTTTTAAAGTAATTTTTTTAAAGACTTCAACCTTAAAAAATATATTTCAAGACACTTATGATAGCAAAAAGCTTATGTAAAATGACAGATTATCTTGGTATATTTCCAAGAGAAGTCTTTCTTATACCTGAGTAAGGGCTGTTTCTTTTCCGGGACCTCCAGCAGTGTACTCGCAGAGGCATTCTTCTCAGTCAACGCTAAGGTGGATCAGTACCCCTAGAAGAATAATAATCAGGGCAAAACATCTCCAAGAGCTATGATTTTTTATCCTCCTCAGGCAGCCAAGCAGGACAAAGGACGAACAACCCCGCAGGGAGGACTACAGCATTACGACAGCTAATCCCAACAACTGAAATTTCAGACTAAAAATGTGCTTTGAAAATGCAATATGTCATCTAAGAGGATAAGTTTCCTGGGACATGAAAGCTTCCATGATTGTTAGATTTTTGTTTTATTTTTTTCAAGGTAGGTCTCTCTCATTTGTAATGACACACCATCCTGTTAGTCTTTAAAGTGCTACATAGTTTTTCCTTTTATTTGTAATGAGAGTAATTTCAATCCTAGATCCATGAAAACAGATTTTTTTGTAAACAACTAAAATATTAAAACATCTTTTAGAGACTGACACTATAAACTTCCAAAATAAGTAATTTCCAGCCATCAGCGTTCTGATAGGGCATCCTTTAAATATACTATACTAGCACTTTCTTTCTTTTTTCTCTCACAAAAAAAAAAAAAAAAAAAAAAAAAATTACAAGGATTTTCCTCCTGTTCTTGTGGGAAAGTTTGAAACTCCACCACCAAAAATGCTTGAATCTTCTCTCTCAGTGTGCATACAACTACTTCTGTCTTTTCTGCTTCATCTTTATACCAGGTAGCCTGGGGAACTGAGTCCTTCCAATGCAGTGATGCAACTGACCACCAGCAACATGCCTTCAAATGTATTGGCAGACAGAGGCCTTCACGAATCCTACCCGTCACTATCTGATAAAGTTGAATCAGTGCTAAGCAAAGAAAACAATGACTGAGTGCTCTTTTTCTTCAAACGAACACCAGGTTCAACCATCCCTGGGATTTGCTGTCTGTTACCACCCAAATTTTTAAGTTCTCAGCTATTCTGACTAAGAATTACACCCATGCAACAGCAAGACATATATCTATATCTATGGCTATGCCATGCCCAGAGCCACTATCACAGAAGTAATTCAGCCAGTCACCGCCCTTATTCTATAGCTAATTTGTATGCAACAATGTTATTGGTTGTATGAGAGTGACTGCAGAAAGGGTGAATTACTTGGCCCATCTGCCACAGTTCTTCAGAGCCACCCACACAACACCACAACCAGCACACAATAGTTATGAATACACAGCCCTTCACCATGCATCCTTTATGTGTCACCTGCAAAAGTCACGCAGCACAATCCGCCCCCATCCCCGCAAAACAACTCAACACAACCAGCACACACAATAACTCCAAACATAGATAACCCTGCACTGCAGCAAAAACCTAAATTTGCTACCTGCACTAACCAACACAAATTCTCCCAGCACATTTCAGACACACACTTGCCCACTCTCACTCATATAGATCACTCAGAGATTTGTGCATCTGTCTGTCTATGAGTCTGTCTGTCTGCCATCAAGTCCTTTTGTTCAAGAATTCCTCCTCTAAATGGAAAGAGCTGGGGCCACTAAATTTTGGTATGCAGCTTCCTCTTACCCTGACTTAAAGCAAGGTCAGGGTTTGGCTATGCCAGGAAAACAGGAAGTGCCAGGAATGGGACTGTTTTCCAGAACACAGAAAGGGAGGGAACAGAGAGAGGAAGGACAAGATACTTAGAGTCAATACTGGGGGGCAGCGAGCACAGGGGAGAGCTATACTGCAGAGTGACCACTAGGGGCAGCCATACCAGTTAGAGAATGGCCAGCTGGGGATGGGGCTCTGCAATGGAGCAGGTAAGTGGCCCTCCCTGCCCCAAAAGATTTCTGGGGGAAGCCCCTAAAACAGCTCCCCAGCCTCCCACCCCAAGCCTCCCCCTCCTACCCCGGATCCCTCCAGCCCCACCCAGAAGTTCCCTGTCCCCTCAAAGAGAGGCCAGGGCTGGGTACCCTGCCCTGCCCCTGCCAGTCTGCGGGGATGAAGGGCTGCTGGAGGCCAGGGTCAACCCTGGAACCCTCCCTTTCCCCCACAGACAGGCTGCAGGCCATTCATTTTATTATCCAAAAAAAATTAATTGAGTTAAGGACTTGAGCAACAGCAGGTAAATCAGAATAGATAACAGCCCTAATATTTTGCCCCTGTTGAAGTCAGTGGCAAAACTCCCATTTACTTCTGTGGTGCAGGATCAGAAACAAATCATGCATGCATTCACAAGGAGCTAAATAGTGGTACCTCAAAAGTTTTATCGGCCTCCATGCAACACTTCATTGTGTTAACTGGCAAAAAAAATGTGTTCTGGTGCTTAGGGGTCTATTTGCTTGATATAAGGACTACGTAAACTTATTCTCATCTTTTCTTTTTATACTGTTTTATAAAAATCTATAGCACTAGGAACCTGCTTCTGCATTGAAAAATCGAGTCAATCAGACTTTTTGTCATTGACTTCAAAAGGGGGAACAGCAGCAGTTCCTAGTTACTGTTAGCAGGATAATTTAATTCTCAGAGTGTAAGCCTACAATGCAGTGAGCCAGCTCACTGGGATTCACTGGGCCTCAGGTAGAAGAGCGGTTTATCTGCATTGTAGATTTATGGGCTCAGAAATTGTGGAAAAATGTACAACCATTTCATAGTTCCATTGGTGAACTATGGTGGGAACTACACTATAGAAAGTGCTTATGCAGACTCCAGAATCATTACCACTATTTCATCTAGATTAGCCCATTGTTCTTGCTCTGAACAATTGTAGACAACATAGTGGTTGAAATGCCTAATACCTACCTACCAGTGTTACAATCACTTGTGAGAAGAGATTAAAAAAGAAGTCTAGTGTAGACAAAGCCAAACACATCACATATAGTTGCAAAGATGCTGCAAGCTGAGAATTATCACTTCAGATAAGGCATAAATAGAAGGAACAGAAACAGTAAAAAGATGATAAAGGATTTCAAATGAACAACGACCTATTAAAAAATAAGGGCAGGGATGTACAGTAGTTGTAGGATGTTCACATACTAATATTAGAAGATCAGGATAAAATATTTTATGAAATCACAGATGCATTTTTTAAAAAGGTAACAGAGGTGCATTATCATACTTGGGTTTGGAAGACTCACAGACTTTCACATACATTGTAGACAAACAAAATGTTTATTGTTGTAAGTAACATTCATCTTATAAGTCGGGGTGGGGAACCTAAGGCCTTGCAGCCAGATGCAGTCCCCCAGGGTTGCCTGATTCCAGCCCCTGAGGTGTAGGGTCCCCCCTCCAGCATTGGGGAGCATGGGCTGGTGCTCCAGTCCTCCCCCTACTCAACTTGTGTGCAGACGCCGACTGATTTTTCTGCAGGTCCCTGGCCCCCAAAAAGGTTCTCCGCTCCTGTTATAAGTATTTACAAACATTTGCCTTCCTTACTCACAGCACGTCCCGCTTTACTCAACGAGTAGCCCAATGATTAACCTATTAACTTAAAAGGGACTATTTACAGAATACAGTAGTGCTCAGAGTAAGGTTTCACAGCATCCTGAAGTAAATGTTATCGAGGAGAAACTATTATTTAATAAAATAAACCATGGGAAACTGACTGCTACAGAAATTATATAATTTCCCCAGTACCTTGGCTGTCAGTGTCAGAGCAGAATTAGAATTCTGAACTGTAGTTCTCATGCCCATGCTCAAACCTCAGCTCTCCATACAATACATATCATCCTTAGCTCAATTTATATGATTTACAGTAATTTAAAAATTTTTCAGACAGCAAAAGCATTTTAAATATGTAGGTTTTTATTACACAGGAAAGTGCCCTTTCCAAGGAGCCAAGAGCTGTGCAGAAATGCCTAAGAAAGAAAAGGAAATTAAATGAAAGAGGGGAGGTGAAACTGAAGAAAGAATGGTTGGTTCATAAGTACTATGATCCAAAATGGGCTAATTGCCAAGTAACTATTTAAGGGAGATGCTCATTGGTTTAGTATAGTGCAACAATCTAGAGAAATAAACCATATTTACTAAGTCTGGCACCTCTATGGCAAAATACACTCTTCCCATACCAGAATGTCCAATATTAGGATATATAATCTGGGATAACCTGGACATCTCTCTCTCTCTCTCTCTCTCTGCCCCGTGATAAAAAGTCACGTTTAAAATGCAGTTGCATCTCTAATGTTGCCAGCACTTCTCCTTTTTATTACACACTTTAATATTCAACTCAGACTCCAATATTCATACTCATATTAGCCCTCATTGTCAGCCTCAGTGTCTCTGTTTTCTGGCCTATCATCACCACCTGTTTGCAAGTTTCTTTGTTTACAGATGTCACTGTTGTTTGTTACAAAATTGATGGACAACAGATAATGTAGTCAACTAGTTTGTTACTCAACTAGAACAGCTGATTACGTTTTCCAAAATTGAAACTGACAACATTTTTATATCTGCAAAACAAATGGGAAATTTTTGTCAACTTCAACAATTTCTCTTCCTTTTCCTTCACATGTTCAGCTATCTGTAGAGCTGGTCAAAATTTTGAATGGGAGGAGGGTCAGAATATTTTTCTTTTATTTTTTCATGAACATCTCTACATTTGTAGTAGCTTTTTTTAAATCACCTTTTCTACTCCATTTCCATATCAAGTTATCTAAGATGACGGCATATGACTAGAATAAAAACATTTCTATTATAATTACTTAAAATATAAATTTGATATTATCAAATATTATAAGTCATTGACAGTCCTCCCTCTTTCACTCTTCTATGGCCGTGTTTCCCAATTTTATTTGGCCACGGAACCCTTTCAAACTCGAAAGAATTTTGCAGTACCCCTAATAAAAGTCTAATATATGGACATCAGTGCTGAATAGTGACATCATCATCCCCACTCTCTGGCTAAGCTGGCATTACACAGGGACACTTATCGTGGCAAACACAAATGAAAATCGTTTTCAATAAAATTCATAAATGCTTAAATATAAATAATTTTTTAAATCATAAAGTGTTATTGTAATGGAATTTTTTCGCGGAACCCTTATTTTCACTTCGCGGAACCCCAGGGTTCTGCGGAACACCATTTGGGAAACACTGTTCTATGGTCTCAGGAAAGCCAAACTAACACCACCCTGTTAGAACTGTAGTATCAAGATAAGGGGAAAAAGCTGACCTAGGTGAAACTTTAATTATTCATTTATTTTGGTTACATTCTTTAAAGCAAGAAAGACAAGGCACAAACAAAAGAGATACTCCAAATTCAATGTATTAATACATTTACTATATTAAATCTTTATACAGTTTTGTTTTTATCTAGCCCTAAAGACTGAATACATTGAGAATCAGACAACCCACACTATTAAACCCAAAGACTATCTCATGGTATATAGAAGTTGCCTGAAGTTACATTTAAAGCAACAGTCTTAGCAATGCTTTCAATATCTGTTGTTTTATGAATGTGGATTAGTTTGGCACTCTCCTGTGAACAGAAAAAAGATACCTGCTCTCTCACTACGCTTTCAATTAGATTCTGCTCCTAAAAGTTTTCAAGTATTAGATCTAGATAGGAGCAACCAATCTGGGAACCACTCCTAGCTCATGGGAAAGCTCCTCCAAAAGCATACAAGGCTCATTCACAAGTTCTTCAATTAAGAAGGCAGGAAAGGTTAAATTGTAATTCATCCATTCAACCAATGCTATCAAATAATTTGTATGTAATGCCATTAAGGGCAAGCTGCCCAATTAAAATATATCTCAGAGGGGTAGCTGTGTTATTCTGTAACTTTTAAAAACCATGAGTAGTCCTGTGGCACCTTAGAGACTATATATTTTTGTTAATCTCTAAGGTGCCACAGGACTAGGGATGTTAGCAAGTAGTCAACTGGAGTACTGACGACTCGCTTCCCTCCCACCTCCACCCCTTGCTGCCTCTATGAGAGACAGCAGGAGGGATAGGGAAGGCTGCTGTGAAGTACCCTCTGCTTGTGGCAGGCCAAGGCTCGCCGTGGGCAGAGGCTGCTTTGGAAGCAGCCCCTGTCCGCAGGGGTCCCACAGCAGAGAGCTGAGCCCCTGCCCTTGCCACAGACAGGAGCTGCTGCTGCCGCCAAGTGGTCCCTGTTCATGGCAGTCCAGGTTGGCCACACACAGGGGTTGCCCTGGCAGCAGTCCATGCCTGTGGCCAGCCCTGGCCACCACGAACAGAGGCTGCTCTGAAAGATGTTAATTTACAACTCAGTACAGCATTTTACAACATCTAAGAGGGCATACTTTGTGTAATTTTTTAAAATTGATTTTTATTAATTTAGGAAATAGTATATAATACTCATTATCTGTGTTAAGCAGATGTAGCAGCAGTACACTAGAAATGGTAAGAACTAAATCCTAACACAAACACACTAAATCTGAATGTTACATAAATGTTTCACATTTGCAATTGCAGTAGTCTCTCCAGTTGCCAGCTTATGGCTGTCCTTAAAACTCTTTAATTTTTCAAATTTTATTAACTCTCATAGACAATCCTCAGAACCCTAAATGTACTGTCTTCAAAACTTCCACAACTAGCTCTCTTATGATTAGGCACATAAAAACTCATTTAATCAGTTAAGCGGTTAAACATTACGTTAACCGGTTAACTGCTTTACTGAGATCCTGCAGGTGGGTCCAGCCCAGCCAGAGCCCGCTGTACAAGTGTGGGGAGTGGAAGTCAATACACATGAGCAGCCAGCTTCTAAGCTGGCCCTCCACACAGGCTGGCTCCACAAAGGCAGCGGGAGTGAAGGGGAGGAGCCGATGCTCTGGGAGAGCCATCTTAAAAGTTGGCAGCATAGGGGGAGGGGCAGGAGGGCAGGCTGCTCTGTGGGATACTGGAGTAGCCTGTGTCCACGGGGAGCTCGGGAACTCCATGGACAGGGAGTTCCCCAGGCGTGGTGCCAGGAGCACACTGGCTGCCAGCCCTGCCCCCGTGACTATCAAATAATTGTCTAACTGCTAAAAAGTGATGTGGTTCATGATCATTAAATTAATAGTCATCTCCTTTCTAGTACAATAGCACCAAGTAACCAAATCATGATCACAGCTATGCAGACATGCAGTAAGAGACAAACCTTGTTTCCCCCCCCCCAAAAAAACCAAAGAGTTTACAATCTTAAAACAAGATGAAAGCAGTGTAACAAACAACTAGATGGGCTGATCATGACAGAATCTACAACAGTGTATATAGAATGTGTGGTTACATAAAAGAAACATGAATACAATTAGTTGAATAGTAATTTGCAGAGTTTTTTAATGCCTATAATCTATAAAACAAAATATGAGGATCAGTAATATCCTTACCAACCCACTTGCCTAACCATCAGTTTTACAAAAGGAGAAGTATCACCAATGTATCACAATACATTAAAACCACAAAAACATTCCAAAACCGTCAACTTTCCTTTCCCCTGCACTTCCCCAAGAATGTGTGTTTGCCAAGCATAAGAAATGTGTCAGTGATTTAGTGAAATCTTGTTTACATTATACAAAAGAGAAGGTGGAGGAAAATCAAGGAAATTATAGAGGCAGCCTTCATCTGGCTGAAAAAGCTTCAGTAGCAAGAATTTAAACTTTGAAGCAATAAACAAAAGTAACAGGCAAAATTAAAATATAACACTGAAAACATGAGCCAAGCCACACATACAGTGGTAACAAAGACAGTGATGCTTGTGAGAACTGAGCAAGAATTAACTCTTGGACAGAATGAAATAGCCCCTTGCTTCTTCTGCAAGAACAACAGTGGCCTAAAACGTAATCTAATAAGAACCAGTGGCTAGCAACTGTGTTCTAATCTTGTGAGAGTCTTCATCAAAGGCAACATTGCAGGTGAAAGAATGCAGTCAAGAGGTGAAGGGGTGAAGTGGTTAGAAAGGGGAGAAGAAATATTCAGCTCTCACTCTTATGTCTGAAACTTAGCTCATTTTTAAAAGAATAGGTCTAATAATTCCAAAACTTCTTTGATGGCCAGCTGTAAACCAGGGGCTAGGGCAGATAATGTATTACCTCATGAGAGTGTTACAAGATTCATCAATCACTCTGAAGATGAAAAAGGGCTATGTTAGTGCTAGTAGGGAAAAAGGAAAGCAGCCAAATAATATATATGACACATTTAATATCTTTACGTGACTCAAATGGACTCAGGTCAGGGCAAGTGTCCATAAATCAGAACTGTATGCCACAGAATGGATTATTTCTTACTTTGTTTCAATAAATTATGGATATTAAATATTTCTGTAAAAGTGCAGAACATCTTAAAGAGAAGTGAAAGGGGAAAAAAAGAAAAAAGTGAGGAACATTTTAAAAAGAGTGAAAGGGAAAATACATTTTGATCTACCTCTTGATTATACTGAAACATTTTAAGTAGATAGATGCAACAGTTTTCAAAAAAGCTTCCTAGGTTACTTAGGCAAAGTCCTATTTGCAAGAGTCACTTAGGAGCCTACAATCTGATCTACACTTTAAATTTTTTTACAAGCTTAACAACATCTATTAGGGATGGCTATATAGTTATGCCAGTAAAAGCCCCAATAGAGATATGCTTTATACTTTATCTTTTGGGCCTCCATTAGATCGATTTTATTGCTTTAACATGTTTGAAGAAGCAAAATTTGTCTCAGTAAGAGTTAAATCTAATACAGACTAGTGCCTGGATACCTAAGTGTCTAAATCACTTTTGAAAATGTGACTCTGGCTCCTAAATCAGGCACTTTTCAAAGTTTAACCTAAAGCGAATTAATTCTAATTATTCTATACCCAAATGTTGCATTTGCTTTTATATATGCATAAGAGTAAATCAATGAAGTCCCAACTTCACAGATTTTGGATAAAAACATGGGAGGGATTAAAACTGATTTTCCCCTTTACAAAAAAGGAGGGGCTTACTAAAATCATGGCAGACTATGGCCTTCTCTACACTGGCAAGTTATAATGCAATAAATCAGCTCCCAGCGCTCTAACTTCTGAGGTAGCCACTCTAGCCAGGCATTTAGTGGGCACTAACTCCATAGTTGCTGCGCTCTACTAAACCACCTAAACAAGAGACGTCAAGCTTTCTGAGCAGCAGCTTCAGCATTGGGGTCCTTGAGTGGACACTATGATGTACTATCAACTAGCCACCGGTACCTGTCCCATAATGCCTGTTCTCGCCTCTCTGGTCTTTGATTTGAACTCTATTGCCCTGCCCTTAGGTGATCAACTTTCAGACCCACCCATTACAGTCCTCGGGAATTTTGAAAGTTCTCTTCATGTTTGCTTGGTGACGCATGGAGTGTTCTCAGTACATTTTTCCAAGTGACCTGGCCTGTTCAATGCACCAAGTGATCTCCTAGGCTACGTCTACACTCCAAAATAAATCGGAAAAAGAAATGCAATTTGCGGTATGCAAATTGCATATCTTTTTCCGATTTACTTCCAAAAGAGTATTTGGCCCGTCTAAACGGGGCCAGATTTCAGGAAAAAACCCTCTTTCGGAACACCCCTTCTTCCTTGTAAAATGAGGTTTACAGGGATGCCACTTTTCCGACTTTTTTTCGGAAAAGCGGACACGTTCAGAAAAGCTTGGACGCAGCAAAGCTTTTCTGGGATACCTCCTGGAAAAGCTCTGCAGTCTAGACATAGCCCTACTTGGAGCAATGCCAAGATGCTGGATCCCATCAGTGTTTGGGGAGAAGAGGCTATCCATTCCCAGTTGCACTCCATAGGCATTATGATAACTACAGGCAGCTATTAAGATGCATGACCTTAAGGGGCCATGCCCGTGACTGCAGTGCAGGGTCGAAGTGAAGGACCTGTGAAACACCTACCACACAGCACGGGAGGCAAACTGACACTCCAGTGGTGCACTCACAACATGCCAGTTTTACAAAGAGCTAGATGACAGACTTGGGAGTGACCCCACCTCCACTCTGAAGACCCCTGTGGATACATCAGGGCCTCAGGGGCTATTCCAGAGCAGACCAAACCAGGAAGAGGAAATTGTGGATGAGAACGCTGAGGAGGAGGGGGAGCCAAAGGATGACTCAGCATCCACAGATGCATGCAGACAGGAGCTATTTTCTACGCTGGAAGAGGATAGCCACTGGGGAAGCACAATCAGGAGAGGATGTGCCTGGTAAGTGGCTTTAATTTCTGGAAGTGCTGAAGCAAGTTGGGGGGGGGGGAGGGGCCGTATTTGCAGAAATCAGGGTTGGGGATGTATGGTGCTACTACTGACACACGGCTAGTCAGATGCAGAACAAAGCATTTATGGCAGGGGTGGGCAAGAGGCGGCTAATAGGCCAGATCGCCAAGCCGCCAGACTCGGCCCGTGGCCTCCTTGCCAGCACGCCCACTAGAGAGCAGCTACATCTGCTTTAAACAGCAGGCTGCTAATTGCTATGCAGTCTGGACAGGAAAGAGAATGCTTCACGCATCACCCCCTAGAAAAATCCCTCAGCTCCCATTGACCAGTTTCTGGCCAATAGGAGCTGAGAAATATGCTGAAGGCAGGGGCGGTGAATGAAGCCTCCTCACTCACTCTCTCCCTCACTCCCTGTGCTGGAGCAGAGTCAAGTGGAGCAACGCGCACAGCACACAGGCAGGGATCCTGTCACAGGTACCTGGAGAGCTGCTGGCTGGAAGCTGCCTAGGTAAGTGCCTCCCAGCCACAGCCTGCCTCTGGCATCCCACTCCCTCTCTCTCACCAACTACATGCCCCATATCACCACCCAAACCCTCTGTATGCTCTCTCCCCACCTCCTCCATGTCACAATTCCCTCCTAGACCCTGCACCCCCTCTTACACTTCTCCCCCAGGCCAGAATCCTCTCCTGCTCCCATAACACCTCCTGGAGCCTGCACCCAAACTCCCTCTCAGACCCCACACTCCCTCCTGCACCCTAGTGATCTATCCCAAGCTCCCTTCTGCACCCCACCTGCCATCCCAGACCCTGCGCCTCCTCCACAGTAGTGCAGCCCTTGACCACTTACCAAAATCTTGGAGTGGCCCCATTCAAAATTATTGCCCACCCCAGTTTATGGACTCTCTCACTTCATGGTAATCGGCCTCACAGATCTCACTGAAAGTGTCATGCAGAAGCTGGGCAATATGCTTCCATGGGTTCCTTGGTAGAACTGTTGTTTTCCTTGTCCCATTAAGAATAACATTCCCACGCCACTGTGATGTGTGGGGGGGGGGGGGAGGGGGGCACCATTGCTGCACACAGGTAAGCCACATAATGGCCAGTACAGAAGACACAGTCTTGCAGAAGATCCTCCCTTGCTTCCCTGCTCACTGTCACTTACTATCATCGCAGCCACTACATTCCCATGCATGGTAACAAATATTATTGACTTGCAGTATTAAATGATTGCCTCAAGCATTCCTGATCCTTATAGGCCCCTGCTATGGTATTCTATTAGCCTCGGTCTCACGTTGTCGTTCTCAGCCTTCAGGTGCTAAGCCTTAGTGGTCTAGCCCTGAGTGAAGCTTTATCTATAAACATAGAAATATTGTCATCAGCCAGGTCCAGCTTCCTGTACAAACATTGCTAGCAGGCTTGTATAATGGCCAAAAGCACATTCAACAGTCATTCTGCACCTGCTCAGCTCATTTTTGAACCGTTCCTTACTGCTATCAAGGCTCCCAATGTATGGCTCTATGAGCCATGGCATTAAGGGGGAAGCGTGGTCTCCCAGGATCACAAAGAGCATTTTGACTTCCCCCTAAACCTAATGTAATCGTCTGGTCCAGGAAGAAAGTTCCCACTTGCAGCTTCCAGAACAGGCCAGTAGTCCGGAAGAAGCATGTGTCATGCACCTTTCCAGACTCATGAGACTATGTATATATTTTGGTTAGTCTCTAAGGGGCTACAGAACCATTGTTGGTTTTTTTAGTTACAGACTAACACAGCTACCCCTTGAGACTTTCCAGACCAGTCTATGCATGAAACTCCCAAGGTGATCCACAAGCTCCGGGACAACTATGGAGAAATACCCCTTCTGACTGATGAACTTGGAGGATAGATGCCAAAATTGGAATGTGCATGCCATCTATCATCCCTCTGCAGTTAGAGAAGCCCATCTGTGCAAAGCCATCCACAATGTCACACATGTTGCTCAAAATCATGGTCTTTCACAGCAGGGTATGATTAACAGCCCTGCACACTTCCATCAACACGAGGCCAATGGTCAACTTTCACACTCCAAACTGATTGGTGACCAATTAATAGATATCTAGAATAGCCAGCTTCCACTGTACAATTGCCATCCATGTTTCCACCAGCAGAACAGCTCTGAATGCTCATGTCTTTGCAATGCAGAATGGGAGTAAGCATATCACACAGACCCACAAAAGTGGCTTTTCTCATCCAAAAGTTCTGCAGCCACTGCGCATCATCCCAGACTGGCAGGATGATGTGATTCCACTACTAAGCACTTGTTTCCCAAGCCCAAAAGAAGCTTTCCACTGTGGTCCATGAATGTCACAAGCTCTCTCATGTTGTAGCTACTATGGCGTGGCAAGATGAGTGTCTGACTCCTCATTGTCACTTTGTAGCTTAAAGGAATAACTCGGCTGCATTTGTGACATGTTAGTGAGACCTATCAGCATTTTCTTCAATAGTCTGGGATCCATTCCCACAGACCAAGGAGACACAGTACGCAGCACAAAACCCATTGAAAGATGGCACCAAATGTGGACAGAAGCACAGGAGTTGCTGGGATGCAAAGCAATGCATTACAGGGCATTGGGGCAGGACCCAGATGCCCCACAACGTCGCTCTCCATTCTTCCCACAAGCCTCAGTGGCAGAAGAGAAACAGGTGCTTTGTGGGACAGATGCCCAGCTGCTCTAAAAGCTGCTGCAACTGTTGCCAGTGTGATCTTGCTCTAACCAAGGTTCTTTGTAAACTGCACACCCACCCTTTTCTGAGCTCAGCACAAAGGTTCAGAGTCCCCACACAGGCAGGGAGCTCAAGCTGATCAGCTGGGGAAGAGGGGGTGGGACACTCACTCTCTGGCTGTGGAAGAGCAGTAGCAGCAGCAATGCTGCTGCTGCCTGCTACACCAGATCCAGCACCTACTCCAGTCCTCCCCTCTCCACTCACTTGGGGTGAGCGAGTTCTCCAATCAGGGAGGCAGGAAGTACTTGAGGGATCATGTGACCCAGATCTTGGAGGGAATAGAGGTGCTTCATTGCCTGCCACTGGCCATGTGGAAAAAGCTGAGTAAGTTACAGGCCCTGCCAAATTGGGTCAACTTCTCTACTTTCCTCCCAAGAATCTTCCCCTGCCCTGTGAACTCCTAACAGGGCAGCAGACTCCACCACCCCTTCCTGCTTAACCCCTAACCTTTCTGCTGGGGAACTGGCTGGGCAGGGATCCCCTGTTTTCCCCTATGTCCACTCCCCTGCTGCCCATTCAGAACTGGACAGTTGGCTTTTCATTTCTCTGCTTTCTATTTTCCTCCTGCTCTTGCCAATTTACACGTACCCCCATGATAACAAGACAGCACCTCTCTTTTCCTCCTCCCCTGTGCTTTCATACTTCAGAATCAGGCCAGTATCTCCTCCAGTGAGAGCAAGACCAAACTTCTCCCTGCCCTGTCACTGAAAATGGGAACTCCCCCCCTCCCCCACACACACACACATTTGCAGCCATCTCTCTGATCACTTTAGCCCTCCCCCACGTTTTAACTCTGAGTTCCATGCTTGAAAAGCTTCCCTCCCTGGCTGCAAGAAACAGGACAGTCACAGTCTACATGTGCAAAGGCTGCAAATGGGTTGGGGGATGGTTTTCTGATTGAATCAAGACATTTGGTAAGGATTTTTGGGGGAAGGGAAAGAATCCCATGTTGTGAGAAGACACTGTGAGAGGTGAAATGCAAGACTTTGAATTAAAGAGTAAGATGACTGTGAAGCTATGTGTTTCCCTGGGAACAGTGCAAGCTAGAGCCTCTGGTAAGTTTGTTCTGTAAATGTTATCTTAGGCAGTTACGGGAAGGGGGACTTCTTTTAGTACCATAAGAGTTCCCTTAGAAAGGACCTGAAGCAGACTGCAGGCAGGGGGTGGGGAGGGTGCCAGGACACTTGTATTATTACATTTCAAACAAAGTTTGCATATATGTTAATGGCTTAAGATAAGAAAGAAAAAGATTCTTTTAACATAATTTTTTGAGTGTTGCAGATATCTAAAACACTGATCTTAATGATTTTTTTTGTAAGTCTTGTGTCACTAATTAATACATGGCAAAGATCTGGCCTTAATGCAATACAGTTTACTATCTGGTAGAGTTCCGGCTCTTACGAGTCAAATACTAGGTGTGATGCTAGCTGTTTTGTAGGATGAAACCTTATTTGCAAGATCTTTGAAACCTTATTTGCATGCATCTGTCTGTTAGAAAGCATGAGGACATGTGTATTCTAAGGTTTTAGGGGGTAGCTATATTAGTCTGTAACTAAAAAAACTTAAACAACAATGGTTCAGTAGCACCTTAGAGTCTAACAAAATATATAAATAGTATCATGAGCTGTCATGGGTACAGTACAATTCTTCAGCCAACGGTAGCATTAATTTACTTTTTATTTTATTTCATATTAAATAAGCATAAGCATTGCTCCTTGTTAATTATCCTTTGTTTTAATATAATTTTCTTCCACACATCTGGATTATTTAAAATATATATTTATATCTACAGTTTTTGTTTGTACTGGTGATACACATCCACATACTACCTCAATACTGGTGTCACACACAAGAAATTTCAACCCGTTGAAAAGAAAATTCAACCTGCCCAAGGATGGAAAATGTTAGAAGGAAACACTGGCTGTAACGGCCAATGCTTTACCTTTGCCAGTGTGGACAAAGCCCATGATGGTATTTTATGTACTGCAGAGATTCTAATCAAGATCGTGGCCTTGCTAGGCATTCTACAGACATGCAGATTGATACAATACCTGCCCCCAAAAGCTTGCAAACTCGGAACAAAGGCAATATATGAACAGTAAACAAAGAAGCATATAGGCAAAATTGAAGGATGTTAAATTGTGGTTACCAAGCTAACTGTAGAGTTGATTCAATTTGTATCAACTATACAATTAGTCGATAGGGCCGCTCTGCAGAACCAGCAGCCACCTGCACTGCTGCTCTGCATTTTAAATAAAGAAAGAGCCGCCAAGCTTGGTGAACCAGGACTGCTTGGTCCAAGCTTGCATGGAGTCCAGCAACCCCTGTCTGCGGGGGGCCAGCTCCCCACTGTGACCTTCTGCAGACAGGAGTTTGCTTCATAGCAGCCTTTGCTACCCCCCACTGGCTCTGATAGCACCCAGGAGACAGTGCTGGGGTGAACCAGCTTCTAAGCCAGCTACCCTCAGCACGGGCTTGTATTCTCTCCCCATGATGCTTCTTATAGAGGCAGCAAGGAGCAGGGCACCGCAGGGAACACAAGGCGAGTGGGAACTCGAGCAGACCGTGCTCACTTGTGTTTCCATTGCAGCGCTTCAGCCTTTAAAATGTAGCAAGAGCCCCGTGCTACATTTCAAAGGCAGAAGCAGCACAGTGGGAACTTCCCACGGGGCTCAAGCTACATTTTAAAGGCTGAAGCGCTGCAGTGGGCTTCAGTTCCCCACTTGTGCCGTTTCCCTGATGTGCCTCTGCCTCCCCTGCCACCCATGGAGATGACACAGGACACCGGTTCCTGCTCCCCACCTTGCTGCCTCTGATAGAGGCGGGAGGAGTGACTAGTCACTACTTGACTATCCAATAAACTTATGCTTATCGGATAGTCGCTTACATCCCTAGGCAAAATATGTATGGTTTTTATAAACAGTATGCACTCCTTAAAATTTACTCTCAGAATGTTACAGTAGAAAGTATGGAACCAAACTTAGCTCTCAAACCTGCAACTTGTTCCCCAGGAGCAGATTGCTGCTCTCACACAGAGTCCTGCTGGAACCAGTGGGACTCTGCACATGAATCCATCCACATGGAACAATTTGCCAGATTGTTGCTTAGTCTTCAACTGTAAACCCTGTTCACAGTGGTTTGGCACCTTCCATCACAACAGACAAATGTTTGAAATACATTTTAACATTGTTGTCAAATCTGTTCTTTTGAGCATAAGAGAAGTGAAAATTCATACCAGGCCCCACGATCCCACAGATGACTTAACAGGTTCCTAGATACTAAAGGCCAGTGATTTTCAAACTCTGGGTCATGACTTCTAAGGGCAAGCCACTAGCTGGCCATAAGACATTTTGCTTACCTGCACCTCCACAGGCACAGGTGATTGCAGTTGTTCCCGGCCAGCGGGAGCTGCGATTGCCTATACCTGTAAAGGCACAGCTAAACAAAGCATCTTGCAGCCAGCTAGCAGCTTGCTCTTACAAGCTGTGACCCAGAGTATGAAAACCCCCCACTATAGACAACTGAGAAACTAACTTATTCCTTAAAACCTCCAATTATAGTCGAGAGAAACACTTTTTGAGACTGTAATTTTGTGGATTAAGGCCTATATGACTGAAGTTACAAGAGGGGGGATGTTTTTTATACTTCATATTTAACAGAGCATGTATTTAAAAATGGCAAAACCAATGTGACAAACAAAAATTTTTATTTAGATGGCATAGCACTAAGATTCTTCTATCTGTAAATATTTAACTACATAAAAATATAGTCCAGTGAATCCTACCTTATAATGGCTGAAGAAGGAAGGGAAGAATCAGGTATCTCTGTCCCAAACATAAATATTTGAAATAAAAGAATGAAGGACAAGTGCAATTTAATAACTAAGAAGAAAGTGATGAGGCCGCTGGTTGAAACTGATTTCCTGGCAATCCAAAATTAGGAACTATATAGTCAAACAACATTGAACACAATGGGGTCACAATCAAGATCAGGGCTCATGGCGATACAATTTTGTAATTTAATAATAAAATCATAACAATCCCAATCAATAAATCTCAGCCTTCCTCAAAGTCACAGCGTGCCATCAACTGTTTATTCAAAATTTCCACAGCCTTTAATTGAAGTTTAGTGCAAAAAAAGACGGCACTATAATTAATGAACCAGGCAGAATTATGAAATGGTGTAAATTCTGGATGCAAAATGTGAATATCAGCAAGTTCTCAATCTTGAATTTATTATTTTCATCAACCCAACCCCACTCTAATTTGGAAGCATTTCATTTTGAGCTCATCTGTTGGAACAAGTCAAACCGTGAAGGTGCTTGCCCATGGGACAGGTGTGGTTTTTAAAGCATACTCCCAGAGTAGAAATAAAGAGGGAGAGTTTGAGAAAACAAAATTATGGCCATGTTGGCATCTAGTTTAATGAGACACCTATATGAGCAACAGAAATAAAGACTCATATGCACATGAGTGTTTGTGAATTTTCTCCAACACAGATAAACCAGCACACACACAAAAAGTAAATACTCTTTTCAAATTCCTTTACTACATCTTATTTAAGAAAACAGCCTAGCTCATTAGCTACTCTTCATGCTTCATTAAACTGTAGTTATCAAATGATCATGCTATGCTCCCTTTCCTGCTGTGACACATTATAACCTCAATGAACCTACATACCTTCCCAAATAATCCTTTTCCTTCTCAATTGTGCTTATTAATGCATTTGTCTTGCTGTTACTTCACAAAGAAACAAAATTACCATTACTAAGGCTACCCACATTTAACCTTTAAGTATTACAGAATCTGTGTATTTAAAACAATTCTCACTCCTTTTTTAACCCTCCAAAATTTCATCTTTCAAAGAATTCAACATTTATATCCGCAAGTAAATTTCAGAAGACTAATGGAACATTTCTTATAGATTTTTGCAAGAGCTATTAATTATAGGATGAGTGTTTATCATTGGTATCAACTAGGAAATAATATTTTTCCAAATGTTCAGCTTAGTAAGTGTACGAAAATACAAAACAATTTATTCTACCAATTATAAATTATTTTCTAGTTAGAAATAACTAAGTGGACATTTTCTTAGCATTTATCATATATTGGGGCATGAGTAAATTATTATGTTTCATCCCAAAAAGAGGGTAAAACTAAATTATATATACACATGTACATTTAATGTTTGACTCATGCAATTTTCAGCATGTCTTTTGTGAGAGTCAATTTAATGCTTACAAAAGGTGCCACATTAATAGCCCTGAGATTTAATATGCAAAAGGCACCGAAAATTGGAACTTGTGTCTCTTTTTGCTTCTTCATCATATATAAAAAACATCTTACTGTTTTGTCTATTTTTTATATTAGAAACTCAGGTCCTGTCTAGGCTGGAAGATTTGAGATCTAGTAAGGTGGTGATATCACAAGAGGCATGAAACTGAAAGTTGAGCGACTGAGAAAATAAGTAATTTTTAATATCAGAATGTTGCTGTTAACATCTTTTGAACATTAGAGACTAATTAATATACTGAATAAAAAATACTGTGTTAAAGATTCAACACCCTATCATCTTCAATTAATGTTCCACCAATCACAAAAATCCCCAAGACCTTCCAGATATGCTCTTAACAAAACCAGGGAGATCAGATATCACCTTTCTTAGGTATAAAAACAAAAGGGCGGGATCCTCTTAAAAAAAAAAAATCTAAAATCCTTTCAGTTCTACTTCATACATTATCAACACACATTCAAATTAAAAAAATGAAATAACCTGCCCTCCCCCCAAAAAAGTTGGTCTTCTCTGCTGTCCACAGAACAGATACATAATAGGCAGTTTCCATACAAAATTCCTCCTGCTATCATACCAAAGCTGTATCTTAAACCTTGATTGAAGAAAATCCTAGAGATACAATTATAATGGACAACTGAACCACTGGGATTGCACCCGGGGTAACAGTAATGGCACAATGTTTTCACTTCAGTCACTCTTTTGGGTGCAGTTCTGCCCCAGAGTGCCTGTGCAGACACCAATCCATCAATGAAGCCATGTGTTCATGTTCTTGATACCCTGTTCTCTGCACAGTTTCTGGAAGCAGTACTTGTGAGGGATTCCAGAAGATCTTGAGGGAGCCCAAGGCAGTTGAATGAAAACTCCCTTAACGTAAAAATGCTGAGCACCCTGTAAGTCAGCACTTTCTAAAATCAAGCCACTTATTTTGATGTCTAAATATATATTTAGAACCCTAACTTTAGCCATCTATTTTGGAGAATCTTGGCCTTGGTGTTTTTTCTGAGACTACCACACGGTCAGAAATCCATGCTAATTGTGGGGGTGACTTTTGCTGTATGGATGATTTGCTGACTTTGGAACAGTACCAAGACCTAACATTTCATATGCTGTTACCAAAACCACATCAGATAGAAACAATTTTCAGACACAAATCTTTAATGCTCGAAGAGGACTGGAAACCATGAAGTGAGGCTCTCCAGCCAGCATTACCAGCCCCATCCATGACCCCCGCTATGTTTTCAGAAAGAAAACAAAAACATGCAAACAACCACAGCACATTCACAGTGACTCATTTTTGGTAACATTGCTTGTGATCAACTGCATAAGTAAAACTGTTTTCACCATCACAGAGTCCAAGTCATGCATGTTGAGTACACAGCCCTGAGAGAGTACACAGCTTCCAATATACTGGCCGGTCGCCAGCAGCTGCGCAGGGCTTCCCCTGCCACCTTGCGTCCGGCAGGAAGGGTCGCCGGGGAACAGCGCGGCGAGCAGCGAACCTCCGCTGCTTTGCGGGGAAGCCCCGCGCAGCTGCCGGCGACCTGCCAGCTGTAAGCGGGGGGCAGAGGAGAGGGAGCAAGGCATCCAGCCAGAGGAGGTCGCCGGGGAACAGTGCAGTGAGCAGCAAACCTCTGCCATTTTTGCAGGGAGGTAGGGGAAGCCCTGCGCAGCTGCCGGCGACCAGCCTGCCGGTCGGGGAAATCATGTTATTGCAGGGATGGTCGTGTTGTTCAAAAAATGTTTCCTTAAAAAAAAAAAAAAAAAAAAAACAACCATGCTATCACGAAAACATGTTAAGCGGGCACATGTTAAGCGAGGAATTACTGTAATTCCTCCCCCCTCTTTCTTCAACCCCCACTTTAGGGCAACACAATAGCATTGTGAAAGAGGAATTCAGATTATATCAGGGAACCTATATTCTTGAAGTCTTCTCATGAAGTAGGCACTGAATAAATAATATTATGGACAAATGTTTCACAGTTTATAAACCATTTTCAGTGTTCCTGGGCTACATAATTTCAGCTATTTTACAGAGAGACTACTATAAGCATAATTTTCCAGCTGTACCACTTCCCATAACAGTATTCACTAATGTCTATGTATTTAACATCTCCAGGCAAAATCTGAATTCATGGTGTACTGTAGACAAAAGGTTTATCCTCAAATCTACAAACATCAATGTTGCTTTTTCCTCCCAGGTGTCCCATATATTGAGGATTTAGTTAATCAACACTAACAAGCAATGAGAAAAGGTGCACTTAATGCATTCTGATAATTATAAAGGTTTTGTTCTAGAACTAGACAGCATTCTGGGTTGTTACTCATCATCACTGTGGGTTATGATGATTCAGAAACATCACTGGGAAATGCTTTTCGAGTAGTACAACTGTTCAACAACAAAAGATGTTTTTGAGCTGGTAACTGACCCAACTGATACAGCAGAGTTAATAGGACACTGTATTTCTCCAGAATAACCACAGTGAACTTTGGCAAATGGGAACACAAGCACCTCAATTTCTTTTCCCAATCTAAGATCAAAAGTATGTGGTTTGATACATTTATACATCAACAAGCAGGAGCAAACCAAAGTTAATATTGTATGCATATACAGTATCACAGGGTTGACACTAATTTCGATTTCAGAGTGTCACACTTATTAATTAAGCTACAAAGCATAGGTGATAAAATCTCAGAGAAGACATCACAGAAAAGTTAAGTGATTTGCCCAACTTGAAACTACAAATAAGTAGCAAAGACAGGGACTAAAGATGTTAAGCAGCAGGTAATTGGCTAATCGTGTACTCGATACAAATTGTATCGAGTACACAATTAGTCGAAACAGGGCCACCCTGCGGCTCTGCAGTTTAAATGTAGTAGGAGCAGGGTGCACAGCCAGCCCAGCTCTTACTACCTTTGAACTGCAGAGCTGAAGCGGGGATAGTCCCACCTTGTGCCAGGTCCCGGACCACTGCGTCTCTGCTTTTTAAATGGAGTAAGTCGAGCTGCCTGGCTCTTACTACATTTAAAAGGCAGAGCCTCAGTGGGGGACCCGCCACATTTAAAAGACAGAGGTGCAGTGGTGTGGGATCTGTAATGAGCTGGGACTGCTGAGTTCCAGCTTGTGCTGGGTCTTCCACTGCGGCTCTGCCTTTTAAATGTACTAAGAGCAGGGCGGCTCTTACTGCATTTAAAAGGCAGAGCCGTAGCGGGGGTGGATCCAGGACCTAGCGTGACCTGGGACTCAGCAGTCCCGGCTCGTTCCGGTCCTGAACCGCTGCACTTCTTCCACCCCTGCCTCTCCTCCACACCATGGAGACAGTGCTGAGGGAACTGGCTTTTAACCCACCTCCACCCCAGCACCAGCTCCTTCACCCGCTCCTTGCTGCCTCTGATACAGAGGCAGCAAGTGGGGGAGAGGGGGAAAGCACGTACCAGTAGTCAAGTAGTGATTCAACTATCCGATAAACTAGGCTTATCAGGTAGTCAACTCCTCGACTAGTTGCTTACATCCTTATCAGGGGTAGGTCTTAAAACTCAACACTCAGATCTAAAAACAGGATCTGCTCCAAAAACACACTATGCATTGGGGTCTTACCACAAAGAGCTCATCAGGCCTTAAATTGTTAGCTCTTGTTTTGACATATGTTTGCTGTTATGAATTCAATAACTAAGTGTAATAATCAAAAACTGTATGAGATAAAGCCAGATTAGCACAAGCAATTTTGCTGGAAGTAATAAAATATAACACTGTGTATATAAAACCTGAAGAGAGAAACTACAGTGGCCATCAATTACATGATTCATGTTGTTGTGGCTAGTATGTTAGGATATGCGCAGCTCCTAAATACACATACACGTTGAAGTTTGAGAAACAAATGTCTACTTGAAATACTTACCAACCAATTATCTCTCATTTCCTCTTCTCCCATCCCTTCCCTTCTCCCCAGGCTTGCAGTGCATTAGAAGTACTAAGGAAAAATAATGGTTTTTGTGCCTCCCTGCTTCATTCCTCCTTTATGAAATAAAAAGGCAGCCAGGTTTTGCTTTTTAAAAGCGGCTTTATTCCTATCAGCTACAGGAAACAACTCTTACTATTATCTCTTAATCTTTACAAGCATGTAGAACTTTTATTTTAATAAAAAAGATTAATCCAATCTGTTTTTTTTTAATTTATTTGAAAATGTATAGCTAAGGAAACTTGAGTGAGTGATACAGAAATAAAAAGGAAATTTCCTTTTTGACTAAACTGCCAAGCACTTTTGTGTTCTTGGCCATTGAAGGCTTCAAACTGCACAACATTTGCAGAAGCAATAACAAAAAGCTCCAATCCTCCTAACAGGTCTGTTCAGGTGGGTCCCCCTACACATAAGAATGGCTGTACTGGGTCAGACCAAAGGTCCAGCTAGCCCAGTAGCCTGTCTGCCAACAGTGGCCAGCGCCAGGTGCCCCAGAGGTGGTGGACCGAAGACAATGATCAAGCTATTTGTCTCGTGCCATCCATCTCCAGCCTCTGACAAACAAAGGCCAGGGACACCATTTCTATATAAGAACATAAGAACACACAGGCACACTCTGCAGGATTGGGACCAGAGATGCAATAACTCATGCCTGATGACACATAAGGATAAATTTAAGGTTCAGATCTTTGTAGCACTGAGTGTTTGTCCACATATAAAAGTTGGACTACTTTGACTATCCCAGCATAGTTCTGAACTTACTTCTGGAGGAATTCCAACTAAAAAATTAAAAATCCTGTACACAATATTTAAAATTCTGTAAAAATCAGCATATTTTATTTGTCAAAAAACATAATATAATCATGCTCCCACTAGCAGTCCAGATAGCTGGGTCTCCTGCTGAGCCATGGGCAGGACTGCTGGCAAGAGAGGGGGAATGACAAATTCTGCAGAAAAAAATAAAATTCTGGAAGCAACATCAATGCTGCACTAACTGTCCATTGTGCAATGGCACAGAATTCTAGCAGAAGTAAAGTACAACACACACATCCCAGTATGGCTACAGTAATAGAAAAAGCAAGGACCTGCTAACATGTAATGAAACTACAAACTGTCTTGTCTTCACTGGGATTTTACATTAGTGAACGTGGTAAGACAGCACCTTGTTTTTTCCTAGTGCAGACAAGTCCAGTGAAAAACTACCAGTGCCTGTACTGCTAAATATCAAAACCTGCAGTTCACAGCAAGGAATTATCCTTCTATTTCACTATCTAATGCCAGCTGGCATCATCTTATCTTTTGAGTAAACAATAAAACACAGTTTTCCAGTCACTATCTTTCACTCCTTCCCCCACTATATACGGGTTCCATTTTTTCCCTTTTAGCTTGCATCTTTCCTAAGCCTTAAGAAAGCAAAAGTCACTCTATAATGTAAAAAAATCTATGTAATCCCTTCCATCATTGCAATTGCAATGTGTGTGCGCAAAGCAGGGCTAAGCAAAATATGGCCTGGGGACTGGATCGGGCATGGTCCCCGGGAGCCTCAGGCACACAGCTGACATAGTTTAAAGTGCACTCCCTGCAGCTCTCTGCTCTTCAGGCAGGGGGAGGCTTCATGTGACCTCCCGGCCCCCAGCCCAATCCTCAGCTCCTATTGGCTGGAAACAACTGGCCAATAGGAATTGATCCCCGCCAATCTCTCAGCTTCTATTGGCTGGGAAAAAACAGCCAATAGGAGCTGAGAGAAAGGCCTGGGGGTTGGGGGCAGCACACGCCTCTTCCTCTTCCCAGAGCTGAGCCACTGTGGAGGTAACACGCCTGAAGTTTAAAGTGATTTGGGGCTGCAGCAGGCAGGGAACCCAGCCTGCCTTTGGGGGGGGGGGGGTGCTGCAAGGCTGCTGGCTTATGTACGTGCCTTGCAGGCAGAGCCTGCCTCTGGCACCCCTGCCCCTCCCGCATCCCAACTTCCTTGCCCAGGTCACCATCCAAGCCATCTGCACCCCCCTGTCCCAGGTCACAATTCCTTCCCAGACCCTGTATCCCTCCTACGCCCCTCCCTCAGGCCAGCATCCTCTCCTGCACCCATACTCCCAATCCTCTGACCCAGGTCACAATCCCCTCTTTTATCCAAACTCCCTCTCAGACCTCACACTGTCTCCTGTACCCCATGCGCCCTTCTGCATCCAACCTCCACCACAGACCCTGCATCTCCTCCACAGAAAAGTGCGGCTCTTGACCACTTCCCAAAATCTTGGAGTGCCCCCCCCCCACCAAAAATTATTGCCCACCCCCCTAGCCATACTGAAAATGTAAATAATATCGTGGCTACTGCTATAGCCAACTAGCAAAACTCAACTGGCCAAATAGCTACATGTAGCTAGTGGCTAGCACGTTGGACACCTCGGCTCTAGCTAATCTATCCCTGCTGAAGGTTAAGAGGCAAACCTCAGCTCTGCTTCTGGATGCGAGCAGAGGACACCCCACTCCTTATGCAGCCAAACTTTGTGCGGCCTTGGTTCCAGCAGCACAGTTTGAGGAATGGTTTGGGAGAGTGTCATACCACACTGGAACAAGGAATCAGCAGCCCTGCCATGGAATCTCCATGAGAAAATTAATAAATACCTCAGGAAAAGCTTCAAGACCATCTCCCATCATCTGTATATAAATGCCCTCTTTGGACATAACGCAGACCCAGAGAGACCTTAGCCAGCTCACAGAAATATAGCCTCCGGGTGCCCCGTGCCACCATCCCCATGTTCTCCCCAGCCGCAAGAGCAACTTCCCACCCCACTACACAGCAACTTACTGCCCCATGCTACCACCGCCCTCCTTTCCTGGCTGCAATAGAGTAACTTATCACCCCACGTGGCTACTGACCCCTACCACCTCCCACAGAGCAACTTATCCTGTGTCTCTTCCCTTGCTTCATGCTCAGTGTCCAGTTGCTGAGACTCTGCACGAGCCTCAGGACTTGAGAACAATTCTTGGCTTCCTGACTCAAAGGCAGACCCCTCAGTGAGCCCCCCCCTCCTCCTCTTCATCAAGAGCATCTGCATATGGGTTATGTCCCATTTCTGACTCTGTGCTATGGGAAGTATCAACGGTCTCCTTGCGTGTGGACGTGGGGTCCCCACCTAGGATTGTGTCCAGTTCTTTATAAAAATGGCATGTTTTGGGTGCAACACTAGACTGGCTGTTTGCATCTTTCACCTTGTGGTATGCCTGCAGGAGTTCCTTTATCTTGGCTCTGCACTGCAGGGAGTCCCTTCGCACAAAGGGCTCATGAAATGTGACCATATGTGTCCCAGCTCCTGTGGGTCACTCACAGCTGTGGCTGCACTGATTCTTCACCCCACGCACAGATAAGATCCAATAGTTCCTAGATGTTCCAAGCAGAAGAGTGTCTTGAGTGACAGCCTCCCATTTCACTGAGAAGAAGCCATGTGGACCACTACACAATAAGCCAGACACCAGGAAATGGATTTTAAAGTTCCCAGGATTTTCAGGCAGAAGGGGCACATCTATTTACCTGTTTACGAGGCTGCAAGAGCAGCAGAGTTCAAAGTGCTCATCAGCGTGGCTAACTGGGCACTGTGGGAAACATCCTGGATTTCAGTAAACTCGGGGGGAGCGGGGAAACGCACTGTAGTACAAACTATATGATTGTCGACAATAAAATGGGGGGGGGGGGGGGACAAAATGTCCCTCACAGACCTGGAAGTTTTTGTTACCTAACCTGGGCTTTGTTGTGACTTTTGTTACACTGCAATGTGAATGCTCTCTGGGTTTTGTCACCAAAAAGGGGTTTTTGGAAACAAAACTTGTTAGTGTAGACAAGCACTCATTAACGAAGCCAGAAAACCCTTCAGACAGCCACTATTCCATTGCAAACTATGTCTGGTCTCTTGCTTTCCTCCCCAGCCCCATAAGAAAACCATATGGAAATCAGTATGAAAATGAAGTAAGCCAAGCCACTAATCAGAGTCCAATCAAAATTCATTTCCTTCAAAATATAAATATATGTATACAGTAAGAAAAAGGGCTGAGGTTCTCTATCATAAAAACAAGAAAACTGTTTTAGAAAATGTGGTTACTTCTAAGCATTGCCAATATTTTAAGTGAGCTTTTTTTTTTTAAAAACAGTTTTTGGTTTGTTTGGGTTTTGGTTTGGGGTTTGTTTGGTTTTTTTGGGTTTTTTTTTCAAACTATAGGCATGAGTTTTCCACTGTTAAACTTAACTGCAGAAATTATGCACTTATGTACTTCTATACTTAAGTAGCAGCAGCTTTATGTATGCTAAAAGATTTAAGAATATATGCCATAACTAGAAACCTCACTTCTTTAAGGGCCCAATCTTGCAATATTTAAGCAACTCCTTAACCAGTTCCACTGAAGTCACATCAGAAAAGTAGCTCACACATGTAAATGTTTGTAAGACTGCTATCTTAATAAATACTTAGCTTTTATCTAATACTTTTCATTAATAGATCTCAAAGTGCTTTGCAAATGGAAGGAAGGAAACTGAGGCACAAGGCATTAAGATAATTAGTCCCAAGTCACCCAGCAGACCAGTGGCAGAGCTGACAAAAGAATTCAAGTCTCAATATCTGTCACATAAATTGCTAAAATATGAGCAAGAATTGTAGTGCACAAAACTTTTTTTCCTGAGAATTCAACATACAATTCCTTTAGAACCCATCTGCATTCCCTGCACAGTAAAAGCTCCCTTTATAGTCAGTAGATGCCAAGAATGCAAGATAAAGCACATTTACCATTTTATATATATTCCGGATACTGTGTGTCATGGTACCTATACAATTTCATGCAAGTTTCTGCCAAAATCCAGTTATCCTGAAAGACTTACTCACCATTTCCTGACATAATCAAGAACGGCCAATTCTACAAATGCCTTTTTACTAAAAATGAGATGTACAGATAGTCCTTTTCGTAATCCTTTTGTTACTTATTTTTAATCTAGGGTGCCAACATGCTCATAAAGCCCAAACTCTGTTCTCCTTTACTGACTACTGGGGGCTGGTACAATGTTACAGATTAGTTAAAAATATTCACCATAAAATAAATGTATTTTTTCTTTTAAATGTGCAAAACAACAAAAGGTAGAATGTGTCCACGATATCACAGCTAGCAGCAATTCTTAAAGTCGGAGCCATGCAGTTAAGTATACCGCATACATTTCTTTTCTTTTAGATTGTCTTCCTTCCTTTTATTTCTGAGAGAGATCTGCCAAAATTAGGAATTCTAAACATGCTCTGCCCTCTTCCTGATCCATATTCAATTCTGATAACCAAAAATGCACTGGGTTAAAGCACATAATCAGAATTTAAAAACAGAGTACCCCTGCCACCCAAGTAGAAGATTCATATTTACCATTTGTTTCAGAATACTCTGAATTCATTGTTAAGTGATAGCCTCAGAACACCATAGAACAGGTCACCTCAACTGACTAAAAGATAGTGGGTTTATAATGAAAATTCTTTTTAAGCAAAAGAGAACCCTAAAACAAAAAAAACGAATGAAGTCCACAGAGCAATTCAAACTTCCTGCAGCCAACAGCAAGTTGAATAGTGGATGGAAAACATTAGTATGATCATTATGTGATGCATGCTACCACAAATCACAATGGGTCATTTATTGTGCTTCTTTACAGGATTTGTTGCAATGTGAAACCAACTGTTAACAATAGATATAATTTCAGTGACTGATTACACTTATCAAAGATTGGTATTCAATTTGTAACAAACCCACACAAATTTCCCCTCTCCCCCAAACACACCATTGCACCAATTATCAACTGGCAACAACGCTTTTGAAACAAGAATCAAGAGTGTTGCACTTTACAGCCTAGTCCCAGAGCCTAAAACCAATCAGTAAATTACAGAAACTGTTGATATTATTGATTTAAAGAAAAGAAAACAAACAAAAACAAGACCCCAAAACACCATCCACAGCCAAAGGCTGAAATAGTTTACAGACTGATTTGAAACAAGCAAGCCACAGCTAAACACAACAGCAAATATCTCTACTGTGCTTCACTTAGCATCACTTTCTCTATCAAAAAGGTGATGCCTACAGAAATATAAAAGTATGATTTCTTTAAAAACCCCAGTAGAATGACAGAAATATTATCAAAACATTAGAAAATCTAAGTTTTCAACCATAAGATAATTAGTGGTATGTTTCAGGAAGGTGAAAAGAGAAAAGGCTCTTGACTTTTGCCTACAGTTCAATATTTTAGCACCAAAGAGAGTCTCATATTTCATTTAGCAATTTTACCAACAGCCACCTCCCTTTTCTTGATTCAAAATTTCAAATCTATGGTTTGAGAGAGTTAGATTTTATGCACATTTTATTCAATGAAATAAAAAGTTCAGAATATCCACAAGCATAATCAATACCAAACCTTTTGGTTTGCTCCCAAGCTCACTAGAGAAGGCATTCTACTTTACCTTCCATATTCTTATTAAATGAACAATTCCCATGACTTCAACAGAAGGATTTCTTCACTATTGGATAAAGTTAGATTAAATGCAACTGTTTTCTATACCGTACAGTATAGATCACAAAGTAATTTACAGAGCGAATGTCCAATCCAGTGCCCACTGAAGTCAATGGAAGAATTTTTACTGATTTCCATGGCCAATTAATTATGCCCTAATACAATTACAGAATTATAAATTACAATGAGTAATTTTAAAGGGTGACAAAGGTTGTGAGGATATAAACAAGGGAGAAGAAAAAAAGATACAGACACTTGAGACTTGACATTAATTTAAGTTATAATTCAAGTTTCATCCATGCACAAAAATCCTCATCTCAAATGCTGTGGTGCTTTTAACTTAAGTTATCTGACCTGTCAAGTTAAACCATGACTTAGCACAACCTGTCAGCTGCTAACACAGCCACTCTGTGGTGTGGATACAGGTAGGTCCCTCATTCAGTGCCTTCCTGCACTTCACCTTGGGTTCTCAGAAAGGTCAGATAAGTTTTCCCAAAATTCACTGGGAAAACACAGAGAGCAGCTCAGCTTACTGTGGCACTAAACAACACGAAGCGTGCTCCTATAAGTCTTAGCACCACACACTAGAGATGTTAAATTGCATTTAATCAGCTCATCGAGTGTCCATGGAGGCAGCAAGGTAGGGGATCAACTAGTCGAGTAGTGACTCAACTACCTGATAAGCATATGCTTATCTCCCTCTGAACTGAAGCCTCTTAGGCATTAATATCATCATCTGCATCAACCCAGATAACTCCACTTCTTCTTGACCAGAAAAGAAGATTCTCTGTTGCCCCACAACAGTTCACTCAGGTCCAAAAGTCTCCACTAGCATTGTGATGAGGGAGATAAGTGAAAAGTGGTCTGACTGTTCCTGTTTGGCTGCTGTTCAGTACCACAGACTGAATGGCCAAGTTGTTTTTCATTCAGTCACAGGAAAGCCTGCTTCCGTGAGGGGTGTTAAGTTAAACTTTAAAAGGGGAGAGGGTGGGGGGAAATTGGGAAAATGTGCCTGGTCACAATTGAAAACAATAAGCAGCCTGAATTCTTATTGAATCTATCATTAAAATACATTTAACACGTATAATATTATTTAAGGAAAGAAAACAAAGACTTCATTTTAGAATGTGTTTTAGTAATCGGAAATAAATTACCACCCATTCAAATTTCAGCACAGTACAGATCTATTACTCCCCTTATTTGCTAACTATGTAAGATTTACAATATCTTTTCTTCCCTGAATGACAGGCCTCGGTTACCAACCTGATTGTATTTCATTTGTTATAGAGCTTCCTGTTCCCAGTGAGGGAAGAAAAATCCATGAGTCAAATATTTAGCTCCAGGCAGCAGGCCAGTACAGCAACAGAAAGTTTTACACTTGTGCCAAGATTTCTTGGTTTCTTTTTTAAATGAAAATCGTGACAATTATCTTGATGCTTCTTGATGAATCAGATCTGTCTGTAAGAGAAAAGACTTTTTTTGGTTTGAAATACACTTTTTGGGGGGGCGGTAGAAGCAGCTTATGTACCGATTTTAAAACTAAAATGCTTGTGTGAAAACATTCGTAACCAGTCAACCCACAGACTTTCAGTCAGTAAGCCTGAAATGCCAATTGAAAGGAAACTACAGGATTTCGCTAAGTTAGTGAATGTAAGGATACTTTTCCAAATATTCAGTGATGGTTTGCTCTGTTCAACATTTTTTGCATTGTGCATTTGATTAACAGTTCCAATCCTTGATCATGTAAAAGTTTCAAAAAAGAAAAAATCTCACCGCAAATTGAAACTTTAACTGAGCTTAATAAAAGAAAAAAAGAAAAACTTCATCACTTTAACATGCCCTGCCCATTCTGCTTTCAGCCACAATGCTAAGTCCAAGCCTTCTTTTTTTAAATTTATTTTATTCTTTGCCTTGTCTGTGCTAGTTTTTTTCCCTACATTTTCCCAGAGCTGCTACCACTGGTGCAGCTCTTCCAGCTCTATTATAAGCATCAACTAGCTGCTGGTATTTTTTAACCACTGATTTGCTTAACTCTGTTCAAAGTAGATTCAAAGTCATAGGCTTTGTCTTCTCTAAGAAAAAAAAGATGCATTTTAACATGTTATCTGACATGCTAGCTAACACGTTATATCCAAGCGTACAATGAAGGCAAGTTTTAGCATGTGTAACTAGTTGAGGTAAATTATCAGTATATTTGAAGCCTAGGGTTTACTTAACCAACTAATGTGTTAAAACTAAAACTTGTCATGCCTACATTATGATAATTACATATTCGCTAATAATACATGCTTGTTTGTTTTTCAAATAAAAAAAACTTTTTTTTTTCCTTCCAGGAAACAAAGGTTAAGACACCACTGATTACCAACAGTCAGTCTGTGCTGCTACCACCCGCACACTGAACTAGTGGCTGTAAATGTGGGACATTTTAGGGGAAAATGTCTGTTCAAACAAATCTTAGAAGCTTCAGTCTTATACTGTATTTGTGTTTTGTTTTTTCTTTACAATTATATGGGAGGTTCCTATACTCAGTGCTTTGGTCTTAATACCCGTAAACCATTCTTTTAGTAAATTAAAAAATTACTGAAATTTAGGACTAATCTCAGGATGACTGCAAAATCAATGGAGACACAATTAGCAAGGAGAAGATGCTCAGTTTTATACTTTTCAGGAGAGCCTTCATGTGTTAACTTCCCTGAAGCAGCAGTGTTTGAGCTTCCAGTTCCAGAGACACAATGCTTCCTCTACAACCCCCTTGTTTACATGGCCACTATACAGAAGCTCATCTTTTTCAAATGAAGAAAAGGGATTCTGATATTCTTCATCTCTTCCGTATGTGTGCATGCAGATCATTACAATGCACTCCAGACAGAACATACCATCCCTAGAAATATTAAACACCATTTTGTAGAGTGCTATACACTTTGTGCAAAGATTTTTGTTATAAAAGAATCTGCATTCCCAAAATCAAGCAGGACACATCAACAATTGACTTACATCAACCTCTTTTTATAGAAGACAGAGACCCACGTGCGCATGGGAACATGGCTTTAAAGGTTACACAAAATTAATACTTGCAATTTAAAAAAAAAAAAATCTGTCTGACAAAACAAATGGTTTAGTCTTTATAAACTCTACAGAACACTTTTTTTTCCAACTTCACATTATAAGTTGTACCTTCCAAAGATACTTTTTCCTTTTACTTAGGGGGATCTATTTTCATGTGAATGGAGAGTGAGATGCCTAGATACTGATCTCTTAAACAGAACACATCTGAATCATCAGGCCTGTCTTCTGACCAACCACTCCTTACTTCCTTATCATTCAAAATTATATCTTTAATAGATCACTATGGAAAAAAGTAGGGATGTTAAATATTGGTTAACTGAATAGTTGAGTAACCTCATGAATTCTTATCAGTTAGTTTACTATTCTATAGTCCCCAGGGGGGCGGGGCTGGCAGCAATGTGGAGTGCCAGGCAGAAACTAGTCTGTGAGGGGAGCCAGTTTAAAAACCAACTCCTCTTGCAGACAGGCTGCTTGTTGCCCTGTGCTGCTGCCTCTGATAAGACGACAGCAGTGCGGGATGGCAGCAGCCCCTGTCTGGGGGGCGGGTCCTGAGCTCCCAGACCCAGCACAAACCAGAACTGAGCTGGGCTGCCCGTCCGCCTGGCTCCTAATACACTTTAAATGCAGAGCCACAGCAGGGGTAGGTCCCAGACCTGGCATAAGCCAGAATTGACCTGGGTTGCTGGCCAGCCTGCTAAAAAATTTACTGGTTATGGGGGGGAGGGGGGGGGAAATGCATGTAGTCTATAGCATTAACCTATAAGCTTTTGCTTATCAGTTAGTTGATTACACTATTACATCCCTAGAAAAAAGTGCCCACTAGTCATCTCCCGCGCCAACGAACATTCTTACTATATATCCAATTAAAAAACAACAGGAGACTGAGATTTTTCATCTTGTTTGGGGGCTAGAACAAGAGCAAACAAATGGAACCACTGACAGTTCAACTTCAGATCCTTGTTTTGCTTTGTTAATCTATATTAGTCTACCTTTATTTCCCTATGCAGCTGATATTATTTCAACCTTTTAACCAAACCTGCAAACAGATCTACCTGCAATTATCCTTCCTATTTTTATCATAACATTTTTTAAACCCACGCCACTACAAAATTAGGAGAGTAAAATAATTTTTGAAATGGAAACAATTTAATTTCTTTTAATATACTATTTATTGAGGATTTGGTTTCAGTCCATTTTGTCTATCTAGGACTTTTGACTTCAGAAAAAGGGAAATCTTCAAGCTGTTTTTAAGTATGCACAAAGTAATCTGTTTTGCTAGTAAATTTTTCTTCACTCTTGGGACATGTTGCTACTTTGAGGTTTTCCTTCAACTGGAGCTATACAGTATTGATTCCCAGAACCATATTTCACACAGTCACCAACAGGGGATGACATGAAAGAAAAAATTCAAACATAGTATATTATTAATGTATTATATTATTAGTGGTTGAGGTATTCCTTCTATTAGTTTTAAGTTATGCTATAATTAACTATATTATTACATTTGACCTTCCTGAGACCTCTTATTGCCACGTTCATTTGTTACTCGTATTTCATATAGTAAACAGCCTGCAGCAGATATGCGCAAGTAACAAAGGTCCATGTAATTATTTCACTTTTATACCTTTATTGGCACCTGTAGGAATAGGGTGAAGAATGTAATTTGACAGTTTAACCACATTTCCTGTATCATTTCCTGGAAGAGGTCCAAACTGTACTTTGGCAGGTATGTTTGAAACACCTCAAAGGACTTACTAGATATCCATCCTGAAAACACTTCCCAGGAACTCTTGGAAAGGAAAATAAGCATTATAATACCCCATGCTTAGGAGCATGAACTGTTCATCACAAGGGTCAGGAAGGTAACATTTCACCACTAAGGTATAATGGTCAGTATTATTTGGCTTTGCCTTTCTGTGAAGAACCTTAAATAGGCTTGAGGCAGGAGACTGGACTTTGTAGACAAGACGTCTGACCAGATATATCAAAACTCAACACTAATTTGGAATGCACAGGATCATTTGCTGTTTTTAACTGTAAAGCTCCAAAGCCCAACCACTCATCTTTTGGCTGTACTCCATAAGTGTTCGCTTTTGGGGAAAGAGGCAAGGAAATCTAACTCCTACACTCCCCATCACAGCTGTTGCCCCCTTGACCTGGTCTGAACTAAACATTATTCTTTTCTTGGTCACTATTTTCCAAGTTCTGTCTCTCTTCATTACTTGACCTCTTTCAACAACTCTCATTCTTATTGTTTTCCAGCTTACATCTAGTTACTTTTTTTTAGTCTTCAGTTTGCCACCCTTTTTGCTGCCTGTCTGCTAGAAGCTCTAACATTCCCTCCCTTCATCAATATGCCATAGTTTCTTTTTCTCAAGTCTTCCATCTAGTGTACATCAGACTCCTTGTTTCTTTCTCGTCCTGTGGTTTGTCCCTGTAGTATCAGGAATGGACATTACTCCACATTTTCTTTCTATCTTGAACTGCATCACAATCAAGCTCCTTTTCCTCAGCCGCAAAATACTATTTAATCTCAACCCAACCTACATCTATAAACTTGTATCCTTCAACTCCTCATTTCCAGTCCTCTCAATCCTCTCTTCTTTTTGTCTCAATACTTCGTGCATTCCATGCCCACTCTCAAGAATTTAGGTTAGAAAAAAGGGTGGAGTGAGCAAAGAATGGGTAACTCTGAGTAGACATGGATTTATTATGCGGCATCTGTATTACAATACAACCTAAAAGCCCCAGATTGGGGCTCTATTCTGATAGGCACTAAACAGATACATAGTGAGAGACCAAGACAAAGAACAAGAAGGAAAACAGAGACAAAGAGACCTGGTCTTCAATAGGAAGAAAGGTATGTTAACTCATGTTATTAGTTCCCATGGGTTGGCTAACTCTAGTTAAGAATGCACCTTTCTTCCTAAGGAAGACACATACAGAGATGTGAACGAGTTTCCCTATTTCACGCAGCAGAGCTGGACTTAGAATCCAGATCTCACAAGTCCCAGTTCAGTGCTCTATCCACAAAACCATGCTGTCTCCATGTGCAATCCTGACATGACAGCAATTCTAAGAATGCAAAGCAGGCACAACGTAAATGCCCCCAATTCTGGCCTTACTTATTTTTTTTAAACCAGGAAGAAGTAACTTGATGGCCACATAAGAGAGTTCTCATCAATTTATCATTATGATCACTGTTTATTATTTTTAGTGCAATAGTGTCCCATTTTGCTAGACACTACACAGGAACATTACAAAGTCCCTGTCCTGAAGCAGAGATTGATGGAGCCTACCAATTAAATGGCTGCACTAAACTAAGCTGTCGGGGGCACCACACATCCACAGAAGCCCCTCTACCCTGGTATTGCAACCCTAATTCCGGTCCAGTATGGGAGGAAGCAGGGGATGGAGAGCAAGCCCTCTCCACACTTCTTTGTGGTGGTGGCTCCTCTCAGAGAGCTAGCCTGGTTCTCCACTCCAGGAGTCATAACTTGGGTCATATGATCACAGCACTGTTCAGGTTTGGTTCAGCCTCCGTGGCAGTGCGATCCTGCATTTGCCCGTATTTGCATCCTTATTATAATGCTTTCTTGGGTGCAAGTGAAATCATGAATCCATATCAAAGCCACCGCTGACTGTTCATCTCTTTTTATTTTGCACTTATACATGCAAAACTCCCTACCTACACAATGCAGGACAAAGCCATTAATATCAACTATGGTAGTTGTAAAGTGCTAACACTGATCTACTGGGAATTAGTTCACTGAGATTTCCACACTATGACTATTAAGTGACATTCACCCAAGAGGGACAATAAATTATACTGCTCACTTGCTAAACATACTAAAGTATAGCATGCACACTGTTGTAGGTGTGTTGGTCCCAAGATAATAGAGGTGGGGCAGATCTGAAGAAAAGATCTATGTAAGTGTGAAAGCTAGTCACTCCACCAACAGAACAACAGAAGCTGGTACAATAATAATATATATTTTCATTCCCTCACCTTCCTTAACTTCTTGCTAGAGACAAGTCAACTGCATACAAACATATTCCAGCCTCAAACTGCAGTACTAAAAGACTGTAGGAAGGAATTTTTCAACAAAAAGCTCACTATTTACTTACAAAATTTAGGCTTCTGTTACCTAAACAACAGTCTAGTAATTAAATGCATCGATAGACAACATACAAATTTTACCAGGTTATATTTATTGATAAAGATTTCCAAGCATACAGGGCAGCAATGAATAAAGCACAAAGTCTGGAGTGGGCAAAGGAGACTAAAGGAACATCCAGAACTAGGGCTGTAATATCCTGGTTAAAAAGTTAACTGGTTAACGGCAATCCCACGGGGAGAGAGGGAGGGCTGGGGCATGGCAGGACCAGCCAGGCTGAAGCAGTTCCCTGCTCGCAATAGGACGAAGGCGGGAAGATGCTCCAGACTGCCTGGGCCTGCCCCACCATGGGCTGCTCCGGCTGAGTAGGGACCACCACACCAAACTGCAGGCAGGGGGCTGCTCCGGCCAAGCCAGGAAGGACCCACTGCGCCATGCCACGGCTGAGGGGGATGCTCTGGCCGGGTCAGGAAAGGCCCACTGCATCATATCACTGGCGTGGGGCTGCTCCAGCCTGGTTGGGCCCACCACACTGCAGACTGCTCTAGCCAGGCCTGGCCGAGGCCACTGCCCAACTAGAGCAGCCCCCGCCAGTTAACTGGTTACCCCAGTAAGCATGCTGGCAAGGCTGCTCCAGCCCCACTCCAGTTAACCAGAACCAATAAGTATTCAACAATGGTTTGGTCAAGTAATAACTTGAGTGTTACCCTAACTTAGCTCCCATTCATGTACAAATATCTCTAGGTTCAGGTAAATGGTGCTTTAGGCTCATAGAGGTGTCTGTTGAAGCCTGAGCCAGCAATGCAGCAGGAGTGCTCTGCCACGGGGCATGCGGGGGGGCACAGCCACAGCTGCAGCCCTGCTCCAACTTCCCCCACCCCTTGAAATCTCCAAGGCTGCATCCCTCAGGGGGACAAGGTGCCATGGAGAGAGGGGGTGGTGCAATGGCAGGAAGGAGCAGGACTTGGGTGATGGGAATGGACAGGCTTTCACCGCTGGCCCACTGGTACTCCCAGGCCAGACTGAGCACCTGCTCTGACCAGGGATGACCCATGGGCCAGGAGTTTGAGACCCCTGCCATAGCCCAATGGTTAGAGTAAGGATCTGAATGGTTAACGGGTAAGCATCACCCTTAACAGGTGATGTTTACTGGCTCAGGTTAAACAGTGGGGGGCTAAAGCAGCTCCCTGTCTGCCACAGGGCCCACCGCAGAGCTTGCGAAAGGCAGGGGCTGCTCAGGTCGGGCTGTGGAGCAGCTCAGCTCCCTTACACCCCCGCCCCCATTAACCAATTAAACATTACAGCTAACCATTTAAACTGGATTTTACATCCTGAAATTAGAGTACTTACATAAGAGGTAGAAGATCCCAGTTCAAATCCCTTCTCCCCCGCAAGAGGAAGGGCTTGAACCAGGGATCTCCCACATACCCAGTGTGTGCCCTAGCTACTGGACTAGAAGTTATGAGTGAAGTCATCCCCAAAGACAGCCCCTCACAAGCTTCTTGGTAAAACGGCTTCTGCACCTAGCAGCAAGAGAAGACTTGCAGCTGAAAGTCCCAGACTGACAGAGGTTCCTTCCTGCAGCCTAGATTTACTTCTGAGGTCTGGTCTGCAGTGCAGCCTTCTATCAGTATGACTGTGCTGCTCAGGGATATGAAAAATCCCACAGTCCTAAGCAACGCAGGTATACCAACCTAACCTTCTCTGCAGAGAGACTGTCTACCTTAGGTGAGGACCTGCAAAGCATACTAGCTTTTGTGAACCCCACTCTGACATGCCTTTCTCTTCTCATTGTGTAGGAAGCCTACCTGCTGAATTCAAGTGTTGCGGATCCCTGTAATTTTCTATATGCCTAAGCATTAGGCATGGCAATGCTCAGCCTCAGTACACCTAACGGTCTTTGTGACTGTAGCCCAAAGTCTTCATCCAGAAATGTTTATCATCTAAAGCAGTGTTTCCCAAACTATGGGCCGCGGCCCAGTACCGGGCCACGGGAAAAAAATACCAGGCCTCAGCGTGGCTGGTGGCTGCCGGGAGGGAAGCAGAGTGGGGCAGAGCGGAGCAGGCTGGGAGGAGGTGGCAGGGGGGAATCGGCCGCCAGGAAGCAGGGTTGGGGGCAGCGGGGCTGTCCTGCGGAGATCTGGGTAGGCGACAGAAGCAGGGTTGGAGGCAGCGGGGCTGTCTGGCGGAGATCAGGGAGGGCAGGCGGTGGAACCAGGGCTGGACGGGGGGCGGAGGGGTCTGAACGAGGGAGATCAGGAGGACGACGACAGGAGAACCAGCTGCTGGAAGCAGGGCTGGACAGGGGCAGCAGGGCTGACCGGGGGAGATTGGTGGGGGTGGGGGGAACCGGCCACCGGAAGCAGGGCTCGATGGGGGCAGCAGGGCTGGACTGGGGCGATTGAGGGGGGGGGAGCGGGACTGACCCAGGCACATACAGACCCTACAGACCCTGGCAGACGAGTGAGTCTGGCTGGGGATTCCATTTTGCCGCCGCCGCCCCCCGCCCCCCACACCCTCCCTCATGTAGTTGCGAACTGCCTGGCAGGTAGACACACTCAGGCAGCGTGAGCACATCTACCAGCCAGGCAGTTCCCAGCTAAGGACTGGTACACCTAATTATAATAAAACTTACCTAATTAGAAAATACCAGACATTTTATATGTCTGGTAATTTCTCAATTTGTTTCCCGGACAAAACCCTCAAATACCAGACTGTCCGGTACAAAACTGGACACCTGGCACCCCTACCCTTCCTTGCACCCTCCCTCCTAGTCAGATACCCTACCCCCAATCTGCTCCTGCTCCCGCCTCCTGGAGTGCCCATGTGGTGCCGGGTGCCCCAAGCCCTGGCCTAGGCTGGGTGGAGAATGCAGCCAGGTGAAACACTGAAAATGTATTCATTTTTCATTCTTTTTTTACATGTGTTTATATTTTTGGGCTGCAAAAAACAGTACTGAAAAAAAACGGGTTCCAACTAAAGTAAAAAGTTTGGGAAACCCTTATCTAGCCAGCTTTCTATCCATCTTACAGTCCATTTATCCAATCCATATTCCCTTAACTTGCTGGCAAGAATATTGTGGGTGACTGTATCAAAAGCTTTGCTAAAGCTGGCACTGGCTTATTTGAACTTATTTGAATATTCATCATTTGCGTAATGAATATGCAAATATATGTTACCAGTCCTCCAAAAGCTTGTGAATGGATTTACTGGTCCCCGTGTCAAAAAGTTTGGGAACCCATGATCTAAAGTATGTCTTTCTACTATTTGTACTTCCCAAGGTATAAAAGTTTGCAAGTAACTATGTAAGGAACTTATTCTGAATGGCAGTAAACTTAAGGCATTCTTTCAGCATTCCCATTACCAGGGCCATCCCTACGGTGGTGCAGGGGCCCAGGACAAACTGGCCCCAGCCCTCTGCATCGATGGCTGGGCCAATAGAATGAATCCAACCTGCTGCTGAGCTGCCTACTGCTGCTGGGAGTTGCGGTGCCTATTTCAGAACTATTGCTAGCCATAGTGTCATGGCAGATCAGTGCTCCAGCTGGGGCACAGGACTCGCTGCACTGTAACATTGTCAATCTGGGCACTGTGGATTAATTTTAATATATGTGTGTGCTTTATAATCCCTAAACAATTTCTGTGGTGGTGACATCCTTTGATTTACATGCAGGGGTTTCTAGAAACTAATCAGTGAGAGGGTTTTTATGAGGCTTTTGAGGATTGTTGAAGTAAAATGAAAGGTTTAAGTGACATCTGAGGGAATTAATCAGCTGAGAATGAGGTGAATGAATGAACAGATTTAAAAGATTTTACACTAATCAGTTTGAGATAGCTTCTGGGCATTTGTATAATTGACCAGGTGATTTGAGAAAAAGTTAGATAGCATTACAGAAACTACCGCATCACATGTGCATTTCTCTAGCAGAGCAAGTTGAAATTGCATAATTTTAATAATTAGCTTTATAAAAACAATGACAAACATCTTGTGGGTATAATCTATGTAAAATAAAATGGAATCATTATAGTATTTTTAAGTTATTTAATTCTCATGAGAGGCCCACGCCTGTGAAATGCTAACCTCTCTCATTTCCCACTTAGATCAGACTGATAGCCCTAACAGATGTGCTATTCACAGAGGGTAAAATGATCAGATATAACAGTTAACTGATTAAATGGGATTTTACATCCCTAGCCCAGAGATGTGTCTTGAATTTTGTCCCAGAGAGAGAGAGAGAGAGAGACAGACAGACAGAGATGTGCTTTACTACTTTTTCCCCTCACTGAAGGGAAAGGCAAGTGGAAGAGAAGTATGTGGCAGCTCATAAACCTCAGATAGCCATGAAAATAGTAGTATAGGCCAGATCCTGGAAATATACAACCCAAAGTAATGATTATTACAATGTACAGTCTCATTGTGAGACTGCTAATAGTAGTAAGCACTACATTCTGTAGGGGTTTTTTTCAGGATTTGACCCAAAGGCTTTAACTTTTGTTGGTTTTCAGGTTGTTTATTTTTTCCATCATTTCATTTATCAAAATGATACATGACATTTCCTATTCATTCCCTTCACTTAGATGTACTTATTTCAAAAAGGAAGGGAAATACAATGAAATAGGGATGTATCTCTGACTGCAAGACAGATTTACAGTGTTAGCTACAAAAACTGAATCTACCCTTTGCTCGCTTTTCTGATTGTTTTAAATGTGTGGAAAAGAGAAGGGTTAAATACAAAGGAAATGTCACTCATGTATCCATGATCCCCATATTTCCTGACATCAGTGTTCCTGCAGCTGCCTGTAGAATTTGCATGCATGCATACATGCATGATTGGAAGAAGAAAAGTAATCATAGTGCTCAAAGAATAAGCCAACGATCTGTTGCTCCCTGTTCGACAGTTTCACAGGGCTGCTTTTATTACACATATTCTTTACACTCACAAGTGCAGTAAGAAAGATCTTGCAGTATGTTAATATGAACTGATGAAGATAAAAAAATAAATCATTCACAAGTAAGTTCAGTTTTTCATATTCTGGCTTCCCTAACACATTTGTATACATTTGTAATGCTTCATTCATAAACTACTCCTCCCCACCCAAAACAAACTCCTCTGTTTGTTTTTATAAAGGAAGTGCCATTCATTAAAGAAGGGCTGAGGCTAACTAGGCACTTGGATTATATATTTGCTACTCTACATACTTGCAAAGTTTGGTGAAAAGCTGTGAGAAGTTTGAAAGACATTTTGTGAAAAACTGTTGTCAAAACTTAGGGAACAGAATTCAACCAGTTCTATGGAATAATATACTTTGAAATAGCAATGAATTATTTCCCTTAACACCGGATGAATTACTTTTTGGGGGAATAGAGGGAGAGAATGCTTTAAACGCAATACACAGTTAACATATCATGAGAGAGATGTGCTATTTTCATTTAAGATTAGCGAAGGAGGAGGGGCTAGGGTAACATTTCCCATACTAGTCACATATTATGAACATAAGACAATAAGCAGAAAACAACAAGCTATTGAGGAAGCTTTCAAATAAACAGACAAAAAAATAAAAACCCTGCCAAAAAAACAAAAAGGACCCACTCTTCTGCAAACATTTTATGTCTGAAGCAAAAACCAAAGCAGTGCCTAAAATATCAACCTCAGTATTTTTAACTTCTTCAGAAATACTCTCCTCTGTAAAGAGAGCGCATCAGTCATAATATAACTGGAGCCTAAATTATGAGGAAAGTGAGGATGGGGGGGGAGGGGAAGAGCCCGCAATTCAATATTACAACCCATCCATCAACCACTCATAAAGCTCTTTTGTTCTAAGTTCATAGTTATAAATCCAAGGTCAAGAGTGATCTTGGAAAATACAAATCATAAAAGTTGATCCAGACTTTCACTCCCTTCCCTTCTTGACCTTAAATGAAAACACACAACTCTTCACAAAGAGACATTTAGTTGGACAACTTCTTATACTACCAACTGTGTATATAAAAGGACACTATTAGCTTAAAAACCATACTGTAAGATATTTTGCTATTAACTTAGATGACCGAAATAAATCTTAAAAATGTAATTCAGTTCTAACTACCTATACTTTTTTTTCCCCTTTCAATTTCAATGATAGGCAATTCGTTTCACTTGCAGGTTTACTACTTGCAATGTTGCTGGTCTGAAAACAAACGTATCCACTAAAGAATGAATGGAAATATTTCTATTGATGTTCAATTTTACAAAATCTAAATATTGGGTCAAATATGAATTCTCGATGCAGTTAAAAAAAAGGAAAAATTGTGGTGAGTATAAAAATAAGACTTTTTACAGAGATAAGGGAAACAGAACTGTAAAATATTTCACAAACCCAAATACTTTCCTCATATATGCAACAGAAAAATAACATGGTCATTATATTTAAGGCAGATTTTTCAAGGAACTTGTTGATGAGATTTCACAGCAAAAACAACCACCGAAGAGGTGTTAAATACCTGAAATTACCATGTTGATATCCAAGTGCATAATTCCCGTAAGTGCTGTAGCAAAGTCCACCTAGAAATGCTGTGTAAGACGCTCTTAAGGAAGGGCAGTAAAGAGAAACTCCATCCTGGAGCACGACACTGTACTAGTAACTAGTATATAGTTTTCTTCATTTTAGGATGATTTGGTAAGTCATTGTGTGAACTTGGTTTGAATCAACACCTCAAAACTTTATTCCACGAATTTACATACAACATCTTTCAACCCCTTTGAGAGCTTTACATATGGTTCTTTACAAACTGCCAGTTTGGCTTTATAAATGTGGAACTGGATGCTTTTGCTGGAGTTTATGAACTTTCGTTGGAAAGAATTAGGCAACAGTTTCTCATCCATATGTTTAAGCAATAGGTCATGTTGAATACTGGATACTTTTCCAGTCTACTAACTACAACTATTTTAAACATTTTACCTCATTATTACCAATCCATAAATCAGTCTCCATTTAAAGCATAATTATGAAAATGAGATATGAGAAAATGAGATGGGAAATGCTGCCAAAGATTTGTAATAAGGTTTTTATTTAGCAGGAGAGTAGAAGTGTCTAAATCAAAGAGAAATCAGAATGCTGAGGGAAGAGAATATTTCATTGGATGGGAGGATATTGTGGATGACGGGAGAGGGAATCATGTTTCTCATTGGAGCTCACTTGCTCATTCTCAGTGAGAAGAGAAATACATTTATACGCCTTCCTTCCTTTCCACAAGGCTTAAAGTTTCATGGGTGTGTGCAAGAAACTACAGGGGAAAGGATGTTCTATTATTTTAACCACAGATCTACTTAAGGTTTCTCATGAGAGTTATAGAATTGGTTGTTCCCTCTTCCAGGGAACAGTTTTTAACATTTGCAGTCTGTGTGCAACCCATTTCCAACTGTCCTCTCCTGAGCATTCATCTCCAGCAGAGACATCTCTTGACGGTCACTTCAAGGTTGCCAAGAAGGAGGCTATGTAAAACTGCCATATAGAGGGAGTCCTCTCTTTGCTTTTTGCAGTCTCATGTCTAGAGGTATTAGTCTTTTGATTCAATCAGATGAAGCTTTCAAAGAAGGCCTGGTACCTCATGACTTCAAGAGAGCAGTTACTTGGCCCTTAGTTCCTGACTTATCAACTATAACCTCAGCATCAGCCACCTTCCTCTTCAGCGCAAGTTTACTTGTGGTGGTGGTGGTAGTGGTGAGGCAACCCATATGCCATGCAGAGTTCTCAGAGTCCCTTAATCCTGCTCAATCTGATTGTTCATCTTGGGTATGTGACAGAGATGACAATGATTAATGATCTTCTAGTGAAGGACAGTAGTCAAATGTTCATATTTTCATACACTATAAAGCCAGAAAATACCATTGCAACCACCTGGTCTCACCTTCTGCGTAACAGGACATAGGACTTTCCCAAATTAAGTCCTGTATGAACTACAGCATGGTCTAGGAAAAATATCCAATTTTTATTGAAAAATTGCCAGTGGGATATGGGGCTCCAACTTACTCTGTTAAAAATTTGTGTTTTGTCATCTGAATTTGTCTAGCTTGTCTCCAGCCATCTGATTGTTACAGCTTTGTCTGCTTTATTAAAGAGCCCTTTATGATCATTTTTTTGTTGATGTATTAGCACTGATTCTTTCTGTTCTGTCAGACTTTAATGCAGTTGACTGCAAAGTTGTGTTGACCTCTCTATGGATCCTGGGTGGACAGGACAGCACTTTGAGTGGTTCCTCTCCATTTTTAAAGGCCTCAAAGATATGATTGATAATTGTTCATTCAACCCAGATTTCCACCAAGCAACCCCAGCCCTGAACCCCCTCCCAGAGCCCAAAGCACCACCTACACCCAGTCTCAGAGCCAGCACTCCACATGCCCTTCTCCACCACAAGCCTTTGCCTTGGCTCCCCTCCCAGAACCAGCACCCCATCTCTGAGCCCTTCCCAGAGCCAGCACCCTATACCTCTTCCTGCACCTCATCCCTCTGCCTTAGCCCTGACCCCTCTCAGTGCTACCATCTCATATGCTCTCCTGAATCCCCTCCTGCACCCCAGCCCTGAACTCCCTCTCAGAGCCAGTACCACATACCCCTTTTATACCTCAAACCCACAAACTTCCATCTTCACCTCAAGCACCTGCCCCAGCCCAGGTCCCACTCTCAGAGCCAGCCTCCCGTATTCATTCCTGAACCCCAACACAGTGCCCAAGCCCGATGCAAGGAGAGAGGGGGGAGGACAGAGCAAGGCTTCAAGGAAGAAGCTGGATCTTGGGGATGGGGCTGAGTAGACTTGGGTTGCCCTTAAATTCAAAAAGAGATCTTGGGCATAAAAAGGCTGGAGACCACTGATGAAATGACTCTTCCAACTTTTACCCGAAGAAGTGATGCTGGGTTACACTTATGTTTCCAACATGATTTTAGAACTGAGTCTAGTTAATTGACACTACTTTATATTTAATTCAATCATGACTTTTTGCACATATGCCCAGAATCCACTGCAATTTGACTATGAAAAAGACAGAAACTAACATCAGTTCAGATAATCAAAGCTTTTGTTTAATGTTGTTAGCTACCACTAGTAGCAAAGTGAGGTAATACTGATTATGAGCAAGGAAACTGTTTTTTAATACTTCCAGTGTTTGTTCCCTTAGATTTTAGTGTACTGGAGCCATAAGCCATAAACAAAACAGATCAGACATTTTTCTCTCTCTGACTTGTTACTGTCCCTTGCCTCTTTTGGGCTGCAACAAAGTCTCAGAAGCCTATAGAATTACAGTGGAGTCTGGATTATCCAACTCCTCATAATCCGACACTCCACTTTATCTGACAACATCCCCAGGAGCTGCAGGGTCAGATACAGCATGGGCCAGGACAACAGCCCAGCTTGCTGCCCTGTTGCTCTCTTGGAGCAGCTGCTGCTGCTCCTCCTGCCGGGGACAACAGGGCGGTGACTGGGGCTGTTCTCCCGACCTGTGCCCCTGGAGCTGCTGATGGGGCTCCTGCCAGGGCTGCTTCTTCCCTAGCAGCAGTCCCTATCATCTGACATATTCGGTAATCCAACCATGTGTTGGTCCCGTTTAGGTCAGATGACAGGAACTCTACTGTACCAGCAGGGAAAGAAGCTGTATTTTATGTGTGATTTTGTGTACCCTAGAAGTAGGTTTTGGATGTTTCTCTCTCATAGAGAGAGAAGGGACCTTGAGAGGTCATCGAGTTCAGTCCCCTGCCCTCACAGCAGAACCAAGTACCATTCCTGACAGATTTGCCCCAGATCCCCAAATAGCCCCCTCAAGGATTGAACTCACAACCCTGGGTTTAGCAGGCCAATGCTGAAACCACTGAGCTATCCCTCCCCCAGAGTTCTGGATGCTAGTGAGAACTAAGGAAGGGAGGTGAAAACCTGCTGTTAGGACCAATAGGTCACAAATATATGACACAAAAGAGCTTTCCCACACATATTGTATTCCATGCTTTTCAAAGAGGACTGAACACATCACAGGTCACAATAGTCAGGGCAAACATAGCTATGAGTGAGATCAAGGAGGATAATCAATATTACAGATGGTAATGAAGACTAGCATCCAGACCTCATGCCCTGCAGTGCATCAGAACAAATGGATGATTTAATGAAAAGCCAGATTAAGAACACTGACGATACTATTCAAGTTGAATTCTAACTTTAAACACTAACCTTACCCTTAGCCCAGTAGAGGAAAGACTGCCAATTACCTTGTCTTTTCTCCTTCAATCCCCTCTAAAACCTACTTCTAGGAAACCTTCCTACTCCTCTCTGCTCAGCAACGATCTCCTCAAACCATCCTTTCTCTGAATTGTCATACTGTGTTTTGTCTTGTCTTTGTAGTACTGCAAGTTCTTTGGGAGCATAGACAGTGTCTTGGGCTTAGTACATTTCTCTGTACATATATGGTACAGGTTGAACCTCTCTAGTCCAGAACTATCCATCATCCAGAATAATTTTAGCTAGCTGTATGTCCACTTTTCATGGGTGTGGACAAGTTTCCCCTGATCCCATAAAGTTTGTTTAAAGCCACCACTCCTAGCTCTAGTGTTCTGCGCTGTTATTTAGCTCTAATTTACCCCTAAATGTCCTCTAACAGCCCAATAAGCAGTGGAAATGTTGGTAATAATGCTAGATAATACTGACCTCCTGTGGTCTGAAAAATTCTCTGAGTTAGAACTGGTCAGGTCCCAAGGATGCCAGACTAGAGGGGTTCAACCTGTACTAAAGAAGTGCTTCATAAAGACAGACACCCGTGTTCAAACCCAAGCAAAATCTTTATTCATTGTTCTTTTAGGACAAGCAATCCTCGTCTTCAGATTCTTAGTTGAAAACTAAACAAACTAATATGTAAATTGGTGAACTGCATTAGCCCCTGTTTAGTAAACATCAGAAGGAGGAAGAGTGCATACAATGGCCTGTGCTCCTCTCTCATCTATTATGTCTGTGTTCTTAATGTTCTTACACAATAAGGCAAATAGGGAAGATGCAAAAATAACAATAATAAATTTACAGTCTATTAGCATTTGCTTTAACATTGCTAGGATCAGGGAAAAAACAAACTTGCAGCCCTAGCCCTCAACACAGGTTAAAAGGTTGGAGAGCACTGGTGTAAGAACTAGTCCAAATTTTACCTGAGGGAATAATGCTGGGCAAAACTTATGTTTCCAACGTGATTTTAGGATTGAGTCTAATCAATTACTTCAGTACTGATGTAAGATCTGGGCAATGATAGACAGGGTTAGTTCATTAACGGGGGTACCCCTTCAGAGAAAGCAGAAATGCTACATATGCATATAAATTTCTGTGTCAGAGAAGCATTTGTCAAAGGGCACTTACTGTTCTGGATCAGATACAGAAGTGGTCTGACTACAATGTAAAATATTAACCGGTTTACTGGTAAGCATTAGCCTTACTGGCATGCTTACTGTATAACCAGTTAACCACAGGACAGCTAGAGTAGCCTCCTCCCTCTCCACCCCCCCCCCCCACACACATACCCGTGGCAGGACCCTGGCCAGATGGAGCAACCCCCTACCCACAAAGGACCAGGCTGAAGGCCTTCTCCCCACCCACGTCAGGCTGCAAATTATACTGTTTAACTAGTTAACTTTTTTCATGGATAATTACATCCCTGGGCCTGACACACCTCAGCCGGAAAGGGGGAGAGAGCCCACCCTGACTGTTCCCTGTGGGCTGTATTCTAACAAAGCCTGCCTGACAGGTTGTGTGCTAACTAGCCTGATGCTAATACGTTCAGACAGTGGGGTGTTGGTCCTGTGAAGATCTGCTCCTTATCTTTAATCTCTGTGTGTATTTTGTACACAACCATTATTCTATTTCCCCACCCTCTCCCTTCTTCCATAATTAGGTTGCATGACTGCATATTATCTTCCATGACAGGCAGAACTCTGTTTATAATTTTTATAATTATATATAATGTTCATGCAAAGGTTAATGGATAGACACTCCTCTTTTTTAAAGCTAGAATCTAACAAGGTAAAAGGCTGGAAACAGGCAATCATTAATTTTCTATTTTAATAGAAATAGGCAGAAATTTAAAAAAGCTTTTCAGAAATAATGATGCAATACATAGACAAAATCTATGTAATCCCACAACTTTATGAATGTGATTTTTGTCCCTGCCCTCAGTGTTTATATATCCCACTTATTGTTTCTTGGCATATATCTTAACTAAGATTTTCAGGATAGGGATTATATATTACTCTGCTTCTACCATACCTAGAAAATCTGGGATCTCTATATCTGCCTGCAATATAAATAACAAATGTTATAAATACATCATAATGACTACATTCTTTTTATATAAAAATAATATTAGTTAACCTACACAGTATCACCAGAGTCAACCCTTACCGTTTCTAAACTCCTTTGGCATTAAAGGCTGAGTGCAAGGACGAGCTGAAAAACTTCTGGGGCGAGGGAGTGGCTTCCCCATTTTTGTTGAAGAAAAATTCACAATTGGACATTTCCTCAAGCACGTCTAATGAGAACATAGTTAACTATCCATTTAGGATTATTAGGGGGCTATGCCCCCTGCTCACTGTGCTTGCCAACCCCCCCCCCCCGTTGCAGGGGGGTAGACAACCCCATCTCTCCCCACAGCAAGCGCAGAGGGCCAGGGTGCGGCGACGCCAGCCAGGGCCCCTTCCCCCTCCACCAGCCCAGTCCTTTCTCTCCTTCCCCCTCCCTCCCACCACGATGGGCCCCATCATTGGCACCCCAACAACAGAAACAAAAGGTGTAACTAGAAAGTATTCAAAACACCAGCAGGCGACCATCACATGGTGACTGCTGGAGCTTCAGCCAGCCGTGGTGTGGCAGCTCAGAGGGCCAGGGTGCACCCCAGTCCTGACTCCCCGCCATGCAGCTCCTGCCACAGCCTCAGCCCCACATGGATCCCACCATAGGCATGTTTTTAAAATGGCAGCCACCAAGTGGCAGCTGCCAAACCCTCCACTTGGCAGCTGCCAGACCTTCAGCCAGCCACTGTGCAGCAGCTCAGAGGGGCTGGGTGTGCAGGTCTGGGCATGAGGGGGTGGGGGGGCACTCACTCGTCTTTGGGCCGCCCACTGCTCCCATTAGGCAGAATCTGGCCTGTGGAAGCACAGGGAAAGGCTCCAGTCAGCACACTCACATGCTGCTGTTACCCCAGCCCAGGAGGGGGAACGCTTCTTCCCTGCACAGCAAGACTCGGGGCTTTTTCTCTCTTCCCACTCTGCCCCCCAGTGGTTTGTCAGGGCTCTGGCACACGGAGAACTGGAGGGGAGCTGGGGATGCTGGGGACAGTGAGGCCCCGATGCTCCTGGACCCAGTGAGGAGTCATCACCTCCAGCTGGCTCGGGCCAGGAGCACTCTGGCCACCACCTGCCAGTGCTCCTGGCCACCCCCCTTGCCCTCCCCACAAGAGTAGCACGCCAGCGATGGCTTCCTATGGGAGAGAGGTGGAAACCCCGAGGATCCACAGTGGCTGCTCCTGGAAGTGGCTGCCCAGGTCGCCTCCAGCGGGAGCAAAAAGGGAGAAGTCAGGTGGTGGGCCCCACGCTGCCTCAGTGCTGTAGTGCGCCACCTCAGCTGACCCCGGAACAGCCATTGCTGGCCCGGAACCACTCTCCCTGGACAGGCCCCCTCCCCCTGGCAGTTGGGGAGGTAGGAGTGGGAAGGTATCTGAGGGTGGAGGGACGGCAGGACGAAAACTTTACCTGCAGGACGCAGAGTGACGCATGACGTCACTTCCATCGTCCCGCAGGAAAAAATTTCTTTATTATATAGTAAGGGTTTCTTAATTCTTAATGTTTCCATTTGCAAAACATCAGTTTTACCACCTCTACTTAGATTTGCAAAGTGGTAAAATATATTCAGCTACTCAGTACCATCTTTATGTAAATTAGGAAGAGAAGGGCTGCACAGTTGATTTACTTCTCTTTCTTCCACCATACAACAGAAACAAAAGGTGTAACTAGAAAGTATTTTACTGAGAGGTCTTCTTAAATCCTGCTGGACTTCTGGCAACAGATACATTCTGTTTAGAGGAAGGCAACACTAGCCAAAGCGGAAAATATGAGACAGATGTTAGATTGCTGTTAGGAGGCTTGCTTTCTTATGTAAACAAACCAACAAAAAAAGCTTATCAGTGCAATGTAACCAGGCTTGGAATGATAAAATGTAAACCAAAAAACTGCAATAATAATTCCTTCTTCGCTGAAAAGAAGTGAACTAGTCTGATACAAAGACTACCTTGGCTTAAATTTTGATAAAGAAAGGGAAAGAGTTAAAAACATTGTGTGTGTCATTAGGTAAGTGTCTGGTGAACTCTTTTACTTTCATTTTCTATCTAGCAATGAAACAAGAAATATTTCTGAATATATTTGGAATCTCAAGTTCTACTCCGAATTAAAATATAATGAAGCCCTAAATGTAGTTTACTGAAAACTGAAAGAGACAGGCAAAACAGTTCTATTAACAGGTATTCATTAACAAATCTACAGCTGTCAAGATGCTAGCCTTCAATTTAAAATCCTGTGGATGGACTGCTGAAGCATAAAATGTCATTTATTTTGAAATTAAGAAGCCTACTAGAACTATAAAACATAATTTTGTTAAGAAGCGGAAGGTACTATAGGCAACAGAGGAAAAGTAAAAAATACAATAGAATGTATTTTACTTCCAATAAGTTTCTCTCTGTTATGTCATTGTGATTTGATTTAATTTAAATGGAGTCTTTCTTGATTCGCACCAATATAACCAAGCAAAATATGGCTTTTAAAATATGAAAAAATAAGACGGTTGCACAAAAACTACGAAGTCATTCTGCAGGGGTATTTGGTACATTTCCATAAGTTATATCAGATATAGCTTCAGTTTTGTTGCAGCATGCAGATACACTTTATAACAGGGCTGGGCAAAATATGGCCTGAGGGCTGAATCCAGCCCACCAAGCCACAGGTTCTGGCCTGCGGACGCAGAGGGAAGCCTCAGGCAGCCTCCCTGCCTGCCCCGCACACCACTCGGAAAAGCTGTTGCTGGTCCATTTGTCTTTCAACAGCTGCAAGCCCAGGAGGAAGGAGGGGGAAAAGGCTTTGCACACTGCCACCACCCCCAGCACAATCTCATCGGCTGGTTTCTGGCCAATGGAGCGACCAGTTTGAAGAACAGGCAGCCCATGAAGTACCCCTCTGCCCTTCCCCTCAGGCTTGTAGCTCTTCACAGATGCACACAGCCCTTGAAGCCTGTGCAGGAATGGGACAGACAGGGAGATTGCCTGAGAAAGGTACTGGGCTTCTGGCCAGGAGTCATGCAGGTAAGTCCCCTGGTCCAGAGCCTACCTCTGGCACCCCAGCCTCTCTTTCTCCTCCAAGTCTCTGCCCCCTCTCCTGCACCCATACCCCATCTCAGACCCTACACCCCAATCCCCTTTTCCAGGTCACAACCCCCTCCTGCCTAAGATCACAACCCAAATGCCTGCACTCCCTCCTGCACCCCAGTCTCCTGTCCCAGGTCACACAACTGCCTCCTTCACCCAAACTCCTTCCCAGACCCCACATCCCCATCTGCACTCCAATCCCCCTTCTGCACCCAACCTCCATCCCAGACCCTGCACCTCCTCCATTAATATCATGGAAGAGTGTGGCCTTCAGCCACTTTCCAAATTCTTGGAGTGGCCCGCCATCAAAAAAACAGAATCTTAACTTTTCATATTCTAACCAACCAATTTCTTACAACATAACAAGGTCTCAAATGAAATTAGTTTGATACACACTCTAGCCAAGCAACAAACTATAATACCAAACAGAGGGGAGGAGAGAACTACCACCACAACACACAAAATCTGGACTAATATATAAAAAAAATCACAACTATCAGCTGACCCAAAGGCACGGGGGGGGGGGGAGGGGGGGAGAGAAGAGATTGGAAATACTTAAAAGGGAGGGGTTATTGTAAGACTGCACTATATAACATACAAGTATCTTGCAAAGTTCACCCATGCTAGTCTGTGTTGACCTAACCATACACAAGCATTTTCTTCAGTCTCACAAGTGGTAAATTACTGACAATAGCCAATCAGTATGGTTCATACCCAGCCTACACCCAGGAATAATGCTATAATTACCAGGTTGCTTTGATCTTTTCAACAAAATGAAGGTCATGCTTTGATCATGTCTTGCTTATGGCTACTCTGAGACTAGAAAAGAAACTGAGACCTTAATGCGTAATCATCATGCTTTTCAACACACTTTTCCAAGTCTCACATTGAGTCTCAATCTCCTCCCTCTTGTACTGCACCTAGAGGGGTAGTCTAGTCAAGCTAGCAATCACAAGGAAATTCAGCAAATCAAGCAAAAATTTTGCCTTTTGTCTCTGGAAGGGCAGTATTATGATAGATCAGGCCTGGGCAAAATATGGCCCACGGGCTGGATCCGGCCCACCAAGCCACCAGATCCGGCCCGCAGAGGCAGTGGGAAACCCCAGGCAGGCTCCCCTGCTTGTCCCACATGCTGCTCAGAAACATGGCTGCGGGGCTGTCAGCCAGTGGTCAGGGCAGTGAGTGGTGTGTGTGTATTATACACCCGAGTCTTCAACTGCTAGGACTGGGGTCCCTTAGCAGCAGGCAACCTGGAAGAGGTTGACGGGCGCCCAAGAAGTTTACAGGGAGAGCTTATTACACCTCAGATTTTGACTGCTAGGATACACGATCCCTTCGCAGCGGGCAGCCTGGGGAGGCTGAGAGGTGCCCCAACGGATCTGTCCCCTGGAAGCGACATGATCCAATGCTCAAGCTCTTCCTATATCTGTCCCTTATGACCGGCTGGAGTTCTTTTAAAATTGTGCTTGGTTCTGTTACAGCAACTGAAGGAGTCAGGTCACAGCTTAAACAGTTACTATTTTATTGTTACAGGGTAAACTTAGCTGTTAAATGTTACTACTGTGTTACAGATAACACAGCCACTACAAAGGACAGGACAGAAATTACACTAAGAAGTCACTTACAGGTACCATGAAACCCTTTTGGTTCTCTGAGCTCTTATTAAATGCATGCAAAATAGACACCTAGCAGGTATATATTCTCACCCCTGCGTTCCAGACTTGGCGTGGGCAGCGTCTTTCTCTCAATCCCTCGGGAAGAAGTAGGGCGAGGTTGGGCGTCCCACAGACCTCGGGAGACAACCAATACCTGCCAGCAGGTGTAGATGATTGGAGCTCAAATGGGGTGGGCTACTAAACCCCTCTTTATACCCCTTGGGTCACGTAGGCTTCTTCCTGGTCTCAAGTGGCCAATTAGGAAAAATGGCTTTGAATGCCAAGTTTCCCACGAAGGGTGCAAAGCATAATTCACACCTGGGAAAATGCAGACAATGGGCACTTCTAGTATGTGATGGGCAAAGATTCCTCTCCTGGGACAGTGCAGGCGTGTCAATTACTGGTACTAGCCATCAGGGCAGCGGGAGGCCCCCGGGTCGTCAGCTAGCCCATTTACTGTCTGGTTTCTGTTTATGGTAGAGTCAGGGACAGGCAGCACACCTGCGTTCCCAGGGCATCAAAGGCTGACTGCCTTTCTCTTGCTCTCTGGGGGGGGGGGGGGGGGGGGGAGAGGAGACAAGATGGGGTTCATGTCTGGCTACAGGGGCGCTTTCTCTTCGAGTCTGGAGGGGAGAACATTCAGACACGGCACCCGCCCCCAGCACAATCCCATTGGCCAGTTTCTGGGCAGACACTGGCCAATGGGAGTTGCCTGTTTGAACAACAGGCAACCACAAAGCACAACCCCCCTGCTCACTCACTCAAGCACATGGCCGAGTAGGCAGAAACATTTTACGCTCTGCAAGCCTTTAGCCCTGCAGGCAGGCAGGTAAGTCTCCTGGCGAGAACCTGCCTCTGGCACCTCAGCCCCTCCCTTCTCCAACCCTCTGCCCCACACTCCTACCCTGCTACTCCACATGCACCCATACCAGATCTGGAACCTCAATCTCCTGCCTGAGATCACAACCCCCTCCTACCCTAGGTCACATCGCAAAACCCTGCACCCCAGTTCCCTGCCCTAGGTCACAACTACCTCCTTTACCCAAATTTCCTCCCAAACCCCATTCTTCCTCCTGTACGCAGTCCTTTACCCCAAGCTCCCTTCTGCACCCAACCTCCATCCCAGATCCCGCACCTCCTCCACTAATACCATGGAAGAGTGCGGCCCTTGACCACTTTCCAAAATCTTGGGAGCGGCCCCCAATCAAAAATTATTGCCCAACCCTGCAATAGAGGGATGTGCATTAGTTTCAAATATATTAAATAAAAAAACAACCACATCCAGTGTTTGGTTCACATTTAACTACATTGTTAGGGGGAGCGTCCATACTACCAAGCCTGTTACTTCAAAATAATGGGCTTGTTATTTCAAAATAACTCTTGCTTGTGAAGAGGAATAAACTTATTTTGAAATAGTTATTTTAGGAGCTATTATTTTGAAATAGGTTGTACAGACCTAGCCTTATTGCACATTTACTTACGGTATATTATTTGTTCTAGGTAACACTGAAATTATATTTATATATAAAATCAGCATATTTGCATGTTCAAATAAATAGCAAAATAGAGATCAGAGGGAAGAGAAGTTTCCTTTTCTTCTTGCAAACAAATGCATGGAACACAGAAATTGCACTGCTGGATGAGGTCTATCAAGTCTAGTGTCCTGTCTCCAATAATGGTCAACACTTGAAACTTCAGAGAAAGATACAAGAATATTACAGTAAGGAAATAAGGAGATGTGGAATAGTCTTGTCCCCATATTCGGGATGTATGATATAGTTGGTTAACCAATAAGCAAAAGCTTATAGATTAATGCTATAGACTACACGCTTCCCCCCCATCCCTTGCCAGTAAATTTTTTAGCAGTCTAGCCAGCAGCCTGGCTCAGTCCCAGCTCACATGGGGTCCTGAACCTAACCCCGCTGCGCCTCTGCATTTAAAGTATATTAGGAGCCAGGCAGGCAGCCCAGCTCAGTTCCGGCTCATGCCGGGTCCAGGAGCTCAGACGCCTCCCCCCCTGGACAGGGGCTGCCTGGGGACTATAGAATAAGATAAGAATAACCAATAAGAATTCATGAGGTAAACTGACTATTCGATTAACCGATATTTAACATCCCTACCCCATATACATCTCATTCTAAACATTAAAATGATTAGAAATTGATATATACCTCAAAATGAGGTTTTTAGAAATTTCTGTGGTTTTCATTCTATTCACCTCTTTCCTCCCCCAAAAAAGTCTTTTCCTGCAAGAACCTCACATTAGCTATTTAGAAAAGACGACCACAAAACCAAGATTAGTAGCGCTCTCTCAACCAAACCTAGACTAGACCAACACGAAAAGGAAGAGACATTTTTGAGGGCACTATTACTGTATCTTACAGTATCTGAATATTTGGTGTGGTGGTGGTGGGGTGGCTACTTTAAAAAAAACTATATCTCCTGAAGTTTAATGTATTAACCATGTAACCTTAAAATGAAACTGTGACTGGTTGCATCACAGAAGTCCCCTTAGGGTTGTCCCCTGGTGTGCTCATCATGCCACTGACACCCACCTTCTTGCTCTCTGGGGCTCCCCACCACCCTGTCCTGCTGAGCTCCTCACCACCCTGTCCTGCTCAGGTCTTCCCCAGACTAAGGATGTTAGATACATGATTATTAAATGAATTGCTAACTCCATCAAATTTTAGTGGTTACACAATTATTCAATAGTCCCTGGGGGCAGAGCCAGCACTCTTCCAGCCACCACTCTTGGAGAGCCCCCTGATACCCTGCATTTCTGCCTCTGTATCAGAAGCAGCAGCGGGATGGAGGGAGGGGTGGGGGGAGGGAGTGGCAGTCAGGAGCCAGTCCACGAGGGGAGCTGGTTTAAAAACTGGCTCCCACCTGCCACCCCACACAGAGCAGCTTCTGTCCGCAGTGAGCATGGGCCTGCCACAGACAGAGGCTGCCCCTCTGCCCATCCATCCTGTGTTGCTGTCTCTGATAGAGGCAACAGAGTGGGGGGGAGGGAGCAGGTGGAGCTGGTGCTTGTAGGAAGACAGATTTTAAAACAGTGGCGGCAGGAGGAGGGGGGAGTTAGATGGCTCCACGCGAGCCAATATGAACGGGGAGCCAGCTTGAAAGCCAGCTTCCCATGTGTACCAGCTCCTGCCTGCCACCTTCGTGCTACTGCCTCTTTATCAGAGGCAGCAGCATCGGGGGGAGTAAGGTGGCTCCGTGGGATCCTGTATAGGGATGTTAAATGGCGTTTAATCAACTAGTCAATGGAATTTCCATTGATTAGTCAATTAGTTGATAAGAAGGGGAAAACTGCAGAGCTGCAGCGGGGTTAGCTTCTGGTCCCAGGAGCTAACCCCGCTGCGGCTCTGCCTTTTAAATGTATTAAGAGCCGCTAGCCACCTCTGCAGCTCTTAATACATTTCAAAAGCACCAGCTTAGCAGGGGCGACCAGGCACGAGCTGGGAATCAGCTGTCCTGGCTCCTGCCTGGTCCCCACTACACCTCTGCCCCCCCACAGAGATGGTATTGTGGGGGAACCGGCTTTTAAGCCAGATCCCCCCCAGCACCGGTTCCTGCTCCCCCCCCTTGCTGCCTCTCTCTGACAGACAGCAACGAGGGCGGGGGAAGCAATTAGTCAAGTCACTAGAGGTACATCTAAACAGTAGCATTATTCCAAAATAACTATACAAGCATCTACACAGCTAGCCCATTATTTCAAAATAACGGGTGGCTTATTTTGGTGTTTGTAAACCTCATTCCACATGGAATAGCGCCTCTTCTGAAATTGCTATTTCAGAATAGCAGTAGTGTGGACACTCCACTGCTTCTATTTCAAAAGAGCTTCTCCCCAAGGCCATTCAAAGTAATTACTCCCCAGTGCTTCCCAGAGCTCTAAACCAAGGTAGCACGTCCACATTAGGGAAGTCTACTTCGGACTAATTTTAGTGTAGTGGCACTATTTCGAAATAGCTATTTTGAAGTATTTCTTCTGGAATAGCTTATTCCGAAATAATTATGCAGTGTAGACGTAGCCTAGCCAACTATCTGATAAGCATGTGCTTATCAGATAGTCAACTAGTTGCTTACATCTCTAATCCTGTATAACTCCTGCCTCCCCCACCTTTGCTGCCTCTGATACAGAGGCAGTAAAGGTGGGGGGAAGAGTGCGTGTAATAAATAGGATTAGCCCAGGCTTAGCAGTTAATCATGTAGTCAACTACATCTTGACATCCCTACCCTAGACAAGGCACAGCGTTGAGGTTACCACCCTTCGGAGGGCCAAACAAACAGTGGACCAATTCAACTTCGGGAGTGTTTAGCTCTAAGAGCTCAGCACCCAGGAAACCATCACCCAGATGGGACCAAAACCCCAAATAAATTCATCTTACACAGAAAAAGCTTATATGGGAGGTCCGCTCCCTTTATCAATGGAAGAAATAGATGAACAGTGGTTGCTCCCCTCATCAAGTAACACTGGGCTTGATAGTAAACAAAAATGTTTTTATTAAGTACAAAAAGTTGGATTTAAGTGGTTGAAAGTGAAAACAGTCAAATCAAAGTAAGTTACTCAATTAAAATGAACAAAAACGACTTAGCTAGTTCTAATCCTCTAAGAAACTCGTTACATGCACATTCCTAACCTAAACAGCTCTCCTATCTCAGGGAAAGAGCGTGGAGTCAGAGCTGATCTTTACTCTCCCCAGCGCTACAACTTCTTGCAAGTACTTTGTATCCCCGTAGTATGGGCCAGGCAGTTTCAATAGCTAGCTGAAGACAAAAGCTAATTGCTTCCTATTGCTTAAATAGACTTCCCCCAGGGTGGGAATCCTTTGTTCAGCTCCCCCTGTTCCCATGGAAAAATACCAGGTTCAACATGGATTTCAGTACCAGGTGTTATAGTCACATGTCCTTCTAAGACCAACCACAGATTGGGTTTACAGGACAAACACAACCATCCACAGGTTGCTGGTTTGCGTACTGAGTCATTAAGTTTCTGGGGCATTAGTAATGGCCTTCATTAGCACATTTAGAACCATAAAGAGATCCAAATTTCACATTTCTAACCTCACATACAATAATGACACACAAATAAGATAAACAGATTCAGCAAACTGTAGCTGTAAAATTGATGTTACATGACCTGTTTTGCATAAAACATCTTCAAGTTATGCATATTCCTATCCCTAAGAAAATTTTCATAAAGCATGAGGGGGAGCCTGTGACAAAATAAAATAGATATGCTGAAATTTAATGTATTAACCATGTACCCTTAAAATGAAACTACCTCCTTTTTCCACAAAGATATTTCTAGAATGTTCAGCAAGCCAGAGGATCTAAGGCAATTAATTCATAGGTGCCATGTAATAAATCTCTAAGAAATGCACAAAGCTGCTCCAGATTTGAGCCAAAGGGTGTCCCTTTTTCAAACAGGGAGCCAAATCCTCATCAAATTGAATTCAGCTGGAGTTCTGCCATTCTGAAGGACAGGGACATGGCCAAGTATGCCTATGGGAAATCCTTTTCTACCTCAAGCTTTCTTCCTGCTCTTTTTCAAACGAAATCTCCTCAGGGTCAGACTGAATTTCCACGGATAATTAGTCTTGAAAAAACTAAATACAACAATGGTTAAACTGTTCCTAAGCACCATTCTGCATAATTAGGAATGGATGTAAAACTCTTTACATTCCAAATTAACTATGTGTAGGGTATTTTGTTATAAATTATTTAACATCTGAACTTTACTCCTGGATCTTGCAGTTTCCATCATCCTCTGTCCACTGCTGATGCTGTCTTGAACAATATTCACTTTGGTGGTTGGGAGATTGGGGATGGAGGAAAGGTTTCCCTAGGAATAAGCTGAATAAAGCTTCCTGTTCAACTAAAGCAGGAAATGTGCTCCAGCACTGCCTTTACTAAACAAAATAGCAGGAGATGAAGCCTCAACTCAATTGACCTAGCTAGTCTACAGTTCCCTTGTATGAGAAATCAGAAAGCCAAACTTCAGCACAGCTTCTCTCTCTGCCTGCTTCAGTTTACCTTGCTCTGATATTAGCAAGCTCATGCTTTTATGTTTCAAAGTATATTCAAATTATATGTATGTATATCTGTATGAACAATTCAGAAAATATAAAATAAAGCATCTCTTACATATGGTGCTATATTCTTCAGGACTGATAGAGTTAAAGATGCAGGTCATGTCTACACTAGCAGTTCTGTAGTGACACAGCTTTGGCAGGCTTTGTCTACACTTAAAAGTTTAAAGTGCAGCCACGACAGCACTTTAAACTGAAAGTGTGACCACGGCTCGAGCACTGGGAGAGAGATCTAACAGCATTCTATGTAAACCACCTCCACGAGGGGAGTAGCTAGAAGTACTGAGCTCCATAGCCTGGTTTACACCAGTGCTTCACAGCAGTTTCTCTCAACCTTTTTTTATAAAGTACCCCTTTAAAAAAAATTATAAGTACCCCCTTTTTCACACAAAAGAAATTATAAGTACTCCTAGTACCTACAGTTTTCAGACACACAGTTTTTTTTCTACCATTGCAACACATTTGTTTAAATAACTTGATCATAGCCGGGAGGGCCATTAAATTTTTGGGTGTAAAAAGTCCAAAAATAATAAAGCACTGTAAAACTTAGAACAAAAATTCAGTTTTCTCCAAATTTCAGTTGTGTTGACATACCCCCCCAGACTTCTCTCGAGTACCCCGAGGGTACTCATACCACTGGTTGAGAAACACTGCTTTACAGCACTGTAACTTGCTGCACTTGGGAGGAAGGTGTTTTTTCACAGCCAGAAAGTTACAGCACTGTAAAGTGCCAATGTAGACTTAGCCATATTGTAGCTACACCGCTGTAGTATCATAGCATTGACACTGCCCAAGGACAGAAGGGGTTTTTCCCATTGCTGCAGGAATTCCACTTCCCAAAGCGATGGTTTCTAGGCTAATGAGAATTTTTCACACCCCTGAGCACCATAGTTATGTTGACCTAATTTAAGTGTAGACCAGGCCTTAGAAAACAACAGTGGCCCTCCCACATATACCACGCGAGCCAATTTCTTCTACAGCAGCACAAAGTAGGGATGTAATAGTATAGTCAATTAACCGATAAACAAAACCTTATAGCAGCGTTTCTCAAGGTGTGGGTCGCGACCCCCAGGGGGTCGCGACCAACTTATGGGGGGGGGGGGGGGTCGCACCTGCCGGCTTCCCCGGGGTCCTTCAGATGGCAGACAGCCAGACCACAAGGGGAGCTGGTTTTTAAACTGGTTTCCCTCGTGTACCAGCTCCCGCCTGGCACCCTGCGCTGCCTCTGATAGAGAGGCAGTAGCATGGGGTTGCAGAGGGCTCCTCGAGAGTGGGGCTGGAGCCCTCGGGGACTACAGAATAGTCAACTAACCAATAATTCATGAGGTTAATCGACTATTCAATTAACCAATATTTAACATCCCTAGCACAAAATGCAAAACCAAATCCCACCATATTATGGGAGATATGACCCAGAAACCTTCACAAGGTTCATTTCATGGTGTTTTCTTCCCAGTATCTCTTTGAAGAAACAAAGGACCAGGGAGCTGTGGAGGAGGTAAGAGATATGACCTCCCAAGCCTGTGAACAGTGTTATCCACAGAGAGGGAAAGCAGTGTTAACATTTGCATAGATATCAAATGTCTTTGTAACAGGGAACAAGAAGGAGAACTTCCAGCCCTTACAACAAATACCTGAGCTGTCACATCAGAACAGACTGACAGTGCTGTGTAGCCAGGCTTATGTTCTACTTTCTGTGCTCCTCAGCCAAAAGCCACCCGATCAGAGTTTCCTCTGAGCATGGAAGCAGGACGGCTTGATGTTGAGAACTTCCTCTCATTGTTTCATCAATTGGCTCAGGAGAATGAAGTAGTTATCTATCTTGTGTCAATTCCATTAAATCCCAGAGTAATTTTCTAAATGCCAAATCTTATAATACAGATTATATGTACAAAGTTACTAGACGATTTCTTCTACAGATACTTCAATTCTATTTAAACAATCAAATTAGATCAAGCATTCATACCTGGTGAAATCCAGGAATTCACATTGTTGGGATGCTTTAGGATTAAATTTTCAATTAGGGTTAATAGAGTCTGTAAAAGTTTAGGAAATGTATGCTTTTATCTGCATAAACATGCTTATTTACATCACCATATTTACAGATAGGAGGAGAGCAAGAGTGCTTCCTGAAAGATGCTGTGTGCCCTGGACTCTCCTGACAAGCAATGACATTTGAGGGCGCACAATATCTCACAAGTGTCGGGCCCTAACTGAGTTTTTAAAAGGTATAATTCACTCCAGAACTATTACTGCCATCTTATTAGTATTTGCCATGAGTAGGCAACAATCATGCCGAGAAAGCTCACACTTGCAATTACTCCCAGCCCCCATCTTGGCTGTGAAGTTTAAAATCTGAAATTTCCCCTTTAAGGTACATTACTGAATCCCGTTCAACTGAAGTTTACACAGTGTCTTGATGATTAAAAGCATACATGAGTGCCACTATTATTATTATTATAACTACAGTGTTTTACAAATGCATACAACAATAAGGAAATTACATAAGCTTAATGAAAACCTATGGAAGGATTGTCAAAATCTAATGACTCTGTTTCAGGAATGAATGCCAATACAGCCAAACTAAGGTCATAATATTGCATGCAATGCTGAAATTTTACAGCCCCTCTGAGCCATTTGTGCTCAGAACCAATATCACCTTGGACCATTAACTCCAGTCCTCAAACCCTAAGAAAAGCTTTGCATCTCAGTAGCCATAATTGTTGCACAACACACTGCTCATGATGAGAAATTCAAATAAGAGGCGCTTAACGTGCACTGTATTAGTCTTTATCTTCATAAACCTAAATAAACAAAAAAACACTGCAACATGATCTGATCTCAAACTTGACCTCCCGTTAGGAGTCAGGAGAAACAAGTTCCAAAGATGGGGGTCTTCAACAGAGTATTTCTACTGCTGAAGACAGAAGGCAGAGCTCCAGATCTCACAGTCTGCATCATCTTGAATTGCATACAGACCAGAGCAGAAAGCTACTACAGTGCATGTTAAGTGCAGAAAGTAAATCTACCATGTGAAATACATTACAGAAATCCAGCCTATCTTGTTTAGATATCCAAGACAATTTCACTGTTATAAGAGTTACAAATGTGTGACACGTATTCTTGACTGGTTTGCAAAGCACAACAGTCCTCCTGCATTCAGGACACTCAGAGAATGTATTTTAATTAGCATGTTCTTTAGGCAGAACAGATTTTCTCCAAAATGAGCATTAGAGACCAAAGATAACTAAAAAAAAAAAAAAAACTAGCTGACAGTTTAAAACCAATTTTTAATTACTAACGTTATTAACATGTAAAAGTACAGGATGTCATAGCAGCACTGATATGGACCTTACACTTAAGTTGTGTAGCCAGACAAACAATAAGCATACTAAATGGCTGTTCAGAGTGACTAATTACCAAGATTAGCAGACAAAAGGGTTAGTTGTAGTTATGTTGCCTCCTCCCCTGCCGCACCCTTATGCGCATCCCTGCATGCCACACACATACTTATGCTCTTCTTTTTGGGGATCTTTGTAAGAAGGAGAATCCCTGGGAGTCCCTACCCCAACTCTGACCCCCCTTCAGAGCCAGGACCCCATGCCCCCTTCCTACACTCCAACCTGACCCAGTGAAAGTGAATGTGAGAAAGAAGGGATGGAGTGAGAGGGGTGGGGGATCAGGGAAGGGGCAGGGTAGATTCTGGCTTTCCCTTAAATTCAGAAAGTGATCTTGGGCATAAAAAGGTTGGAGACCACTGATCTAGACCAGTGTTTCTCAACCAGTGGTACAAGTACCCTTAGAATAGAGAGGAGTGAACTGGTTCAACACAACTGAAATTTAGAGAAAACTGAATTTTTGTTTTAAGTTTTACAGAGCTTTATTATTTTTGTACTTTTTTACACCCAAAAATGTAATTGCCCACCCGACTACAATTAAGTTGTTTAAACAAATGTGTTGCAATGGTAGAAAAAAAATGGTGTGTCTGAAAACTGTAGGTACTGGGACTACTTTTTTTTTTTTTTTTTTTTTTTGAAAAAGAGGTACTTTATAAAAGAAAGGTTGAGAAACTTTGATCTAGACCATCCCTAGCCGGAGTTTGTCATTGGAGGTTTTTAAGAACAGGTTAGACAGAGATTTGCAAAATTTTCTACCCTTATTCTGAAGCTTTAACATCCAAAAGTTAAACCAAAATACTTAACCATAACTGCAATGTTATTAATGAACTGGTTAATGCTTTTTCAGCAACTTGTGCACAAAACAGATACTGCCATTCATAACATTACTTTCTTCTCTACCATCTTGTGCAAACAATAAGGATCTAATAACTGAGAGCAATGTTAATTGATTTACTCTTCTCTGTTCCTTCCCTTCAGCCAATGGTTTCTTATGTGAAGCCTTTATTGTGAAAGTATGTTGTTCTGAAAAGCAAACATTTGTGGCACTGGTATACAAAACAAAAACAAATATAATTAAACTACTCTCTTTGTTTTGCAGATACTTCCTCCAATGCCAGCAGGACAAGGTTAAACTGGCAGACAGACCTTGACAGTTTCCACTATAAATGAGTTCATGATGTTAACTATTGTTGATCACCCAACTAAATCTCAAGAACTCAAGCAGAAGAAAGCATGTAACAAGAACGTTAACAGGTAACATTATGCTGCATATTAGAATGGTTAGTTTGAACAGCAGCTAGTTGCTAGTAACAGTTGCTAGTCACCCAAAGTAATCTATTGAAAAGTTGCTTTACACCAAGTCTTTTATCAAATAAATTTTTAAACATATAATTATTTATTAAATACGGCTCAATAAGCTACAGTAACTTTATTAAGCTATAGCAACTTTATTAATTAAAGGAGGCTTTGTAAATCATGGAGGCATAAAGAAAAGGTAATGCAATTTGTCTACACTGGATAAGCATCTCTAAAAGCATGAGTAAGACAGAATATAAGAAATGTGTAAGTTCTGGGAACTTAAATATACAAAGAAAATGAAAGAAAATTCTTCAGTACTGTACTTTTTGACTGGTATAAGAAAGTGAAGTGGATGGTCTACAATTTGGAGTGCCAGAAGACATTCCAATAAGGTGGTCAGAGAGCAAGTGTCAAAAATCAGGATGCTTTTTTTCAGGGTGTATTGTTGCTATGTAACACAAACCCCCTAATGTTGCAATGTCTGGTCACCCTATGTACCAAGAAATTACATCTAACAGGTAAAGGTTATGACGTACCCTATTCTCTATGCAAGTTGAAAAATGTAGTAATTATAAGAGTTTTCTGAGATTTACAAAACTGTCTTCTTTTCACAGATTTGTGTGTTCTTGGGAGCATGAAGGTAATAAAGTATCTGAAAGCAGATCTTCCATGCTTTTGAAGTCAATGTAGTCTATTCAAAGCGAAATGTAATTCACTTGGTACTTGTTTAGACAGCTTTCAGGACATGGTGAATGGATTTGGTGCTAACAGAGATATACCTAAACCAAAATCTAAGTATGAGGGATTCAAAATCCATGGACAAATCTAAGCTTTGCAGCTTTAGCCCTGTATTCAGTTATAAATACAACATTGTAGTTAGCCTGCATATAAAAGAGTATCTATAAATGAAAGTCAAGTCCGAAGAACTATGGAACAGAGAAAAAGAATTTTTAAAAGTGTGAAAGAACTGAAGTATATGCAAATTTTAAAATGTAGAGATGTGCACAAGCAATCTGATGCATAGAGAAGAATGAACTGGTTCAAAAAACACAGCACAAACCAGACATAAAAGTAGTCTCATAGTTATTACGCCATATTACAGCTGAAAAGTATTAGTGTTAAAAATGTTGACAAATAAACGAGACCCTCACACTGCACTATCAATTTACTGTTCTTTATCCTACAGCCCTGCTTTTCACTGAATCAGATCTGTGACAGGCACCAAGAATGGGGAAAAAAAAAAACCCTTCCATGCTGAAAACTTCCCAGCCCTGAGCCAGCAGGAAATTCCAACTACTCCATGCACAGGAGCCAAAAAGAGAACTACTGGAACGAAACGGGGAGCTTACTGTGAAAGCCGTGTCGTGATCCCTCTGAACTTCAGTTGAGAGACAGAGGGGAGACAATTATGCGTAGCAAGCTTGGCTGGAAGATTGTATTTCAGTAAGAGTGGAGGGCCAAGGTGGGGAATGTTTATTGGGTTCCAAATTATTAGCAATGAGGGCACTTGAAAGTGCTTTTTGAAGTAATGTATTGAGGGGAGAAGGCAGGCACTGAGGACACCGCTCTACTAGGGAAAATGCATCACATTAATGTCACTTTAATAATCTTCCAGTGTGATGCATATTCCAGTGTGCGCCCACGATTGTTGCATTTCCTCTCACGTTAACACCAGTGGAGCAGGACACCTAGCCTTTCCAGACGTTTTCAGCCGGTCATGGCTAACGCAGCCATTTAACAAGTTTTTAAACAACTGGCCTTGGCCACGCCAAGGAGAAAAGCATCTCAGTTAACACGTGTATTAGGATGCATCTGCCAAAGAGGCCTACAACCCTAATCCTGCAAACTGCGCCGCGCTAAATGGATAGGGCTCCCTGGGGCACACCCATCTCACGCTGCGAGCCGGCCTGGTGAACAGCCGCAAAACAAACCGCACCTCGCTGCTCAGCTCAGCCCTGCAAAGCTCTCACACCCTGGCACCCGTCAGGCGGGCAGCGGGGGCAGATTCGCCAGCGGAATGAGCAGGCTGGGGGGGGAGGGGTAGTTTCAGTGTGTGCCTTTCCCCCACTAACCCTGCGAAAGTGGCACGAGCCCAGTGTCTGCCCCCTTGCAGCCAGCCGGCTGCTCTCCACTCGGGCCGAACTAACTCTGGGGCCGCGAGAGGTCCCCTTGTCTCCCTCCCCCCAGTGCTTCCACCCTTCACAAGGCAGTTCCATGCACATGTCCACCCTCACCCTCCTGGCTGCAAATGCAGCTCTCCTAGCTCGGCCCAGCAGCCCCAGGCGGTGACTGGCCGGTTGGCGAGCCCGGGCCCGCAAACAGGCAGGCAGAAGAAGTTTGCACTCACGGATTTTCACTCGCCGGTGGTCTAGGCGGGCGCCCAAAGCGCGCAGGGAGCCCAGGCGGCGCTGGAGCCGGGCGCTGCGTTCACACACGGCGTCCGCTTGGCTCTGGATCTCGCCGAAGATGTCGCTGGCGCAGCGGGAGAGGTCGGAGAGCTGCCAGAGCAGGGAGACCAGCGAGTGCGAGCTGACCTGCTCCAGCGAGCCGAACAGCAGCTGGCGCCCGCAGCTCCCGGCCGCCCGCGCTCCCTCTTTGTCCGCCGCTCTGGCTGCTCCCAGCAGAGCCCCGCAGCAGCCGGCGGCGGCGGCAGCAGCAGCAGCATCTCCCCCGGCGTCTTCCAACCTGCACAGCCTCAGGGGCTCCACCGTCCTCAGCGGGAACGGCATGTCGGGGCTGGGGGGGCTACACTTCTCCGGAGCAAGGAACCCTCATTCAAAAGCGAGAGCCCCACGAGTTCGGAGGAAAGCCAGCAAATCGACCAACTTTTCCCCACCCTCCGCCGCGGAGATGGGGGAGGAGGAAAGGGCTTCGCGCTGAGCCCCGGGAGAGCTCACGTGCGGGAAAGGCAGCGAGGAGTCCCGCAAGCCATGGGGCAGCAGGCGACGCTGCCCCGGGAGACAGAGGGGAAAGACGCTGCCGCAGGGGGAGGGGAGAGGAGGAGAAGTGGTAAACTTGTGTGGAGACAGGAAAACAGCCCGAGTTCCCCCGTCAAAAGTGGAGCTGGGGAGGAGGAGGAAGGGAAAGCGCGGGGGGAGGGGGAGAGTCAGAATGCCCTGGCTGCGACCACAAAGAAGGGAAATTAAGAGAAAAGTGGAGGAAAGGGAGGGAAAGAAAAATCCCCAAGCAGCCACCTGGGGCTCCTCGAGCTGCACTCACTCTTCGGAACCTCCACCCAAACTCCAAACCCGGAAAGCGAAAGCAGGAGGCAGAGAGAGGGGAGGGGGAAAACACGCGCACCAAACCTGGGGAAAGAAAAAGAGGCCGCCGCCTACCTGTGGCTTCCCGAACTGGAGTCTCTGCCAGAGCCTCGCCCCTGGCAGCCAGCAGCAAAGGTGAAAGCCTGCCTCTGCTCTGCCAACCCCTGTGGGGGCCACCTGAAATGGGGTCATCTTTCCCTGCCTCGTCCAACCCTGTATCAGTCCGCTCGCCTCCCTTCCCAGAGGTGAAAACTACCCTCCTTTGTTTTCTCCTACCAACCGAAACTTGACTCTACAGCAGGAGGTTTCAACCTTTTGCATTTGAGGACCACTTAGACAAAAATTGAATAGAAGTGCAGACCCCTTTGGAATTGTTAGCCCACTGGTTGACAACCACTGTTCTGTGGTAACAACCACCTTTCACAGACCCCCTTAAGCCTCCTGTAAACACCCATTTCCCCAAGGGATAGACCAGGGGTTGAAAACCACTGCCCCAGAGAGAAGCAGAGGAGGTGCTAACTGCATCTCAGTTCTTCCTCCTTTTTGCTCTTATGTTAAACAGTACTCCAGAGCAGGTGAAAAAGCACAACTTTTTTAAACATACACAAGTCAGAAGCCACACATTACATTAATTACAAAACAATAATTAGAATATGTAGAGTGTAGATTATTTTAAGTAAAAATGACACCTCCACAAATACAAAATCCAAGTAAGCCAGCACAACATGCAAGGCTACAAACCAAATGAATTACTTCAATATGCATGCACTGTTGTATCACTGCATGCATATTCGTCCCAGGATATTAGAAAGTGAAGGTGGTCCAATAAAATTACCATCATCACCTTCAGAGGGGTAGTCATGTTAGCCTGTATCTTCAAAAACAACTTGGAGTCCTGTGGCACTTTAATGACTAACATTTATTTGAGGTTAAGCTTCCCTGGACAAAGACCCACTTAGTCAGATGCATCATCACCTTGTCTCTTTTACCTCAATGTGTAATCCTGGCATAGCAAAAAACCACACTCTCAATCCTCACACTTGTTCCTTCTCTGACCCCATACAGTATTCTGTTGGGATGCACTTAATCATGACTACTATACTGGGATATCCCCCATGGAACCAATTAAGCTTTGTGATAATACAGGACAATGGCTGTTGCTTAATTGGACTATTGTCCTATTTTACTGCATGTGCAGAGAGGAACAAAGTCATAGACTGCTTGTGGAAAGGGATTCTGGAGCAAAAATGGAAAATAGTTGCTATGCCCTCCACATTCACCTTGTAACCATAGGTGCAGAAAGCAGGGGTACTGGGGTGCTGCGCTTGCTTGCTGGCCACATGCCTCTGCTGTTCAGGGTCTTGGCTGCCAGGCCCGCTGTTCTCCAGGGGCTCTGTTTCCAGCCCCAGATCCTGCTCAGCTGTCATACCTGCACACAGGGACTCCGCTGCCAGCCTCAGCTCTCACTTGGCTGCAGTCCCTGCACACACAGCTTAGCCACCAGCCCCAGGTCCCACTCTGTGGCCATGCCTGTGCAAATGGTCTTGTCAGCCAGTTCTGGGTCCCACTAAGCTGCTGGCCTTGGTGCTATGGTGCAGGCACAGGGTCCCGCCTGGCAACTGGTCTCACACATGGGGTCCTGGCTGACAGCCCTAGCTCTAAAGGACTGTGAGGAACATGACTGAGCATCCCCTACTCCAAAAATTGTTCCCACGCCACTGCTTGTAAGTGCAGCATAATTTAATAGCCAAGATATTTGAAGTAATAGAAATTCTCTCCCTCTGCAGTTTTGGCATTAGTTACACATGACATTTTATGGGAAAAAAACCCAACCCAGTGACTAGCATGGGGTTAGTCGACCATTGTGAATATTTATCTGGAGTTCTGCAACGAACCTAATGCTTTTTAAGGTAACAGAAAATAGTGCTAATCGCAAGACACAGCCAATGGGGGTATAATAAGAGCAGGCACTGAACTGCTGCCAGGCGCACAGAAGAGCTGAGAGGCACAGGATATGGCCATTATATTCCTGTGGATTGTATTCATAGGCAAAAAAACCCTCAGCCGTTAATGATTCTATTAGTAGTACCTTTAGTGGATAAAGAAGCTACAAAGATTTGAGGAAATATAGCATCAGACTGGGAAAAGTAGGATTCCCCTCCATGTGTTTTTACTGACAAAAGGTAGCATATACAGCAGTTTTTAAAATCTCTTCCACCCTAATCCTGCAACACTGCCATGAACTGTCCCATTGTTAATATCCAGACAATGATATTTAGTGAGGTGTTCAGGTAAAGTTTGAAGCATTGGTTCTGCAATACAGAAATTGCCAAAAAAAGATTAAAATAAAGTAAAGATGAAATTCGGTGATTAATATTTTGGTTCACTGCTTTTATAAGATATGTAGGCATATTTTAAATGGCTTTTTTCTTTTAATTGGAATAGCCACTTACCCAGAATTAAAAGAATTGTAATTTTATAATTGGTTTTAGAAGATGATAAATGAATATGTGTAGAAGATAGAATTGATGAGCCAAAGGGACTTTAATATAGATTTTTTTGAATGACTACAAAGTTAGGTAAATAATAGGGGATGGTGTCTTATTTTTTTTAATTATATATGTTGAATACGGTGCTTTCCACACAACCATGCTGACATATCTGCAACTGGAATTTCTTATTTGAGATAATGACTATTCTCATTTTAATAATACTTGAAGTTTTAACAATAGATGGATTAAATACAATTTAAGGATCTAAAGACATTCTTCTTTCTAGAAAAATTTAGATTTCGGCCCTGATCCTACAAACCATTCTGTATGTTCTTAGCTTTCTACATGTGAGTAGTTCCACTGAGTATGAATCAGGGGAAAGATAATTTTTAATACAGAACCAGGTTTGGAAGATCATTAATAATTAAAACTGCAGACCAGATGTTCAACTAGTGTCAAAAAAGTGAAATGCTACTGCAGTCAACAAAACAGCACTAATTTCACTAAGTGAGGCTCTGGTTCTGCATTTGCAGGCTGGAAATTTAACTTGGTTCTGAAAAACCCAAAGACTTTTGGTGTGGGAATAATCCCCCAGCAAAATAAGAAATGCAAATATCACTGGGGAGGGACTGCTATGGTCTCACAGTGTCTGCAAAACATCAGTTTCTGCCCACACAGAGGAAGGGGCATAGGAAGGAAAAAACAACTTAAAAACTTCCTTATCTAAAGCAGTTGAAGAGCTAAAGCATTCATCATGCTAAAGAGAGAGCAGATTAAAATAGTTAAATTAACTAGAAGAACAGATGTAAACTTTGTTCTTCTACAAAAGTAATTTTGTATTTTCACAAAAGGTATTTCTAGACACATGTGTATATAATCTTTTCTGTTTTGAGAGGTTCTTGTTGAAAACTTCTTACTTCCTCCTTTGCAACATTGAGAATATGTTTTATTTATTTTTAATCTGTTTTGATGCACAGTTCCCCCTTTTTACTAGAACAAAAACAGCAAATTACACACACATCAAATTAAGTGCCTAAATATGGGGGAAATATAGGTATTTGTTATGGCCTGAGAAAGCTTTCCTGCTGAGTACGTTGAAATTAGCTCATTTACCCAGCTCTGCTCAAGTCCTTAAAGAGGGGCTCAGGGCAGGAGGCTGGGGATGTGAGGAGGGGCTCTGGTTAGGGGACTCTGTAGGTAGAGGGGCAAAGCCCTCTCACTCCCAAGATTCATACCAAGGCTCCTTGCTCTTCTCCTTCCTGTCCCTGTCAGGAAACAAGAACAAAGTGCTTGTCTGCCCCCTGGCACTCCCCAGCCAGAGTGAGGCATGCAGCAAACTCTGAACTTCCCCTGACTCCCTGATGAAGGGGAACATCCAGCAATGCCAATGTTAGAATCTGGGGGGTTGCTTCAATCTCCCCTGCCCACCAAAGGGCACCTGGATAGTTGGAGGCTCAGGGCTGGAGCAGTCCCCTGGATGGGGGGCAGGGCATCCTCAGTCAGCCCCTTTCACCTGCCTGGTGACTCTGTCTCTTTTCTGTATTGTTTTATGAGAAGCAAGCCCATTTAAGGTACATTCCATTTTCCTGGCACAATCAAACCCTCACCTTGCTTTAAGTTACAATAAAAGGAAACTATATACTGAATGTGATGGTCCTAACTCTTACTATTTAGGAGGAGTTCTTGAACAACAGACAAACTCTCTCAACTATATAGTAGACAATAAGGAACAGGGGAACAAAGTGGGGAGTGGGAGACAGAATGGGAATGGCAAAGAGGATGAACAGAGGAAAAGACAGTATAAACTCTATTAAGAGTTTCAGATTGATATCTATTTTATTTTAAAGTACTTGCACTAAAAATGTTGACTCAGTATCATAATCATATATGCTCCACACCTTTAAGTTACAAGTTCTATTAGGACTCAGTAACTTTAAAGGTACACATATTCACAAGTGGAATACTACAAAGACTGTAGAAATTACTCATCACTTATTGTAGGTGGAGCACTAAAGTACTCTATTCACTTTTGCAATCCAGTCAAGCTAGCAATAGTAAATGGAGAGTCATGGTACAGAGGAAAGAATATTTATCAATCAATTAACCATTTGTCAGGATGGAATGAGGGTTTACTGGTAAGTCTGGAACTAGTTACCTCAATCCCCAGTAGTCTAATTAACACAGCTGAGCAACAGCAGAACAGCCTGTTGGGCCAGCCCACCTGACTGAATGACAAGAGCAGTTTGTCTGCTTTTTTAAGCTCAGCATCAGGTCAGTGGGGGTAACTCTACACTGCACGGCTACACTGCACCTCTTGTATCCTGAAATAGCTACCCTGCGTCTACACAAGCCACCTGTTATTTCAAAATATTTTTCAAAATAATGGGTGCGCTATTTCGGTATTCTGGTAACCCTCATTCCATGAGGGTTAAGGGATCTCGAAATAGAACGTTATTTTGAAATTTGGCACTGTGTAGACATACCACATTTCAAAATAAGTTATTTCAAAATAGATTTGAAATAAGATACGCAATTTGCTTAGTGCAAATTGCGTATCTTATTTCGAGTTTAGGGTGCTGTGTAGACGTTCTCTGGCTGACCAACACTTGTGCCTGCAGATATGATTGCTCCTGTGTCTGCCGTGTTCCTGTCCTATCCCAATCTACTCTAGCTCTATTCTTTGTTTGGTTCCTGATTCTGGCTTGACATTTGTCTTGAACCCTGATCGGACTTCTGACCCATAGCATGACTGTCACTGTTCTGATCTCTAGTCCTGACTGTTCCTACCTCAGTTAGACACTTCTGGTCTTGCTAAAATGTTAACAATGTGCCATTCTTCTGGTGTGTATGTGGTCCTGTGCAGGGCTGCACAGGACCACATTTATGAGAATTTATGAGACCCTGTGCAGTACTGTTAAAACTAGTGTCTCTATGCCCCAATGGCAGTTGGCAGAGGGAAGATGACGATGATTTTTAGAGATTTTATAATCTTCAGCAGGACACTAATAAAATATTTTTAAAACTAAGGTCCTATCAACTAACACAGTCCATTCAGAAACTGACAGCATATACCTGGGGATGGCAGATGCCTGTTAAACAGCTTCATTAGCACTTGAATGGCTCTTTCAAAGGTTCAATGTTCTGTTACTAGCTCTGGCAGGCTTTTTTCACTTTTAAGTTAACAAGATAATTTCCAGAAGACGCTAAGCCACAGAACAGGGATAGAAAGAGGCAGGTGACTAGACGTTAAGAACCAGTGGTGCCCCAAATGTTTGTGTGCCCTACACAGCTGCATATTCTGTGTATGGGAAAGGACGGCTCTGGTCACGTGGAATCAATGTGTTTATTCACTGTAGGCATACCCATAAATTCAAGCTACCTGGCCAGAAATGCTGAAGAGACTGAGTTGATACTTTGAAACCAGAACCATAATATCCTTGTTATGTTTCTTTGGAGAAATAATTTATACTTTTCACTTGCTCCCTGACTAGTGATCTGTATTATGCTGCTTTGGTTTAAATTTTAGAATTCAGTCTTAATGTACAGGGCATGCACATGCAGTCAGCTTCCTTGACTGTGGGTTACGCTCCTGTTGAGATGGGAAAGAATGAGATGTGAGCGTTAAAAAAGGGCATCTTCTGCATGAAAAGAAACATGTTTTCTGTCATTTTACTCTAGTTAACCATAAAATGTGGATGGTTCCACTCTTCTGGAGCACTGATTGATGTCAGTCTAGGCCACAATAGACATCTCTCCTCACTGGAAAACTTCCACACATTCTGACACAACTATAATGTCTGCTAATTTAAAAAAAAAAAAAGTTAGAGCTGGAGTGTGAATTTGACCTATAAAGTTTGCCTTAAATTTCCATTTAAGTAGAGTTTTGCCATTCATCTCAATGGGCCCAGGATTTCACTCCGTGTCTTTGTATCTGTACCTCCCACACATCACACTACTGGAGCTATATAAAAATGTTTTTAAAAAGTTTCCCCCAAAGTTGATAACTGTTGTTTTATGAATGTTAAAAATCAATACACTATCTTTGTTGTATGCTGACGCTGCAGGACCTCTGAGTGGGAATGGCAGGGGCAAAGTGCCAAGCTCTGAAGATGCCAATAACCAACATGACTGAATGAAATCTCCTCCTTACCCAGAATATACATTTTAAACTTGTTTTTACAACTCTGTCCTAGCTTATACTGCAGATCCCATCAGTGGTGCTGGAACTAGAGGTGCTATCATATCTCATAACATGAAGTAGTCATGACAAGCACCAAATAAAATACATGGTTTCCATCAGCAGCATCCCCCATTATAAAATTCTCCCAGTTAGTCCATGTAAGCAGACCACTGTGCTTCCCAGAGCTACACTAACTTCCATGGAGCTCTGCACAAGAGAAGGTCTGACCAGTTTTTACTGCCAACAGCATCAGTCTCAACCCCATTTCTCAGTTTCCTCTACTGGCCCTTTTTACATGCAATCATTGGTGTATAAAATAGTACCACACTTCCTTCCTTCAAATCCCTCCTAGCTGCCCCCCACACACATTTCTTTCATGTCACTTATAAGATACTTTGTTTTCTAAGTTATATGTGTTACAGAATCTTCAAGATGTGTACATGCTAAAAAATGAGGAATTACATGATCTTATTACTAGAGTATAAAACTTGTCATTATATTTCCCCCTTTTTAAAAAAAGTTTCAGTAATTGTGTCTAAAATCAGACTGTAAATTCTTTATCATGGGATCATATAATCTCTTAACATGCTTAGTGCATTTTTGGGTCCTGTACAGTATAATAGTAACATCTACTGGGGTATATAAGCCTTATCACCAGGGTAGCAACAGAGGTCCAATAAAATAAAGTAATTTCAATAGTGGACTGTGAATCAGAAAGGAATTATGAAAAATATTCATTTGCTGTAGTAAATTTTTAACAGAATATTTTTTCTTGCATCATCAGCATATAGTATCTACTGTACAAAAAGCTAATGCAAATAGAAAGGGCCCTTCATATCACACACTTCCCTCCCCTTCTTCTCATCCCAATGATGAATTAAAATGTGCCTGAGGAACTGGTAAGAAAGGATTCCCACATAAATCCCAACACAATCACTAGTGACCAGAGATTAAATGTTTCAAATGACAACATTTTCTATAGGACTTTCATATTGTGATTTATATAAAGAAGATATTTCTTCAACTACTCTTGGATTTTAAAAACAGTTAATATTAATTTATATCTAATGAAAATATCAGTGGAAGTTGAAAGCAGTCAATACTTTATAAGCTCAGCTGCCAAGTAACCAAGTAACACATCTCCCATAAGGCATAAAATAAGGCATGATAAAATTAGCATGGCGACAAAGTACAGTAATTCATCATGTTGAACAGGTAAAGAGGAGACCGCTAGTTATTTTCCTAGGTGAGATTTCTGCTGTCCTTGATTTCCACCTTAATCAACTAGGAGTCCCCTTGATTTCAATGGGACTAATCACAAAGTAAGGTGTTACTCCAATGTGAGTAAGGATGGAAGAATCTGGCCCTGTCTTATAATATTTCCTTCCAAATACATCTCCTAGGGAGTTACTCTGTGGCTTTAAAAAAATATCCGTTCATGGGTTCAAATTCAACATCCTGCTCTGCAAGCACCATAGACCCTAAACACAGGAGAACCACTGTAACTGCTGCAGAAGACAAGACATGCAACAGGCTATGGAGAGATCACAGAAGAACTTGTGTTTCTGTAACCCACACATCTAATGTAGTTCACTGTCCCATATAGTGGCACTTAGACCACTTACAGCAACAGGAAATTCTCCCTGTAGCATTGCAGAGAGAGGGAGGAATTTGGCCAATAAATCTGCAACTGTGCAGATCCACCATTTGGGAAAAACAACACTATGGGGCATCCTGGTTAGAGTGATATAAGATTCATCCCTTTGAGAACATGTGGGGCCTCCTGCAATGACCTTGATTGCACCTGGTATTAAGATGGGGCCAGAATTTGGTTATTATAACATCTTTACATAACTTCACAGAATTGTTACATTTTTTCATTCCTCCAAGAGTTGCTCACTCCTAATGGGGAAATTCCCAGCATACAAGCTGACACCACAGAGACAGTAAGGGTGCATCTACACAGCACCCTAAAGCCGAAATAAGAGACATAATTTGTGCTACACAAATTGTGTATCTTATTTCAATTCTATTTTGAAATAGCTTATTTTGAAATATGGCACATCTACACAGCGCCAAATTTCGAAATAATGCACTATTTTGAGACATCCCTAAACCCTCATGGGACAAAGGTTCCAGGGGTGCCGAAATAGTGCACCAGCACTAATGGCAGCTTATTAAGATGTGGGGTAGCTATTTTGGGATACCTCTGGTATCCTGAAATAGCCGCACTGTGTAGACGTACCCTAAGTGCCTAACATTGCTCTCACTGAAGTGAATGGTAAAACTCTGTCTACAGCGAAAGCAGAGAAGCCAATGCTGAGAGCTTTAGAAAATTTCATGTTACGTTTTTATTAAGACACTGACCACCTTTATATCTTTTATAATTGTAATTTTGTCACCTTTATCAATCATAATTAAGTAGTTTTTCAATTTATTACCAAAAAATCTTATTAACCGAAAAATCAAGATTTTAACTCATCAGCTAAATAAGACCTGAAATCCCTCTTCTTTTAGCAACAGGGATTACACTTTTAAATGCCTCTGGTATAGAACAACCAATAGATCCAGAGAAAGAGAGCCACTGAATCACTCCACATATGTATGCAGAATGTCTGCATGTACTGTTTACAAGAGTTGAGCTCAATTTTGATAGACACTAAGACTGTGGCTTTAATGGTTTTAATAGACTCAATCATTTCAGAGATGTTAAAATACATGCTATATTTAGGGATATTGAAAATTGTGGCTTGTTTGTTTTTAAATTAACCCCACAACCTTGTTTTGTGTCAGGTGATGAATACAGATTAGGTGACAAGTCAGTGATGTCATCTCACGAGTCCTGCTAACAATTCTTACAGAGAAATGGTATGCTTCCACTAATAGGGATGAATGTGGGAGGCAATATGGCCAACTATCAAGGCTTGTTCCCCAACTTCTTGATAGGCATTTTGGTATTCTTTGTCAGTGTGACTTCCCCAGCAATTGCTGGAGTGAGGGATGCTGCTACATCTCCAGTTTTAAAGTGGATTCCATTACACACATAGTTTACAGTTCGGTTCAATGGCTCTCAGCACACGCACTAGAAAAATTGTTCCAGTGCCCCTGACTTCCCCCAAACAAATTGCTGATTTCCATGTCATCCCTTTTTAAGTGATAATGTGGATGCTACATATGTAGCCTAAGCTCTTCCTCACTACAATAACATTGCTAATACAGGAGGCCCCCGACTTGTGACTGCCCGAGTTCCAACCCCCCCCGCACTTACAACCATTTTTGTAAGTGCGGAAAGGGCTGAAAACCCCCAATTTGTGTCCTCGGTCCGCATTTACACATGCGCACGGCGCCTATTGTAAATGAGGGTTCAAGTTACAACGCCCCCAACTTGCGACACTTCCCCCAGAACCAATCACAAGTTGGGGGTCTCCTGTAGCTATTGCTCTTCTGGCAGGTTGGGTTAAGGAGGAGAGAGTAAAGAGTTGTGCAGCCTTATCACTGATGACAGCATCAGGGTGTCAGGCTCTGAAAGAGACCACAAGGAAATGAAATGCATTCATGCTGAGTTAGAGAATACACAGGTAAACTCTAATCAATCCAGATAACTAAAGATTTTCTGTATACACTGGAGTTAAATAGACAGACTCACGCCTGTTTTGTTGGAGGTAGCATGCTAAAAACAGCAGTGTAGTCATGAACATTGCTGCATGGGCAGTGGCTTGAGTTAGCCACCCATTCTAAGCCCGCTTGACTCCCTGAGTCCACACTTGGGTGGCTAGCCCAAGCTCACAGGCATGTGGCACATCTACACTTCTATTTTTAGTGCACTAGCTAGAGTGATGCCAGCACAAGTCTATCTACCCAAGCAAGGAGGCATGCTCCCAGCTCCATTGTAGACGTACGCTTAACAGTTGACCAAAACTCAAAGTTAATCAAAAGCTCAGTTACAGTCCCCAAGATTACCTGTGTGCTGTTAAGGTACACAAGGCAAGAAGGAGATAAAGAGTGTCCTGAAGAGTTCTCTTGGCCTGATAAACACATGCAATCAGAATTTTCACTCAATTTAATAAAAACATTACTAATGACATGTCATAGGTGTTGAAATGATGCTCAATCTATGGTAACACCCCAATAGACAGAAAGATCTGATTATTATATTCCTATGTATTGGCTTTAAACAAAAGCACACTGTTGTCTATATAAAAAAGAAACTAATAATCATTACATGGCAAGGATTTCTAAACTTGTTAATACTTTCTAATTAAAAAATATGAAAATCAAATTGATGCATCAACACAAGCTTTCTGCACTTTAGTTTCTTTCAACTATTAAACTCCATAAGGTGTAGGCTAAGCTCAGAGCTTCTAAAATATGCTGCAGTAATGCTCTACAGGGGGACTCTGCAGGCTATAGCTTCCAGTTGTCTGAACCCCCAATTTTGCATGTACCTTCAGAACTAGAGATAAATGTATAAAGTTTTGGTTTATTTTTCAAGTTCTGAATATTTTAGGAATATGCCATACTTCAAAACGGGGGTTAATTTATAGTCTTTCTGCTAATTTTAAGTGGAATTTATCTCTGTGCAGATCCAGAGTCCAAAGGCCTATCAATGTACTATTAAATCACAAAAACGTATGCTTATCCTCTATATAGAGATGAATTTCACCAGCTCATTGATGCGGAGTTTGGGGTTCATTTAATCCAACACTTACAATCTGAATGGAGTTGTAGACAAATCTTATCAATCTGGAAGCCTTGTAAAATAAAATAAAATAAAATCTGTTCAAAAAAGTGTAATCAAAATTCCAAAAACGGGGGCTGGAGTAGTAATGATGACAAGAAAGGACGTTTTATGGCTATGAACACGTTTTAATCTGGACTAAATCAGTATTACAGCTCAGAACTTACCTGCATGCAAGTTAGGAAATTCTAAGTTAGCAAAATCTGTCCACTTGCACATTTATATTTTCTATTACTGTACCGTAAGTGGCAATAACTTCTCTGCATTATAACGTATGTATAAGATGGCTGAATTACTGTTGCTTTGGAAACCTACCTATATAACCATACCTATTTGTATATATAAAACTTTGTATTTAATTTCTTTATAAGGGGGTGGATGTTGAGGGAGAAAAGAAAACAGAACTTTTAGCACCCCTATTTCAATGTTCTCACATTTGTGGGTTCAAATACTTGATTATGTGATCACTGGAATAAGTGCAGATGTTTATTTCATAGCACAGACTTGGCATACTATACAAATCCAGCTAAGCACCGGCACATTGCTAATAAATGAGTAACTATCATGTACTGAGCAAGCAAAGCATGCAAGTTTTTATTCATTTCTAATCCAAATGTTTTCAAACTTGGCAGACTCTTCATTCTTCAGGGGACTATGAATGTGCCAAATTTTGAATATTTCAAGCAAAACTACGCCTTTTTGAATTATCCCAGAGAAAAAAGGAATGTAATAATATAGTGAAAAACATAATTTAAAAAACTGAAATGTAGCTGAATGGATTATCTTAAACCTTTTCTCACAAACTTTTCCTATAGGCTGAGAATAAACAAATTTCAGTCCAAGGAGTAGTTTATTCAAAAGAAAGCTGACTTTCTTTAAGACCCCCATCCTTGAATCTCATTTATGTTCTCTTTCAGACATGTTTGCATTTTAAAAATCACTGCTCAAATCACTGTTAAAACTACTTCCCAGCACCCTTTTTACAGTGATGGCACTCTATTTAGTTTTTTAATATGTTAGCTTTTATATTGCAAATTTGATGATGATTTCATTATTATTGATACACTTATTATTACTCAGGAATGTACCCTGATTTAGCTAAGGACTTCCGCATGTTTTTAACTTCAAACATGTGCTTACTTCCCATTGAAGTCAATGGGATTTCAACATATGCTTCAGTGCTTTCCCTACAGTTTTCTTTTTCTTTGTTAGTCTTTTGATGAGGTAGGGCTTTAACAAATATTTTATTAAAATGTATAAGCTGAATTGTAAAATAGAAATGCCTTCTATTCTATATATAATAGACATATCTGTAGTACCATTACCATGCTCCTATAATTACACTAGTAGGCTCTGAATAATCCCCCATTGTTGCCTTGGTTGTGCTTCTCACACCTGTTTGTTTGTATTCTTTTGTTGCTTTCCATCATATACTTGATTATAAGTGCTCTAGGGTGGGGTCCATCTTTTCCTCACATGGTTGCCAGTACCAACCTCATTGGCTTTCTGATCCTGACTGAGGCCTATAGATACAACTGCAATTCAAATAAAGAAAACAATACCCATAAAAAAACCTTAAAAACAACAATGTAGCACCTTAGAGACGAACCAAAAATATATATAGATAGTATCATGAGTTTTCATGGGCACAGCCCACTCCTTTAGATGACAAATAATACACAGAAACAATTCACAGAAAAATATCTTTAAACTTTTAACTCTCTCCTAGGGTTGCCAGGTGTCCGGTATTGTACCAGACAGTCCGGTATTTGCGCGTTCTGTCCAGTAAAAAAATCAGACAATACTGAACATGTGCAATGTCCGGTATTTTCTGATTTTTCCGGCTGCACACCAGACAGAAGCCTGGCGTGGGCGGGGGGAGCAGCTGGGAGTCCTAGCTGGGGAGGCGGGGCCGCAATTGCCGCCAGGAGCCCTCAGTTGGTTGAGTGTAAGGAGGAGGAGGAGGAGGAGGAGGAGGAGGAGGGAAGCCTCCTCCTCGCTCATGCGTCGCCGGGACCCTGCGCGGGACAGGCAGCACCCTGGGATCTGCAAGTGCCCGAATCAGTCCCGCTCACTGCCGGCCGATTTGCTCACCGCCCCTCCCTTCCCAGCCGGTTCTCCCCCACTTCCCCTCCTGATCTTCCCCAGCCAGTCCCCCTGCACCGCCCCCCAGCTCTGCTTCCCGCTGGCCCATTCCTCTTCCTGATCTCCCCTGGCCAGCGCCGCTGCACCCCTGCCCCTGCCAGCTCTGCTTCCCGCCCTCCCTTCCTCCAGCCTCCCCCTTCCTCCCGGCCAGCCTCACGGCCCCCGGCCCCCCACTATGCTTCCCGCCCCCCTTCCTCCCGGCCGGTCCCTCTCCCCCCGCCCATGATCAAGTGTGTCCAGTTTTTTTTGGGGGGGGGGGGGAGGGTCTACCTGGTAACCCTACTCCCTACTCATTAAAACACTGGTGCAAAAATAAAATATAGAGAACACTATGTTATAATATTCCCTATGTTCCTGGTTTAGAACACTTTTCTATTTAAAATTATTCCAAAATCAAATGTTTAAAGCTTAGATTGATTTTGATTTCTAACTGTTAGCTTATTTGAAAGAGGATTGCTCAAAGACAGTGTCAGGACTCAGCAAGATAAAAAGTAGCCCTATAATTGGGACTAGCCATAGTTAGAGGAAACTGTCACCTTAATTGTTATTAATTCCATTGTGATTGCACTTATACTGAGCTAGAGAAAGGAACGGGGGGGGGGGGGGAATTTATGGAATCAATTTACAAACAAACTGGAAGAAATGATCTTGAGTCTGACAGCAAATCTGACCTGAAGGCACTCTCATATACAAGTAAGTATGTAATGAGTGCTTTTTGAAAAGACAGTGATCTCAGTTTGTAGGTTACTTATCTCATGTCTCCAGTGTGTCCAGTAAGAGAGAGCCACTTGACTACACCCACAGATAGATGCATAATATCTGCACATTACTGTTCTCAAGACACACATTCAGAACAATTCCAAGAGCTTTCCTGAAACCAGACAGAGTTTCAAAATGGGGTCTCTAGTTTTGTACATGCAATTTTCCACCAACATGAATGTATATATGCCAATAAATTATGAACTACTAACAACATTCCTTACTGGAAAGTTATGTGCAGTTTAGTATGAATGATAACTTTTCTCTATATTTATAAACCACAAATCTATAGGTCAGTTAAACCGCAGAATTTATTCCCCATCTATAGAATTTTATAGGATGGTTAACAAACTTCTGATAAATTCTATAGGTTCATAAAGTAATTGGAATATTGGTTTCATCCCTATTCCATTCTATAGAACTTTCCCACACGGATAAGAAGGAAATTCAACCATTTGCATGTGCAAAATAGGGTGCACAGAATAGTATGTGCAAATCATAGTGCTCACAGACCTGTATGTTGGAGTCTGACCTAATATTTCCTTGAAAATTTGAACTTGTATAAAAAGAATCACCCTAGGCATCTCCAGGCTTGAAGTTTACAGTTATTCTGTACAATCAACCCAATTCAATAGTGTTTTTATGGAAGGAATGTAAAGAATTATGAACACTACTGAAATTAAAGGGTAAATTTAGGTAAGGAAAATATAATAATCTGAGTTGTAATTTGGCCAGGATTTGAAAGGAACTGAAGAGAATAGTTTCTTTCAATTGCTGGTTTAAGCTGTTTTATTCTGCAAAGGTTTCATATTCCATAATGGTCTTTTGCAGTAAATTATTAAACATTTTAAAGTAACAGACTATGGAAACAACAAAAGATGTACTAAGGTCTTTGTACTGCAAGCTGCATATTGTACCTTGATGTACTAAACTGGTCATACAGGTATGGTTTCTTCTAACCTTAAAAGGTGGGAAACTGAGCACTGACTGCCAGGAACAGTTAATAAACTCAGACTCAAAGGAAATACCTGGTTTTTACTAACAATAACAACAATTCTATCCCCATGTGCCACTTCCACAGTTGCAATCAGAAAATGTTCTCCAAGCTAACACATGGTTGGTCAGTAGCGGAAGGGTATTACTGTCAGGTATTTCTGTAAAAGGTCCTAAAGTCTGGAACTCAAATCCAGAGACACTCTATTTGGTCCCACAGAACCCAGATTTGCTGCCCTTCATGGCATTCTGTAAATATCAGCTAGAAGCTGAGCCTGAAACACTTACACACTTAGCTTCACATGAGTGGTCCAACTGAAGTAATCTAAATTATTCTTATGATTACAAATGCACTCTGTTGCTTCACCATGAGTGAATGCATTTATTTCAATGTATTTTTAAAACACCTTATGAGACTCTTCTTTGTATGAAATTAAGCATGTATGTAAAAGTTTGTAATATCAGGCCCAGGCTTTTCCTGAGGTCATCAGTGGGGACAATGGGACAGTCTTGGGAGGAAGGGCAGCAGTCAGCTGCCTTACCCATAAAATCATTCTCTCTCTTTCTGCAGTTTCCAGTTTCATTCACTACACGCCTTCTAACTTCTATACAAACAAAATAGGGGTTCTTCAGACAATAGTCTTCTTCACCCCCAGAGGAAGGCCCTATCCTGTGCAATGGATGAACCAGGGATCCTGTGAAAAAAATTGTATGTGATCATGTAAAGATCATATCATAATGTGCACACACAATGGAAACAATTTAAAGTTACACAGAGGCAACCTCAATGGGGCATTTCTTAACTTTAGAGCATTTGACTTCTAACATGGATATTTTTGTGTGTAATTTCCTTGGGTTTTTTTGTTTTTTTAATCATACTGATCTGATCCGCTCCCTACAATCCTGGCTTCCCTGGCCCACATTCCCTGTCCTCATTGGCTCCCAGTCTTCCTTCCTGTGTCCCTCAACCAATTTTAGTGCCTTCCCATTGGCTCCTTGTCCCAGTTTCCTTGCACAGCCAATCCTAGTGTTTCACATTCCTCAGTTGGTCAGACTTTGTCTTTCTCCCCCATATCTTTCCCTCACCCCACTGGTTTACAGTCGATATCCCTTACTGACTCCCAGTCCAAACCTCATTTCCTCTCTGGCTCCCAGTCAGTGTTTCCTCTAATTTTTTCCATTCAGTTGCAGATTTTTTCCATCCATGTGCAGAATAAATTTTTTATGTGCACCAAGGCATGTGTAAATGTACATCACCAGTAAAAATGAAAAACCCAGCTGTGGGCACTCTGCTAATCTGCTGGGCAGCATTTGACTCTCTCCTGAGAGGACACATAAGCGCACAGATTACAGGGAACGCTGGTCCCAGTTTTCCTTGCCCAAGTGGAGTCCCAATCTCCTCTACACCCAGCTTTCAGTCCTAATTTTTTGCCCAACCAGTCCTAGTTTCCCATTTTCCCTCACTGCCAGTCCCACTCTCCCACACCCTGACTGCTTGTCAGTGTCTACTTTTCTCCCCCACACCTCAGGTCCAGCTCTTGCATTCATGTCAGGTAGTTTCCTCCTGCATGCTGCCTGGATGGACCCACCAGAGGGGATGTCGACAGTACAAGAGTGACAGTGTCCTGGCTTTCAGTTCTTATATCTGGCCCCATCTGAGCTCACAGCAGCCCAGAAAAGAAAGTCCGACTTTGCACTTGGCAACAGCATGCCCAGTGTTGACTGAATCTTCAGAGGTTTTAGTTGCAAAGCTCTAGCAAGTCTCTTCTGAGGATGTGCAAAATGTAATTTTTCAAAGCCTTGGATCTTGGCCAAATTTGGGCAGATTTTCACAGGGACACATCATTGACTCAGAGGCTACCTCTTACAAATTTTACATCTCTCCTGGAAAGCATGGGAACACTAAAGCCATCTAAAGAAAAGATTATCAGAATTTAACATGAGCAAAACAACATATATTTACCTAGCCTTTTTCTCACAAGCAGCAGTTTAATTTTAGCCACAATAATTAAACAAAAATAAAAAACTAAAACACAATAAAACCACTTAGTTGAGGCAAACACGTTTCAGCCCAAACAGTACAGTTGAAAACAGGAAAGTGTAGAGAAACTTTAATATTAGGTGATATAAGACTGCCAGCCCCTCTTATAATACAGGTACTTATGTCCAGTGCCCATCTTAATCAGATTTTAGATGAGGGTAAAGAACTGCATGTAAAAAACAGATTTTATCATCTCTTTCCTCTCCTCTCCTCTCCCTCCCATCAGGTGGTTCCCACTATTCACCTATTCTCCCAGGAGATGTCGGCCACTCTCTTTCCATCTTCATCTGATTTTAAAAAAAGAAACTCAGTTTACTGCTGCTCCTTTCAGACTATCATTTTGGGTGCCAGAGGAAAGGGGGAACCATGTGGCCAGGTATACACTAAAGGGGAAAGTTGACTTAATAACATAGCTGGAGTCAGCATATCTTAATTTGTGTTTTTGCACCGTCCACACAACAGGAGGTCGATGGGAGCAAATGCTCCCATCGACTTCCCTTACTCCTGGTGAAGAGCAAGACTACCAGGGGACGCCCTCTCAGTTCAAATTAGCGGGTCTTCACTACACCAGCTAACTCGAACCCCGGAAGATTGACTGCAGCAACGTCAATCTTCCATGTAGTGTAGACATGGCCCCTGTGACCACACTATTTTATATTCTTAGGACTTGCTTTGGTTTCCTTCAACAACAATTAGAGGGACAGATCAGCTATTTCTGTGTTAAATTCTTTCACTTCACTGTTAAGAGTGCCTTCCAGTCCTGAAAATAATTGTTTTTGTCCCTTACTCCTGTTGTCACTCTCTGTTTGGCAGGCATTAAATTTTGTGGCATTTCTAGCACCTTGGGAGACAAAGTGTCTGTCTTTAGTTACTTGTCTATGCAGCACACTTGATGACAGAAGAAATACACAAAGGTTTGGGAAGAATTAAGAACGGCCACACTGGGTCGGACCAAAGGTCCATCTAGCTCGGTATCCTGTCTGCCGGCAGTAGCCAATACCAGATGCCCCAGAGGGAGGGATCACAACAGGTAATCCTCACGTGATCCCTCCCTTGTCACTCACTTCCAGAGAAACAGAGGCTAGGGATACCATTTCTATCCATCCCAGCTAATTTTTATTATCTAAACTGCCTGGCATAGAAGCAAAAGGGTTGTGTGCATATTTTTCGGTTTCTTTAAGTAAAACAGAGTTGTTGTTTTTTTAAATACAATTATGTTTTCTCTTAGTGGTAAGTTTTTGTTTTCAATTAGACTTTTAAGAATAATTTTTGCTCTAGCACTTGAGCAACCTTACTGAAATTAATAGAATTGGATGAATGTGAGGGCAAGCCTTAGCTTTTAAAGAATCTTCAAGGCTTATTCCAATTGGGGCAAACTGAGGGAAGGTTCAAGGAACATTATTAAGGGTCCAAAAGAAAACTATACCACTGTATAGGAAAGATAAAAAGTATGGTAAGAGACCATCTTGGCCTAACCAGGAGATCTTTCATGATCTAAAGATCAACAAGGAGTCATATAAAAAGTGGAAACTAGGTCAAATTATATAGGATGAATATAAGCAAACAACGTAAGTATGAAGGGGCAAGATTAGAAAGGTGAAGGCACAAATCAAGCTCAATCTAGCTAGAGACATAAAAGTAACAAGAAGACATTCTACAAATATATTAGATGCAAGAGGAAGATCAAGGACAGGGTAGGCTCATTGCTCAGTCAGAGGGAGAAACAACAATAGGAAACTTGGAAATGGCAGAGGTGCTTAATAACTTATTTGTTTCGGTTTTTGTCAAGAAGTTTGATGGTGATGAAACATAATGAATGCCAGTGGAAATGGGGTAGGTTTAGAAGTTGAAATAAAAAAATAACAAGTTAAAAATTACTGAGAAAAGTTAGATGTCTTCAAGTCACCAAGGCCTGATGAAATACAGCCTAGAATACTCAAGCTAGTAGAGGAGGTATCTGAGCCTTTTTCTATCATCTTTGAAAAGTCATGGAATTCGGGAGAGCTACCAGAAGACTGGAAAAGGGCAAATATAGTGCCCATCTATAAAAAAGGGAAATAAGAACAACCCAGGAAGCTACAGACCAGTCTGTTTAACTTCTGTGCCAGGGAAGATAATGGAGCAAGTAATTAAGGAATTTATCTGAAAACATCTGGAAGAAAATAAGGTGATAAGTAACAGCCAGCATGGATTTGTAAAGAACAAATCATGTCAAATCAAACCGATAACTTTCTTTGATAGGATATGAAGCATTGTGGATAGGGAGAAGCGGTGGATGTGGTATACCTAGACTTTAGTAAAGCATTTGATATGGTTTTATGTGACCTTCTTAGCAATAATCTAGGGAAATACAACCTAGATGGAGGTTATAAGGTGGGAGCATAACTGTCTGGATAACCATTCTCAGAGAGTAGTTCTTAATGGTCCACAATCATGCTGGAAGGGCAAAATGAGTGGGGTTCCACAGGGGTCTGCTCTGGGATTGGTTCTGTTCAATATCTTCATCAACAATTTAGATATTGGAAGAGAGAGTATGATTATTAAGTTTGCAGATGATACCAAGCTAAGAGGGGTTGCAACTGCTTTGGAGGATAGGGTCATAATTCAAAATGATCTGGACAAACTAGAGAAATTGTCTGAGGTAATAGGATGAAGTTTAATAAGGACAAATGCAAAGTGCACCACTTAGGAAGGAACAATCAGTTTCACACATACAAAATGGGAAGTGACTGTCTAGGAAGGGGTACTGCAAAAAGGGATCTAGGGGTCATAGTAGACCACAAGTTAAATATAAGTCAACAGTGTGGCACTGTTTCAAAAAAAGGAAACGTGATTCTGGGATGCATTAACAGGAGTGTTGTGAGAAAGACATAAGAAGTCATTCTTCCACGCTACTCTGCACTGATTAGGGCTCAATTCGAGTATTGTGTTCAGTTCTGGGCACCACATTTCAAGAAAGATGTGGAGAAACTGGAGAAGGTCCAGAAAAAAGCAACAAAAAATGATTAAAGGTCTAGAAAACATGAGCTATAAGGGAAGATTGAAAGAATTTGGCTTATTTAGTTTAGAAAAGAGAATACTGAAAGGGGACATGATAGCAGTTTTCAAGTACCTAAAAGGGTGTTACAAGGAAGAGGGAGAAAAATTGTTCTCTTTGGCCTCTGGTGATAGGACAAAAAGTAATGGGCTTAAATTTCAGCACGGGAGGTTTAGGCTGGACATCAGGAGAAACTTCCTAACTGTCAGGGTGATTAAACACTGAAATAAATTGCCTAGGGATGTTGTGGAATCTCCATCCCTGGAGATATTTAAGAGCTGGTTGGACACACATCTATCAGGGATGACCTAGACAGTACATGGTCCTGCCGTGAGGGCAGGGGACTGGACTCAATGATCTCTAGAGGTCCCTTTCAGTTTTAGTATTCTAGGATTCTATAAAGTTTTAAACTCTTTTATTAGTGATGTGTGTGTAATTAATGCTCAGTATTATAAGCAACATGTACATGGACTTGTATTCTCCAGAAGCAGTTCTTGTATTAACAATTCAGAGAGTAAATCTGTGCCACTGGTACAATTAATTATAGAGGGTCAGTGCTAAAACAGATAACATTGCCCCAACCTTTAATTTTGTCACTAGTTTTCACAGTTTTAAAGTGGGCTACACTTTTAATCTAACCGAGCTTTAGTAAATAAAGACTATTATTGTTTACATAATTTTATTTTGCAATAACTTTGTTTACAAAATGTATTATATTAGCAGAGCTAGTAATCTGAGGAATGGCCATTTTCAATATGCCTGCTCACACAAGTTATTTTATCGACTTCAATAGGATTATTTGTGTCAGAGTTGCAAAGACAGTTCAAAAACAATATGGAAGGATTTTGAGTAAATTGCAGGATGGACTGATTTAAATCAAGGTAATTTAAAATCAGTGATTTAAATCACAAATGGGAAAGCTTCAGTTTAAACCACTGATTTTCATCAGTCTTTCGTTTTGCACTAGTTGCTTTCTAAAGAAAAGTGCATTTCACATTGGTTGATAACTATTAAAATACATTGATTTATAACTAAAAAGAGCCTTTACATCTGGTTTGGTACATCTTTTCTGCCTACATGAGTGCACTGTAACTGTATATGTTTATTTAAGCAATTATATAAAGCTTAAGATTTTCAGATTCTTATTGAACATTTTTTAATATGTTAGAAAACACTTAATATGCTTATTTACTAGATAAGAAACGTTTTGTTCATGATTTGTGGACAAGGAAGGTTTGGTAAACATCTCTCATGTTTTGTCGCAAGCTCAGTACCTCTTCCAAACTTGGTATCTATAGATCCATGTGATTTTTTTTGTATAAATATATAAAAATATGCTGTTGTTACATTCTTTTGAACTCCTTGAAGTCACCTTTTTGCCATCCACTTTCCAACCTAATACTAAAATGAAAGGACTAAGTTCAAAGTAGATTAGTTTGTAACAAGAGCTACATGTTAACAACACTTAGTAGTAAATCAGATTTCATTAACATTGTATTTCACTTCTTTAACAAGAAGGGAAAACAAAAACAAACATTCCTGTTAAAACACTGCTTTTGTATTTGATGCTGCAGTAATTAAATCTGTTCAAAACACACAAAAAAAACCGAGTTGTAACGCTTGCTGATGTTGGTGCAATGCTCCAGAGAGAAACAATAATGCATTTTTTCATAACTTGATTTTAAGATATTACCTGACACTAAATTACTCCAAATCTCAGGTGGACCACAATGTTCCCTCTAAGCTGCCAGCTGCTGGGCAGCACAGCATCACAGGGGATTAATCAGCCCCACCTAATCAGAGGCTCAGGGCTCTGTGCACAGAACTGACTGACTGGGCGGGGCTGATTAATCACCTGGGAACACTGGGACCAGTATGGTTAATTTAGTATACCAGGTTTCACTGAATGTACACTACCTTTATCTGACTCCAGCTAACAGTGTTCTCTACAAAAACAACCAGTAGGCCTGTGACATCTTAGAAACTAGCAAAATATATATAGTATCATGAGTATTTTTGGGCCAAACCCACTTCTTCAGATGAGCTTGAGTGGAGAAAAAAATAACTACAGTATAGCTCTCAATATCAAATCTAAACTATCCTGACTTTGCTCTTCATTCTGAGCGAAATTACTATTTATACAAAACATGATTTATTCATCATAAAGGAAGATTAGTTCCACAATCAAAACAGATACTAATTTAAACCTCTCAAACTTGGGATACCACAGAACATATTCTGAAGCGATAATCCTGGCTATACACCTTGGCTGCGTCTAGACTGGCAAATTTTTCCACAAAAGCAGCTGCTTTTGCGGAAAAACTTGCCAGCTGTCTACACTGGCCACTTGAATTTGCGCAAGAACACTAATCCCGTTCAGGAAAAAGCCCTCTTGCGCAAATGCTTTTGCGCAAGAGGGCCAGTGTAGACAACTGAGAACCATTTTGTGCAAAAAAGCCCCCATGGCGAAAATGGCGATCGGGGCTTTCTTGCGCAAAACCGCGTCTAGATTGGCACGGATGCTTTTGCGCAAAAAGTGCTTTCACGTAAAAGCATCCATGCCAATCTAGATGCTCTTTTCCGCAAATGTTTTTAACGGAAGAACTTTTCCGTTAAAAGCATTTGCAGAAAATCATGCCAGTCTAGATGTAGCCTTTCAAACTAAAATATACTTAAAAATGCCTTCAAGCAAAGATGCCCCACCAAAGGAAAAGACTGTGAAGTAGAATGCGCTATAAATACCCTGAGAGAACCTGCTTCAATATAAACACCCACTGATTGCACAGCCCTGTCACCTCTCCTATACTGGAAACCATACAGAGTATCAACAAACAATTGCAATCCCTACTTAATTGAGACCACAACTCAAAATAAATCTTTCCTGAACCTGCTCTTCTAGCCTTCAAAGAACCCTCCAATCCCATCATCAGAAAAAGCTTTTCAGAGAGCACGATACGCTAAACTCAAAGGTGCACCAGATGCTGCCATAACAGATTTAAGTGCTTTCAGACATATCTTCACTGCAACAACAATCAATACCCTTCACAACACACCTTTTGAGATCCAAGAGTCCTAGTATCACAACATGTGCACACCTCACTAAATGCCCCAACAACAACTATGTGAGTGAACGTAGACAATCTCTATGCTGCAAAAGGAACTAGGTAAATCTTACTACATTTAGAAGGCAGATCCACAGTGGGGTAGGTCCAGGACCCGGCCCAAGCTACCAGGTCCCGGACCTACCCTGCTGCAGCTCTGGCTAGTTTAAATGTAGCAGGAGCCGAGCTACCTGTATGCCCGGCTCCTACTACAATTAAACTGCAGAGCCACAGCAGGGCTCCTTCTTGACTAATTGTGTACTCGATACAAATTGTATCGAGTACACAGTTAGTTAATTACCTGCTTCTTAACACCCGTAAAATGAACTCTAAGAAAATTGATAAAAGACAAAAATACTCTATCATCCATTGTCAAACAGCTCAGTGATTCTAAAAGCTTGTCTCTTCAAGCAGCAGAAGTTGATCAAATAAATATTACTTCACCCATCTTGTCTCTCTCCTATCAAGAAATCAAAAGGACAACAATGCCATTGGCTTCTGATTGCAGTGTTAATTGAAGAGACTCTGCACCCAGCACAATACAACCTAAAAGCACTGTTTAGGACCCAGCAGAGAGTAAATTAATTAAGAAGCTCAATTCCCTAAACAGTGATTACTTTTGAAAAGGTGTGTAAGTGCACTAAGTTTTATAAAAAATGGAGTTAAATCTAAAAGCACAAATACTGCCATGAAGGTCTTAAAATCTAAGAGCAAAAGAAGGAACAAAACAACATGATATAAACATTAAACTCAACACAGAAGTTTTACACGGGCTAAGCATTTGTGGAACAGCTAGATTTCTGAAGATTTTGTGGGGAAGCTGTGGTGCATGGAAACTGACAGGCAAATGGGGGAGTGAATGAAGGAGTGGCAAAGCATTGATGACACTGATGCATACCTGGGGAAACAATGTAAATACCAAAGTACTAACTCTTGAAGCAACACACAAAATCATCAGATTTTGTAATTACAACAATGGCCATTTTACTGCTGGATATAAAAATGTAAGGCTTCAACACCTGTAAGGAAGTATTCCTATTTTGATGGAATAGGCTCAGAGAGGTTAAAGCCCTGATCATACAAACATGTATATAAGTAACTTCAAGTAAGTGGTCCTGTGGCACCTTAGAGACTAACATATGATTGTGAACTGTAGGGGGTAAAGACCCACTTCATCAGATGAGCTGGAATGGAAATAACAGAATCCAAGGTATAAACAGCAAAAAAATTACCTGCTAATTGTAGGACCCGTGTTAATTAAGCTAATTAAGTGGGCTGGATGTGTCCAGCTTTTGATGTGAAGATGCAGATGTCAAAGGCAGGGGAAATGTTTTCCTGATTTCTCTCATGATTTAGATTATCCAAAAACCAGATTCTCAAGACTTTCTCAAAAGATGTACAGTAATTGAGAAATGTAAGCACTAAAATGCCTACAGAATACTCATTTTGTCCCATTTTAAGATTCAAACATGCTATATCTTCTCATGACTATCTTGGAATTGTTCAGGTTGTGTCTTAAGGTTAAAGAGAAAACTCATTTGCAGATCTAAAGGGGAATATATTCTCAGAACCATGACTTTCTAGGTTACATACTGAAAGCTGTCAATACTAGTTTTCCAAAGTACTGAATTGTTACATGCCATAACACTTCTGAAAATCTTTTATTTTGGGAGTTTAATTAATTTATACTTAAATTAGAGGGCCATATGGGCAGGCACTCATCACCATTTCCTCTTCCTCCTTTCAGGAGCTACCAAATGCAAACAACCAACCCAACCCCTAACAAAAGAAATGCTGGAAACATAATTAGTATATTAGCACTGTAAAACTAATTATTCCTACAACAAAACACTTTGTTTAAAAAGCTGATCCATTGTTTTGCAGATACAAAAACTGATAGACATGGGAGGATTTGCTTTTACTCGCAAATGTCAATAAATCTCAGTTTCACTATAGCACTTTAAAGACCATCTTGTTAGTCTTTAAAGGGCTACATAGTCCTGTTTTTTGTTTCAGCTAGACTAGATTAACCAGCTACATCTCTATTACGTTTATTAGGTGATGAGCTTTCGTGAGCCAGACCCACTTCCTCAGATCAAATTGTGGAAGAAAATAGGCATGACCATATATACCAAAGGGATACAATGAAAAAAAGTGAACACATATAAAAAGGACAAATCAAATTTCAGAACAGAGGGGGGATGGAGAGGGAGGTAAATGTCTGTGAGCTAATGATATTAGAGGTGATAATTGGGGAAGCTATCTTTGTAATGGGTAAGCTAATTAGCGTCTTTGTTAAGACCCCCCCCACCCCAGCATAAAGTCGTAAAGACCATTACAAAGATAGCTTCCCCAATTATCATCTCTAATATCATTAGTTCACAGACATTTACCTCCCCCCCATCCCCCTTCTGTTCTGAAATTTTATTTGTCCTTTTTATGTGTGTTCACTTTTTTTGATTGTATCCCTTTCATATATGTGGTCATGCCTATTTTCTTCCACAATTTGACCTGAGGAAGTGGGTCTGGCCCACGAAAGCTCATCACCTAATAAACCATCTTGTTAGTCTTTAAAATGCTACATAGTCCTGTTTTTTGTTTCAGCTAGACTAGACTAACATGGCTACATCTCTATTACAGTTTCACCATAGACACACAAACTGATGCCAAAATATTTCCAATAATTATGGATCAGCAAAACAAAATACCTCGAGAACTTATTTGAGTTTAAGGATATTTATTTTGACATGACATTGCCAATTTGCGTTTTAATTATTATAAAGTTTTAATTTTGTGAATCTCAGTAAGTCCTGTCATTTAGATAATTATTGCATGGCCAGGGATGTAAATATCTATTTCAAAGATTAACGAGTTAAACAGCATGTTTAAGAGGTTAACCATGGAGGGCTGAGATCCCAGAGACAGAAGCCCTACTCTGGCTGTCCAACCCCACCGCGGCCGGGGGTGGGGCCTTGCTCAGGTTGGCCTGGCTTCTCTCCAGTTGCCAGGAAGGCTAATGCTTACCAAGTAACCAGTTAGCCTTTTCCATTCCTGTGTGGAACCCGCCACGTTCCCAAGAAGAGGGAGCTGGAGCAATCTGCTTAGTGGGCGTGCTGAGAGGCATTTAACCGCTTCAAGGCAGTGGGAGCAGGAGCCTCCCCAACACCCCTAGCTACAGAACTTACACTTCCCTACAACTGTGAGCATTATGAACACACAGACCTGAATTCCGCCCGGGCTACACGCAGCAGCGCACAGCGCTAGTCACAGCCCAGCCTGCCTCGGAGCTACCCCCTAGCGCACTAGGAAGCAGCTGACAGGCGCCTGCCCAGCCCCTGGGGATCGGGCCTTACGGACCGCGCCAGCACCTAGAGACACCAAGCGCATCCCGTGCCCTTCCGCCCGAGCGCGCGCGGCGTCTGGGCTGGGCACGAGCCTGCTAGCGCTCGGGCCTCGCGCCTCTGGACATGGGGGGAGGTAGGGGAGAAGCTAGAGCTGAGCTGAGAAGGGGCGTGGCTAGAGCAGAACGAACACTAGTGGGCGCTGAGCCCCGCCCTGTAACCGTGGCGACGGGGTTACGCTTCTCGGAGGGACAAATCAGACTCCCGCGAGGCGGGGAACGCTCCTGCCCCCCCCCACCGCCCCGGGTGCCCCGTTTGCTGTGGGGTTTTTTCCCTGTGCTTTTCCGCTTGCCCTCGCCGCAGGGAACTCTGGGAGTTGTAGTTCCTTCGCCTTTCAAGCCCAGGCCTGGCTTCCGAGCTGCTTGCCGAAGCGGGAGGGAGGGGAGGGGCTTACACTTCCGCTCCCACAAGGCACGGCGCGCCCAGCGAAAGTGGGAGGGCGGGGCTGCTTTCTCACGTGACGGACGCGTCACTTCCGTAAACACGCCGGGGAACAGGTGAAGCAGGTCGTGCCGCGCAGGTAGGGCCCAGGGCGCACCATTGGGGGGCCGGAAAGAAGAGAGTCCGGACGTGGCCCGGCCCGGGCCCGGGCCCCTGACTGGGGATCGCCCTAGAGCGTCTGCTGCCCTGGGGAGCGGCCCCAGACTTCCCGGTGGCGCCGGAACCGCCTCCCTTCCCCCCCCCCCACCCTCACTATGCAGCCTCCTGGGTTTGGGGGCAGCTTGGCCGGGGGCCGGGATCCATTGAACCAAACTGCCAACGCTACATATACTGGAAACCATTTCGGAGGGGGTAGGGGGTGTGGGTGGGGGTGGGAGAGCAGCCGCCTCAGCACCCTTAGTTTCATCACCTATAGGGCTGACTCAAGACTTTTGAATTTAGGGTTGGAAAAATGACACCCTGTAAGAGGAGCAGGGCCTGTCCACGGGCAGTGTTATGTTGTCTCCCAGCACAATCACCCCAAAACACGCTGTAGCTTGCAGAACCACTAGCGCTGCTTGCGTGCCTTCTGAAGCCACCGTTTGTGTGATGGTTGGGCATACAGTACAAGCTCACAGGGACAGCCTGTTCCTTTAGTTAACATTAATTAAAAATAGTGAAATGAAACAGCAGGTTTCTGTTAGTACATTAAAGGTGTCATTGTTTGAAAGGGGCACCTCTGAAGAGAGATAAAAAAGAGACAACTAAGGGGGGAATATGATAGAGGTCTAAAAAATCATGACTGGATGGAAAAAGTGAATATGGAAAAGTTATTTACTTATTCCCACCCTGTAAGAACTAGAGGTCACCAAATGAAATTAAGAGGCAGCAGGTTTAAAACAAACAAAATGAAGCTTTTCTTCATTCAGTGCAGTGTCAATCTATGGAACTCCTTGCCTGAGGATGTTCTGAAGACTAGGACTTTAGTATGGTTCAAGAAAGAACTAGACACATTCATGGAGGCTAGGTCCAGCCATACTTAATAGCCAGAATAGGTAGAAATGATGGCCCTAGCATCTCTCAGATGCTGGGAACAGGTGATAGAACAGGGAATTATCAAGTAATCCCTCTCCTGTTCACTTCCTCTGGGGCACCTGGCATTAGCTACTGTTGGAAGACAGGATACTGGGCTAGATGAACCTTTGGTCTGACCCAGTATGGCCATTCTTATGTTAATTCTGAAAGTAGAGGTTCAGTTAGGCTCCTCCCTTCTAAATAAAGTAAGAGGGGGAAACTTTTTTGGGTCAGGGCTACTGTCCCCCAGAAAAAAGTCAATGGAGAGCTACACACAAATGAAAAGCCAAAAAAAAAAAAAAGACAAACCCCAATGACCTGGGACCCAAGAGAGGAGAAAAAGAATCCTCAGACATAGTCCCCAACTGAAATGCAGAAAAAAAACAAGACACACACTTACCTCACTCCTGTCATGCGTCAGTCCTACAGGCCAGATTAACTTTTCTAGGGGGCCATGGTTAATAGGTTTTGGGAAGCTCCCCTAGGCTCTACAGTGTGGCCAAAAATGAGGGGTACAGTGTGCAGAGAAGGTTTCTGGGGAGCAAGCTGTGGGGGTCACGACAGGGGGAAAGCTGTAGGGGCAGGCTGAGGGTGGGAGGGGTATGAGCAAGAAGTAGAGCACAGGAGCTGGCTGTGGGCACATACCTGACAAGCTCCTGGAGTGGGCACAGGTGGCTCCACCCCGCTGTACACTTCACTTGCAGGTACCACTCCCTCCCCCTGTCCCCTGCTCACATTGACTATTATTACCAGCCAGTGAGAGTGACAGTGGTGGAAACTGTAAACAAGCGCAGGGCCAAACTTCCTTGCACTGCTGTGTTGAGCCACTTCCCCTCCTCCCGGCCAGGCAGAGCCCATGCAATGGATACAGCCCACAGCTTGCCCTCATTCAGCCCGTGAGGCTCCCCCTTCCCACAGCAAGGAGCCCTTCATTAGTTCTTCAGCCATGCAGGGGGCACTAACACTTTGAGACTTGTCCTGGGAGTGGAATGCCAGAACCAGTTCATCCTTCTGTGTGTTGGGTGGCAGCAGCAGGGGGGCAGAGGTTCCGACCTATGGGCCATAGGTTTGCCATCCCTGAAATAAGGGCTTGCTCTGAGAAGGAAACAATGAACAGCAGCATCACCTAGTGGAACAGAGGAAAGTTTTGATGTAAAATGAAGGAGTACAGATATTTGAAATAGCAAAGATGTCTGGCATTTTCCTCTTCTGTTTTTCTCCATTGATAATAGAGCTGCTATAGTTGCATTATGAAGTAATGCTGTTTGTTATAATAGTTTTTATTTTCCTGCTACATTTAATATCAGCTTGTTTTCTGTATAATGCTTGTACTGCTACTCCTATGCAGAAAGCAAAACTAGGAAATCATTTGACATGTGGCAATTGAACAGGCTCATTACTTTTTTTTTCCAGTTTTCTTATGCTGATCCCACATGCTTTCAGTTTGAGCTTGATACTTCTTTAAAGTAGTCGTTCAGCAGTAACAGAATTAACTAATGAAAATTGAAAAGCATTTGTAGGGGCACTGGCTTTAACTAGTCAATTTCCAGGATGGGCCCTATACCAAACCCATTTCTACTGCTATAAAACACATAGTGAAGTGGTTTTTAAATATTTGGATACATAGAGATTTCTAGAGTATTAATGGATCGTACAATGTCTACTGCAATTCCTTCAGTCATCTCTTATCCTACTTAGACTATAATTGAGTAATAGTGGTTGAAACTGATTTCTAGTAGATTCCAGTTACACAACAGAAAATAAGTTAGTAGCTTAATTACTAGGGGAGGCTGTAGGAAGGTAAGACCTAGAATTGTCATTTTGATTCTTCAGCTGTTCATTCAGGCTTTGTCAACTTATCTTGAAAATTAATATTTTCCATTTTGGGTAAAGCAGTTTCATGAGAGGTTTAAAAACTAGACTCTTATACAATACATCCTGAGCATTAGTCCAGCTCTTTCTAATAAATAACTTGTTTGCCTCTTTTAATGTAAATTTAACTTTTTTTCCTTTCATAAGATAAGAAATTAGGCTGAGGGCAGTAGTTAACCAGTGGAAATGGAAGAAAGGAAAATCAAGAGGAGGAGCCCAAAATCATCCAATAGTCACCCTACTCAGGTTGCTAATGCCAAGAAAAATTCTGTGCCAGTCAGTAAAAGTACAGCATTTTCAAATCCTGCACCACAAGCAAATTCCCAAAGACCAAAGTTAAAAAGGTAAGCTCCTAATCATCCACGGTGGGAAAAGGAGAGACAGTTGGACTTACTGGCCTAAACATATTAGCTGAAGATTAAATAGTGATCTAATGGCTTTAGGCAAAGATGAATGGAGATGAGAACAAAAATCTTAAGCAATCTTCGTAGTACTTAGAACTCAGTATGGTACTGATAAGTTAAGTGTGGAGGTGCCACTATCAGCAGATGGGCAGAGTTTGCTGAATCTACTACAATAGATCATCTTTTTCCACTGCATTTAAGGAAAAATGATTCCCCTAGAAATATTTAATTATCCAAAATGCAGCAGGTACAACTCTAGAAAACTACAGTGGCTGCAGCTGGTATGAGAATGAGTATAATTGAATCATTGTGTACAGCTTAATGTTTTAAAATATACAGCATGATTATTCCTTATATGGGAATATATGGGGGGAAATAGTCATTTTTATTTTTTTATTGTTGTTAAATTTGACCTAATTTTTAAATATAAATCACTTCTGTGGTTGGCCAAGCTATTAGCTTTATGCGGCAATGGGAGGTCATATGGAAACTTATTGCAGTTTCTAAACTATAATAGTATTTGCAGGTTGTATTGAGCCCACAAAACTGTATATATGTCATAAGCTACTAATGGAATAGTTGAATAAAAAGATTACATTCACTTGAGTTTTCTCAACCCTTACATGCAAGTGCATTGTACGCATAACATTTAAAAATGTGTCAGTTTGGCTAACATTCATGCAGTTTTCCAAAAGAAAATAAAACTAATGACAAGTTATAAAACTTTAGTTAATTTAATATATATTAGAAATACCTATTACTATATTATTATCTGTTCCGTGAATATGATTGCCTTATTTACTTCCCCACCTAGGGGCTTAGTTTGATGCCAAGTAAAGTTCCAGAAGTTTGCTTTCTATAAAAAGTATTGGGGAAATCAAACTGTGTTTAAATGTTTTTTAAAAGGAAAACATGTGGGTTATCCTCTGCTTTCTAATGGTAATAATAAAGCAGATTTTTGGAGTTCTGCTTTGTATTATCAGGATAGTGGCTTTACAACTTGATCACTTCATATTTAGATCAGATTTGTGATCCATACTTTACTGGCACAGTTAAGATATGTACTTTCACTACAGTTGTCCTTTTAAGGCCCATTTCTAGGCTAGTCATTTCACTTCTTCAGCAGGAGCAAGAAGAGAAAGGTAGTCTCTTCTGTAAAATTAGATGTCTTTCATTTCCTCAGAGGAATCAAAGAAAAAGCCAAACCTCCAGGAGGGGAAGGAAAAGGGGCGGCGCAGGCAGCTCCAATACAGCACTCTTTTCTCACAGATGTGTCGGATGTTCAAGAGATGGAGAGGGGACTTCTGAGCCTTCTGAATGATTTCCACTCCGGCAAACTTCAAGCATTTGGTAAGTATGTAGATTTTCTTTGCCCAGTTAGATCTGTAAAAACAATAAGATACACATGAACCACCATGCCTCCAGGAATTCCTAATCCAGGAGCACCCATGGTATGGACCCTGGCAGAGGGAGGAAGAAGTGGTTCTGCATGCTGCCACTTCCCCTCCCCCTCAATTGTGGGGACATGCAACATGCTACTTCTGAGGCTTTTCCCCACAGTGGCAGGGGCAGTGCCTGGGAGTAGTGGGAAGCCATGTATACCCCTGGTAGTGGGCACCAACCTCCTATGCCCAGATCCTGCAGTGCCCTCCCTGGCCCGGAAAATTCTTTAATCCAGCATACCCTGTTTCAGATAAAGTCCCTTTTTGTAGTGCTTGTGTGCTAAGAAGGTTCTAGTTATCCTGGGTCATACAAATCAGTTTCTTGGCTTGTAGATTTAAAACACCAAGTTTACAACTACATTGCTTATGTTAGGCAGTATAAATATAACCAAGAAATAAGATGCCACCATGAAATGAAGTAATACATTCCTACAAACTAGGAAACAAATTCAAGCTGCAATTGTTAGTATTTAATTAAAATTACAAGGTTTAAAATGTTGTCTTATGCAGTAAGGACTGAATTTTGTTTTTGCCAGATTTACATTTTGCCAGAAACAAAGCTTCTGTACAGAACTATCTGTAACTGTTGTTTGAAATGTGATGCTATATTACCTGGTCAAGAGAGGATAGGAAAAATGGGTTGATAATTGGTTAGCTTCTTGAATCCAAGCATAGGTTATGCCTACTTCCTCACTTATGCCATCCCTTGGAGCAGCCTATGTCCGCAGGGGGCCTAAGGTCCCCCTGTGGACAAGGGCTGTGCTGACATCCCACCTGTCCCCTCTCCCTCTATGCTGCTGCCTCTACTCTAAGCTGGTACACTTTTAATATAGCTGGCTCTGAGCACCGGCTCCTGCCTTCCCCTCCTCCCCCTGCTGCCTTTGTGGGAGGCAGCAACGTGGGGGGGGGGGGGAATGTCACGTGGCTCCGTGGGAGCTGATACTCATGGAGAGCTGACTTGAAAGCCAGCTTCCCATGTGTACCACCTCCTGCCTGCCAACCTCAGGCTACTGTCTATCAGAGGCAGCAGCACTGGGGTGGGGGGGCAGGTAGCTCTGAAGGATCCAATGCTTGGGAGGAGCCAGGTTAAAAGCCTGATTCCATCTCTTCCCCCCTTGACACACTGCCTTTGTTACATTGGCAGCAAGGGTGGGAGTGTGTGTAGCCATTTGGATTAACAGATTAACCCAGGCTTATTGGTTAATCGTTTACATGACTATACACCAACATCCCTAATTTAAATCAATCCACCCTGCTATAGTCTGGTTAAATAGGAGGGATTTAAGCATGTCTGTGAGCCAGGTCTTGGAGAAGGAACCCAAGGAACAGCCAAATTTAGTCTGACGACACTTTGGCCAGGTCTACACTACACTCAGAAGGTCGGCTTAACGTACGCAACTCCAGCTACAAGGAGTCCTGTAGCACCTTATAGACTAACAGATGTATTGGAGCATAAGCTTTCGTGGGCAAAGATCCACTTCGTCAGATGCATGCAGTAGGTTACAGTAATAAACATGGAAAGAAAACGAGTCCTATGGAAGATAATTGGATTTGTTTATCTGATCTTTGCCTGCTTTTTCCCTCTACTATGAAAATCCATTTAAGATGTATGTGCTTAGGTGTTTCTTCTTACCTAATTGCCAGACTCTTACATAACAGCTTTACAACTTGTTTTTTTCAGGAAATGAGTGTTCCATAGAACAGATGGAACATGTGCGGGGGATGCAGGAGAAGCTAGCTCGTTTGAATTTGGAACTCTATGGGGAATTGGAAGAACTTCCTGAAGATAAAAGAAAACTTGCCAGTGATTCCAATTTGGATAGGCTACTATCAGATGTAAGTATATTGAAGACAAAGTCTGCTGCTTGAAGTTGCTTACAAAACTAGATCTGGGTTCAAGAACAGGATACAGTAGTCTTATTCATTCTATACAACTTGGAGACCCTCTTGTCTTTGGAATTTAGAGTTTAATGTGTTGAGAACAAAAACATGAGAAATGAGTCAAGATAGTTCCCATATCTCCCCAGCATTCTGCTTCCTCAGCATTGATTTTGGGGAAATACAAGTGCCTTGTCCATCTCTCTTATTCAGACTACTCCTTGTAGCACCAATACCAGTTGGTGCAGTTTAGAGCTGCCTTTAAAGTCCTGCAATCTGTATCAAAGCTTTGACCAATGGAAAGCCAACCTGAGCATCAGGGAGTTGAATCCTCTCCTCTGTGTTCTTCTCCTCTGTACTTTGCCGCACCTAGCAGATACTAGAGAGAGAATAATCTGGACTATATATTCTAAATGCATCCGTCTTTTCTCTCTCTAGTGCCTTCTTTGAGAACAGGAAAACTGTTAAATATCCAAAAAGCCTAATTTCATAAAACTTCCTAGTATAGAGCTACACTAGCTTGTACATTTCCAGTACCATCAAGAAGAGTTTGTCTAATTTTTTGCAACAGACCTAAATCTGAACTTGTAAATTTATAATTGTATTAATATGTTTGCTTGATTAATTATAACTACAGTGTTTTTTTCTGATACTTTGTCCATTTATATTGCAGCTGGAAGAACTGAATTCTTCTATGTATCCTTTTATTTAAATGTCATTTTAGGTAAACATTTTTGCAATAAAAAGTAGATCAAAACCAAAATTACACTTTTAAATTTCCAGAAAATGAATTTCTCGGGCTTCCTGTAGCTCAGGAGAATTCAAAGGATTTTAACAATGCTCCTTTTTTAAATTAATGGCTGTAGTATATTATGATTTTAGATCCCTCTAGCTTATAGATGGCTTTCCTGTAACACGCAAACTGTAGGTTGCGATAGATAGAACTACATAAAGCTTTGTGTGTAGGCTATTTCTTTAGAGTTGTATTCACTAACTATTTGTTTACACTTTGAAAGAAAAAGGTGTATCAGACATATCTAAAGTTGTCATAGCTGAAGTATCAAGTTTTAGACTGTAAATGTTGAGACACAAGATAGTTTAAGTCAGTTGAGTGCAAACCCATAGAACTTTGGGTAGAAATTCTGGAACAACTATGCCTAGTACTATGCCTCCTAAAGTGTTCAGGAGCAGAATTCTATCCTGCTGATACTAAAGAAAAAAAAACAGACTAACTGCTTTTCCCACACCACTTTTTAGGTCCACTGTCAAAGTAGGAAACTCCATCACAAAACTTAGAACATAGATGACTGAAATACGCAAAATACAAAAAAACCTGCAGCATTAACATTAAATGGCTAAGCATAACAATTGCAAATAACCAGTAGAATAACTTACATTTGTGTGTGTACATTACTTAAGTTGTCACTTCCATTTTTTTATGCCTCCTAACCATTGCAGAAGGATGGCCCAGTAGTTAGGGCACCGGGCTGGGACATGAAACGCACTGTTTAATTCCCTTCTCTTCTATTTACTTCCTCTGTGAAAGTCACTTAGGCTACATCTACACTACGAGTTTTCTCAGCCAAAAATATGCTAGAGGGACTCATTTGCATGAGTTGCAATCTTATTTGCATAATTTCTGCAGATCCGTTTTTGCGCTAGAGGTTTTTGCGCAGAAACAAGCAGTGTGAATGTTTCCTTTTTGCACAAAAACCCCTTTTTCCACAAGATCCTTATGCCCCCAAAAAAGGAAATATACTGATCTTGAGGAAAAAGAGTTTTTGCTCAAAAAGGAAACATTCACACTGCTTGTTTTTGCGCAAAAACCCCTAGCGCAAAAACGGATCGGCAGAAAATATGCAAATAAGTCCCTCATTTTCTCAGCAAAAAATATGCTAATGAGGGACTCATTTCCATATTTTCTGCTGATCCATTTTTGCACTAGGGGTTTTTGCTATACTTCTGTTAGCCTATAAGGTGCCACAAGACTCACCGCTTATGCAAATGAGCCCCTCATTAGCATATTTTTTGCTGAGAAAAATGAGGGACTCATTTGCATATTTTCTGCTGATCCGTTTTTGCTATACTTCTGTTAGTGTAAGGTGCCACAGGACTCACCGCTTATGCAAATGAGATTGTGACTCATGCAAATGAGTCCCTCATTAGCATATTTTTTGCTGAGAACTTGTAGTGTAGACGTAGCCTTTATCACTCAGTGCCTAACTTCCCTATCTGTAAAATAGGAATGATAACTTTCCTGTGTCTCGCACAGTCTTGTGATCATAAATTTATCCATGAATATAAAGTACTTAGATACTGCAGTAACAAGGGCCATATAAATGATAGATTAGAACTTTCCAAAATATTGTAGCAAACCAGAGGCCAAGTGTGAAATATTTCAGTCCCAAAGTTGTATGTGTTGGAATTTGAGTAGGACTTACTGGAAACCATTCTGCAACCTTAGGCTACATCTAGACTACATCCCTCTGTCGGCAGAGGGATGTAAAAGACGCGGTTCTTTTGAAAAATCCTGTAAACTTTTTTTTTTTTTTAAATACAGGTTTACAGGCTCTTTCGAAAAATCACCCCATTTTCGAAAGAACTGCATCTAGACTGTGGTTTCAATTTCAAAATGGCACTTTTTCGAAAGAGCGCCATTACGTGGTTATGCAAGTGAAGCACGGGATATTTAAATCCCGGCTTTATTTGCATCCCTCTGCCGACAGAGAGATGTAGTTTAGACACAGCCCCACTGATGCTAAGTGAAACCAGTCCCTCCTATAATATGTTGTACTATCTTACAGCATTTCCAGAAATTTGTGGCATACTCATTCCCACCCATGTCAAAAAAAGTGGTTTTAAGTGTCTATGCCTCATTGGGCTCTAGTTATATAAGAAACTAATCTGAGTTAGCACCTTTTAATATAAGGATAGAATTCTAATGAGGATTTTATATGTCCTCAAATTAATAGTGAATGGTCTGTATCCTAAGAAACTTGTTTAATACATTTTCTTATGTAAAGGCGCTGTGCCCTTCTAGATACCTTCACACTATTCTTTCAGTCTTCTCATTTAAGATTTGTTAATAGTCTCTAAATTTAAACATTTTTATGCAAGAATAATATGTATTTCATTTTTACTATTTGCATTTTATTAAAAATATTTGCATCAGGCTAGGTTATAATTGTACTAATACAGAGGATTCATTTATTGTTAAATTGGTGATAATGTGCTTAGCACTGAGAAGACTACTTATGATTCTTTTTTCTAATACTGACATGCAGCTTTGGCTTTGTGTATAATTGCGTGTTGATAATTCCACATATAACTCCACGTGATATTTTGTTTTTAAATCTCAAAACTATTATCCTCTATAAACATTAAATACCATTGTAATAGATAAGATAGTTACCTCTTATGTGTTGTTATAAGCAAACAGTTTCTTAACTCTTTGTTCCAGACAAAAGCTTCATTTAGCAGATGCACAAGATATCCCAAATACCTCCACCAGCTAAAAGTGTTGGTTTTTATTTGGATACCTCTCTGAGAAGTCATGTCTTTATTTTTCCACTGGAATCTAGAGTCTTACTCATTTGCCACAATAAAGAATTAAAGTGCAACTGCACGTGATTATTTTCACATATTCCTGTTAGCAGATTTGACCACTGCAATATATCAGGGTTGGAATCAATTGCAATGGTATGCTGCTATGCTTTGTAATTATTGCCTTATTTAATATGAAGTGCTGGGAAAAACTTGAAAGTACATGCTCAGTGTTGCCCATATGTCTACACACACATATATATATATATATGTTCACTATCATCACTCCATTTTTGACAAAACTAGCAGTGAAGGTTTTTTGTAGCTGCCTTCCTGCCTAGTATGTAGACAATCTGCACACTCTTCAGTGCGGTTTGTTCGCCATTAAATCGGTGCTTATTAATTTATTTTAATAAAGTAATTTAAAATGCTATACGATGTATTGAAAAGCTTAGTGTCTATTTAATTATGGTCAAAGAAAGGTTTTGTATGGTCTGAATTTTCACAAAGTCAATTTTTACCCTGTCAGGCCACTTTAAAGTTTCACCCAGTTAGAATTGGAATACTTATCATTTGCTTCTGGCAATTTTGAATTCTCAGCAATATATATACACTGATTCCATAATAAATCCATTCCACACTACTTTGCTTTCAATTCGTAACTTTTAATAAAGTCTCCATTACTGGGGTTAATGGATGTTCCTCATATTTAGTTATTTCAGGAGTGGGGAGAGTCTGCAACAACAGACACATGCCCAGTAACAAGAGGTCCGTTCCTAAAAAGTGCTTCTATTGGCAGGTTTTCTGGAGCACATATTACTATGTATATTTCAGTACTGAAGGTGATGCACTGATAGATTCATGGTTGACAAAACAGGACCTTAGCCAACAAGCACAATCTGTGTCTCAAATTGTTCCTTTCATACAATCAAGATGAACTGTTGTGCCTGCTTTTATCAGTGAGAGCCCAAATCCCATACGTATTGCTACATTTTTTGAATATGGAAAGGGAAAAGCTTTGTGTTTGTTCAAAGACTGATTATTTGATGGCTCAAAATGTCTACCAAGGCCTGTGGAAAATGCGCAATCAGTTGCACATTTGTTCTGTGTACTTGTTGAACGTTCATTCTGATTCCATTTTTTGAGTGCATTTGTTCAATAGCAAGAATAAAGTCTCTCCCCCTTCCCTTTTGGGTCTTCTGAGCTCTTGATCGATCCACATTACTAGTGACTGAGACAGAGGAGAAAAGGTTCAAATTCTGTGCAAGTCCCACTTGGAGAAGATTCCAGACACACACTGAAAAAATACAATTCTGTGCCTTGTGAGCTCTCACCTTTTTCTTTCTGAATCAATTGTAACTAAGTCTGATCCCCAGAGTGCTACACAGAAACTCCAACTCTTGGAGGAGGAGACTTTAAATACCATAATTCCATTAAAGGCAAGCCCAAGTCTTGCACCTTCAAAGTAAAGTAGTAGCATTCCCTGCCTTCTCCCACTTATATGCCCAAATCCCACATTACACCATCAGATTCCTAGTAAAGCCCTTACCCAAACTTCCCTTATTCCACTGTGATTTACTTCACAGTTCCCTTTGTCAGTGTGACTCTTTAGAATGTTTGCCAGTAAGGAAGATCCTTAACTCAGTCTCCTACTGGATGTCTTTTAGGGAGATTGTGAGCAAAATACTCTGCTTCCAAGACAATATATAGCGTATAGAGGAACTGGGAGCATAATGCACTCTGTCCACACTAGGAAAAGAAAGTGTACCCAAGTTTTTGTCAGGCTTTGGTCAGCTAATACCTGAACAGTTACAGTACAAAGGATTTGTAGTTTCAAAATTTTACAAGCTGAAGTGTAGCTGTTTTATATAGAAACTATTTTAAATCAGTCTTTGAATAATACGGGAATACTGCAGAAGCCCTGTGGAAATGGAATATACATATATTTAAAGGAAGCTGGTTGTGATATTTGGCTTATCTTTAACAGTTTCTTCAAACTGCAAGTAGGAACAAGATTTAGTAACAGGAATATAAGTATTTCATAAGGTGGTTGAAGTTACCTGAAGGAGTTGGTTCTTTACTTCATTTACATTTACTGTTATTTTGGGCAAGCTACAGTGTCAAAATAAGTTACGATCTCCTGGGCAAAATTCCAGATTGTGTAATTTGTGCCACAAATAACTTGCTAGCTCAGAATAAACTCTTACCAACCTATTACTGTTTAACTGTATAACTGCAGAATTAATGAACATTTTGATCAATAGTGGAGATTTGGGAAGCAACTTAAAAATATTCCACTCCTTTCCTCATGTCCCTTAGAGCATTATACTTCTGAAGCACACTGACTAGAGATAAGGTAGTTAGCTTTGCAGCATGGTAGGAACATGGTTAATAGGGGATATTGGGGGTCAGTATACAAATCTTATTTATATTCCATACTCTGCCACTGACTGGATTTGTGACTTAGGGAAGTTTCTTAATTTGTGGCCCAGTTTTTCAACCTTTATAATTAGAATAATCTTACCTAGTTCAACAAAAACTGTGCCCATCCAACAGTCCCCCCTCAGAATGATCTCCCTAGCTGAGAGATGCTGGCTTTTAGTCCTGATCCACTTGCAATATTGGTAGGTTGTCCCACTTTACACTACTATGGATTTATGGTGCTGTGTTGTGTCATAATTTGGTACAACTAGTACAGACTATGCTGTTCTCCGCTTGGCCTGCACTGCAGTGGGACATGCCAGTGCCATTCCCTGCTGTTTCAGAGTGTTGCATCCCCACTCTATAGTGGCAATACCACATGTGGGGGTCAAATGTCTGTTATAGAGGTAATGCAAGGAATGCCTCCGTGCCCATGTCACTACATAGTGTACAGGCAGCTGCAAGTTGCCAGTCTAGTAGGAGTGAGTCTACAATGAGATTTGCAGCTGTGCCACGTGTCCTTCCCCTTTAGGGGAGGGGCACATAAGGCAACTGCAGCCTGAGTCAGGCTCTGGCTGGGAGCCCAAGGTGTAGCTTGTTGTGCAGTTCCTATGGTGATGAGGGAGTAGTGACCCTCATCCAACGCAGCAGTAATTCCAGCTTCCACTGCAGCGCTCCAACAGCTTGCTCAGAAGGAAAAGCAAGACACAGCGTTTTAGAGGTAAAGCTTTCAATAGACTGTGAACTCTCTGTTCTACGTAAAAAGTGGCTTGCTTTGTATTTTAGTTTTATTTATGTTAATAGAAAGGGCATAAAAATTTAAAAACGAAATAAAAAATGAACAATATGTTTTTCTTAATTGCATATCTGGATTGTAGCAGAGGCAAGAGATCAGAACTTTGAGGGCAAGCCTCTGCCAGAGAAATTGTGATGGTTTTTTAAAAAATGAAAACTGGCACAGATAAAAATGCAAATGTAATTTGCAGGCAAGCAGGGTGAGGAGACAGGACATTTCAGCACACCTTTTATAGCACAATCTAAATATGGACCAAAGGACAGGACTATGCAGCACTTTAAAGACTAACAAGATGGTTTATTAGGTGATGAGCTTTTGAGGGCCAGACCCACTTCCTCAGATCAATATGTGGATCTCTATCACTAAATAGGGACCAAGTGCCTTCTCATCAGTGGCTATTCAGTAAAGATCGGATATAGATTCCATTAAGGGTGGGAGAAGGGAGACAAACAGTACTAGGCCCATAAACCAGAGGAAATCTGGTATCCTCACCCCAATATATCTCCTTGTTATCAGAGAGGGACCAAACACTGAATGGCCATAGAAAGTAAACTGCTTTTGCACAGAAAGAGCAGCTTTCCAGCTCATGCTTGAGATACAATGGTGGGCAGATGTGGAGGAAGCATGTACCACCACAACCCAACCTATACCAAGTAAATACTAGGTAAATATTTCAAGTCCAACATTAATTGTAAAGGTACAAGAGAATTGTACATAGGTAGACTAATTACTCAATTTATCATTTGGCGAGAATAATAGCGCAGATGCCCCCCTTTCTATACAGAAACCCCATGGAAATTGTAATTTGTAACCTAGAACAGTGTTTCTCACCCTTTTTTTTTTATAAAGTACCCCTTTAAAAAAATTATACCCCCAGTATCTACAGTTTTCAGACACACAAAACTTTTTTCTACCATTGTAACATTTCTTTAAACAACTTAATCGTAGCCGGGCAGGCAATGACATTTTTGGTGTAAAAAGTACAAAAATAATCAAGTGCTGTAAAACTTAACACAAAAATTCATTTTTCTCCAAATTTCAGTTGTGTTAACGTACCCTTCCCCCTCCCCCCGACTTCTCTCCAGTACCCCTACGGGTACTCTTACCACTGGTTGAGAAACACTGATCTAGAAGGTGCCCTCAAAAGAATAAGAGCCATGGGAGCCATAGTTCCTATGACAGAGGATAGACTGAAAGGCAGAACTGCCTTTGATAGCTTGGGTTTCTTGGGAAGTCTCCCATCTAAGTTGTTACTAACAAATCCCAATCTCAGTTATGAGATCTGATGCTCAAGCAACAGGCCTGCTTGTGTAAACAGTGATGCCCTTTTCCCAGTTGCCTCATCTAAACATAGGTAAGATTATAAGATGTAAGACGGACAGCAAGAGAATCTAAATACCCCATTTAACATAGGGGAAGCTGAGAGTAGGTGTCAGATCTGAATCTAAGTTTGCAGGCAACAGTTTGCATCCAACTCTACTAAGAATTAATTAGGTCAGTTCACATTGCTTGTATTCACTGAATTTCTAGGTGGCTCTAACCAAGCATCGCTGCAGCAATGACAACCACAGGTTATGTAATACCTCGTTCCCACACTGCTAAACAATTGCAACGAGGGAGCTCAGGACTTCTTGCAGGAAACCCATTGAAGTCCATCAGAGAGTTTTCCAGTAAAATTCAGACAACGTGGAGCTTGAACACAAGGTTCAGCACTTGGACACCTATTGTAAACAAATCATTAAACAAGCAGGTAAGGTACATTCGGGTAGTAGTCATTTTCATAGGCTTAACTATCATGAAATGCACATTGCCATATACCTTGAAATACCCCCAGGCACGCCTGGCATGCTCAGTGACAAGGAAAGACCTTGCAATATATGCCCTCATGCATGTTCATGTAAATTAGACCAGAAACAAACCTCACATTTCAAAATTACTAAATCAACATCTCTCTGTCTTAACTGCCACACCTTTATTTTCTTTGGTCATTGCACAGAAATGAGGTAGGAACTGTTATATCTCTGTACTGTTATTGGCACAGCAGGGCTGTGGCTTCTAGGAGCTACAACAACCCAAATAATAAAAATAAAAAACAAACTAGTTCCCTGAAGCAAAGCATTTTCTGCCATGATGTTTCACAGCAGTTACGCCTGTGAGGACCAAGGACTCGATTCATAGCAGTAACACTATGTCCATTAGCAAACATATCATTGGCTCTATAACTATAGTCAGGTACTATGGTATTGCACATCTTAATTTTTTTATTACAGATTTATACACTGAAATATTAATATTTTAAACAAATTTTATTTTTCCTTCAATCAAATCTGATACCATGCAGTAACTTGCCATGTAGACAAGCCCTGGGACTCAGGAGACCTAAATTCTTGTATTCCTACCACAGCTCCTACCACCGATCAGCTTTGTGACCATTCCTGCAGTGCCAAGCAGCATTACTCAAAGCGGCTGGTTGCTCTCTCACTGCCTTCACCCCCAGCAAAATCTCTCCATTCCCACTGGCTGGAAACCCATCCCCAATAAAACATCTCAGCTCCCCATCCCTGTACTGCTCCTACCCCAGTAAAACATCTCCGTTCCCATTGGTTGGTTTCCAGCAAATAGGAGCTGAGAGATTTTGCTGAGGGTGGGGGCAGTGAGAGAGTCAGAGAGAGCAGCCAGCCGTTTTGAGTAATGCTGCTGGGTGCTGCAGGAATGGACTGCTGGCCAGACTGAAAGGCTTGGTGGGCCACATCTGGCCCATGGGCCCACCCCACCTTAAGCAAAGAATCAGGAATGAAACAGGCAAGGAGAGATGAAGTGGCTTGACCAAGGTCACAAAGCTGATCAGTGGCAGGAGCTGTTGTAGGAATACAAAAATTTAGGTCTCCTGAGTCCCATGGCTTGTCTACATGGCAAGTTACTGCATGGAAAGCCAAGTTATGAATCTACAACTTACCACTCAATGTCCCCTGTAGTCACTGCTGCAACACAATGCAAGTCCTAGAGGGTGTGGCTAGGGAGTGGTACTACTACTACTACTACGGCTAAGTGTAGTGTGCGAAGCAGCCACACTCCAGGACTTCCACTGGATTGTAGCAGTATCCCTGCAGGACAAGACATGAGTGCAAGCTGGTGTGCTATAGTTTCACACTGTGGCTTGCCTTGAAGTGCCTTGCCATGTAGATAAGCCCAGTTCATAGGTGATGGAATTAGAAGTTCTGGGGGTGCTGCAGCACTTCCAGGCTTGATGTTTTCCCCCATTATATGCAGCAGCATTTACAGTTTGGTTTAATGGCTGTCACTACACAAATTGTTCCAGCCTCCCTCCCCCCTCAAAAAGGGAGATAGAAAATAGGACAGAGATATCTTGTTGCCTCCATATAAAACCATGGTGCACCCACATCTTGAATACTGCATACAGATGTGGTTGCCTCATCTCAAAAACAATATATTGGCATTGGAAAAGGTTCAGAAAAGGGCAACAAAAATGATTAGGGGTTTGGAATGGGTCCCATATGAAGAGATTAAAAAGACTTGGACTTTTCAGCTTAGAAAAGAGAAGACTAAGGGGAGATGAGATAGAGGTCTATAAAATCATGATACGTGTGGGGAAAAAAGTGAATAAAGAAAAGTTTACTTATTCCCACAGTGTAAGAACTAGGGGTCACCAAATGAAATGTATAGGCAGCAGATTTAAAAACGAACAAAAGGAAGCTTTTCTTCACTCAGCGCACAGTCAACCTGTGGAACTCCTTGTCAGAGGATGCTGTGAAGACCAGGAATTTAACAGGGTTCAAAAAAGAACTAGAGAGATTCATGGAGGTTAGCCTGCTGGAGCTCTTGTACATTTCAAAGACGGAATGCAGAAGTGCCTATTGACTAGTCAAGTAGATGATGGAAATTCCATCGACTACTCGAGCAGTAAATTAATCACTAGTTAACATCCCTAGTAGGAATGGTATCCCTAGCCTCTGTTTGTCTGGAAATGGATGACAGGAGAGGGATCACGTGATTACCTATTGTGTTCCCTACCTCTGGGGCATCTGGTATTGGCCACTGTTGGAAGACAGGATACTGGGCTAAATGGTCCTTTGGTCTGACCCAGTATGGCTGTTCTTATGTTCAGGGCTCGACAAATCATGTAATCTACTTGCCCGGGGCGAGTAGATTACAAGCCAGCACAGCCGGTGCCGTGCGATCTGCGCATGCGCAGTTTGCAGAACCACGCGGCTGGTGAGCGGGGCTTGCCACCGCTTGGTGAGCCCTGCTTATGTTCACCCTGCCCCAGTTTAATTTCTATCTACTAGGGTCACACCATCTCTCTAAGCATTATTATATATGCATCAATCATACAGGGTGGTCTGTACAGCATACTGATCTAAATATGGAAATACTCCGTTTCCTTTCAGCTCTTTGAGGAAAGAGCTAGTCTCATAAGCCACTGGTTTGATCTGTGGACAGACAAGCAGCGAAAACAATTCCTCCACACAATATTGATGAGATGCAGTAAATCACAACTGAAGTAAGTTTATTATAAGGGCTAGCTTAGTGTTGTCTTTCCAAACGGGTATGTATGAATATGAATGTCATGTAAGACACGCAGCAAACCAATTCTGCAGTAAGATTAGGCCCAGCAGGGAAAGGGAGGAATCCCTGTCACCTCACAGAATCCCAGGGAAGTCCATGTGTGTTTAACATCAGTGCAGATGTCTTCCCAGTTGGATCCAAATGGGACCTGAAATTTTATCTTGCATTTTTAAGAGGATCCCATCAGTTTGACTTAATAAGCACCCTGTCAGTTTCATAAGACTTAATATCAAAATTGTATGAGAGACTGTATAGATATTTATCTAGTGCAGGCCTGAGGATCTAGATTCTTCATCCTTTCCCCTTTTCCCTGCATCAGTAGGGAAATGAGAAAACTGGTCAGGATCTGACCAGTTCTGAACCAGAAAATGTTCTGGACTACGGGAGGTCGATATTGTCTAGCAGCATTACCAACACTTTCACTACTTACTGTGCTGTCAGAGGACATTGAAGGATAAATTAGAGCTAAATAACACAGAGCTAAGACTGGTGGCTGTAAACAAGCTTTATGGGACCACATGAAATTTGGGCACACCCACGAAAAGTGGACATCTGGCTAACTAAAATAATTCTAGACGAAGGATGTGTTCCGGACCAGAGTGTTCTGGACTGGAGAGGTTCAATTTGTATTATATATTATTGGCCAAGCACTGTCCATGTGGGTCAGTGCCATGTAGAATGTGGAGCAGACAAGGTTCCTTGCCCCAATCTAGAAGTTGGATCTTGCAATTTATTGAGTAATGTAATTGTTTTCCTGTGCAGACACTTACAGAAGTCAGCATGGTTCCATGTGCGCAAAACCGCCTTCTCTATGTTATATATTACAGAGTCAAGTCCTAAAGATTTAAGTTGGCAAAGTACATAACACACCGAGTTCCCACTACAATTCCAAATGGGAGAAAAGGCTGATCTGCATCTCACAGGATGAGATCTCAGTCAGCTCTTGTAAGCAAAAGGCCTAATCACGACATCCCTTAAACACACACCTGTAGACCCTCTGACTTCTATTGGTTGAGAGGGGTAGCCAAGTTAGTCTGTAACTGGAAAAACAAACTATGAATAGACAGCACCTTAAAGACTTCTATTTGTTTGTGTTTGAGTAAGGGTTGGCGGAGTTGTTTCCTGGCCATGTGTTTATTAAAAATGAGAGAGATTTTCCCATCCAAACATGGACTGATTTGTGAATTCCTCACACAGGTCCAGGATAATACAATTGTCTAATAGCTTCTTTATTGACAAGGATAATCTTTTAGTAACTCAGTAGGTGAGAAGTTTAACATTAATAGAAAATGGCTATTGAAGATACAGTACAAAGGCTCAACTCTTTCCAGTCTTCTGGAGAAGAATAAAACCAACCCCAGTGATATAAAAGTGCCTGGAATGCACATAATGGTCCTGCTGAAATGTCCACAATCTTGGCATTGTTGTTTTGTAAAATATTTTAGATCACTAGTTACAGTGAAATGCTCCTCCTTGCATAAAAGTCTAGATTAGCCCTCAAAATGTTGCATTATCACCGAGAAGCTACCACACTATCAATAGAGAAAAGGCCAACTAATTAGACTTACACACACCTTTAATCCCTTCCCAATGAGTCACAAAGCACTTTGCAAATGATATGCTCATAGTAATCACTTCACTCCTGACACAATTCATCAGAGATTTCAGGCTTTCTGAAGGAAAAGCAACAAGGTGACAGAACAGAATTTCAGCAGGTTTTTAACCAAGGGGGGTGGGGGGGGCGGTGTCCCAGTGCTAATGGCTGAATATCTGTCTTTTCACAGGTTTACCCAAAACTGGCTTGGAGAGAGGATTCCAGTAACCAAAGTAGATTTTACCAAAATGCTGCCACGTTTCATTTCTCTACACATCTTTTCCTCTCTCAGCCCTAGGGAGCTGTGTGCAGCTGCTCAAGTCAACTGGCACTGGAAGTTTATAACTGAACAGGTCTGTTCATTGTGGACCTGGGCCCATTCCCATGACCATCAAGAAAAATTCTTATGGATGTTAAAAAAAAACCTTTAAAAAAATGAGTGGTTCTATAGCACCTTAGAGACTAACCAAAAATAGAGATACTATCATGAGATATCTAAAGAAGTGGGTTGTGCCCACAAAAGCTCATGATACTATCTATATTTTTTTTGTCAGTCTCTAAGGTGCTACAGGACCACTCATTTTTTAAAGTTATTTTAAGTTAGAGACTAACACAGCTACCCCTATGAGACTTTATGGATGTTGACAGGAACAGGACCTGTAATTGGACAGTTATAGTGCTTTTAAGTAGCACTACATGCATTAAATGGGAAATCTGGAACTGCATGTTATAAATAGCATAATATGCCAAAGCAATTTCCTATCTTGTACAGCAATTACATGAAATGCTTCAAGAGGTTGAGCACTTATGTATCTAGCATACCTTCCACAATTGAAAAAACTTCTGTACCAGAATTTTCAACTTTCACACACTTTACAAAATAACCCTTTAAACTTTGCTTTACTTAATTTATTATAACAGATAAATTGTTGGAACCAGATTTATCTAACCCCTCCAAAAACATCTCAATTACAAAAAGTATACTACACATAAAGGCGTTTGTATTTTCTTTGGTCAGAAGCTAATTCTAATTCTACCATTTCACCTTGCTGCTTTGCCTCTGCACTTAACCCTGTTGTGACATGGTCTTTAGCTGCACACATCAAGCAACTGAACACAAAATGTAATTTAGATCTATGTAGTCAGCCGGATGTCCTAAAATCTTTAATTTATAGAGATTGCTGTGGACTATATGGATACAGAAAAACCCAGATCTTGCATTAACAATTATGCTACCATTTGTTATGATCTGTCTAAATATAGTGTATATTATAGGCACAATACTGTGTTTATAAAAATTAAAATGAAATATTGATCTTCAGAAGCTGCTTGTAGTTTTACAACAATAGCATCCTCTCTCTCTTCCCCAATCCTCTTAAGTCAAATATGATAATCAAGGTGACAATACCTTTATTTGCAGATTTCCATATATAGAAGAATTTTAAAATGAAGCCTCCTTCCCTGCTCTTTAAAAATAAACAAAACCAAAGTAAATGCATCTCATTGAATTCACTGACATTATCTGATTATTCACCTTCAGGAACCACATCTGTCTCTGCATATAAGGAAACATTGCAGCCAGCTATTTGAGATGGAAGGATCATGTCTTTTTATTTGGGTAAAAGCACCTACCATATGCCTAGGCACTTCATAAAAAACAAAATCTCACTTAACTTATTTATGGAGGTCACATGTTTCATTTACACTCAGATACTACAGTGATTGGTGGCAGTATGGAACCCAAAGATTTATTAAATTGAAAGCTTTTTGTCCTCAAGCACAGCTTACTGTCTCCCTTTTACTGCCTTCTTGTCTTAAGGACTGCTTATGGATGCCAAAATGTGTGAAGTTTGGATGGTTCCTGCCATACACTCCAGCAGATAATGAATATAGTGGATTATATATATAATCCCTTTCCGCCCTAAACTGGCTTTTCCTTAAGCGCCAGCTCTTCACCTGTCTCCCTCTCTGCCTTCTGCTGCTGTGGACGCCTTAACTGTGCAATAATGGAGAGAGGGGCACAGACAGATTCCATTACTCATGTGCATGTATGTGTGGGGAGGGGGGAGCAGGGAGTGACTGAAAAAAAACTGAGCACCGCTGGCCTAAATGAATCTCTAATGCAGAAATTCAGAATTTAATGTGAAACTGAATTAAAAAATGCTATCTGTGTGCATGGCTGCAGATTTAATGACACTTTGTGATCTGAAGTAAAAACAAATCATATGGTTTAACTACTAATTTGTGTAAGATGTTCAGTGTTATAGCTAGTCAAGGTCCAGGTGATGCATTTTAAAAACAGCCTGTCCTGTATATTGATTTAAAGAGATGAATACAGTCCAATTTTCAGTAAAGCATCAGTAGGAAATAAGTGTAGCTGACCACCCAACATTGTTTTGTTGTTTCATGATAAAGATAAGCCCCCCCCATCCTAAAATTCACATATGGATGGAAAGCTGCATCTGTACAGAATATAATTAACATCAGCGGCAGTCTACAAGGAGTGCCAGGCTGCTCATGCACAATGAATTGCAGGTGTGACCTAGGTGATATTTTCTTTTCCTAAAGACTGCTGGAGAGATTCTCTCATGTCCATTGGCATTATGGGGCCAAAGGACAAAGTTGAATAAAGAATTTTAGATTTTTATTTGTAATTACAAATGTGTTACAATATGATGTGATTAATTCTACAAATGACCATTGAATTTAGAATTATATTTTTTCTCATGGAATTACATCTTGAGAAAAATCAGGATTTGAAGCTCTGAACTGATTTATTTCTATAGATGGTGCTGGACAGCATCAAACCTGGGGTGATTCCTATGTTGTATGAACATTGTGGAATGACATTGGAAAGCCTCCTTTTTTATGTAGAAAAGGCTCTGGATGGTCGAAAAGCAAAGAGTATTGGGATTTTTAGCAATGGAGACTCCAGGGAGATCAATTTACTTCAAGGTAGGGCAAGAAAAAAAAAAAAAACTGAAAACATATCAATGCCACATTACACTTAGGTATTCCAAAAAGGGGAACAGCATGACACTGAAAAGTTGATCGAGCTAGTAAACTGGGCACTGATCCAATTGTAATTTGTTTCTGGCAGGTGGACCTCTGTACCTTCCGTTGTAGTCAACAGGACTTGCCACAGGAATAGGGGGCTGCTTGCATGTAAAAGCTTGCAGGATCAAGGGCTTGGTAACTAGTTAACTTCCAGGGAGAAAATATGATGAAAAGAAGGTAGAGTCATCAAAAAGGAGACTAGACATATGATGCCAGTCCATAATAGCTCAAAATCTGACTAGGAGGTTAAATAAGGGAATAAAGGAAGATGAGAAAGAAACAAGGAGACACAGAAGGAGCAAAGAAAAAAGTAATAGCCAGAGAGAGGAACACATGGTACATGGAAAATAAATTTAGAGAAGGGAGAGAGAGAAGGCACTAAAGAATTGGAAGACAAGAAATCTCTCATCTTTGAAAGTTAGTACATTGCCCTGAAGACAGATTTAGGGGAAGAGTGTTAAGTCCTGAGAAGAGAAGTAATGATATGAATATAGGAGGGATGAATTTTGAGCAGAATTAAAATCCTCATGGAAATTTTCTTTCATTGACTTATGTAAATGGTTTTCAGGCTGCAGAATCAGTATTAAGAACATTCTGAGTCCTGAAGTGAGAGAATTTTGGGAGAAGCTAAGTGGTTGCGTCATCTCTCCAGAAGGTGGCGGCCAGGTGGACATCTTTGTGCCTCTAGCAGCATCAGGTCAGTTTTGTTTGACCTTCAGTCATGACGGAGAATCTCCCACTCCATTGTCTCCCTGTTCACTGCTGAGTAAGGCTTGTTGAAATTCATGTCAGCAGAAAAATCAGGTTTACAATATAGTGACGATTTTTACTTTGGTGAAAAATCTGAGCGCCTGAAAAGTTATGGGATTTGTAGTTTGGCCTTGCCTCTTGTTCCAATTGTCTGTGGGCCCAGCTCCAGAGCTAGACAACATCACTCATGATCCACCACAAGTATGGGCATCTGCTGTGCAAGGGGGATGATTGTAGTGCATCATGGGACATAGTCCAGCCAAGAAGCCTGGCTTACAGAGGAGGACAGAGTTTAATGACAAACCAAGCTAAAACATTACTTTTCAATTTGGTTTCATAAACCACGTTTTTCAGATTAGAAATCTTTGACTGTCTGAATGTTTTTGCTTTCTGCAGAAAAAGCCAAAGTTTCCCACAGGGTGAGTACCGTACCTAGCACAGTGGGGTCCTGCTCCATGACAATCTCCTATTGCTATGATAATAACTCGGCACACTCATTAATTAGAAAGCAGACTAGTTTCACACAGCTGCTGAGCTCTGTGAAGAGGGTGATGTATTCTATTGCTCTCATTACTTTCAATTACATCAGTCTATTTGCAAGATATTGAAGGCTGATCTTGGCAAGGTGCTGACCTAGTCCAAGGACTGCTCAGCACCCACATCTCCCATTTGCTCAGCCTTGCACAGTCATCCCCTAGTTGGCATCAAGCAGATCGCTACAAGAAATAGAGAGTTCCACTCCTATTGTGTTTTCTTGGAAAGAATAAGATGCAAAGACCCTCAAAGCTCGTACATCTTTATTTCACACTCTTCTTCTCAGAGATCCCACAAACTCACAATGTATATCTCCTCATTGACATTAGAGCGAAACTGGAGTTATTTTTCCTTATTAGAGATCTCCTGCCAAAATCAATTTTTCTAGTTTCATGCCCATGCTAGTGGATGTGATTGTTTCGTCAGTGTCATTTTGTTAAGACAGATAGTGCATCTTTCACGTCATCGGTAAACGTAGCAGAGTTTTCAGAATTATAATATGATAAAACCAGAGAAAGTCTTGCTGAATAACAAATACATGAAATTTTCTTCCAGACTCAAAAAAAAGTTTAGACTCCTTTTGGTCTCAGAATAATTAGAGCAGCATGGAGGAAAAAAATTGGGTAGTGAACTGTATTGACTGCAATATTTTAGTGATGTAAATAGTTTAGAGGTTTATGAACTAGAAAAGAAAATGCAACTTTGCAGAGGCAGTGAGGGAAGTCCTTTCCAAGCTGACTCATCTAACTGGTGTGCTCTTCAGAACCCCCACAGGAATTGCCACGGGATCTTTTCAGCACAGTAAGTACAGAAAGTTACTAAATTGATTTATAAAGGGAGTTAGGTGTCACGTTATTGGATTTAAAAGGTCATTGCTGCACCCATGGGGGGGGGGGTGCACCAAAAGTCTATACAAAGGGGGCTGTGTGAGGTGTCACATGAAAGCTTATGTTCTACTGATTCTGTATATGCTATTCATGTACTTGTATAGTATCTGTATGTGGAGTTATAAATATGTACTCTGTGTTGATGCTGGAAAATTCTCTGTGTGGGACAGAGCAATAGGCAAAGAATGTTCAGCCCCCTTTGTATAGACTTTTGGGGCACCCCCCCCCCATGGGTGCAGCATGACCTTTAAAATCCAATAACGTGACACTAGGTGACACATCTGGTATTTGGCCACATTTTACATGACTTGGAGAAACAGTCATTTCCAAATAAGAGAAAAATAGTTTATTCACATCTTTAAAATAAAGGCAATTATTTTTGCCCATAAAGAATGTACAAATTATTTGATAAAAAGCAAAATAAAATTATTCTAAATCTGCTTCTGGAAAATGAGGGGTAGAAGTAGGGTGTGTAGAGGAAGGATGCTGGTATTTGACCAATTTTAAATGCCTACGATGGTTTTACTAAAGATTCAGTGTGATACTATAAAATCAAATTACAGATTTACATGATAGCAGCCTTCACATATTTGAAGGGCTGCCATAAAAAGATGGAGAAACTTGTTCTCTTCCCTCTCAGGCATAACAAAAGGCAGTGGGTTCAAATTACAGCATTGCAAATTTAGACAATTACAAGAAAAAGCTTCCCAACTGCAAGAACAGTAGAACATGGAATAGACCATCTACAAATGTTGTGAAAATTCCTTCATGGGAGGTTTTCAAAAAGAGGCTAGATAGCCATCCATTTTGGATGGGTTTACCACAAATAATCCTGCATTTTGGCAGGGGGCTAGACTAGATGAACTTTGCTATCAGCTTCTATTATTCTACAGGTTCGTAGCTTTGGCTACTTTATTCTATCATATTTTTAAAATTTCATTTCAGGAACAGCTTAGGACCATTTGATATTATACAACGTGTCTGTCAGATTAACACAATGAAGATCAGAAAGGTCAAAGTCTAGGCGTCATCTTAAACAAAGCAGACATTCAACTGTTCCTGGGAGAATTAAAAATTCTGTAAATATTTTAAAATCCTGCCTATTTTATTTGTCAAAATAACAGAATATAATCATGCCAGTTTCAATTTTGGTAATTTATTTCAAAATACCCATCAGCAAGTATGTCTGTAACTATACAGATACCAAAAAAGATTCAGGCAATGTTTTTTGACAAATTCCTTATGAGTTAATACAGAATGTTGAGTAATCCATTTAAGCTACAATACAGAAACACATTTCCCTCACCCCTCAGAAGCCATGAAAAGGCTTGGGGAGAGTCAGTGGTAATAGAGAAGCTGAGAGAGAAGGAAGGAACCTGGGAGTGTACTTGCAGGATTGTTGGGTGTGAGTGGGAGAAGTATGGAACAGCTTCTTCTGCTGGGGGAGGAAAGGGACTGTTAGGGAATTGGGGAGCCTCTTTCATGCAGACCCCGGCTGATCCAGAACCACTCCCAGTCAGGTACATCTGTCCTGCATCCCCTATACCGCCGCCATCTTCACGTAGCCCGGGAATCTTCTACCCACCTTTTTCCCATGCAGCCCTGGAGCCCCGCCCCATTCAGTAACTGACTCAGGGCTATCACCCACTAGCTCCTGAGCCTGCCCTGCACCAGCGCTTCTGAACTTGCACCTCTGTGCACTCCATTCTAACCTCGCTCCACGGGCAAGATACTGTGATGAATGAAACTGGCTGCTAGCTGTTGCTGGAGGTCAGCGGGCTGTTCTGGTGCCACAGCAGCCTCTGGTAGGTGAAAGGCAGAACTGCAGGACTTCTTGGGCAGAATGTATATTCTGTGGAAGAAAATCTGCGCTAGACATGAACTCTGCCTTTGCACAGTGGCTCTCAGTTCTCCAGGAGTAAAAGAATGTACAGTCTTGTTTCCTTGAACACAGTAGGAATCAAACAGGAGATAGCTTCTTTAATCATGGTTCCAAGGCTTTCAGATAGTACTCTGCTCAAATGCTCATGCTCTCAGACTTTGCCCCCACACAATCTAATCATGCTAACTGAGCTTTTTTTTTTACTCCCTTTGTGTTTTTGCTGCTTCTCTCTGGCACACAGCTCTAGAAAATCAATACCCCAGCTCCTGCTTTATTATATCAGTATCTAGGGAACCCCTGGGGCTACATGGTTCAACTTCCACCCAAGCCTTGCCATGTGCCTGACTTTTGGATCTTATTGTTTCTGTTAATTATTCCATAAAAGAGCTTGATCGTTTCTTACATTTATACTAAACAAAGGGCAATGGTTACATCTACCAGTTTCAGTGAGGTTTTATACTAAAACACAGTATAAAAATATCAGTCCTTAGTGACTGGCTGGGAAAACAGAAAGATGGACCTCCTATCTCCACCTACTTCACTGAAGTAAAACTACAGATATGGCTCAGACTGACAGAGCTCCTGGAAGAGACACTGAAATCTGTCAGGAAGCAGATGAAACCATATTTAAGTGAGCTGCAGAAGAACATTAGTGGCAGGATTATTGGTAAGACGTGTCATTTTTTCCTATTTTAACACTTATAAAATAAGTACCCTCTCAAAAACAGCAAGAAATACTTGAAATCTCTGCCCGCCCCTCCACGGGTCATGGAACCATCACAACTCAAAGTTGTTTTCTGCCCCAATCTCTGTATTTAGACAATAATATTTAAAGTTGTCATAGGTCTGAGATTTTCCTATACTGGCATAATGCCAAGCAAATGACTCTGCTTGACTGAGATCTCAGGCTGAGTTTGTGTGGCTGGCAGTGGCAAGTAAAGAATATATTTTTAAATCCAGAAAGTGAGCACATTGCTGTTGTGTGATTGACACACAAATGTGGAACTTGGTAAAGTCATGTCTAGAGTGCTTTTTTCAGATCAGACACACACTTTGCCGTGGTCTACACTGGATTTGTCTTTGCAATGTTTGTGGCACTGGTGCAGCCACATCACTGTAGGTACACTGATGGCTAAAAACCACAGTGTGGACAAAGCCTTGAAAGTTCCCTTTTGTTATGGATGCCCAACAAAATGTCACCTGACTAGAGTATAGGGACTTGTTAGAAGCTACCAAGCAAGCTTACCATAACCATTTAAAGGACTAATTTACAGTTAATCTTGTATTTTCAGGTCAGTTTATGTTTGGTATGATGAGCAGTGCCAAAGTACATACTAATCAAGAAACAGCCCAGAAGTTCACTGATGAATTAGCTGAGCTTTCAAAAAGAAGCTATGTAAGTAAGATTGTTCGGTTTTAATAATTGAAGTGGTATTCAGGGTTCTAGAACCTACGAGAGAAGAGGCAATTCTTAATTTAGTCTTAAGTGAAGTGCAGGATCTGGTCCAAGATGAGAATATAGCTGGACTTCTTGGAGATATACCATAATATAATCGGGCCCATATGCAGAAGGGCACAAAGGGTGCAAAGGTCTCCAAAGTAAGACCAACATTATTCATAAATAATCTGGAGTCAGGGGTAATCAGTGAGGTGGCAAAATTTGCAGATACTACCAAACTGCTTTAAATAGTTAAGTCCAAAACAGACTGTGAAGAGCTTTGAAAAGATCTCACAAAACTAGATGACTAGGCAACAAAACGGCAAATGAATTGCAATAGAGAATGTGACGGAATATCTTATTGCCTCTATATAAATCCTCGGTACACCCACATCTTGACAGCTGCGTGCAGATGTGGTCACCTCAAAAAAGATAGCTTGGCATTGGAAAAAGTTCAGAAAAGGGCAACAAAAAGGACTACAGGTTTGGAACTGTTGCCCAATGAGGAAAGACAGACTTTAATAAGACAGACTTTTCACCTTAGAAAAGAGAAGACTAAGGTGGGGGGGATAGGATAGGATAGAAGTCTGTAAAAGCATGACTGGTGTGGAGAAAGTAAATAAGAAAAAAGTTATTTACTTGTTTCCATAACACAAGAACTAAGGGCCACCAAATAACATTAATAGGTAGCAGATTTAAAACAAACAAAAGGAAATTTTTTTCATACATAATAGAGCTTGTGGAATTCCTTGACAGAGGATGTTGTGAAGACCATGACTAACAGGGTTTAAAAAAAGAACTAGATAAATTCACAGAGACACCATTTCTCCCCCTCTTTCCTGGGGTCAGGCGGGGGAAGGGAGAGACACTAACTAGGCATGTAGTTAGATAGCAGTTGAACAGGCATATGGTCACATTTCAAGAGTGAAAACACCATTATGTGCATTGGACTTGCACATGTGTACAAGGAAGAGGTAGAGAGAAAAATTATCGATAAACTTCAGTAGGTCAAATTGCAATGGTGCAAGCAGGTATAATGTTCCGACCCCTTTTCATTGTTGTCTGGTCCTCCTTTAGCCACAGGCTTTTTATTGTAAAGCTGTGTAAAGAACCTCGGCTAACTTACTCTCCATGTTCTGATTATAGGATAAACTTCAGAAGGACACTGCAGACAAACGAACTAGATGTGCCTGGGAGCTCCTGAGAAGTGAGAAGAACTATGTGCACATGCTGGAAACTGTGAGGGATGTTTACGTTATACCACTAAAAGCAGCATTAGGATCAAATCGAGCCATCCTAAGTCATGCTAATGTTCACATCATCTTCTCGGATATCTTGGATGCCTTACAACTCAATAGGTATGTTCTATAAGCTGCATTTTAAATTTACTAAGTGTTTTAAATATTTTGGGTTAAACAAAAACCAAATCTTTGGTTATCACCATCTGTTGCATCTGTGAATGTTCTCTGATGGAGAAAGATTGTCCAGTACATGACACGAAACTCCTGACTGAAGGACAGGACTTGATTAGCAGTCATCTGTCCAATCTTGCTTATATGACTGACTTTTCAGACAGATGCTTTTGGAAAGCAATGGTATTGCTAATTACTGACCTTACCTGTGAATGGAGGTACATAACATATGGCTTTGCAGAATATGACCAAACTATTAACATGAACAATTAAAACTGTTTTGGTAAAATGATGGTAGATTTTACACTCTGAATGCCACAAAAGTATACAATCATATCTGACTAGCGATAGATAAAAAAAATGCTCAACCCTGTGAGAAAGCACAGTACTAAGATAAAAAGGGATATACATTGTGGAGGCAGCATAGTCCAGAGAACAAGATACTTGAATAAAAGTCGGAAGTCGAGGGGACATTCCCAGCTCTGTCACAGACTCATTGTGTGATCTTGTGTGATACTCGCTTATCACTGCTTCTGTTTCCCCATATTTCTCAAATTGGAAGCCATATTTATCATGTATGAAAAGGCTTTGAGAGCTATAAATAAAGCATGCTTTGTAAGTGCTAGGTATTTATCAGTCTGAGAGTGATAGTAATATGCAGATGAAAAACTGGCATCTTGTTCTAATCTACAAATATCCCTTTGAAGTTTTAATATACTTGAAGTGTCAGATATAATGAAGGCTCTGATCCTGCAATCATATCTGAATGGGGCAGATCCTGAATCTATAGAGAGCCCCCTCTGAAATCAGAAAAGCTATGCACTGGCAAAGGAGTTCACAGCATACATCTGATTGAGCCCCTCCCTAAGTCATGATTCTGCAAACTAAACTCCAGATCTCAAAGTTCATAGCTCAAAGCTCATAGTTCAAACCTAGTGGGTCAGAGTTGGACACCCCAAACTTTAGATCTGGATTCTGAATCCTAAACTTCAAGAATGTCTTTACTGCAGTCTTGATTCTGCTTACATTAGACATATGAAGGTGAGATCAGAATCAGATCCATGTTTTTGCTTCAGGCCCAACTCTAGTAAAAAAAAAAGATTTAAAAAAAATCATTTCAGTGACAACTGTTGCATGTCTACAAACAGAAAGGAAGAGACAATAGAAAGGAAGAGACAATAGTGAAATAAGAAACATGATTTGGAATAGATTGCAAGGAAAACTATGAGTTGAATAAACACTGTTATATAATAAAAGACATCAAAAGAATGTAAGCTAGAGCTTTGGTTACTGAAAAAGAGTTAAAAGGTCAATTTTTTAAACCTCTGGATAAATAAAATCTGTAAGAACTCAAAGCTGAGGTAAAAAACCAGCTAAAATACTCAACCCTCCCATAGGAGCATATCTGTCAAACATCTGAGAAGATGTAGGTATTAAGTAAAAAATAAAGGAATAGTACCAAAGAAAGCGCCATTAACCTAGATTAAAAGTGTTCAGACTGATGCAAGAAGTACAGCTTTTAATAATGATTTTATAAGTGTAAGCCAGGAATTTAGATCTGATTAATCTTACAAATTAAAAACTTATGTTTATTTTCCTTGCAAGTTGTGTACACATTTCCCATTCCCCCAGTTTAAAAAAAAATGTTGCAATTCAGATGATTAAAAATAGGCCCCGGGCCAATATTACACAACAGTTTAACGTCATTTGTGCTATGGGAGCTCCTTGGAACGGGGGGGGGAGAGGGGAAATCAGTACCTGAGAAAAGAGATTCTGTCAAAAAAAAAATACATGCATTTGCTTATGCAAAACTTTGGAGAGCCTAAAAGAGATAAGCATTGTAAATCTTTCAAGGCAGTAACAAAAGGTTGATTTTATAAGCAACCCAAATGTTTAATTGTTTAAATAAGAACTTATATTTAGTGTATGTCATCAGAAGGATCCCAAGGCACTTTATGAAAAATATAGAAATCACATCACATCACTTTTCACTGCCAGCTCTGGGATGAAAACATGGCGAATTTATAACAGCTTACTATTAACTCTCAACAGCAGAATAGAACAATAAGAAAATTGTACCCAGTTAAAATTAGAGTGGGATTTTTTTTAAACACTTGAAAGAATGTAGTTAAACAATAATTTGTCCAAGAAACTATAGAATGATATCTTTATTTCAAATATAGGAATTTTTTAAATGACCTAACTGAAAGAATTCAAGAATGGAGTCCAACCCAGTGCTTGGGTGAACTATTCACTCAGTTTGGCCAGCAGCTTCAAACATACACAAACTTCTTCAACAACTAAACTATCATTCTGAAAACCATTGATACGGTAAGTACTCCATGACTATGAAAACACGTCAGATGCCAGTCTAATGTTCATTTATTTCACTGGAAACACAAGCTAATATTCACACTTAGTTGAACAGAAGAAGAATTATGTTTCATAGATTAAGTTTCTTTCCATGGAATCCATTCCAATATTCATATTCTTTGCATGTTGAAATATAAAGAATTCTAACACTCAGAAAAATATCAGACTACAGAAACTATGAAAAATGAAGAGGATGATTGTCTTAGACTTAGCCACTGCTTCTTTGAAGCCTCTATAGGGTTAAGTTTGCCTGAATAAATGTGCCATTTAACACCTCTCATGGATGTACATAAATTATCAAGTTTTAGAAATGCCCATGCACTCAATTTGTATGAACAGATACCCTAATCTAATGCATATACAAAGAGGAGTTTGTTTGCAAACCTAGCTTTTGTAGTATGTTTGTGCAAATCCTCATTGTTCATATGCATTCAAGTATTTGTGCCAAAACTGAAAGCGCTCTCTTGCTATATATATATATATATATATATACACATATATACACACACACACACACACACACGGCCCACAACATTTTGGCACCTGAGGCGGGGAACTCAAATGACGCCCCCATGCCACCTTTTCTCCTGACTGCCTGTTATGTCTCTTGTGCCCCCCTTCCTCCAGCACAGCACTCCACCATCTCTGTGCATCTAGAGCAGAGAGAATACATATGCACTAGCAGCAGACAATTTTCTACACTCTGGCAGGGCCGCCCTGAGCCATTCGTGTGTCCCGGGCCCCAGGCGCACAGCGCCCCCCGCCCCCAGCACGTTTGCGGCCCCGCCCCCAGGCGCCCAGCGCATGCGCAGCCCCGCCTACAATGGGGCGCCCCGGGCAATAGCCCGGTTGGCGTGTACCTTGGGCCGGCTCTGCACTCTGGGTCCTAATGGTGCCCCCCCTCCACCACAGTCTGGCACCTGAGGCAGCCACCTCAGTTCACCTCATGGTAAGTCCAGCCCTGCGCGCGCGCACACACACACACACGCACGTGCACACGCACACAATGTCTTCCAACTAAATAATCATCCCGCTTTCAAAGCATATTGTGCATGCAGAGAGATGACATCTTAATAGCTACCAGTTTTCTTGTTTAGTCCTGCTATAAATCTACGAAGTAACATTTAGAAATTGTCCATAATTCCAGCACAACTGATGCTAGAGTTTAAAGAGACACAATGTTGCCAGAGCTAACGTGACACCATTTATGCCCCTTTTTCATTTTAATTGGTGCCATTAAACTTAAAAAAGATCCTTCACGATGATTACTACTGCACCATTGATCTCCAACTCTAGGCTTGGTGATAAAATCCAGGGAACAAGGTTTGCTTTAGGGATGTGAAAGTATAACCATGTAAACGGTGAACTGATGAGCCTGGGCTCACTGGTTAACATTCATGGTTACATGCTGGCTCCTGGTAGGCGCAGGCAGCTGGTGTAAAAGCTGGTTTCTGGGGAGCCACCTGCCACCCAACACGACTCCCAGCATGTACCAGCTTTTGGGGAGCTGCCTGCCATCTCGCAATACTACCTCTGATTCAGAGGCAGCAGTGCAGGGAGGCAGCAGGGAGCTGGTATGCACAGAGAGCAGCTTAAAACCTGGCTCCCTGCACTGTTGCTACTTATACAGAGTCAGCAGGTCAGGGCAAAAGGTGGGAGCTGTTACGCGCAGAGAGCCAACTAGAAAGCCAGCTCCCTGCATGCAACGGCTCCTAGGGAACTGACTGCCGCTCCACATGTAACTGCTATAATTTTCAGCAATTACATGGTTACTTACACACATTTTAACATCCCTAGTTTGCATTAATGTAGATGCCAGAGTATGTGGCACACTGTTACCTTGCGAGTAGTAAAACTTTGGCTCAGAGAGCCATGCTCATCAAGTTCATGATCCTTATTTCCTCCTGCCAAGGAGGCAGATTTGTGCTCGCTTGCTCTTTGAGGTTTAGAAAGTCGTCCAGCCTAAGAACAGAGATTTCAACACTGTCACATTTCCTTTCTGGTGGGTTGATAGCAGCCAATCAAATGACAAAATATACTTGGGGGTGGTGGTGGTAGAAATGTATATTTACTCCTCTTGTTGGATCACATACCCCCTTTAAAGGATACTTTTGTACAAAGTCCTATTACAGCTGGGAATGTAAAAGTCTTCATAAAATTATTTTAATGACAGTATAAAAAAACCTCCATTAGGCTGGTCTCTAACAATCAAGTTATACTGATGGTAAAACTTCTTTCATAGTACAGGGAGACCATTCCTTTATTCCGTGCCTTCTTGAAAAGACACGATAGGACTGCTGTTACTAACATGATGAGGTAAGGGGCTGTGCTATTCACACTGTGACAGAGCATAAAGTCAGAATTCTGGGCTTTGGATCAATCCATTGTGAGCATCCCAACCTCCTAACTCAATTTAAAAAGCAGTATAAACAATTAAGTGTGTCAATGAAATCTTAGTGCAAATACATTAGTCATGGGAGGTGTATGAGTTGGCCCATAGTGCAATATCTGTTCAGTTGTAATTCTTGTAGGACTAAACAGATCCAGTATTCGTGACATTTTCCAGGCTCTTTCCTCTTACTTTCCTCATGGGTTCTCTACCAAAGTGTAAGGGCGTGAGCACACACAATGAAGAAGTTTGTCAGACGGGACTGGTCAGATTTTTAAAGAAAAGGATTCTGACTTTGCATCAGTGTCATAGTGGAACATTAGCAATTGCTGTGTTATTTCTTGCAGTAGAGAGCCAGACATGTTAAGTCTTATTTGATTAGCAGATTTCTCAAACCAGTAGGCAGACTCCTCATGTGTACATGTTTGGCACACTGCTTCAAGCTGATACTTGATCCACAACACTCTCAGTACAGGCAGGTCAGCCAAAGAAGGGTTTTCCAGTGCGTGTATCCTGTAAGTGTCATGCTAAACTAGTCCCCATTAGAAGTCATGCTGTATAACTTACAATACATACATCAGGTTCCTAGCTAATGCATGCATTATATCTCTGAAATGTAGGCTACAGGAACTGCTGCTGTGTCCTTATAAAAGATTTGAAGAGTACCTTAACCTTCTTTATGCTCTGAGACTGTACACTCCTCCAGAACATGCGGACCGGGAAGATTTGACTTCTGCAATAAAGATGATGAAACAATACAAGGAATACATAAATCAGGTCTGTTATCAGAGATATCTGTGTTCTCTCCTTTCAGTGTGGTATTCTTGTTTTGTCTTATGAGGCACCCACATGGAGTCAAGACATTTGAGAGAGAGTTAAGGCCATGAGTTGCCTTCCATTTCAGATACCTTTGCTAGGAAGAGCTGCTTCCCTCTCTAATTTCAAAGCCAGGAAAAGACACAAAGCAGTTCTATGAATTCTATAAAAACATTGGGTCATGAGTAGAGTAGTCCTTTCTGAGGGACTTTATAGAAGTCCAAGACATTTTCAAAGTCCCAATCCTTGACTAGATTTGTGCAGCAGTGTAAAAAGAGCATAAAAATGGGTAGTGTCCCCAGTGAATACCACCTGCATAACAGGGGTTTTCTTAGACGGTGAGATGCTGTTGGAACATGCCAGGGATGAGAGGGCCTTGCACTCCAGCTGTTCTTCACTGATGGATGACCTCTACTTCATTAACTACACAGATAATCTTCCTCTACAGAAAAGAAACTAAGCTGGCTCATGAGGCATGAGAAAACACCTAGCAGTTGGTACATTTACGCTAAGAAAGTGATGGGAAAAAAATCCACACACACACACCCACACACCCACCCACCCACCCACCCGAGGATTTCAGAACATGAAGGATTTTGTCTGACTTCCTTTTCCCTGGAAATTTTACATAAGTAATTTTCTTGATCAAAAAATCATTGGGGTGAACTTAGTTTAATGAAACTGCTATGTAATTCAAATATCACTGTACCACCTAGAACTGCCCACATATGAATCAAGGTCTCATAAAAGCCCATTGAAGTCTCTTTTTACCATTCTTTGTGGTCTTATCTTTATTTTCTAGCTAAAACTGAATATGAGCAGGGATGAGCACATGATAACTGCACAACAAGTCATCCAGGGATGTCCTGTAAGTACTTAATTTTCCTTTAGAACACTCAATGCATTTTATTTCAGCTCTGATTTACAGCAGCCCCTAAATATCAGAGAGTTCAGATTTTGATAGTCCTTCCATTATTAGTCTCATTTTAGCATTCAGATTCTGGCCCCATTGAAGTAAATGGCTAATTTCCATTTACCTCAATGAGGCTTTAATTTGACCTGATGTACATAGAATTCCACATGAGTGAGTGAGTTTTACAAATATGACATTCTCAGAGGCATTTCATGACCTTCTCCTGTTGGAAAGACCTTTGGTCTGAGTGTGGACTTAGGACCATTCCTTATGAAGAACTCCCCAGAATTCTGTCTCTCCAAGCAGTGCACATGCCAGGCACCCGTTGGAGAGGTGCTTTGATAGGATTTCTAAACACTTTTTAGCAAAGTGTCTGTTTCTTCATTGGCTTTAAGCTTTTCTTCCTCCACAAACTGCAAAACTGAAGATTTGAGGTCTTGTAAGGAGGGTTTCAGGGATAGCACCTTTTCTCCCCCTCCACTCTCAGAAAAGGGGGACAGACAGCAGACTGCAGCAAAACCCAGCTCTCAGCTGACATGGGGGCATGAGGTGCAGCCAAGACAGTGGAGCAGGATGAATAGAAGTGCCCTATATAGAGTTCAGATCAGATTTAGTGACAGAACTAAGGGATAGGTTTTTCAAAACTCCCTGCCTCTCGCCTAGGGATGGGAGCCCTATTCCCACAGCTTAAAGAACAAGCAGAGAAGATCCAATAGTCTCCTGAGTCCCAAGAGAAGGCAAAGTTTGAGGAATAAATTCCTGCTCTCAGCTGGCAAGATACAAAGGTCCATGTTCCCTTTCCACAAACCGTTATATTACAAGGCCTCCTGTGACCTGGTATCAGAGAGTCACTTGTCTCCAACAGCTCTGCTTCACTCATTGTTCTGTGCAGTCAGCTCCTATTCAAGCCTGAACCCAGCCACAGGGAGTATGGGGGAAGTCATTCATATCTCTCGCCCTGGGAAATACCTCCTCTCTTTATCAAGCCTCCAACGATCCAACAGGAGATCAAAGTGGATATTGTTCTCCTGAGGGAGTTATGAAGATTGTCCTTTACCACTCCCTAGCTCAAACCTTTGAGAAAACTTGGGAGGTGATCTTATAGAGCGTAGAGGGTAAGAACCTTCCCCACTTTTCTGAGGAGTTTGCTTCCAGTAGTAGGAACAACAACAAAGGCATGCAGTTCACTTAAGACCTGAAGTCCACAAAGAGGTACAAATGAAGTGCTCCCCTTTTTGGACTTGCAACTTCTCCAAAGATATTCCCAAATGCCAGATCATCCTTCTCCGTCTGTACCCTGGTCCAATGACCTCATTATATTATACAAGGCCCAGCAGCTAAGTTGAAAGGCCAATTACAGCCATTCCAAAACTCCAACATCTCTAAGCTATCATCCAAGAAAATCTTTTTCAGAAGAGAAAACAGCTGATTTGCCAACCACCAGAAATAAAATTTCTTACTCCTCTACTACTGGGAATACTCAAATACTCAGCACATTTTTTTTTTTTTTTTTTTTTTTTGCTCCCAGACAGCAATCACAAAAGATATATATTTAATATTTCGATCCAGGTTCGGTACTAGATCTCATTCTCAATACTATTTAACAGCTAGTTGATATCAGCTCTAAATACAAATACCAGGCTCCATACAGGGAGAAACATACCTGGAGTTCTACATGAGTTGGGAATGTGTGATCCAAGGAGGAGACATGGAGTAATATAAACGGTCTCATGCTATGAAAGGGTGGGCTTGATGGCCCACTTCCAGCAGATGATTCTTCAGAAAAATGGTGAAGACAACTGATACTGCAGAAAGCCTTCAGCACTGCTTTGAGTAGCATCCTTGTTTATGTCCTGGGCAGAAGGCCTCACTCTGTTCCTCAGGAATCTGCATGGAAAAAGGAAAGTCATGGCTGAGCAGCTCATCAAGACACTTAAATTAAGGGAGTGCATACTACAGGATACACCTGGTTGGAAGCCTCTTGAAAGAAAATAGGCCCATTAAGTCCAGTTGGAAAAAACAAAAAAGAGGTGGTACATGAGGATTTGGAGGCTATAGTCAGCAAGTGGTCTAAAAGGCCTTTATGCCTTTCCACCCCTTAATTGCCCACTAAACAGAGGTTAAAGAAAATTGTGAAGGAACAGACCACAGTGATTGTAACCACTTTCTCATTAACTTTAGGTCTTGGGTCTCAGTCCTGATTTAGATGTAACTGCAATCTCCTCTTAAAATTCAAACAAGACAAAATGCAGTATAATGAGAACCTATCCTGACCAACTATCCACTGCTGCCTAACCCATCAGCTGGGAACCTAAAAGGATGCAACTAGAATCCCTCGCTCAGTGGTGATTGTCACCCTCCTGACATACTGGAGGAAAAAAATCACAAAATGTCTACCTATGAGTTACTGAACATTAGATGATGTTGTCCAAAGGCAGATTTTTTCAACAAAACGTGCAGGGCAGAGAAGGCCTTTGTGTTAGAGACATAAATCAGGGGAAAGTTAGCCGAATCAAAAGCACAGTCTAATGTTTTTACAAGAAGGCACACGCTCTGGGCACTAGCCCAACATTTTTTGGAAACGTTGGCCAGGGACTAGACATATATTACATTATAAGAAACCCAGGAGAATGTCTCATTGTTACATAAGATTCTAGAGAACAACCGCTCTTATCAGTCCTCTGGAAACATGCTGATTCCTGTTGTGATCTTGATCTTTGTGTTACAAATCTGAATAAAATTATGGCTCAGCCACAGTTACCAGGTTTCCCTCTGTTTCCACTGAAAGGCTCTTGCCTACTCACCATTTGCATCTTCAAAAGGATTTCAGAGACTGGCATATTCTCACTGAAACATCACTTCCATATTAAAAACATGGCAGTTATGTGAACTAAGCAGGCCTCCAGCCTTACATCATCACAGTTTTCCTCATGTAATACAGAGTGGTATTGTTGCCCTCTTAATGGAATCCAAACATCCTAAGGAAGTAAAAGTGCATAAGATGGTTGTGAATTGAACTTACTTGAGGAATTAAGATGTGTATGGCAGAGCTGTACAAGCCTCAGCTAACAATTCCTCTCTAGTTACTATGCATTTCCTGAAAAGAGCTACAGTTTTGTGGCTAGTAAGATCACACATCTAATGGAGAGGTCTGTTAAGCTCCTACAAGATTTTCCATCTTTATCAAACACAGCAGCATCAATCTCATCACCCAAGTCAAGGCAGTGTTTGGTGTTATTGAATGAGGTGCTCCAAGAACCTGTAAATATCTTTTCAATTCTATACCAGGTAAACTGAATCCTACTGCAGGCCACTGTGAACACTGTCTGACATGGAGAGGCCTGTGAATTTTCATCTTAGGACCTTTCCAAAGATGCCCCCTTTGAAGAATTTTTCGGCCTATTGCTTGCTTTTTAAGTACTTTGAAAGCAAAGAGTTTTTCTTCAGGATACACCTAAATTAAACTTCAAAGCTCTGCTGCACATGGTTTGAACTGAGCAGCACATTCACACTTTTATATCGTTCGTATTTTTCTGCTCTGGAAGCTATTGTTCTGGGGAGTTCTTCCTAAGTGGTACTTCAGGCTCAGAGCAAAAGATATGCTTGGCCTCTAGTTGGTACAGAGATGGGGAAATGTCCTACTGTGAATGGACTGGCATGGGGAATTCCAGAACAAAAATTGCATGTAAGAATCTCCTTTACAGGCCGAGCTCCTCATGGTACACCATAGTCTCTCCTCAGAGGAGAACATGGGAGTCCCTGGCTGTGGTACAATATGGGATATGTAGGCTGCGGTGGAGGCCAGCCCATATAAGAGAGAATGAGGAAATCAAAATACAAGTCTTATGAGTCACCATAGCAGGATATCCAAATTACTTTGATTTTTGGCTCAAAATATTTCAGTTTGGATGTTTGATGAAAGATTAAGATTTTTCTATGGAAAACAGGCATCATATAAAAAAAGTCACATTGAAAAAGAATCCTATTGGTTTAAAAATAGTTGGCAAAATTTTCAGCCAGCCTTACCTAGAACAAAATAAATGTAAACAACAGCAAAAACCAACAACGAATAGTCCTGCAGCACCTTAGAGATGAAAAAGATGTAGATGGTATCATCAGCTTTCATGGGCACAACCCACTTCTTCAGATGAAACTCATGATACCATCTACATTTTTTGTTAAGTCTCTAACATGCTGCAGGACTATTAGTTGTTTTTTAAATTTTTTTAGTTACAGGCTAACATGGGCTACCCCTCTGAAACTTATAAAGTTAATTAAATGTGCTAAAAAGTGGAAATCAAGTGGTGACTAACTCAGTCATATAAATGTCTAATTCAGTTATTTCAGGAGAAGTCAATTTGAAGATCGTTTTCTGTATCTGGTGAATACCCAAAAGATATCTGACCATATTTTAACACTATTTTAAAGGCAGTGCCCAGAGAAATTCTGGCCCTAGAAGAGACTTAATTTATAAAACCAAAAATAGGTAACTAACTCTGTGATAACTCATTGTCAGCTTTGTGGCTTAATTTTATAATTAACATATCAGGATAATCCCCAAAACCAAACTTTGGTTTCCATGACTTTTAATCCTGAAATGTTTAATTCACAGAATTTATTAGAAGCCAACAGGTATCTGATCACGGTACAAGATGTAATCCAGTTTAGCTGCTGTTCTGAGGAAATCTGTGTTTCATTCAGGTAAACAAATATATTAAAATATATCCAAGGGGGAATGATAAATTAGACCTCACAGGAACTGGTTGCTAATTTGGAGTTGGAAAGAAGTTGTCCCAGGACCTGACTAATGTCTCCAAGGAACTTTTGGAGTAGAAAAAGTGCAGGAGTTACATATTCCTTTGGAGCACTGATGAGAGATCAGTCATTAGCATGAAGTGGTCATCTTTCATCAACTTCCAGCAGGGAGTGGTAGAAGATTGCATTCTTCTTGTTTTTCTTTTGTGAACTGTATGGCAGCACTGAACTAACACTTAGGTTGGATAATTATTAGGTTCATGCACAAATTGGGTTGCCTGTGTGGCTGAACGAGGCCACAGTAACTAAAGAACAAACCCTTTCCAAATTTCTTTTCGAACAGATTCTTTTCTCTCAACTGTGAAGACAGAAATTAACTGACCAGAGCGATGATACTACTACTTAGGCTGATGCTGGCAACAGTCACCCTTGTCAGTGCTGTATGATCTGTAAAAATTAGAAAAAAAAATCATGTGACTCAGGCCTGCTGATGGGGGTTGGGAGAAGAGGGGGAAGGAGACAGTTGCCCCAGTGCCTGGTAATTCAAAAGGGTCCAGGGTTCCAGCCACTGAGTAGTAGCCAGAGCCACAGGCCCTTTTAATTGCTGCACTCTGGCCAGCGTGGGACACAGCGCAGCAAGCATGCTCCAGATAGCACCAAGAGCTGGCTGCCCCAGTCCTGACCCTTCCACCAAAGGCCTCTCCCCTTCTGAAAGCGCAGAGCCAGCCCTCCTCTCCCCCGTCCTTGCCCAGGGTCCAGGCAAGTCTTGTCAGCCTCCCTGAGCTCAATATTTAAGATGCTTCCATGCTGGTGCAAAATAAGGATGTTAAGGACTAGCTGACTATCCAATAAGGAAATGCTTATTGGATAGTCGAGTCGACTAGTTGATTCCCCCCCTTGCTGCCTCTATCAGATCGAGGCAGCAAAGGGGGCGGAAGGGGGTACTTTAAAGCAGCAGTGCTGCACAGCTGATCCAGGCTAAGCTGCATGGCACTGCCTCTGGAACGCCACCTTGGCATTTCAAAGCAGTGCCACATGGAGCTGACCCTGGGCTCCACGTGGCGCTGCTCCTTTGAAATGCTGCCATAGTATTTGCATGGAGCCCGGGTCAGCTGGGGACTCCCCAGCTGATCCTGTGTTCCAGCGCAGAGTGCAGAGCCTAGGGTCAGCTGGGGACTCCCCAGCTGATCCCAGGTTCCACGGAAATGCTGCGTGGAACCCAGGATCAGCTGGGGAGTCCTACACTGATCCCAGGCTACATGTGGGCGCTTCCCCTTTGAAACACACAAGAGCCCCTGCTGGGGACTCCTGTACATTTCAAAGCTGGCACGTCATGTGCAGCCCAGAGTCAGCAGGACTTTCCACTGGCCCCAGGCTGCACATGGAGTTCTGCATTCCTCATTTGAAATGTACAAGAGCCCCAGCTGTGGCTCTTGTACATTTCAAAGGAGGAATGCGGAAGTGTCTATGCACTAGTTGAGTAGTCAATGGAAATTCCATTGACTATTCAAGTAGTAAATTACTCGATGTTTAACATCCTTAGTGAAAACCTGAGAAAAGTCTACAAAAACAGTTCACTTATCCGGTCATTTTCTGCATCTTTTGCTTCTGTTTCAGTTTTTGGTTTTAGTAAGAGCTTGCCCCTTTTTCTGCTTTATCCTACAGCAACATGCAATATTATGCAACTATGACGAGAGCAGTATACTGTAAGAATTGCGGAATATTCCTGCTCAAAAGTCTTCTAAATTAGTGTTTAAGTGTAGAGTGTGAATAGCAAACATATAAAGGAAGGTATCGGTGAGAGGAAAATGCAATTTAAACAGCTTAGTTCCAACTGAGGTAATTCCATAAAAACGTGCACTGAAATTGAAAGAGGTATATTAGAAGTATAATTTTGTATTTCTTGTTACATAAATATGAGAGCTTTTTTAAATCTACTTATGTAAACTTGCAACATGTTGGCAGTGTCAAGAACAGAAGACAGAAGGACTCAGTCTTGATAAGAAGAGAAAGCTAGTTGTAGTGAAGCTACAATTCTATTGAAAACAGGGCAAAGGACAACTCAGATTCCATCTCTTCATTGTTAACAGTACAGAGTAGCCAAAAATCTTTCATTTAAAGAACAGCCTCTTCCCAAAGGCTGGAAGTCCTAATTTGACTCAGTAGGTGCATTCTCAGTTCAGCTGAAAGTCATTAGGAAGTTAAATTAAAAACCAAATTGAATGAAGCAAGCAATACTGTAAAAAAATTTGAAGCCTATGTGGATAACAGTTAGGTATCCCCCAACTCTTAGCTGCAGAGATTCTTATAACTAGCTATGAGAATGAGGCTTGAATATTGGTTCACCAGAACTCTCAACTGGATCTGTAGCCTTATATGTATTTTACTTGCAATGTAAATTAATGTAATATAGAACTTAAAGACTCCATCATCCACACTTTCTTTTTGAAGGTCAGATAATCTTCCCTAGATTACTAGACCTTTTAAAATTATTTTTACTTAAAAAAGACAGGAAAAATATAATAATATACTGTAGCAGTACTGGATAACTCTGATGTAGCTACATTAGTTCTCAGAAGCCTCTAGATTTCCAGGTATTTCTAAATGTAAAGCACATAAGTAATGTTTTTCCTTTTGATAGGCTCTATGAACATATCTGCGATCTTCGCCTTTTCCTTTTCAATGATGCACTTGTTATTTCACACCGTCGCATCTCCTATATACCATTTGAACGGACCCCCAAAACAACTTACCAGTTCCTAGCAACAGTAGCTCTTCACAGGCTGGTTGTAGAAGACATTCCACATACAAAATGTATGTTTTGTAACATTCCTACAATGGTCACTTATAGGTCGGTTTAAACTGTTCCATTCTGTGGGCTATAATCTGCTGTTAGTCTGTTTTATTGCAAGTGAGTTTGTCCTAAATAAGAAGCAATATGAACATGATGATCTGTGTTGAGTAGTTCTGGTCATTACAGAGTTCTGGCTTAGGGTCCATCTACACTGGAGGTTTTTTTAAAAGTTCTGTTTGACTGCCAAATAACTGGACATAACTAACATGTTTGTACGTTTACAAGTCTCAAGGGGTAGCCATATTAGTCTAACTAAAAAAAAAAAACTTTAAAAACAACAATTGTTGTTTATATTTGTACATGTTGATCTGGAGAAGCCACAATCATGGAGTACACAGCAAATCAATGTGTATATCCCAGAACAAACATTTGTGAAGCATCTACACTCCCATGTACAAACATACTGACTAATTTCAGTTAATTGGCAATTAAGTTAAAAACTAATGCAGACTCTCTTGCATGGGTTCTTCTCTCTATATATATCCCATATAACTAATACTGTGTGCATGTGTGTTTTAAAATATTAAAACCCTCTGCCTCAAATACCATGTCATTCTAGCCAGGAGAAGGCTATCATCATCATCCACCCATGGAAGGGTAAGAAAACCCGAGCCAAAGCAAAAAAGTCAACATACATCAATGGGAGATGGCAATCAGCCACATTCCTAATGTAAGGCTGTAAATCAGCTCAACTCCCAGGCCCACTTATTAGCTACCCAATTATTATTACAATACCAGTATTTTCCTCAAGTCAGAAGGAACTGGTGACTTTTCCTGGGATCTGGAATACAAAGGAGACACAGAAAGGACAGAACATTTTCAAAATGGACAAGCAGGGCAGAGTTTTTCCCTCTTTAGTTGTTAATGAAAGCTAAGACATGCATCAAGAGGACACCATGAATAGGCACTGATTATTGCAGGTGCTTGTTTATGCAGAGTTCAGAACATTTCCTCTACTTGTTTGGTAGACTATCCTTAATTCAGTGTTTCAAGTACACTGTGCCTGAAGTCATTCTGTAATTTGGCAGGCAGAAATAGTAACAGGCAACAGGGTTGCAGAATGCACCTTGCAACTGTGCTTTCCTTCTCTCCCTCCCTCCTTGAGGCTCCAGAGACTTTAGATTTGAGACATTCCCACCATTAGTACAACTTGCTTAAGTTTTTTTGGACAAACTTTCCCGGAAAAAAAAAAGCCTTAAAAATAACGAATAGTCTTGCAGCACCTTAGAGCCTAACAAAATTTGTAGATGGTATCACGAGCTCTCGTGGGCACAAGAAGTGGGTTGTGCCCACAAAAGCTCATGATACCATCTACAAATTTTGTTAGTCTCTAAGGTGGCTGCAAGACTATTTGTTATTTTAAGTTTTTTTCAGTTACAGACTGATACTGCTACCCCTCTGATTACTTTTTGCTGGAAAACTGACTCAGTGACATAGAAGTTTGGTGAACATGTGTCAATTTTATCATGCTATTTTAGATAAAGCCTAAAAAAGTTCTGAAAAATTGAAATATTCTGTTGACCTTCTCAGAAAGAAATGTTTTGATTCAAAAATCTTAAAATGAACTTAATTTTACTTAAAAATTCAAAAGGATTCAAGCATTTTAATGTTTTTGTTTCAGCTTAACCCGTGTTTCTCAAACTGTGCGTCCCGAACCGCCGGGGGTCACGAGCAACTTTGGGGGGGGGGTCGCGGTATCACAAAGTTTGAGAACCTCTGGCTTAAGCACAACACTTCATACACTCCAACAACAATTTAGGATTTGATTCACTGAACATTTTAAAAAGTTGAACGGTACCTTTTCCATTTTTCAGAATTGCCAGCAATCCAAAACATCTGTTATTCACACTGGACTAATTAGGGCACCCTCTTGAGTTAATCTTTGCATTGCTCCTCATTGAGCTCCCCTCTCAGCAGGTGAATTGCTCTTATTACACAATCTAAAAGTTCTCACTTATTAGATAACTATTTATGATATCCAAAACATTTTACTCCCGTACCTGAAAAAAATTCTCTTCCCATTCAACCATAACGAAGTATCTGAATTCGTTCCTAATCAAATCAACTCTTCCCACCATTTGTTTAATGAAAGCATCTTTTGTTGTCTACTAATCAAGTGGGGGAAGTATTTTGAATTCTGCATCAACAGTCCCTGTCCAGGGAATACTCTTGATGCATGCTTAAACTTTCATTAATACTAGTGAGTGTTGTAGAGTTGTAAGCATCCGGAAAACCTCCCCCACCTGAGTGCATTTTGAAATTATAGGGGATTTCTTAAGCCCAATAAAGCAAATAACTGGAGTGCCCATAGATAAGTGTTATTGCAGGCTTGTACTGCCACAATGTCTGCATAAACCATTATAAATCTGGTATCATACAAAGCATTTTAACATCAGTAGTATGCACTTCAAACATGTTAGTGAAATGCATAGGCATAGTTTGCCTTCTATATTGGGAGGGGGTAAGGGGCTTAATACCATTATTAAGTAGTGTAGGTCTAGCTTCTGGATTTACCAATTGTTAGTGGTGCTTAAATTAGTGTGTCCCTGAGATCACATACACAGTTTATATTTGTTATTTAGTCACCATTAATTTTGTTTCAATTTACTTGGTGTGTTTACCACTTAAAAATCAGCACTAGAATACAAATGCATTCTTGAATAAACAGAACTAAGCACTTTCATGCAATTATGAATCACAGCTCCCCAGTTTTAGAGATACATAAACGTGCAATGCACACAAGCAAATACATGGCTAAAGCCTTTTCCCATCTGCCTGAGCACATTCCACTCACATGTAATCTTCCCCGTTCATCTAGGCCTGACACCGTCAGTTCTGTATGTTGCACAGACCCTTGTAAAAAAAAAAAAAAAAACAAACTCTGTTCTTCAGTGTTACCAGTGGTGATTAAAATGTCTCAATTCATGTGTTTTGGGGGCAACTCTGATTTTATAGGCTAGTAAAATTGAAATGACCACAACCCAAGCTGAAGCTCTTCTGTGAGGATCAAGAGCTTCTCTATTGCCCTCCCCTTATGTAGCTCATTTTGGGAAGCTGATTTGGATTCCCCCCACCCCTCCCCACACACAATGCCTCGCGCCACAGGGAGAAAGCAGGGCCAAATAGAAGGGGAAAAAAAAAATCTGGCATTACCATGCATCACCTCTGCGATATATCCAGTTTGGGGAGGCAATGTCCCTCCATACTCACCCTAATCTCTACCCACTGAAATGATTCTGTCTGCTACTCCCCATCCTGAAAAGCCTAAGTAACCAGCAGATAACAGAGAAGACCAGATTCATAGCTACATTAAGTTAGCATAGCTACTACCAAAAGCCCAGTGCAGGTCACTGGAAATATGCCTCTGCATCAGTTTAGGACAATGTAGGGCTGAAAGTCAGCATTATCCTTAGATTTCTGATTTAACACTGTCCAATGTCTCCCTTGTGATATCTACCTTCATGGGCAGTCTTCTATTGGCTTCCCATATGATACAGCTCTATATATTCTTAAATTAGCTTGTACAGAAATATTTTTGTTATTTATTATGTCCTTAAACCCACTGGAAGTCAGAATTTAAGAGTAAAGCTACAAGATTCTACTATCCTTTAGATAGCCTATTGACCAAGAGCAATGAATACACTAAAGCCCACTTTTTTTTTAAACGCTATTTAACAGATATCAAGAATGCATTTACTCTACAAGGCCCAAAACATCAATGGATTTGTTCTACAGAGGATGAAGACGACAAATTTACATGGCTGTCCACACTGCAAAGTGCAATCAACTGTAGCATGAAGAACTGAGATTCATCTTAGTATTTCAGATGCCTAACTTGTAAGCATATGCTAATTATCTGAACACAGACCTATTTTGTGCAGTTTCCTACTCTGAGGAGCTTTTGCTCAAATTTACCATCATTGCCAAGAAATTAGCATTCCTTTCAATTGTAGTTCAAAGAATACGATCATGCCTAACTCAGACTGAAGAAATTAACAGTAGAAGCACACAGTCAACCTATGAGATGGATTTAAAAAAAAAAAAATTCACACTATTCCAATCCATTTTGCCTTCAGAACTGAAGGCAAAATTCCCACAATGTGACATGGAGGGCCAAGAAAAAAAATCGTATGAGAAATGAAGAAAACTGTCAATTCATCAAGAATCAGTTATGGAAGGAAGATTTTCTCCACTGATTGCATGAGGGAACAAGACTACAGCTTACTTATGGGTAAGACGACATTTAAAGTAGTAGAGTCTCTGTATATCAGTGTTTCTTAAACTGCAGTCAGAGGTGTGCCATGGAGAACAGAATTCAAAATGGCCACCCTTAAAGGGGCAGGCAAACCTCCCCCCTGCCCCAATAACTTTCCTCCCAATCCTTTTTCCTCCTGACTTTTTTTCCCCCCCTTTTGCTTAACAAAAAATCCTTGGCGTTCTCCATAACAAAAATTGTTTGGTGTCCCTCGGTCTCAAAAAGTTTAAGAAACACTGTTGTACATACTACTACTACTACTACTAATTCCTTTTATTATAGTTTCAAAGGGAATTAAGGAGAGAAACATCTTTTTGCAATTTTCATCAAAGACCAAAATACTGCATTTTCACGTAATTCTTCAGAGTGAAATTTTTACTAAAAATTAGTACAGCAATATGAATAATAAAATATACAGGCAATTTGCTCTGGGAAATACAAGTTATTAACCATTACAAAAAGACATAGCTCTTGGAAGGTTAACTGTGTAGCTGAAACTGAAGTTACCCAACAAGGATTGTTGTAAGATGGTATTTAAATAGGGCTGTTGAATCAGTTAGGCTCATGTGATTAACTCAAAAATCAATTGATAAAAAATAATAATTGTGATTAATCACAGTTTTAATCTCACTGTAAAATAAAATACCAATTTAAATTTAAATTTTTGGATTTTTTACATTTTCAAATATATTGATTTCCGTTACACAGAATACAGTGCTCACTTTATATTTTTGATAGTATTTTACAATTTACTATAAATACCGTAGTGCAATCTCTTTCCTGGAAGTGCAACTTACAAATGGAGATTTTATTCCATAACTGCATTCAGTAAAACAAAACTTTAGAACCTACAAGTCCACTCAGTCCCACTTCTTATTCAGCCAATTGTTCCAACAAGTTTGTTTACGTTTGCAGGAGATTATGCTGCCCATTTCTTATTTACAGTGTCACCTGAAAATGAGAATGGGTTTTTGCATGGGACTGTTGTAGCAGGTGTAGTAAGCTGAGGGTCGGTAACATGGAGTCAGCAGGCCTGAATAAAGGCCTGTAACATGAAAACAGCAACAGGCCTGGAATCTAGTGAGCAAGACTTTGGTTCAGTAACACAGGAGCCAAGAAAGAGGCTCTATTGATAATTGTGTAAATTAGGTTGAGCATGGAAGGACATAGGGAGGCACTGTGTACATATTGTAAGCCAAAGGGGAGTAATGGAAAATCTTAAGAAGAAATGTCTTGGTACTAAAGATTCCCCAAAAACTAATGTACATACTGACCTAGGTTCAGGACCAGGTCGAAGTTGACAGCATGAGGATAGTAAGCATACCCCCCTTCCGTAAGGTGAGGGGTGGTCACTAGGCAACAGAGGGTGGCAACCTGGTACGTAAAGAAGCGATGTAAGTTGTTTGTACATGTCTATAAAAGGGCACTGCAAATGGTGGGCACCGACCGACGGGGGGAAGGGAGGGAGAGTGTGCATTAGGCACCTGAAACAGCAGGTGTCATTGCTGAGATTTACAGAATGCACAGTGGCTTAACATTGGCTAACCACTGTTAATATCTGTTATTTGGCAATACGTCTATGTGTTGGTACATTGTCAACGCTTGCAGAATGCACAGTGGCTTGGCATTAAGACTTTCTGCTGACAACTGTTAATGTATAGCATTTGGCAATAAACCTGCTTGATTGGTTTCATCCTTGCCTGAATCTATCATTTCCGGGGGCTCTCAAGAGATCCACTATGTTGACCCAAGTGCAAGGGGTCTAACACTTTAGATAAAGGGAGCAAATGCACGCATGCAGCCGAAAGTATATCACCGACGGAGTAGAGGACTTGTCAGAAACGCACCGGGACACCCCGAAAACCCTGACTGACAACACTTAAATGCAACATGTACGAAACACCCAAAATATTAAAATAAATGTAATTTTAATTATTTAACAGAATTATTAAGAATGACATTTTTTGTATTAATGCAACAGCCCTATATTCAAGCACCATTGCAACAAAAATAACTTACCTTTTTTAGAACTTACATGCATGAACGGCTCCTGATTTTTCTCCTAGAATGACTAGCTGCTCTTGGTCTGGTCTTATATTTTTAGGAAACTTGACAGTCTTTTTAAAGTAGCACTGCCTTTCAAAATAGTTTTTCACATATTCACTTTTATTGTGCAGATATACAGACATGGGAGAAGACAAAAAAAATGAAGGCTGAGGGGAAAAAAGCAACCATTCCAGCACCAGGAATGGTGTCAGAAAAGAGGCAAATTAGTAACAGGAAAAGACGGGGAAAAAAGTAAAATGGAAGAGAAAAATCAGACAAGGGGCTACCCCAGCCTCCACTGGTTTACCATTCACATCCCTAGTTTATAACAAGTTAAAACAGGTGACCAGAAGAAACAAATATATGAGAGAGAGAGGAAATGAGGGAACATTAAAATAATTATGTTTTGCATCCCACTCTGACTTCTTCCAGGAAGTCAACATAATTCTCTTTTATTGAAAGCAAACCCTGAGCACATTATTTTTTAGAGGAGTTAACTCTTGATGACAATCTGATGTTTTTAAGACAAGAGGTTATAACAGAAGATGAGAAATTAAACTGGCTCTTTAGATGGCAAAGAATTTTTTCTGAATTAAAATCTGGTTTAAAGGTCACATAATGAGCATTCAAAATAACAAAAAAATCTTTAAAAACAGTTTTCCTATTTCTCTTGACTAGATATAAAAAAGTCATTTACTGCAATTAAGCTCTTGACATATCTGATGTACAATTTGTTGATTCCATTGCAAGGATCTGGGACATTGAAATCCATACATGCATTTAAAATTTGAGTGTAAATGATTTTTTAAAAAATATTTTAATAAATAAAACTGCATGGACAATTACATGCAATTTATTTAAAAAAAACCATGATCATTGTACCAGAGACCCAGTTGGAAAGCGTAGCATTTGGTCTTTCAGTTTTATCTAGCTACTTGGTAATTAGTTACCAGTACAATGGTGATGTGATCTTGGTCCATAAACTTTTCTGGGTTGCCTTGCATTTCTCCTTTTTGCTTACACCTGATTTTACTAAACTTAGTCTGGCACTTAATCTACTAATTGACAACATATTGTGCAAGTGCGATTTCTACATAGGCAGTTTATTATTTAAATAAGTTATTTCATTATAGAAATCTCAATCCACCTACATGCAAATAAAGATTCACTTTTTTCATTTCAGTGTGAAATTCATGGCTTCTATGTTAAGGAATGGTAGTTTGCATACGTACAGAAAAAAACCCAGTAGTTTTTCCATGACATTTACAAAAATGTAATTCGAACAGGTCTTAAAGTAGCAAAATTCCACCACAGTATTTATGAAAGCTTCAAGTATCCTGTCAATGTACAGTAATCTGAAAGGGAAACAATCTATTTTCACCGTGCAAACAGAAGTACAAGCAGTAAACAGCATAAATAGTGGAAAATTTGTTTTAAAATGTTTTTCAATAATCAATTGGTAATACAGTTAAGAGACTAATTTAAAACCAAACCGTGAAACAGGGAAGGTAAAGAACTTCTAATCTGTGATTCATTTAATTTGATTACATTCAGAAGGCACTTTTACAGAAATCTAGTTCATGTAATTTATTAGCTACCTTCTTTCACCCAAGAGTTACACTGTAGCAGCATTATGCTTTTATACGAGACACCTAGTTTTATTTATATATCCAATATACCATCCGTTCTACCACTTACTTAGAGCTTTTCGTCAACAGATCTCAGAGAGCTTTACAAAAAGAAGTCAGTATCGTCCCCATTTAGCCAACAGGGAAGCTAAGGCACAAAGAGGCAACATGACTTGCCAAAGATCTTCCAGTAGGTCAGTGACACACCCAGGAATAGAACCCAATCTGAGTCCCAGTCCAATGCTTTAGCCACTGTAACGCACTGCATCCTTTATGCATGCACTCTAGAAATGAGGGACAGTATATGTGGCTATATTAAACATAAATTAGGGTGTCTCACTTCACCAAGAAAATCCCAAATGGCCAATTGCTGAAGACTAGAAGAATGAAGGGATCTACTGCTCCTTGTGATTGCCATCAGAAAGACTCAAAAAATATTCCTGCAGACCTGTAAGAAATCCCGATTGGTGAGTGTTACAAAGTCCAGTTAAAGATGAATCAACAAAATTAAAATATTGTGCTGTTTTATTGGTGTAAAAATCACACAATTGCTAGTTCTGATTCTGCTGAGATACATCCATGCAGTTTAACATCTATGATCCCACAGCCAGAAGAAGCCATTAAATAGAATATCTGCTGTTAGTCAGCAATTAATGCAAATTTACATATGAGATCAAAAGGTGTGTATCATACAATATACAACAAATCCTAATACAGTACATCAACCCGAACAACAGATACACTCAGGGGATTTTTTGTTAATAGTGATGTCTGTCTATATGCCAGAAAAATAAGGCCTGGAGACAGGACGACAGAAGGTGTCCCAGAAGTCCTAAGAAATAAACCATTTATTTTTTGGCTGGGAATCAGAAGTTCAGTGAGGTATTGACACATTACTTGACAGTACAATCTGTTACAGTAAGACGGGTGGATATGATCTGTTAATAAAAGGTAATGTGTGAAGCATGCATTTACAGGTAGTGCTCAGGAAATGTGCAATCAATACATTGGGAATTAACACCCAATTCTTTTCACAGAAGGGATGACCAAGGAAGGTCTGTTACAATTAGTATCAGTTGTACCATAGGTCATTTATATGCATGCGACTGAATCAAGATCATGAGTGGAAAAGTGTGAACATCTGGCAGTCTAGCCACGTACTGCACAAAGTATGAAACAAACATGATAGAATCAATTTTAGAGGATATGGCAAGGTAGCCTGCAAGAAAGTCTGTGGCAGCTGGAGGGAGCTACTTTATTGCAAAAAAGGCAGGCTTTCTGGAATTGTGAATTCCTTGCTAAATTGTGAAAGGTGGCTTGCGAGATCAGTTTTGGTTCACATACCAGATTAGTTTTCTGTTTTACACAATAAAACAAATAAGAGGCATTTATGTTATATCTGAGTGCTTGAATGTTAAAAATTAACTGACTGCTGTCCTTGGCTTTGACATGAAATATAAAAACCTTTATGTAACTAATTCCAGTTTGAAGTTTTGGCCACTGAAACTGTGCAAACTCAACTCCAGCAGAAAGACCATGCACCCAAGGAATTGGCAGGAGAGGCAGTGCCGAGATATACAACATTCAAGGAGAAAAGTTATCCTAATTTTTTTTGGATTGAAGGTAAAATACTTAAATGCGAAGATGGACAAACTTGACAGAACAGAACCACTAAATGTAACGCTGAATAGAGTGCACTGAGCTGAATGAATGGGTCTTTCAATAGGCTTTGAACCAATCCCCCTTTCAAAATTAATAAATTCACAGTTAACAGCAATTGGCTTATAGGTGAGAGAAAGGTCGAAGCTGTTCCAGTTGGACTTCCAGGGAGATTCTCTCTTCAAGAACATCCTGGAAAGGAAAGATTTTTAAATTTACAGTCCACAGTGAACATTGTGAAAAATTCTTACTGTCATAAAAATTAGGTAAATGTTAGCATCAGGTTTGGGCATTCCAAGTTGTTCTCTAAAGAATGAGAACCCCTGCCCATCAGCTGAGTCAGAGCTTCTGCCATTGAATTCTGCACACTATGAATGAGACCTTTGTTCAATAATAAAGCTATTTAAACAAGCTGAATTCCTTTTTGTCCTACCCAAACACTAAGCAAGGATTAGCTGACAATTTATAAAAGTGACACAAAAAAAAAAAAAAACCTGGGAGAGGAGAATTTCACTTAACGTTTTATGAACATTTAAAGTTTGTTTTCAGTGAATTTCACCTATTCCAACTGTCTTTAAAGATCTGTAATACAAATTTGAATTCATACTTGTCAGTTTTTTTAAAACGATCCACCCATTTTAGCATATTTGGATTTAGTATGAACTTCATAACTAAGACGAGGTGATTTTTGAATAATATGCTTATGAAATGAATCAGTGTTTTGTACTTTACTTTTCATTAATATCTTTCAGGATCTGATTCTCTCCCCAGGCTGAGGAAAACAGACCATAAATGCACTTTTAATTGCTTTTTCTAGTTTTCCTAATACCTTCATCTCAGAATAGTGATATTAAAAGTAAAAGGCGTTAGTTCTAATTTTTGCTATATTTAACAGCAAGTTAATCAGAAATATGAAGGTAATTAGAAATCAGATGGCATCTTGTAGAAACACTTCAACAAACTAATTTTCTTGTCCTTTCTATTTTCAGAGTTCCACAAGCGCACACTGTAAATAGCTCTCTCCTGTAATCACAGACTCATAAAAATGTAGGTCTGAAAGGGATCTTCAGAGGTCAAACACTCCAGCCTCCTACACTGAAGCAGGACTATGTATACCTAGACCACCTGTCATATGTTTGTCCATCTTAAAAACTTCCAATGACAGGGATTCCATAATCTCCTTGGGAAGCCTATTCTACTGTTTAACTATCTTACTGTTTTTGCTAATTTTGAACCCAAATTGCCCCTGCTGCAGATTAAGATGATTACCACTTATCCTTTCAGTGGACATGGAGAAGAAGCAATCATCTTCCTCTTTATAACATTCCCTTAACATATTTGAAGACTTATCTGGTCTCCCATCCCAATCTTCCTTTTCCAAGATTAAACATGCGTAGGTGGGTTGTGGGTTTTTTTTGTTTTTGTTTTTTTAAGTTTCATCATATGTTAGGTGTTCTCCTCGGGACTCTCCCCAATTTCGCCACATCTTTCTTTAAATGTGGTGCCCAAAAAGAGGACATGGTACTCCAGCTGAGGCCTCATCAGTGTTGAGCAGAATGAGACAATTAATTCCCATGTTTATGTAAAAACACTCCTGTTAGAACACCTCAGAATATTAGCCTTTTTCGCAACTGCACCACATTGCTGGTTTATATTTAATTTGTGATCCACTGTGTTATCCACAGAGCCTTTTCAGCAGTACTAGTGCCTAGCCAGTTATTCACTTGGCCCCATCACTATACTCTCTCCAGTTACATATGTGCACACACTTTTTTTCACAAACCAATATACAAAAAGAGAATGATGGTATTACCTTTAACTGTTGCTGTAATTCACTATTCAATCTGGCCAAAACAGTGTTGGTTTCCTTATTGCGTCTAATTGATGCTTGAATTGCCTTCTTGTCTTTCCCCACGGACCTGAGGTATATTAAGTATTTTTTATAAGTCTTAACTGCCATACACTCCAAGAAATAACTTTGATAACCATTCCTGAGATCCTGTGTAAATTGCCCAGCAAGAGCCACACAAAGGACATTTTTACATGATTTAGTGACTCTTCCCACTTACTTTCCTTTCTACAGACTAGAACATAGTATACTAGCCTTGTTTGCACAGAAGCTTCGCATATCTGTTTCCTACAGAACAAAGACAATGCATTACACTCTTAAATTGCTATAATCTCTTTCAGACTACCAAAACCAGATTGATTTTAATTTTATTTGATTGTGTTTAGTGTAGACTTGAGGGTAAAGGAGGGTATGAAAATCACACATTTACATTCAAGACCATCCATACCCACCAACTTTATTTAAAATTAATAATACCATGCTAAGATACGTAACCATTTTGTATTTTGTAAAATGTTAGTAAGTTTTTCATCCAAATAACTGGAATACCTTATTAGGTATATTTCAACATCACCAAGAATTTTTTTTGGAAAAATCTAATTAAAAATCTGTTAACATTTATGTTGACTCACTTAGTAGTTTGTATATGATTTATAGCCACTAATAAATCAACACACTGTAAAAATCACTTGTATTTCTTCTGTAAGGTAACAGTTTTATTTGCCGTTTAAGCGTGAATTTCCCAATATTAGACATTCATACTCATCTTGGGTTACCTAGGGATAGATGGCTGTGAAGCAAGAACAGCAGCTATGACACCTGTTTTCTGTGTATGCTCCTCAACTTCAGGTCTCAGCTCATCTTCTGATTTTAACCTTCTGCGAACAGGCTTTGGTGGTGGAGCAAGAGGTGTAGTGCCTTTTCCCTGGGAAGTAAAAGACAGCCCATAAGCAAACACCACAATGCATTTTATTTTTATTCAGACCAACTGGCTATGCAGAACTTTCTGTGAAACTAGTTTACATATTTAAGAGTTCTGAGAACACTGACTTATAACAGGGCTACTTTAGTTCTTTCAAGTGGCATCAGAACCACTGTGTAAGATTAACTCTTTTCAAGGAAGTTGACCTGCATATGAAACAGCCATCTGCTTCCTATGAACTAAAATCCTAAAAATAATCCCAATATGAATCCTATTTTGTAACAATTACAGATAAGCAATCTACCTTCATTAAAGTGAGCTACTACTATGATAATTTTAGATGGAACCAGTCTAGCAAATGTCGTATTTTAACCAAAAAGGTAAATATTTCAAAAAGTTCTGAGCCCTTGGAAACTGGATTCAAAAGGAAGCTTCTGGAAACACAGGTATAGCAGTCACTAACTGGCAACTGTTCTAATACACATTCTTCTCTGGGTTAAAACCCACACTTCTACCTTCAAGTTAATTGTACATACCGAATTAGCAGGGACATTAACAGCTGCCTTGTCTTCAATTCTGCCCTCTGCTTTGGCAACTCTAAGAGAGCCTGCAGAATCAGAGGGTTTTTCAACCTGCAGAGAATTAGATAGTTTAGACATAATGTATCATTCAAATATTTAATTCTGCAATAATTAGCTTGATGGCCAGTTCATCATGCTGTTCTTTGGTTATACAAACAGAATTTTACATTCTCAAGACTCTTATAGTAATAGAGAAGACTCTTATGTGAGCCTAAGTCCTCTTTAAAGGCTCAGGATGGAGAGAGGGGACTGAAGCCAATTACCAACTTCATCTAATAAATCCCTTAGCCACTCTACTATCACCATTTCTGATCAGCAACAAGATCATATCACCAGAGACATGTTGGAAAGTTATGTTTCATGAGAGGCAGCAACAAGACAGGATTGTTCAATCCTAAATTAGAACCTCTTTCTACTGGTCCTAACCTTAGTATAAAGAGATGCCCAAATAATAAAGACTCATTTGAATCTCTTCTGATCCAAATCAGATGTTAAATATAATTTATACTATAGCACTCAGAAGAATACAACAAAGATCAGGGCCACACCATGCTAAACATGACACAACACACACACACAAAATAAGACTGTACATGTCCAAACAAACCGACCAGCAAAGTGGTCAGGGCAGGCATGAGGTGATTTATGCAAGGTCTATTGGGAGTAACTAATAAGGTACACCAATGTGGTCTACAATATATCTATTTTCATTGACCTGCAAGACTTCTGAGTGGGTTTCAATTTCCTCCTCCTCCTCTTCATTTACACCTGATGCAGCAAATGCCTCAAACTGGCTGAAATCTGCAAAATTTGGCTGTTCCGGTATTTGTTGAGGTGAGGTACTGGTATGAGCTATTAGGCCTTCAGCATCAACTGGGCGATGCACATGAGGACCTGCACCCTATAGCAAAACAAAAGATAATAACCAATACTGTGTTCTTGAAATAACTGACCTAATGTATGAGCAAAATCTTGTCCAAACAAGAGTTTATGAAAGAATGCTGCTAACCAAGGACAATTATATAATTAATGCATTTGTGCAGAAATTACTGCCTTTGTTTAGACTTGTACTAACACACAGAAGTTTCTATCCTGCCATTAGAACAAATATGCTTTTTACCATACAAGTACAAAATGACTATATTTGTAACAAGGGGCAGAACATTCTGGTAACCCATGATCAAAAGTACAACATTGGTAAAGTTAAATTTCTTTACTTTCATCTAAACTATTTTGTTTTCCAAGTGTACATCTCTTTGAGAATGGATACAATGTAACCTCCCTGCAAGCTGTCTTTTGGGGCTCAACTCAAATACCAGGAAAGTGAAAGACACAGGGGTAGATGGAATGTTGGATCCTAAAGGCTCCACAACAATCCAGATTTGAAAAGTGTAAGGAGGAACCATCCAGCAATAGCAGGGTGCACCTGAGCAAAATGCTGATTCATTACTTGTGGTGACCGATATAAATGGAAGAATGCCTTCAAGCACAAAAATAACACACCAATCATTTTTTAAAAAGACTCATGGATATATCTTGTGGCTTTTTTTGAACTGCATAGCTTGTTAATTTTAAATGGTTTGAGAACAATATGATGTCTGAGAAATATAAATATGAAAGATACAAAAAATAAAAGTATAACATTTATATTTCCCATGATTTTGAACGTACATTTATATGAATAACTTGTCTTAATGCAAAACCTTTCTGATCCCTTTCCTCCATCATCTCTAAGTTAAACATTCTTTTAGAATTAGTTTGCAACAGCCACTGCCAACTCACTTCTTATCAGAAAAACAAAAATAAATGATTCCCAGTTTATATTTACTGCTAGAATAAGTTACTGGAGGCTCACAAATTGCTATTTTTAGAAGAGTAACTTAGCACTCTGGGTAAGGCAAACTGAGAAGTCCCTTTTTCTTCCATTATCTGCCCCCTACTCACAGTTAATGTACTTTAAATATTAAAGTAAAGTGGCTCTGATAAAACCCTTTTCTGCTATGACATGCTAATTAACATTATGACAAAGTGCACAGAGGTTGTAAATTGTGTTTTTAAAACTAAAGCTATGCATGAAGGCAGGGGTTTTTTGGGTTAAAAATTCCAATATGAGCTTTCATGAATTTGACAGAACCCATTTTTAATATTTAAGTTATATATGATGGTCATGCTAGCTATAATTATGGGGCAAGCTCTGGAGCTAACAACTTAACAGGGCTTTGTACTGTGTCACCAGGAAACTTCATGGGGAGTTGCTAACCTCCATATACTAAGTAGAACTCCAGGAAGAAAAATAGGCAATATCTTAAATTTGTTAGCAAACATCTTAATACATTTTAGACACCACTTGCACTTAGTGTAGACAAGGGTTTACTATTTTCAAAAAATGCCGTAGCTCTCTCTTCAGGGTCAACCCACATTTTTTTGGCTTTAGGCAATAATTTAGGCTTGGAAATGGTGACAGAGCAGGCCCACAGGTGATGCACTGTTTTCTGAACGGATTTCATTACTATTTAGGATAAAATATGAAGCTACACAATCTTATGAATGAGGTAAACAAATACAGAACACAGTCAAACCTGAATTAAAAGTGAAAGAGGACTTCATATTGCATTCAATTTTCTTTCAGTTAAGTTATACATGATAAGTCAAGGACTAACAATTTAGAGGTTTTCAGAGATTTAAAGGCTTTGTTTCCAATTAAAAAGAGTGTTTCCAATAATACATATTCCTTTAATCTAACTTTAATTGCTCAGTGTTACAAGTTAACTGAGAAGCCTTGAAATATTAAAGGGACATCTTCACTTGAAATTTAATCAGTTAAAGAAAGGAGTTAAAAGTTTCAGCTATTGCACCTTCCCCTCCTCTTCCACTTGCCATTTTTGGTGGTTTTGCAGATGTTCTTTTTTCTCTCCACTGATCTGTGAAATACCCACAAAACTAAATCAGGGAGAATAACTATAAATAGTTAGGAAGCTTCAGGGGATAGCTGAGTTAGTCTGTACAGGATAAACTTTAAAAACAACAAATGGTCTGGTACTAAAAGTGACTTCCCACAATGCTATGAAGTGCACAAAATAAACCAAAAAAAGATTCTTTGATAGATTGAGAGAACTGGGCAACATACCCTCACATGCGCCATTATCTGGCTCATGCATTGATCCAGAATAGGGATGTTAAATTTCGATTAACTAATCAAATAAATAGTCAATTGGATAGTAATTTCCCCAAAGCAAGGTACAAGTTGAAACTCTAAAATCAGGTACTCTCTGGTCTGGCAACATTTGTGGTCTTGCAGGACCAGAGAGCCCGGCTGGGAGTGGGTCAGTGAGGATCAGAAGCATCAGTCTGGACTAGCAGCGGAGGAGTGTGGCCTCAACCAGGGCCGGGGATTAAGGCAATGGGGCTGGCATGGCTGGGAGAGCAGCCCTGGTCAGGGCTGGAAGCGAAGCCCAGTGGCTGGGGCTGGCACCCAGGAATGGGGCTGATGGCTGGGAGGGCAGTCTTGACCTCCCCTGGTCTGGAAAACTCCCTGTACAGGAACACTCAGGTCTTCAGAGTTCCAGACCAGGGAGGGCCAACCTATACTGGTGACATGAATGTGAGGAAAAATTTCATAGCACTTAAAACTGCATGTGCTACCTATGACTGTTCTTATGGTACCCAGAGCTATGAGTCACCTTGTTAACCTTGCCTCCAGTGGAGTCTTCTTGTAGCAACTGGGTGACAGATCCCTGACATTCCCAGCCCTTGCTTTACCAGGCAGGTTATCAATATGTGCATCACAATTCCTGAGTCCTTTTGAACCATTCCCCTGTGATACAGCCCAATAACGGCTAATCAGAAATTCCAGATCCTCTGCAATCAGTGTACCACAATTTGCCAGTTTTATCTTAAACCACTATTATTGTAAACCAGCACTTGTGAGCACTTAAAAGTTTATTTAAGAAAGAATAAAGATTTAATCAGTGAGAAAGTGATGGTGGTAACTGCTTACCACACAAAATAGACTCATTAAATGCAAACCTGAGCCTACACATACCATTTTACCTTCCCTATATAATAAAGTAGGCTCCCCCTGATCCCCAAAGTTCAGCCCATGGCAAAGATGGCTACTTTCACTAGACCCAGGACAAAAGCTTTCATGGAAGCTCCTCGCTCCTTAAGAGATTTCCTCACTGATAGATCCACAATGCCCTTCTCTACACTACGGCACTTACAGCAGTGCAGCTGCACCAATGCAGCGCTTTGTGGTGTAGATGCTATAAGCCAGGAATGGGCAACCTACAGCCCCCACAGGCTGGGTTTGGTCTGTAGCTTGTCTTGCCCTGAGCCTCATGGGCTGGATCTTTCCCCTACTCCACCCCACAGTGGGCCAAGCCAGTGCTGGCACTCCAGCCACATGGCAAGTCTCCGAGCCTTGGCTCCCCAATGTGAGGAGGGGGAACCCCAAACCTTGCAGGCTAAATCAAAGCAAGCCTAGGAGAGGGGAGGAAGTAGCTTGAAATGGAAGCACAGGGGAGCTCTGTTCTTGCACTTGCTTGCAGGCTTCATCCCCCACTACTCTTACTGGCCAGGAATCATGTCCAATGGGAGCAGTGGATGGTACCTGCAAGTGGGTAGGGCATCACAGAGCCACCTGTGGCCTACCAGGAACTGCACCAGTTAGGTGCCCCAATCCCCTGCTCCCCCACCCCCCCCAAGGCCTAGACCTTCTCCTGCAATCCTCCCTCCCACCCAGACCCCACACTATCAGCCCACTCCCACACTGAACCCCTCATTTTTGAACCCCAGAGTCTACAGGGGTCCTACAAAATCTGGAGCATGAATGTGTGATGAGAACGTCTCTTTTTCCCCCGCATTTTCGTTGGGGGCCTCACCTGTTAGGATTTTTTCTCCTTCTCACTTGGGAGCCAGGTTAGCAAGGCTTCCTTCCCTTCTCACTTGTGCATGGCCCCTGGCTGTGTTTTTTTCTGAGAGTCAGTGGCCCCAAAACCAAAAAAGGTTCCTCAGCCCTGCTCTAAGGTGATGAGAGAACTTAAGTTCTGCCTCCACAAGAGGTGGTAGCTATACTGGTGCGAGAAGCTTTCCTGGCAATATAGTAACACCTAAACCGGTGCTTAGGTTAATATAACTTACATATAGATTATTCACACCCTTGATTTATGTAAATTATATCAAATTAACCTGTAGTGTAGACAAGGTCTATCATACTGAAAACAGTCATGGTGAATTCCTGCCTTGTTGCAGAGTTTGTCTTTAAATGATTTTGTTTATCATGGTCTCTGATAGTTTTCAATTAACTGGCTTGGGATGTGGTAAGGACAGACAACAGAACCTTGAATAACCTTGCACTGTCTTGCCAGCTAACCAGGGACTGACTAGCAGCTCCCTCTTGCTTGAATGGATCATCATTGAGTGACTCATTTCAGGTGACTAATTTCTACTCTGAGTGCATACAGCATACTTTAGATAAATACATCATTCCATAAATCTGTGTTTGAATCTGGACAAGTTACATGCTTTCTGTAGATAGCTTACATATTGTTCATGGATAAATATCCTATCAGATGTATGCTTGATGCAGTGAGTTTGTCAGATCTCAGGTGAGAATTGTTTACAAACAGAGGATCATTTGCCATAGGGTACGTCATACCACCCCAACTTGTGCCACAGCATTTGTGTATATCTCTGTACTTCTATCCAGCAATTATTTTGGGGACGGTGCCCAATTAAGTTGTGGCCTCTGCTCCCCTCCCATATGGCTCCTGTACCAGATACTCTTCCCCTTGACCTCAGAGGGAAAAGTACATCAGGACAATGTCTCCTTTTAGTCCATTGCTTCCCCAGGAGCAGGTCCTCATCTTTCTGGGGAAGCCTTGCATGGTGACAGAAGTCTAGGCTCGAAAGCACTGGTACAAGTTCATGCCCCCAACGTTTCCAAAAGCCAGCCCAATGTGCTAACCTGCCACCACATTTTGGAACAGACTTAAAAATTCAGCTGACAAAGCTGGCACATATGCAAAGAATTCTATACTCTTCTTAAATGTCAACTGACAGTGTAACAGAATAAGACAACTTCACCTGTGTAGGTTGTGGTCTTGGAGGCACTGCAGGGGGGTAGGCAACTCCAGCTTGTTGCTGTCCTGTGAAAAGACAATGGCTCTAAATGACAGTTTGATGACCAGGCTTTTTCCATATGTTAGGACATGCTCATTGCGAATATGATGAACATGTGTTTAGTTTTCCACACTGCCAACATGAAAATAAGCTGCATTAGCTGTGCACAAGTTAAAAGAGCCAGGAGTATCCTTCAGTGACGTGGCTTAATTGTACTGTAGCCAAGGATAAAAGGTGTCAGTTATAGTTAAGATATAGGTAAAATATAAGAATTTATGCTGTAAAGCAGGTCCTACAGATCACAGGTATAGCCAAATCAGGCCTTAGGATAAGTTAACTATATTGTGAAGATTAGTTAGTGTAAGTAAGTTGATGAAAAGCCTGCCAAGCTTGTGTCTGTTTGAGATAGTCTGATGCCCTAAAAATAACTGCTAGAGATTAGTTGACACTACAAGAGAACCACTGATAGCAGGGTGAAATGTTAGAAACTTCCTTAACATTACTGTTACTATGGGGTAAGGTAACAAATGTTGTTGAGTATGGGAACCAATGAGTTAGGCCTGTGTAGAAGAAACACACCAAAAGCAGTGGGGAGTAGGGATGTGAATGACTAGTCAACTATCCTATAAGTAAATGCTTATTGGATAGTCATCACACTAGTCGCTTTCCCCCCATCAGAAAGAGGCAGCAATGGGGGAGGGAAGGAGGGAGAAGAGGGTGCTTCAAAGTGGCAGCACCACATGGAGCCTGGGGCCAGATCCCGGGATCCATGCAGCGCAGCCACTTTGAAATGCTGCAGGGAGCACAGGGCTACCAGGAGACTACTGATGCAAATTGCATAGACTATTCGATTAGCCGATTAATCTAAATTTAACATCCCTAGTGGGGAGTGGAAATTAGAATGAAGAGGGGTAAAAAACCTTCCTAAATAGGTATGAATCTCAGTAACACATCGTAAAAGCTGTGCCTTGGGCTGTGCCCCTATGGGAGGGAGGTGGACAGATAATAGCATGACCATCACTGGTAGTGTTGATGAGGATGACTAACACTTAGGATTTTTCACCAAGGCATTGTGAAAGTAATACAAATATTACGCATTTGAATTGGTGTCGTCTCTATTAGACTGCAGTGTATATTGTATGGCTGGCTACTAAGAGAAATTATTATAGAAAGAGCACTGGATAGTCTCTGTTGTATACCACGGGGTCCACCTTTTGTTGATATCTCTCTGCTGTAGTCAATTTTGTGGACTGGACTCAGATTAAAGTAGGTGTAAGCCCCCACCTCGGGGTGGGTAAGAGGTTAAAGCAACCCGTATCTACAAATAAGGCTAAATTGACCTCTTCGGTCAAACAAAATTGTCAAAAGGACAGTGCCAGAGACTGATAATTGGCCCTGGGTTCTACTCCTTGTATCTTTAGTTTGTGTAAACTTCTCTACACTTCGTTTTTTTCCAATCAGAAAATCCTTTGTATAGTCAGTGCTTTAAGATCAGGACCTGAACTAAAGACAGTTTTTGTCAACACACAGTAAATTACCTGTAATAATTCTCTGAAGCTATACATCTATTACTGCCATTTTCCTGAATCTACATTTGTCAAGAACTCCTACTGCTTTAAATTGGAGATACTGGAATGTGTAGTCTGCCTGTGGCTCCCATTATCATGTTTTTCACTTGACTACACTAGCACTCATTTATATAGCAACTTACTTTAGGGATTTTAAATGGCTGCCATATGAGGAGAGGTTAGAAAGAGTAGGATTTTTCACCTTAGGCACATCTACACAGCAGGGCTGAAGCCAAAATAAACTACGCAATTTTAGCTACGTCAAGTGTAACTTAAGTCAAAATAGCTTATTTCGGCTTCTAGTGCTGTCTACACAGCAAAAAGTCCAAGTTAGAGGACTCTTCCTCCGACTTCCCTTACTCCTTGTAAAATGAGGATTACAGGAGTCGCAGTAAGAGGTCCTCCAGCTTGACATTACGTTGAAATAAATGCTTGCTGTGTAGACGCGGACTATATTATTTCAGAATCAGTTATTCCGAAACATCAGTCATTCTGAAATAATGCTGCTATGTAGACATAGCCTTAGAAAAGAGGAGAATAGGCGGGGATATGATAGAGATCTATTAAATCATGACTAGCGTGGAGAAAGTAGATAAGGAAAAGTTATTTACTTGTTCCCATAACACAAGAACCAGGGGTCCCAAATGAAATTAATAGGTAGCAGGTTTAAAACAGATACAAAAAAGCAGCATTTCTTCAGCAATGCACAGTAAACCTAGAATCATAGAATCACAGGACTGGAAGAGACCTCAGGAGGTCAACTCCAGCCCCCTGCCCAAAGCAGGACCAATCCCAACCTGTGGAACTCCTTGCCAGAGGATGTTGAAGGCCATGACTAACAGGGTTAAAAGAAACCTAGATAAATTCATGGAGGTTAGGTCCATCAATGACTATTAATCAGGAAGGGTAAGAATGGTGTTCCTTGCCTTTGTACATCAGAAACTGGGAATGGGATCACCTGCTCTGTTCATTCCCTCTGGGGCACCTGGCATTGGCCACTGTCAGGGGACAGAATACTGGGCTGAATAGATACATAAATATTTGGTCTGACCCAGTATGGTCATTCTTATGTACTGTTTTAAAAACATTGTTGATTAAGCCACTATTGTTCTTTAAAAAGGAGTCTACATTTTAACAAAAGCAATTTGTGTATTTAACACTTTCAGCAGTTCACTTCAAACCTAATGCTGTCGTCTTAAAAATAAAGTCAACACTTTCTCCAGAATTTTTTTTTTGTTTAAGATAAATATGTACTAAATGAAGTAGCAAACACATGAACGTATTATGTACCTACCTGGGGTAACTGTAAAGGACCTGTTCATATCTAAAGATGATGAACGAGAGTGTGAAGGATGAGGCCTAGGAGGGGGTGGTGGTGGTGCAGTGTTGTCTGGAGATGTTCCTGAATGTGATCTGCAAAACAAGTAAACCTCTGTAGAGGTTCAGACAGCCAGAACAGTAGACATTCAATTGCGAAGTGCAACCCAAAACGACTCTATGAAGAAATCTTGTTTCAAGATTATAGGTACCACGAGCCTCTTTTTTCCACAGCCAAATTAACTTTTTAAAGCAAGACTCCAGTGTTTCCCAATTCTGATATGACCACATTATCTTAATGCCTTTATTTCTTTGTCAAAATCCATATTATCCCACCTTATTGCACTCTTATAACCTTCTGTAATATTTGTGGAAGCCTATAGCATCTCACAGTAGACATCCCGAGAGTTAATTTAGGATAAGGTATGTAATATCAATCCTAGAGTGGTAGTCACTACAATCAGGACTTCTGTAAAACTAACAACTTTCTGTCAATAGCCTAAATATGAATTGTTTTCTACTGTTGAATGGCATGATATTAAAGAAAACTGAATTTTTGGTTGCTGACTCACTCACATAAAAGTCCACCTTGAGCACGATGAAGCCGAGAAAGTCTCAATGTACGTTTGCAGATGTGAATACTAGCTTTGCCATCTGAAATTTCTATTAACTAGTCCATATATTTATGGTCTTGAGATATACTATTCTTATTCTTGGATGTTTTTGTTATAAATTTCAAGCTCTTACAAATGCAAAACATATTAGCAAATGTCAAGATCCAACTACAGATGCAGATCCTGAAAAGATTTTCATCATGTAGGGGAAATTGATGTAAATGCAAAATAAGCCCAAACTCAGAATGAGGTTAAAGAGAGATGGAGCTATTAGTTTTATCTGAATGGGTTTTTTTGTCTAGAAGAGTTCTGGTGCATCCATTTAATTAAAAAAGAAACCTGCAGGTATGTCTATACTACAGAGGTTATGCTAGCATAACCTCATACCATAGATTTTCTGTGTAGCAACACCACCACCTCCTCGAGTGACTATGGATATATCAACAGAAACCATCACCTCAATAGTGTAGATTTATGTAATAGGACAAAATCAGCTTTGCAATTAAGTAACACAGGAAAACAATTTCTAAGCTATTGCACTACAAGTTAATTACAGTTTTCATGTTTACTATATGAAGCCACCCTAATTATTTTAGTTTTAAGATGTAACTTAAAAACCGATCCTATGATGTTTAATGGCAAAGCTGATTTCCAGTCCTCCTCTACAGAGTGCCCAGTCACTGGAGATTTTAGTGCTTTAAAACCCCCTTTTAATACATAATGTTCTTATTAAGTATATCACAGAATTGTAGGACTAGAAGGGATCTTGGGAGGTCATCTAGTCCTGTCTCCTGAACTCAAGGCAGAACTAAGTATTATCTAGAGTGAACTAGCTATACTCAACTGGCCAAACAGCCACACGTGGCTGGTGGCTAGCATGTTGGGCACCATGGATCTAGACCACCTTGATAGATATTTGTCTAACCTCTCTTAAAAAAATAAAATCTACAGTCATGGAGATTCCACAATTTCCCTAGGTAATTTACTCTTGTGCTTATCTATCCTTATAATTAGCAAGTTTTTCCCAATGTTCAACCTAAACTGCCCTTATTGCAGTTTCAGCCCATTGCTGTTAGTCCTGTCCTCAGAGGTTAACAAGAACAATTTTTCTTCCTCCTCCTTGTAACCACTTTTTATGTACTTGAAAATTATTACCCTCCTCCCCCAAGTCTTCTCTTCTCCAGACTAAACAAATCCAGTTCTTTCAATCTTTCCTTATAGCTCACGTTTTCTAGATCTTCAATGGTTGTTTTTCTCTGGACTTTCTGTAGTTTTTCCACATCTTTCCTGAAATGTGACATCCAGAACTGGACACAATACCCCAGCCGAGGCTAGTCAGTACAGAGCAGAATTACTACTTGTGTCTTGCTTACAACACATCCCAGAATACATCCCAAAGTGATGTTTACTTTGTTTGCAACAGTATTGACTCATATTTAGCTTGTGGTGCACCATGACTCCAGACCTCCTTCTGCAATATTTTTTCCTAAGCAGCCATTTTCCACTTTTTATGCATGCCACTTGATTGCTCCTTCCTAAGTGGAACATCTTGTATTATCCGTATTAAATTTTACCCTGCTTACAACATATCATTTCTCGTTTGTCCAGATCATTTTGAATTTTAATCCTGGCCTCCAAAGCACTTAAATATAGTTCTCTGGTTGCATCTTGAATACTTATCTATAAATCACTGCAGACTTCAAAACCAAAGAAACTAGCTGTATGTTAGGTGACAACCAACTGACATACCTGTGATTATGCTTTCTTGTATTTTCGAAGGAATCCTATACATGAAGTAGAAGGTACTCATGACTGAACATGGAGTAATAGCTAGCAGTCAATTCTAGGCTTGCTACTTTATTAAAACAGCCACCATAAATCTTTACCTGGCCTTTTACATGCTAGTTATTAAATAGCCAAAAAGATGATTGGGGGAAGGAGGGAAATGTGCTACTTTACAACTTTTGACAATCCTTCTGTTACTACTCTACTGACCGTTGCCGAGTTACAGTACTTCCAATCTGCTCTGGATCTGAAGTATAGGAGTCTGAACTGCTGTAACCATCTGCTGATAGAATGAAAGTATAAAAATTAACACTGCAAATATGAAAATGAAATGATCACAATTCAATTATGCTATAACAGCAACCTATTAAAAAATCTTTTATATTGTATACTTAACTCCAACGTATTCTAGAGCTCTTAAAATGTTTGGTACTCATTGAAAGGAAAGTTAAAACCTTTTATGTTGCTGCTGTTATGGAGGCAGTGACCTGAGCATTCTAGATGTCAGCTGCTGACATGAAAGCTTGCTTTTAAGTGAGGCATCTCTTCCCATTCTAAGATGGACCTGAAGGACAAGACAGACTAAAAACAATTAAGGGTGGCCTTTGACTTCATTGCCTTCTGTAGAAAAACATCCACTTATTCCACAGAGGTGTTGTGGTGCATCCAACAAGCTGTACGTGTGCAGTGTTGACTTAAACACTGAGACCAAAGGATACTGGGAGCAGTGCTGGAATCCCTGGAGGAAAGATATTGCAAGACTAGCCCGAAGTAACTGCCCACATCTACACGCGGCAGTGAAACGGGATTCCGAATTAAAGCTCTAAATCGAATTAGCTGGTAAACCTCATTCCAGGAGGAACAACAGCTAATTCAATTTAGAGCTTTAATTCGGAATCCCGTTTCACTGCCGTGTGTAGACGCAGGCAGTTACTTCAGGCTAGTCAATTTCTAAAATGGCGACCGGTCAGGAACATGCTAATGAAGCACGGGATATTTAAATCCCACGCTTCATTTGCAATTTTGGTCACCCTCATTAGCCTCCCTAGATCGAACTAGGGGGCTAGTGTAGACATATCCTCAGAGAGTTACTGGAGTTTTTTTAGTAATGGGATGTCTACTTGGAAATATGTCTGGATAAGAATTTGGGCACTATGCAATTAGCTGCAACAGTACTTCCCTACTTTGATGTCACTGAAGGAGCATGACAAACTCCTACAAGAATGGACATGCAAAAGTCCATTCTTACACAACATACAGAACTTAAGATTCTCCACCCCCCATAATTCTGCCTATAATGCAACATTTTTACTGGTCTGAGTAAAACCTTCTAAAAGGGAAGTACTGCAAGAGTATACCCACAGAAAGAGAACACCACTGCATTTTAAGGTAGGCAACAGTCAGTTAAGAGGGGGGGAAAAAGCAGCATTCTAAAAGGTCTGTTTACTAGATCACTAGCTTATTCATAACCAACCTCCCCATTCCCAGAGTATTCCAGTATATCCTGGGATGGCAGTCTGGTCTGCAAATCTTCTATGTAAGGATATTAAATTGCAGTTAATTTATGAGTCAAGTAGTCGGTGGAATTTCCATCAACTACTCAACTAGTCGATAGGCCATTTCCGCATTCCTCTTTGAAATGTACAAGAGGATGGGGCTGGGGCTTTTGTACATTTCGAAGGAGGAATGTGGAACTCCGCATGCAGTCAGGGGCCAGTGGAAAGTCCCATTGATTCCGGGCTACACGCAGATGCCAGCTTTGAAATGTACAAGAGTCCCCAGCAGGGGCTCTTGTGCATTTCAAAGCAGCAACGCAGCATGGAGCCCGGGGTCAGCGGGGGTACTCTGAGTCCCCCACTGACACCAGCCTCCAAGCTGCGCTGCAGAATTGAAATGCCACAGGGAGCCGGGGTCAACTGAGAACTCCTCAGCTGATCCCGGGCTCCACAATGGCATTTCAGCAATCATCTGGTGACTCCCCAGCTGACTGGGGGTTCTGCTTGGCATTTCTCCAGAACCTGGGGTTGGCTAGGGACTCCCAGGTTCCAGGGAAATGCCACGCTGGAGCCCGGGAACAGTCCCTAGCTGACCCTGGGCTCCATGGGTGGCAGCAGCCGCACTGCTGAGGCGCTGCCGCTTTGAAACGCTGAGGCGGCCGTTCAAAGGGGCAGTGTCTCTCACAGCTGAGCAGGGATCAGCTGTGTGGCGCTGCTCTTTAAAGTACCCCTTCTTCCCCCCTTTTGCTGCCTCTATTTTATAGAGGCAGCAAGGGGGGAATCAATTAGTCAAGTAGTCAACTAGTCTAACATCCTTACTTCTATGCCCCTTACATTTAATGGCACTATTCAACAAGACAGTTGGTGTAGAATTTTTTCAAGAAAGATGCAAAAGTCCACAGAATGTAACCTAAATAAGTAATGGATTCAAAAGAATTTCTTATTGAAAGGATTTGTTTAGGCAACACTGCTTAGCTCTTGTTTTTTCCTTCTAAAAGCTGGAAAACAATGACAATTTTCTTCATGCTCCAAATACTACTTGTGTTCACTCTCTCATGTAGTGACTCTGAAATACCAGAATTAGATGTGGTCAAGAGGCGAGGCCGACTGCAAGCCACCCTCTTCTCCAACTACCCCTTTCTAAAGTAAGGCTTTATCCTCTCTCCCAACTAAAATCAAGTAAGAGAGACAGAGAGATTCATGCACTTATCTTTTAGGCTAAATTACTGTAATTTACTGGATACGAAGCTGAATGTGAAAATGCACTGCTTTTAAGAAATGCACCAAAAAACTGAGAAGGAAGCACCTGAGAGCTAAGAACAAAGCAGTCAAAGAAATCTGGCAATGAAACAAGCTTTAAGACAACAAATTCCATCTGATTGTCCATAAGAAACTGTAGGATTTTCCTCTTAGAGTAAGCCTATCTACCACAGCAAGAACACTCTTCCACCCAAATGATTCCCCCTCAACCCAAAGTCACCACACAAAGCAACCAAAAATTAAAAATAAAGTACCCCAGTAGAATTTTTCACTGAAGAGGGAGATTTGATTTCTCCTGTTTAGTGGCTTCAGGCTGCTGCCTTCTCTTTTCTATATTGTTGCTTTCGTCTCACTTGTGTCTACAGTGCCAGATTGCTCTCACAAGGAGTTTGAGTCAGAAAGGGCCCTTTCTGAATTCAAGTCCTAAGTACAGCAGCAGCCTCCCACTACAAACCAATGTGTATCTGTACATTTTCTTCACCATACTGAAAGCCTTCTAAGAAAGAACTGAGCACTATGCACCAGGAAAAGGGAGGGGGGAAAAGGGCCCCCAAAAACATGTCCTTGGAAGAAAACAGTATCATTGGAATTAATTTAAGATAAGGGAAAGGCTGTTGCCAAGAAGGGATCCATTTACTGCCTCAGACTGTTGTTGCAGAATGTTCTGCCAACTGATGCCGCATGGGGAACTGTGACAATCTTAGCTGCCTCCATACTTCGTGACAAAGAATTCAAGACGACTCATGTCAGGTATTACCTTCTAATGAACGGAATTATACAATATAAGGAACAAGATGATTGGAAAACATTTTTAGGATTAAAACCACACAAATTAGATATTCACACTGACATCTGATTTGTGACTAGTCTGCATGAAGGAAACACACAAGGAAATAGGCCAATTAAATCTATATGGTAATATTTTATATATAAAAAATGTGGTGTAGAGAACATTAAAAATCAAATTAATGAAGCCAGGGTAAACAGAGGGTTGACAAATTAGCTGCACCTAGAAAAATATCAAAAGTCCATCACAAGAAATTGCATTAATTTGGCACTCTCAATTTTTCAAAGGAACTGAAACAATGATAGCAGATGCCTCCCTTTGGTATACAACCATTTTCTAGTCTTCAAAAAATATTGCTATTTGATTGAGACACAAGAGTGGGGTCAATTGTTATTTAAAGCGATTTGTGCTTTAATGGTGCAGCCATTTTAAATTTCTGGGATTATGACTGAACAAGAAAATAGTCTTATTGGTTAAAATAAGTTAATTTCTTACCAGATATAGGATTTGATGCTCAAATAGCTTAACTGTCTTAGTGCCAATGAAGAAGCCAGAGAAACTACCTATTTTCATCTGCTATTATCTATCTCTCAATCTAGTGAAGGGCAACCTAGGCTAGTGAGTGGACCTCATTAGGACCCTCCATCTCAGTGGGTTGTAAGACTCTCATAACCAAGACTGTCTCCTGGGACAGGGTAGTTTTGTAGCTTCATTTGTGTACCTAGAATTTGTGTGGTGTACCAACTGAACAGCAGCACTTTGACTGGATGCAGACAGAGCACACAATTTTGTGTGCAATCAGTATACATCTCACTTCATGTGCCCTTGCTTTAAGTGTCTGTCACGTTTGAAATACCGATAGGAAAAAACTACATGAACCAAAACCAGCGGAATCTGGCAACCCTGTGCATGGACAATGGTAAATAAAATGTCTTGTGGGCCACACGCACAGAATCCTTGGGCCACAGGTTGCTCACCAGTGCCTTAATCTTTTAAAAAAAAATAAAAATGTCAAAATACTAAGTTGAACATTTTGTTCTAGGAAGTTTTTTTTGCTTTTCAGGAGTAGTTTGTGCTCTTATTATCTGGAGACATCAAAAGAAATAATTCAGGCTGACATTCCTTCAAAGTGTGATAAAGGAGTTAAAACAGTGGTGCCAAACAGACAAGAGACAAACTAAAGCACAACTCTGTGTGGGTCATACAGATTCTACATACATACCCATGTAAATGAAAATTATGTACACATGATAACAAACACTAATGAATCAGTCATTAGTAATACAGTGTTAGAGCAGGTCCTGGGTCTTCTGAAATGCTCTGGTGGGCCTTGGGTCAAAAGATGCTTTGATACTTACCAACTGTGTTTCCAGCTACAAATTTTGATGTACTCATTTTATTTTCTTCTGAGAGGTCAGGTGGTTTCACAAGTAGAGGACTAGTGGGATTAGCATGATCTAGGTGGAAAAAAGATTATTGCTATTCTCTTATTTAAGATTAAGTGATATACAAAATGCACTGAAAATATTCTTCTCCTTAGAAGCCAAGTTTTCATTAATGAAGGCTCAGCACTAAACCACAATTTTGCACTTGATTGGAATTTGATAGGTAAACTACAATGATACTATTTGCAGCATCGTAATTGTAACACAAAAATACTGAATTTGTATATAAAATTAACTTTGAAACTTTACATGTTAATATTGGTGTATAACTGGATTAGTTAATATGCATATATCTAATACTTTATCCAAATATACACTCTTATATAACATTAATTTCTTGTCAATGGTAAATTGCCTGAAGTATACGCATCTTTGTATGCTTTAAGACATTTGTTTTGGCCTTTTATGTAATATGGTAAAATTTAGGGATGTAACAGTAGTAAGCGTTTATCAGTTAATGCTAAAGACTCTACTCCATGCATTTCACCCCCTCGCCCCTGCCAGTAAATACTGCAGTTTTAGGATTTATTAAATTAACAATGTAGATCCCCTTGTGCTAGGAACTATACAAACATGACAAACAAGTCCATGTAACAGAGCACCTGCCTTGATTGTAAACTGTTCAGGGCAGGGGCTATTTGTTATATATCAATGCACTGCCTAGCAAAATGGGGCCATGTTCTCTATGAACTATCATAATAACGTACATGGGTATAAGATATGATATCAGACACATATGCCTTTTATAAAAAACAATTTTCATGTTATATAATGCATTTATCTAAAGCTCTAAATTTATTTTTTAAATGTCTGACCTTTTTATAAATTATCTAAATTGATATATTCACTGATCACATCAAAAGACAACAATAAACTTCACTTCATACTTCCCCACTCTTAAAATCATAGGACTGTAGGTTATGCAACATGCTCTGAAGGTCAATAAATTCATTATATATTGGATTGAAAGGAGAAGCAAACTCCAGGCTAAAAGGATCCTCCCTTATCAGGGCCAGCCCACAACATTTTGGCACCTGAGGCGGGGAGCTCAAATGACACCCCTATGCCCCCTTGCTTGGGACAAAACTTTGAAAGGTCTCAATTCTGCCTTCTTCCTGTTCTACTCCTCTCATGGTACTGCTCTGCTACCTACATATGCACCAGCAGCAGACAATTTTCTACACTCTGGGTCCTACTGGCACCCCCCCCCCCCCCACAGTCTGGCACCTGAGGCCGCCACTTCAGTTCGCCTCATGGTAAGGCCAGCCCTGTCCCTTATAGACTATTAAGTCATACACCTCATATGATCACAAACCCCAGAGTGCAGCAAAAAGCGGTGATCTCAGATACACAAGTTTGAAACCACAATGGGTTTTTACAATTAAAATCGAATAACCTGAACTGCACTGGAAAACAAATAAGATGTCAGTGCACTCCATATAAAGAATACTGGTAAGCTGGTACTAAATGAAGTTTCCAAATGGCGTGCAAGTGAAGCCCTATGTAGAGTGCTTCTAGATTAATTTACTGCAATATGAATAGGCATGAGTACGTGTAGCAAAACCTGCATCCTAGAGCCGTGATGTCCAACCAGTTCTGAAGCAGTAGCCACTATATTGCCTATAGCGAACTAGCCACACTCAAGCAGCCAAATAGCCACATGTGGCTAGTATGTTGGACACCACAGTCCTAGAGGCATACTTTAGCTCCCCTGACAGATACAAATGGAGCATGCTCTTGGCTATTGCAGCTATCTGAAAATCTCAAGAATTTACAATGTTGGCACATTATAGCAGACCACTCCTCCCCAGCCAAAAAAAGCTGAGAGACTGGGTAACAGTATGCAAGATTGAGAATCAAGAGATGTTAGGATTTAGAACGGGGTGGGGAGTAATTTTTGACCAGGGGGCCACTCAAAGAATTTGGAAAGTGGTTGAGGGCCACACTCTTCCATGATATTAATGGAGGAGGTGTGGGATCTGGGATGGAGGTTGAATGCCCAAGAGAGCTTGGCGTAAGGGAGGGAGTTTGGGTGAAGGAGGCAGTTGTGACCTGGGACACTGGACTGGGTGCAGGGGGTTGGATTGTGACCTAGGGCAGGGAGTTGCAGGGGTTTTGGTTGTGAGCAAGGACAGGAGTGGACTGATCTGATCTGGGAGGGGATATGGGGGCAGAGAATTTGGGTATGTGGAGTAGGGGCAGAGGATTGGGGAAGGGAGGAGCTGGGGTGCCAGAGGCCGAGTCTGGTCAGGAGACTTACCAGCCAGCAGCTGTTCCTGAATCCTCCCTGCCAGGCAGTGTCTCCTCTGAGCTGTGCGGCAACACAGCTTCACAGGTTATTAATCAGCCCCACCCAGTCAGCCAGCTCCATGCAGCGAGACATGATCCTCTGACTGGATGGAGCTGATTAATCACCTGTGAAGCTGTGCTACCACACAACTTAGAGGGAACACTGATGCCTGCTCCGCCCCCACACAGATAGCTTCCATTGGCCAGAAACCGGCCAATGGGATTGGACTGGGGGTGGGATCTTCTCCAAAAGCTCTCTCCTCTCCCCTCCAGACTCGGTTTTTAAACAAACTGCTCAGCAGCCACGTTTAAGCCATGTGCAGGTGGGCGAGGCAAACAAGTAGCCCACTGACCATCTTTTGCCCAGGCCTGGTCTAGAAATTGTTTGAGGAAGGCTAGCAGGTTTCAAATGGATGAGATGAAATCTCCAGCAGTAGCAGACTAAATTTCACCCATCAGATTTTTCTAAATAGAACTGGGCAGACTTAATCGCAGGTCAGAGCTCAAAGCTTCCCTAAGCACCTCAAGAACTTGTATATAAATCTGGGAAAGTTCTCCCACTCCAGAACCAGATCTGCAGTTTGATGCTTCCAATCTACTCCAGACAATCTTATCTTAGAAGCATATAGAGAAATCCTCAAAGCAACAGTCAACCCTCTAAATTATTGTAGAATGCTCCTCTAATTCATGAGGTTCTCCATCACTTGATGTAGTTACGCTGGTTGGATCCTATGACACTACTGTCTAAATACAAGGACACAAGGCAGAATTGTTATGCAAGAAAAACGAGCCCTAAAGGTCATCACTATGTAAGAAAGTATTCAATAAGATGGTATTTGAACACAGCAGCTGCTTTCATTATTAGTACAAGAAAATAGCTTACCACTTCCAGATCTCTTAAGTTCCATTTCCTGCATGTGGATTTTGCTTGGAGTCATCCGAATTGGAACCGGGTGAACAATAGCAGTATCCTACAGAGGAGGAAGAAAAGTTTTTATTTTAGTTTTAAAATATTCTATTCAGAGCTGCTTTTGACTACATTCAATGGCAGTTCCCAAGCTTATATTCGTAAGCAAATATTTTTACTGCGTTCCTATGAACTTGATACTATGATGAATGGCAGCAGTATAAAACCCTGAGACAGAACACTGTCCATAACAAATATCCTTAAACTCAGTACAAACATAAAGGTATTTAGACTTCCCTACATTGTTCTCTAAACTGTGGTCCCTGGTTTGTAGAAGTCTGCTGACTACATTGTGCTAACTGTCTTTGTAGCAGTTAAGTTACATCAAAAGGCAGCTCAATATCTTGCATATTGTCCATTACAGGTTGAATCTCTGTGGTCCACGACACTGTGGTCTGGCAACATCCGCAGTCCAGCAGGATGTTGCTGGACTAGAGAGAGTCCCAGCACAGAGGTTGCCAGTGGCGGGGAGCAGAGCTGGTCAGAGCCCATGGGGTGGGGAAGCAGCAGAGCTCGCAGTTGGAGGGGCCAGTGGGGTTGTGAGCTCCTGCAGGGCAGAGCCAATGGAACTCCCGGAGCTGGCAGGGCTTTTGGGGCTGCTGGAGCTTGCAGGGTGGCGGAGGCCGCAGGGCTGCCGCAGCTAGGTAGCTGGGGCAGCAGTGGCAAGTAGTTGGGGAGAGAAGCCCAGCTGAGATGCTGGTGCTCCTAGCTCTCCCTCCCCTAAAAAACTCCCTTATGCGGGACCAGTCAGGTCCCAAGGGAGCTGAACCACAGAGGTTCAATCTGTATTGCCTTTCCCTGTAACCAAATGGCATGGTTGCCACAGGTATATTGTGTGCCCATGAAACATGAGATGTTGTCCACACTATGAAATACTCAATTTATTTTTAGTCTTAAGAGTGCCCCATGTATTTCTGATGTTTCAAAAATTTAGCATTCGAATATTCGTGGGAACTTTTTATGGGCTTGATCTGAAAATTGTACTGTACAGTAAAATCCATACTATTTCAAGGAAGCCATTAACATCTTATAAGAACATGATAGGAGCTTTTAAGATACCCTTTAAGAGATATCGAACATATCACCTAAAGACACACATCTGACAAAACAGTGTCTTTAGGATGCTATCTATATGAAGTACTTCTGTGGCCATTTTCAGATGAAATGGGCTAAGCCATGCTCTATAAATGGCAACCAGATCTTTTACTCCTTTCCCCACAAAGCCAAGCTTTCTGCTCATAAGCATGCTCAATTGCTACTGAAGGCACTGGGGGAAAAACCAGTCTTAAATTTAAAACTGCTCTTGAAAGCCAACATGCTTTAAACTTCAGAGGGGTAGCTATGTTAGTCTGTTTCAGCAAGAACAATGAGAAGTCCTGTGGCACCTTAAAGACTACCAATTTATTTGGAGAGAAGCTATCCTAAGCTGGAGCCCACTGTCAAATGCATGAATAATTTCTTCACTGTTTAAAAAAGACCTGTACTGGGAAGATAAAGTTAAACGTATACTGAAAGTGTGCATACAACACTTCCTTTATTAAATACCACTATGAACATTAGAAAATCCTCAAGCATGAACATGGTTTAAAAGGACATTTTCAACTTATATTTTTATAAACAGATCAATCTTCTATTGTATCTAGCAACTGTCCTTTGCTTCTGAATACTCCGTATGTATTCTGAAGTGTAGGTATTGAAAAAAAAGTCTTATGTGATTTAAAGAATAGGTCAGTATAATGCTGCCCAACTTAGATAAGGGAGAGAGGGAAGTTGTAACAAAATGGAAAGTTTTGTTTTTTACTGATATTTCTGAAAATGCAATTTCAGCTTTTCCAAAACATAACTATAAATTTAGTATTACTCCTCCCTTCATTATTCTTCACATGCAAGCTCCCTGGCTTGCTTTCTCTTCCTCCCTCAGCCCTAGGGTTGCCAGATGGTTGAAACAAAAATACCAACCCCCCCCCCCCAAAAAAAACACACCGGGAAAAAATTCTGTTGAAGGAAAAAAAAGGGGGGGGGGGGGAGAACAAAGTTGTTGAGCAAAAAAATTATAAACAAACAAACTAACTAAAAAAAGCATTAAAACAGCATGTCCCCTTTAAGAGTGAATGCAGGGACAGGAGCAGGGGAGAGGTTGAGCACTAAGACCCAATGCTTCCCCTTGGTCAGCAGCCATTTTGTGCCAGCAGCCTTGCAGAACCAGGTAAGCATGGGGGCTGGGGTCCGGGGTGTTGGGAGATGGGGGGGGGAGGCGGGTGGGTGGGGAAGGACAGGTGCTGAGTGTTTGTAGGGTTGCCAGGTGCCCAGCATTTTCGCCTCCTGGCCGGGGGAGGAGGGAGAGGGGAAATCAGAAAATACCGGACATTTTAGTTGTCCAGTATTCTCTGAATTTTTTTACTGGACAGGAGGTGAAAATACCAGACTGTCTGGGTGAATACTGGACACATGGCAACCCTACTCAGCCCCAGCAAGCTGTTTCCTCCTTAGCAAAGAGGGCCTTGAAGAAAGTTAATGTTGTGATTGCTCTTTAGTCAATCACTAAGGGATGTTCTAGGTAATTGACGTGCTGATTCTAAAAGGCAGGAGCAAACCTCATGAAGTTACCGTATTTTTAAATGCTGTGCTAGGTTTCTCTGCCCAAGATCACAGACATGGCAAAAAACCAACTAATGTGGATTTATTGATATTCAGCTTTCTAGTAGAAGAATATATAAATAAAACTCAATTGGTTTAATCTTGTCTCAAGATTCAGGTAGTTATATTAGCAATAAAACTAAGCATATTAGCTGCCTAATATTCTATAACAATCTCATTTTGTAAGCATGTCAAAACTAAGATATTCAGCCAATAGTTAATATACACAATATAGGGGGGGGAAAAAATCTGTAAAGTCATCCACAGGACAGAAAAAATAAATTTCTCATCTTAGTTGATTTCTTGTCATTTCTGCAAATTACAGCTAAAAATAAAGTAAATTGATCACAATGCAAGTTGAACAAAGCAATGCTATAGCGACAGTTCTTGATTAGTCAAGCATTTTCTATTAATAGCTATAAAGTGATTTCACATTTTATGAAAGAGTAATTAGATTTACGTAAGTTACATTTACACTGAAGAATAGAGATAAGAATGGCCATAGTGGATCAGACCAATGGTCTATCTAGTCCAGTAATCTGTCTTCTGCAAGTGGCCAATGCCAGGAGGGAATGAAGAGAACAGGTAATCAAATGATCTGTCCCCATCACCCATGTCAGAAGCTGGGAAAACAGAGGCTAGGAACATTTCAGAGCATGCATCTGATTCCCTGCCCATCCTGGGTAATAGCCACTGAGGGAACTATCCTTCATGAACTTTTTTTTGAACCCTGTACCTTCACTACATCCTCTATCAAAGAATTTCACACATTAACTGTATGTTATATGAAGAAATACACAGAGAAAAGGCATGAGTGTGTGTGTTAAAACAGCTGCCTCAACTTTTTTTTAAAATCACACATCGGAAGGAAGCTTTTGGACTAATTTTTTTGGAACAGGGACTATTTATACAATGCCTACCACAATAGGACTGATTATGGCTGAGATCTCTAGATATTACTGCAATACTAATATATCTGCAACAATGGTGTTAACTTGGACTTCACAAAGTTATTAATTTTGTAATCACTTGTTTAATATCTTGAAGATTAAATATGACTAAGTACCATATCAATTATGGAATTAACAAAAATATGATGTTTGATATTGATGTTCAGATTAACTAGATAAGTCAGTTACGAGTCTTTATGCTTTATTGGTTTTGTGCACATAAACAGAAGAGAGTTATACTAAAGTCAAAGTTTGGGTGATATAATTGAAGATTTAATAAGACTACTAGTTCACTGAGGCTCTATGGATTATATTTTGTATACAATCAAAAAGTTTTAAATGAAGTGTAATAAAATGTAAATATCCATCAGTAAGTTGTCACAAATAATCTCCTTACACAGATCTGACAGTACTTACATCACATCAAAAATAGAGAAAAATGTTTCTGGTACTCAGCTATTAAGAGTGAATTGGGGAAAAAAGGAAATTCCTCTTCCCACAATAAGCAGACAAAATTAATAAGCCTGCCACCGGTCCCAACCAAGCAAGAATCATGCATAATAGCTAAAAACACAATGTATGGAAATTCAGTGTTAATAAAATTAATTTCAAACAAGCAAGCTAAGTGATTGACTTACAGGATCAGCTGGTGCAATGTTAGAATCAAATTGGGTCAGAGTTTGTGAGCTTGAAGAGCGTTCACTAAATGTCTCCCACTGCTGAACAGACAGAGGAGAGACAAGTCAGCATGATGAGAAAGATGAGAAAAAGATCACTGGAGAAGAAATTTAGCACAGTAGTTCAGAGGTTGCACTGGAAGATGTTTGTGTATCATATTGGCTTGACTTGGAACAAAACATACATTAAGGGAATATTTCACAGTTTCAAAAGGACATTGTTATGCAACCAAAAGCATTACCTTTCTCTAAAGTTCTGATCAGAACTGTGTGCACCACACTGAAAATGTAGATAAACTTCTAAATCATATGTATATGTGAAAAATATGCAAACTGTTGCTATACGTACAAGATCGAGAAATGGTTAAAAATCAGATCTGTAAGAACAGAAGCGGTGCCACATCCTTGTGCATATTTATAGCTATAAACCCTGTGCTGAGGCATCTTCTGTTTTTATAGTGGCAAAAAAAAAAAAAAATCAAGAAAATGTTTATAACTTAGTATTTATGGTACTCACAAAAGTCAGATAAAACTCTACATTGAGCATAGACTATTCTAATTAAAAACAATCCAGTTTGACTTGCCAGTGAAACCCTTGAGAAATTACTCTATTCTGAATGAGCACTTTTACACACAACTGTGTAAGTTTCAAAATTATAATAATGTAAGGCATTTTTGAGTTAACACACATTTGAGTTTATCAACCAACATCAAGTCAACCTCTGATCACCTCTACAAGATATGAGCCATGCTAAATTATAGTACATAATTGCCAAACAAGGTCCTCATGCTTGGAAAAAAATATATAGCCACAACCAGAGCAAATGAGAATCAAAGATCAAATTACTCCTTGCAAGAATACTGAATGTGTTACATGTCTTGTAATTAGTAGAATGATGAATAAATATTAGTCAAACTTCATTTCAAAGTTGGATCAGAAGCTTTTGAGGATAAAAGTACAATAAATATTTCTTACAAAATGGTGTTAGCATCAGTATTGAAATCATATTCCATTGTCCCATTCCTACAAAAATGGAACATTTCCAGAATATACAGAAAATAATATTTGAAGAGTTGAGCCAAACCACACTCATGCATTACCCAACACCAAACCATTTTCTAGGTATTTGTCCACACACATAGCTACTTAGGAACAACTCCCAAGTGTAGACAAAATTTACTGTGGAATAACCACCCTGTATAAGTTAACCCACTTTAAAAGTGCATCGAACAAAAAAGGAACAAGGCACCCTTATTCTGAAATAATGTCTAAACAGAGATATTCAGAAATGACTGGTTTTGAACAGTTATTCCTGAATAATTCCATGAACAGACATGACCTTATACTCCAAGCTTCAATTTAGACGAATAATCCACTTGAGATAACATTAAGCCAATATTTCATGAGCAATTATGACTCAAAATGTGAGAGAAAACCTAAAGCAATGCTAGTTCTTTCATCTCTTATAAGATACAAATCAAATACTGGTATTAACACTGATACTTGCATGGTGAACCACAAAAATCTATGTTAGAATGCTTTCTTGAAAGACATACTGCCTAACACTCATTCTTGGAACTCAGCTCTCAGGGCCAGATAGGTAGATCTCCTTAAGGTATTAATGTTTTATTTTTCTCTAAGCGGAGACAAACAAGCCATTCCCACTCCACACTGGAATAATGCTCATGCAACATAACTTGTTTAAAGCACAAATTCAATGGGTAATCCAACAATATAGGACATTTATAAAGAGCTTTTGGATCATATTTGAAATTGCATGCCCTCCAACTAAACCTCTAAGAACCTTTTAACATCAAGAGTATGAAAAAGACCTCAAGGGAATAACAATGCAGCAGGAATAGGAACAATGTTGGCAGTACAATAGACTCAAAAAAGGGAGAAAGCCATCTCCAAGTTTGGGTAATGGAAGAGCCCACAACCTTACAAAACATGCAGAAGACAGGCCTTTAGTGTCTGAAGTTCCTTCTACAATATGAAGTCACTATCACAAAAAAAATGCCCCCTTTAATAAGAAACCTGAGTTCATGCGTACCGATGGCTCAGAAAGGTACTTGTATCAGTTTTTATCAAGAATACATGAAAATCTTGACACCAACAGCTTCTCAATAAAGCACTATAAAAGGGACTACCTAAGACTTGTTTATGAATGGGCAGTAAAATGAATAATAGCTGGAGCATGAAGGCCTTATCTACATTGGGACACTCAGAAAAATGAATCCAAATTGACTAACAGTATGAATCTAAAGTAGATTAAGCTTCATTAAACTTGTGTCAAAACTCCCAGTCAGATTTAAAATGGCCTTAATTTGGGCTATTTAAGTTTTTTAATAAAGACAAACCACATTAAGACCACTAATTCTGAATGTAATTTCTAACTTAGCTTTTATGAAGTTTAACTAATCAACTTTAAATTCACACCTTTAGTTAATTTGCATTAACCTTCAAGTGTGTTTCTGTACAGACAAATCCTTAACTACATTTTGGCCACTGAAGTATTTTGCATAGATCAAATGAAGTTGTTCATATGGACTCATATGTATCACACTGCAAGTGTTTTCCCACTTATAACTATAGTTCCTTTTTTATAGATGGCTTCTGAAGCCATGAGAGGCCTTTAGTTGTTACTTTTAAGATATACCTATGGAAACTCTAAACTTGGTAGGGACCAGCCGGTCCAGGAAATGGCTCCTATATTGGCATAGAATGAAGTGTCCTGACACAGAGCAGTAATCAGTCTGACAGAACTGGCTTTGGCTGTATGCAGTTTAGTTAAGTATCATACTTGTCTGGTCAGTCTGGGACTATACAGATACAAATTTTGTACCACCTGGATTTTGCCACGACACTTGCTTTCACAGACATTAACTTAAAGAGTATATAGGGACCTTCTTTTTCCAATGGACAGAAAAAAAGGCGACCTGACAACCTGGTCTCTTCTCCATACCACAAGCAGAAGAGAATCATTAATTTCTAATTCACATGAGTGGAAGAACTTTATCTCCTGTATTTACCAATAGAGAAAGTCTAATGCACCACTTCCTGATCCAGAAATCACTCAGGATTTACCTTACTGAGGATTTACCAGGATTGTCATCGGTCTATAAGAGTGTTCCTTTGTTACAAGATACATGGCAATGAGGAATGTCTTATGGGAGAGAACTCATTCATACCCACATCTCAGTGGTCCAGGAAATGAGACCCAATATTTTACCCACACATCTTGAGGAAAAAATGGGATTAGATGACAGGGCATGGAACACTTGATAAATTACTCTTAAGTATCTAGCATCAGTCACTGTCAGAAGAAAGGATACTGATTTAGACAAATCACCGGTCTGACCCAGTATGGCCATTCTTAAGCTGCATGTTCAATTGTTTAAAATAAAATAATCTTTTGATTAACAGGTTCCCAAACACCTTTGATCTCATCTCTAGAAAATATCACCTGTTTGTGGAGAGAAAAAAGTTACTGGGGCATGGAGCCACTCTGTATGGGCTACGAGAGCAAACACAAGGTACGTTATTTGGACACATTCTCTTAACTCTCTTCTATTGTGATTTTAGAATTCACTAAGCTGTCTTTATAATACCCATGACATTTTTCATCTAAAGACCTAAGTGGCCAGGAGATCCAATATTCATAACATGTCTAAGTAATTACCTACTAGCATCAAGCCATACTTAAGTGTTTGGCTCTGAGGGATTTTTTCTTAAAAAGCCAGTGTTGTTCCCCATTGAACTTTGAGCACTAAAGTACACAAATACAGCCAGATGTGACACCATTGAACAGCATTCCCATCACCCAGCATTCCCATCACCCAAAAGATGCAATAATGTGCTCATCCACTAATAACTGCATCAGAATTCTTAAAGGATTGAGTTATGCAATCAAAATACTTGAGACAGATAAGGAAGTCACACAAAAAAACCCCTTCTGAATGAATAAGTGCTCAGCCTGGGAGGAAAATTTGGGACTTTCCAGAGCACCAAATTAGATGATAAAGACCTTTAAAATCACCAACTGAAAGAGAACCAAATAATGTGCTGAGGTAAAGAGGGAAGAAACCAAAGTGCTCAACATTCAAAGTAAAGGTCAGACCATGGAACTGCAATTCATGAGTTGTGCTGGGGTCAATATCTTCCATGTATTTCCTAGAGAGCAATGGCGAGTGCAGAAGAAAAAACAGTATAAAAACAAGGACCCAAGCACAAAGCCGGAAAGAGTAGCGTATAAAGAACACCCAAGTATTGTTGAAGCTAAATGCACGGAAGGCCTGGAGCAGAAGCTGAAAAGGCATAGCTTCTACAGGGAGCCATCCTCTGCATGGTCAAAAAAACTGATTAGAAAGATTCAAAAAACAAGTGAAGAGTGTCTGGGCACCAGGGAAGTCCTTATAATCCTTTATTTTTAACATCAAGGTACCAGTAATTATACTTCTTGAAAAATACTCTCTCATTTATTTTAACTATGCTGTCTAAGAAATAACTAACTGGAAGAGTAGAGCAATTATTCTTTGCTACCACTCCTTTAACCTGAGTATTTTCCCAAATCTTTGCAGCATGGTAAATTGATATTTTTGTTGCTTCAGACTCCCACCATCAGTAGAAAGAAACTGAAGGCCACTTCCAGTGAACAAAATTATTAAGACAAGTGATTTGGATAGTGGAGCAAGTGTACTAGTGTAGTGAGGCTGTCTCCCAAAAAGCTTTACAAGTTATTTCTTAGTTTTTTCCATACCAGCAACAGTTCCATACCAGCAATAGTTCAAGAAATAGGCATGTTATGAAGTGACAAATTACTGTGACATGTATTTAATCAGATCTTTATTGCTGTTATAGATGCTTTATCTTGGGAACACAGTGTTGCAACACATCATGGTATGATCATATTGCCTTCCAACTCCTAACAGAAGAATTTACCTTAGGAGGTTTATATTTTCAAAATCCAACTTACACTGTATAGAAATAACTTAACTTCAATTGGACACATGATAGGAAAGCCAGAGAGCATTTAAGTATGAGTTCTTTCTTCTGGATGCATTGTATTTAAACGCAGATAGCATTTCACTGTCAGGTGATTTCCTGGAGCAATATTCATAAGTGTTAAAGTAGGAATTGATTTTTCCTTTTTTCAGCTGGAAGTAATGATCTCCTGGATCTCCAAAGGTAACATTCCAGAAGAATACAAAACATTTTTACTTGTTTTCTTCAGCCAAAATTTCACACATGTGGAACACTGAGTTCAGACATTGTTGGGTCAAAAATAGGAAAAGGTTATATTTAAATTAAGATATTTTTATTCACGGGAGAAAGTGATGCTCTTGAAGTTTTCCTTTAGTGTGATATAGAAAATAACTTTCATTTTTTAATAAAATCTTGTCCTGTATCATTTTAGTCTAGGTTACATAAAGTCATACTCTTCAAGTTGATGGAATGCTTACAAACTTTAAAGATAACTTGGGTTGCTGAATACAAAAATTTAGAACAAATGTTTGGTTAAACCCTGATATATGTTAATATTTCACAAAGGTATCGTTAGTTTAGGGAGCTGATTTCAGTCAACTAATTTGTTACTGCTCTGAATTGTCTCTCAAAGCTTTTCAGGCAATGCTTTCCACTCGTGCCACCATACATTTTTGTGGGATAGACAACATCTTGCTGGGTCGATTACTCATTTCAGAAATATTAAAGCGTCTGCACTAAAAATGGCTTTCCATTTAAGATTTCTCAAGTGTCAGGTGCAGCAATTCTATTGTACAGTGGCTTGCAATCCATTATACAACTAATTTACTAAAGGAACCTTTCTCTAACTCCGATACTATAGCCCCTAACTTCACGTTTTCAAAATGAAGGTAATAAGCAAACACTACATTCTGGTCTCGGAAAAGACTATCACTCAAGCAGAGCTCTCCCACTCTTCCTCCTATTCAGTTTGTAAAACTATTCCCTACTGAAATCAGATTTCCTGCAGTTAGAAGCTCATGGACACTGAATATAGAAGATATCATGGGCAAACAGTGCTAGAGAATTAGGTAATTAAATACCCCTGAGCCTTGGACATATGAAGACGCAATCCTGGACAACTTCATGCCTATTCCATTGCAAATAGCCTACATTCAACGAAACGTGGTCAGCTGAAAGAGCTTCACTTGCATATTTGACCATTTCTCTGAGCAAGGGATATTAAATTTCAAGTAATTAACTAATCAAATAGTCAATGGGATTTCCATCAACTAATTGATTAGTCAATAAGGACTAGTGTGGTGTTCCGCCTTTGAAATGTACAAGAGACCCTATTGGGGCTCTTGTACATTTCAAAGACTGAAACTCCAGGTGGAGCCCAGGGCCAGCTCAGAGCCAGTAGGGGCTCTTGTACATTTGAAAGGTGGAATGCCACCGCTCATGGAGCTGGAGGGAACCAGCTTTTAAGCCAGTCCCCCCAGCTGGTACCCCTTTTTCTCCCCCCTCTTGCTGCCTCTTTCTGTGTTTCTTAAACTGTGTTCTGTGGTACACCGGTGTGCCGCGAGGCAGTCGGAGGTGTGCTGCAGAGAACAACAGAGTTCAAAATGGCCTTAAAAGGGGCAGGCAACCTTTTTTTTTTTGCTCAACAAAAAAATCCCCCCGACCTTCCCCCACCCCCTTTCCTTTCCCTCAACAACAACAACAACAACAACAAAACAAAATCAATCCTTGGTGTTCCTCAAAAAAAAAAAAATTTGTTTGGTGTTCCTAGGTCTTAAAAAGTTTAAGAAACACTGTGATAGAGGCAGCAAGGTGGGGGAAGCAACTAGTTGACTAGTGTGTCGACTATCCAATAAGCTTTTGCTTATCGGATAGTCAACTAGTCGATTAGTTGCTTACATCCCTACTCTGAGCTTCCTTTATAGTATCTCTATCACCTACTTTTCCCCCTTTCAGAACAGGCATTTAAGCACTGCCCTCATTACCACAATCTCAATCTTTAACAACTGGAGACTCTCTCAAATCAAGCTGCTAAAAATCAACGCCAAAATCCCAGCTTCTTATTGTTTCAGTCTACCGCTTTCACACCCAACATGCCATTATAAACTCAACTTCCCCTGAATGAGGCAGCTTTTCTTCTTTATGTTATCACCCCTACTTCTAGAAGACAAAACGATACGGAAGTTCCAGTAGACCTTTTTTCTTTTTTTGATCCAAAGTTCATGAAGAGTGAAAGAAGCATCAATGAAAAGCTTACTCTACAAGAGCCACATGCAGTGCTTTGTGGCTGTACTGCGATGAGCTATTCTTCTACATCAGTATCTCTTTATATGCTAGACTACAGCTCCCATTTTTTAACCCTTTTGGAATAACCTGTATTTCCAATACTTTTCTTGAAAGGTAGCTCTGTTTCAGTAAAAACAACAAGGAGTCCAGTGACACTTTAAATTCTAATATGCTCTTATACCCTAATAAATGTGTCAGAATTTAAAGTACCACTGGACTCCTTAATACTTTTATAGTTTTTTTTATACTGAAGGAATAGAAATGAAACCCTACGTCATCTTTTTTATATTGCTATAGCACCTAGGAATACCAGTTTTGGAGCATATGGACCCCCACTCTGTGAGGCACTGCACAAACAAAATGTATTTCCCTGCCCCAAAGAGTTTAAAATGTAACAAAGTATAAAATAGCTCCACAAATTAGTTGCTTTACATGCTGTGTCTTAGGTCATATTATGAGATCTGTAGAAGCAGGCTGACTTCAACTCAGAGGTAAGACGATGATAATGAAGTACACAGTCTTGTGGAGTAAATTGCTACCATTGCTGACACGTCAAAAATTGAAATCTAAATAGTTGCATAAGACATGGCTTAACCAGACGTTCTTTAAATACTGTTTGTTGTCCTGCTAAGTACAACAGATATACAATATAAAAATGGCTTTTAGAAAAAAACCAAAACAAAACATTAGCAGCATGATTTCAAAGGTAATATATGATCCTGAATGACCCCCCCCCCCCCAAAAAAAGAAACTTTATTCTGCTGTTGATGTTTGTTGCCAGACCAGATATCCTGGTTTTAGGAGGTCTAACCTTTACTCAACTGCAGTTTGTTAAATAATCATGTAAGATATCCAATGATTTTTAAAAGAAATTATAGAAAGTGTCACACACTTGCAGTCTCATGTTCATAAAGTAACTTTCTGTATATAATGCAACATGGATTTACCCACAGTTTAGATGGTGGCCACTAAATACCTCTCAAATGAAAGGAAACTTTTACTAACCTCACTACTTTGATTCAGTTCTGGCCAGGTTTGATTTAGCGATGGCATTGATGGAGACTTGCTTGGAGGTGCTTCTGCTGGGGAGCTAGAGTAACCTACCTCACCAGACTGATCTCCAACTTCTGAAATGACAGGAACCACTATAAATCAAAATAAAACATTTAATCAATCTCTATTTGTTGAAAAGCTGCTGATAGTCTATGTATTCCATGAGTTATGTCTACACTACAGACCGCACAACTGTACAGTTGTACTGCTGCAGCTGTGGCACTGTAATGTCTCCTGTGTCACTGCTCTATGCCAACAGGAGAAAGCTCTTTCGCTAGCACAATTAAACCTTACTCAATAAATGGTGGCTATGTTGGCTAGAGTGCATCTCCCACAGACAGTGCTGTCCACACTGGTACTTCTGATTGTGGAACAGTTGCTCAGAAGCGTGTTTTTTCACATTTCTGACAGAACTTGAGACAACAAAAGTATTAGTGTAGTCAAAGCCTCAGTTATCTTTCACTTTGCAACCTAGCACTCCATTTTTGCCTTTTAGACACCAACAGGAAACCACCTCCAATCTGCTCATTCAACTGGTTCTTGTAGAAATAAATAGTTGTCACTGAGAGGACAAGCAGCTAAAAATGCTGAACACATCTTAACCTCAAACTTTATGCCACTTGCGGGGGAGAGACAATGGCAGATTACTGAAGGGCCCCCAAACTGGCTGGAGAAATCTTTTTACACCATGACACTGGAGGACCTTTCACTCCTCACCACAGTCTCAGGGCTGCAGTGGGATGGGGGGAAAGGAGCAAGAAGGGGATAAGTTCATCAGGGGAAGAGGTAGAGTGGGGGTGTAGCTGTAAGAGAAAGGGCTAAATGGGGTGGGGCCACGGGCAGGGCCACAGGTGGAATGTGGGAAGGACTTCCAACTCAGTTCTGGCCAATGCTGAGAGCTCTCAGCTCCCCTCTGTAGCACCAACTGCGCTCTCAGCCCCGCCTCATTCATCCCAGCTGATCCCATGGAGGTGGGTCTTGAGAGCAGTAAAGACAGGCAGAAAGAGGCAGACCCCCAGCAAGAAGAGGTGGGGGAGGGGACAGCTACCCCTATGGTAGAGGCTTCATCTGCTGCCCTTGTTAATATCCCAAACAGGAAGGGCAATTCTGATAAGTTGGGTAAAATAAAAATATTATGCCATTTTCTAGTCTTTGATGAGGCACCAGCTGCTTTAACTTAACATAATATCCATAAATCCTGACTTTTGAGATTACACGAACACAGTGATTGCAGAGGCTTGCCACTAGGGATTTGGGTTTCCTGGTGGTATAACTTAATGGGCAATCTATTTGCTACTTTACAGAATGTGCAGTACAATATTATGAAACATTTTAAATGAGAAGATATAGCATTTCACCTAAAATCAAGACCATATTGAATATCAACCTTCCAATATGAACAGAAATAACCTCCTTACTTGAAAGATTCAAAGCAACAGTCATCAATATTGAGAGATTAACATACATCAATACAAAGTGTAACCTGAATATAAAGACAAGACCATACAAACCAGAGACGGAAAAGAGCTATTAAACCACCTTTGATCAAAGAACTGTTCGCTACAATACGTTCTTCGGCATTTGGCTTAGCCTTCTTTTAAACAACTCAAGCACTTGGGCTTCCCTTCACTACTTTTTGGAGATTATTCCACTCTAACAAGTGTCACATTTATATTTATTCTGTTTTCCCCCTTAATTTCACCAAGTACAACTAAATAATCCATCTCCTTTATGGCATTAGCGTACCCAACAAGTTTTTGAAGCATTTTCTCCCCTCCATTTTCTTCTGGGCATACTATACTACGGAGTAGTCGCACTGTATGCTCTTCCCACACCCCACCCCTAAAAATCATGCAACATCAACATTTTGAAGTTCTAACTTTTGTGCACATTTGGACTTCAAACTGAGTAGAACTATGTTGCAGCTGGGAATGAGCCCCCCAGAATAAGCAGACAGACTCATGCTATTTTAGCTTTAGTTACATAGTTAAAATAGTAGTGTGAATGCTGCAGTTCAGGTGGCTAAGCCAAGTCTCAGCTGGAGCTGCAAACTCTACACTGCTGTTTTATTGTGCTAGCAGAAGCGAAGCTAGAGAGTCTGTTACCCAGGTTGAGAAGCTCGCACCCAGCAACAGTATAGACATATCCTTAAACTCAGACTCTCCATAAACTGATAATCTGATCGGAATGGACTTTCACCAGTGTCTGGAACCATTCCCTCTTTGGGAAACCAACATTTAAAGTATTACTTAGGGTAAAAATTAGATCTACAGAAGCCAAATGCATGGAGCTAATGACAGTCCTTCACATACATACTGAGGGAGTGAAGTTGTTCTGTAGATGACTGTTTACAGGTAACATGTTAAGCAAGTGTTTCAGGTGATATATTATGGTTATTGAACTGCAGCGTACCCTGAAAGTTTATATCCTGCCTCAGAAGCTTTCTAACAACATGCTGTGCACTTCAGTTGCCCCATCTGAATTTTGCAATGGTTCTTTCTGGAATTTTACCCTTATAGCAATCTTTTGGTTCAAGTGCCAATACTTCAAAGTGCACTAAAATCTGCACACACATCCAGATCTTATTTCAGAAGTACTACCAACAAAATTAGCATTTAAGAGGAAAGAATGTAAGAGTCCAGTAAAAAGCAAAAATCGGGTAATATAATTGTAGGGAACCATCTACACTACAAAATTATGTTGAATTAAACTAGGTTAACTTAGAGACTGTTCAATTACTGCAGTAGCTGTGAGTCTACACTATGCTTCTTCTGTTGGCTGTGCATGTCCTCTCTAGTAGTGCTTGCATTGACTTAAATAGGGCCCTAGGGTGGCAGAACACCAGGTGTCAAAGGCAGCAACAGGCAATGGAAGCAATGCAGTGTCTATACAGAAACTATGTTGACCTAACTACATTAAACCTAAGCACTATGCCTTTCACATAGGTAGATTTATTAGGCTGACAAATGAATTAAGATGCTTAGACTTTATCTATGCTATGCAGATTTTAGCTACACTGTTGTAGCAACACATCTGTGTGTGTAAAAGTCGGGCAACATAGCCACTGTTTGTTGGCTCTTTTGCTGACAAAAATACTTCCACCCCCAATGAGTGGTATTAGTTTTGTCGGCAGGAGATTGCTCCTGCCAACAAAATGCTATTCACACCAGCACTTGTCAGCAAAACTTGCATTTTAGGAGATGTCATTAACACCTCTGAAGAAAAAAAGTTGTGTCATTTAGTTTCCAATGTAGACCTAGCTTTACACAGTTAGGTGGATGTAAGCTGCCTTATGCTGACCTAATTTTGTAGGGTAGATCAGGCCTTACTGCATGCTTATTTCCTGAATATAACTGAGTGATCAAAGAAAAGCAATTAGCTATGACTAAATGTCAGCATGTTCAATGGGTTTGCTGAGCCTCAAGAAACAAACCCATAGCAGCAAAGTCTATTTTAAAATACCAGATAAGGTCCACAATGGCTAATACAGCATCAGGATACTGACAAACAGTAACATTTATAACGCAAAATATAAAGAATTGAACTATTTTCTGTTTAAGAATTCTTTTAGTCAACATATCAGTGATATTTCTCCTACAAACTGCTATGGGAAGCACCAAGCAGTGAACTATCTATTATAAACATTTTAAATGATACTCTATCACCGCTAGTTTCACAGAAAACTTTCATTTTTGTTAAAATGAAGATTCCTGTGCAACTTTAATTGTGGCAATACTAATGCCCCACTATAATATTGCTGGGCCAGAGTAATGTTAACAGTGTAAGCTGTCAACAATTTTTTTGATGGTCTCAGTGTGGCCACTAATTTTGCTGATGGCCATTCTGACACATTTTCCTAAAATACTTAATTAACGTTAGGAAAAACAAAAAAATATGCACATATACATACGTCCAAATAATTGCTTTATGTAGGGATTTTTTTTAAGACTCAGCAAAAAAATAAACGTAGTTTTATTATGGTTCTCTCAGCTCCTGCTGCCTCTTCTGCCTGTTCACATATCACCTCTGCCCCCATCCCCACAGTCTCCTTTCACCCTCCATGGACTTACTGGCCTCCATACCACTCCACCGAAGGCTTCCCTGCCTTTTGACCAGTGCCCCTTAAAGGCTGACCCTGCTGAAACCCTGCCATCCTAGACTGGAACCCCACAGCTGGACCAGGTAACATATCTCAAGCTGAGAGTCTCCCATAGTGCACAATCCTATTAATACTGCTCTTGCACAACTGGTTGAAAGAACAAAGAGTCATTATCAATAGCTCTCTATCATGCTGAGAGGTGCATTGGGGTGGGGGTGTGACAGTCCTGGGTCTGGCATGATTCAACATTTGAATTAATGACAGACAATGGAATGGAGTGTATGCTTAGAAAAATCTGTGGATGACACCAAGCTTTTCGGGAAGTTTGGAGACGACGAGGAGAGGGGGGAGATTGCAAACAGTTTGGAAGATAGGATTATAATTCAATGCAACACTGAAACTGCGGACACTGTCTAAATACTACGGATGTAAAATTTTGATTAATTGGCTAATCGAAAAGTCATTGCAATTTGCATTGACAGTTGATAAGGGTGCCTCCCCCTTTGAAGTGTACAGCCTCAGGGCTGTTGCTATACTTCAAAGGAGAAAGAGCTGCAGGGAGCATGGGGCCAGCAGGGGACTCAAGCCGTCCCCCTACTGGTCCAGTGCTCCCCATGGCATTTCAAAGCAGCAGCGCCACAGGGAGCCCAGGGTCCGAGGGGGAGTCCTGAACTGGCCCTGGGCTGCACACGGTGTTTCAAAGCAGCAGAACCCAAGCTCCATGCAGCACTGCCGCTTTGAAGCAGCCCGTTTTTCCCCCACCCTTTGCTACCTCTTTCTGACAGTCGTTCACATATCTACTAAATATCAAGTTGAGAATGAGTAAATGTGATGCAGTTATGAAAAAAAACTTAACATTATTCTAGGGTGCATTAACAGGAGTGTTATATTTAAACCACTGGAGGTAACTGTCCAGCTCTACTTGGCAGTGGTGAAGTCTCAGCCACAGTGATGTGTCCAATTCTGGATGCAACACTTTTGGAAAGGCATGGACAAATTTTAGACAGTCCAGCAAAGATCAAAACGATAAGAGGGTTAGAAAACCTGACCTATGTGAAAATATGAAAAACTGGACATGTTTAATCTTGAAGACAAGACAACTGGAAGGTGGGGAGATAACTGCTTTCAAATATGTGATGGACTTTTATAATGATGACCAAATTCAACTGTCCTCCATGTCCACTGAAGGAAGCACAAGCCTTAACAGATTATCTACAGAAGGGAAGATTTAGGTTAGCTATTTGGAAGTCTTGTAGTTCTAGCTTTAGTTTCTACCTGTTGCATAACACTGGCCATTCATTATAAGCCTCTTTTCAAATGGAGCTGGACAACAGAGAGTATGTCTACATTACACACACACCCACCCACTGCTGGACTATGTCAGCTGACATGGGCTCATGTGGCTGTTCAATTACAGTGTAGATACTGGAGCTGTGGGGTCCTAGAGCATGGGCTCCAGCCTGAGCCCAAATATATATATATATATATATATATATATATATATATAAAATGCAACTGAACAGGCCTCTTAATTGCAGTGTAGACACACTATCAGTAGCTGAAGCAGCAAGAAACTAAGATTGTTTAAGAGTAAAATGTGTGACAAAGCAAGAGCAGAAAAAAATTAGAATAAAATTATAGTACATTCTGATGCTGAATACACAAGCTTTCAGAGCTTCAGATGGATGATGGTCTGCTGAAAAATCTCTTTTTATTTAAATGAGCCTAACTAGGTTACTTGGGCCACAAGGAGCCTTCCAGCTTACTAATGTCACCATGTGTCAAAATACAGATGTAGAGTTTCAACACAGATGGCACACTACACATTAACTCTTCCACAATGGGGTGCTCAAGTATGTAAAGTATTTGGCTGCTATTTATGAACAGCATGAGGTACAGGCAAGGCACACAGAATAAATAATTTTGTGCAAAAAGTGAAAGAAAAATAAGCCTATTGATTAGCCCAGTTTTACCAAATCTGTGTGTTGGGATTAGAAGTATGCATCATGCACTGGGATCAGAGGTATGTGTAACAGTCCCAAACACCATTTACTTCTTCCTTTTTGAGACCAGCATCCACTTTTGTTGAGGCAGCGCCTATTCTTTAAAAACATTAAAGTACAGGTCGAACCTCTCTGCTCCAGAATTCTCTGGCCCAGAAACATCCATTGTCCGGCACGATTTTAGTTAGCTGGATGTCCACTTTTCATGGGTGTGGCCAAGGTTCCTGCATTCCCATCAAGTTTGTTTACAGCCACCAGTCATAGCTCTGAGTGTTCCGTACTGTTATTTAGCTCCAAATGTCCTCTAACAGCCCAGTAAGCAGTGGAAGTGTTGGTAATGCTGCTAGACAATATTGACCTCCCGTGATCCGGAAAGTTCTCTGGTTCAGTGACAGACCATAAGATGTTATCCAAACCAGCAGTCCATAAGAATACTGATATTTGTTTACAAATATAAACACCATGGGACTTCAAACATGGTAAGTGTATATAACTAGTATGACCTGGTGCTTCTACATGTTTAATTCAGATCTTCCTTTCCTCCTGTTTTCACTCTGACACCTTTTATATAAGACTTTCCCCTTAAAAAACTGCACAGCCCCTAGAATAGTGAGGTCCTGATCCTGATTGAAGCTTCTCAGAGCTACTGTAATGCAAACAGTAATCCTCCAGCTTTTGATGTGTATATGGAAAAAAACCTGTTGACACGACCCCATTTAAGTATTCAACATATCAAAGGAGAGTAATGCAGAATAATTTTATAGAATTGTTACACACCTCAAGGCTTTTAGATGACCTGGTTATCCTTTTGGGCCTTATATTTGAGGACTATAATTTGTGTGAAATTCTAAGTGGCATCAAGATGTTGTAGATCGTATTTTTCTCCAAATGTAGCAGTTCATGAAAAGCTTACTTTTACTTGACAATTGATCACCTTCTTCCTCTAGCTTTTGCAATTCATCATGCTTGATGCAGTACCAAATACAGGAAAGTCCTCTTTGCCCCAAAGACTATATAATCTCGTCTAAGGTAGAAGCACAGTTTATACACTTCATGATCAGGCAATAGTTTAATCAAATTGTTGAAGGTATCAGTTTTAATATGATTTGTTATAAAATATTCTTTGTGATTAGACCGGGCTGGGCAAGAGGTGGCTACTGGGGTGGATCCAGCCTGCCAAGCCACTGGATCTGACCCATAGCTACCTCACCAGCACCCTCACTACACAGTAGCTCACATTGTTTTAAACAGCTAGCTGATGATTGCTCTGCAAGCTGGGGAGGGATGGGAAAATTCGCATGCTGTCCTCGCCCCCAGCAAAATTCCTCAGCTCCTATTGGCCAGTTTCTGGCCAGTAGGAGCTTAGAAATGTTGCTGGAGGCAGGAGCAGAACAAAGCCTCCTTCCTTCTTCCCTCCCCCTACCTCAATCCGCACTGGAGCAGAGCCACAGAGTAGCCCACCCAGGAGACAGGCATGGAGTCTGTTTCAGGTTCCTACTAGGCTGCTGGATGGGAGCCACTTAGGTAAGAGTCTTCTAGCTACAGCCTGCCTCTGGCACCAACCCTCTCCTCCTCCCCCCAGCTACCTGCCCCAGGTTACCACCCAAACCCTATGTATCCCCTCTTTCCACCTCCTCCAGCTCACAACTCCTTCCCAGATCCTGCACCCCCTCCCATTCTCAGGGCAGAATCCTCTCCTGCACCCATACCCCCTCCTGGACCCTGCACTCCCAAGCCCCTGCTCCAGATCATAACCCCTTCCTTCACCCAAACTCCCTCTCAGACCCCACACCACCTCCTGCATCCGTCATCTGTCCCAAGCTCCCTTCCGCACCCCACCTGCCATCTCCGACCCGGCACCCCCTCCATAGAAGTGTGGCCCTTGACTACTTACCAAAAATCTTGGAGTGCCCTCCCATTAAAAATTATTGACCACCCCTGGATTAGCCAGTATGTGGTTAGGCGATGTTTAGAGGAAGAATTTGTCCAAAATGTGTGACAGTAGACAGCACAGCAATATGGGAGATAAGGAGAAGGTAAAAGGAAGTCATATTCAGAATCTTGAAACAGGATGAGAAACTTGAATTTGATACAAGACAGAAAAGCCAGCAATGTTACCCAAATAGTTCTGCTCTTCAGTTTTCATAGTCCATTGTTATTTATATTCTGGCAGTAACTAGAGGTATCAATCAAATTGGGTTTCACTTTGTTGATACTCTGTATGGAGTATAAGACTCTCCCTAGCCTAGAAAGCGTATCTGAGAAAAACTGCATCTCATTTTGACCAGCCCAAAGTACACATGGCAAGGTATGCTCAAATACTATAAACTGAAACTGAAAAAAAAAAATCTTACATTTTTGGGAAGGCTGTTGGAAGCAAGTTTTAATGGAGTGTGGCTTTTATAGAAGCTCAATTTATTCATCTCTAAGCTGGTCTGCAGTAGAAAAGTTGAATCCATATAATTTGATCTGCCAACTGAACTAAATTTACTCTTAACCTAAATCAATATAAACAAGGACTAACTTTTAATTGCACCTATAACTAGGGATTTGCACTGATGTAGCTATAACTCCCCTAGTAATCTCTGCTAAAGTAATCCTAATAAAAGATCTTCAGAGAATTAACTGAGCATTTTACTCTGAATGCATTGTGGCCCCATTTAGAATATTCTTAGAGCTAACTTGCTATTTTCTTTAGAGTTTTGTACACAAAGCAAAACACAGGGACTTTACAAGTACTGTCAGGACTAGCGAACTGGGTCAGAGAATCTCTCATCTAGAACACATGTTCCTGAAGCCTTGTCACAAGAGCTATCACTTTTCATAACAGAGATCAGTGCCATTGTGATTTTTATTTTAGAAAAGCCTTCCCCCGATTTGGAAGGCTACTTCAAACCTCATTCGTAGAGAGAGTACATTATAGTATTTTTTACCAGGAAATTTTCACATTTTAGATAAAGCTGCAGCTAGCTGCAAAATTTTCTGATTTAAGGCCTGGTCTAAACTTCAAAGAAAGAGTTGATTACTACTAAAACGATAATACAAGTAGAAGCCTCAGTGCAGATGAAGTTATGCAGATATAAAGATGACTTAGACTAACATGGCTATCCCTCTGAGACTTCATACCAGTGTATCTGCAAAAACAATGAGGAGTCCTGTGGTCCCGACGGGTATGTCCACACTATATGGCTCCGTCGACGGAGCCATGTAGATTACCTTTGTAGACATAGGAAAATGAAGCAGCGATTTAAATAATCGCCCCTTCATTTAAATTAAAATGGCTGCCGCGCTGTGCCGATCAGCTGTTTATCAGCACAGTGCTGTAGTCTGGACATTCCGCGGTCAATATCAAAGGCATTTGTCGACCTCCCCAGTATGCCTCGTGGGATGAGGTTTACCGGGGACGTCGACAAATGCCTTTGATGTCGACCGGGGAGCATCCAGACTACCGCACTGTGCCGACAAACAGCTGATCGGCACAGCACGGCAGCCATTTTATTTTAAATGAAGCGACAATTATTTAAATCACCGCTTCATTTTCCTATGTCTACAAAGGTAATCTACATGGCTCTGTCGATGGAGCCATGTAATGTAGACATACCCTTAGAGACTAACAGGTTTATTAGGGCATAAGCTTATGCCCTAATAAACCTGTTAGTCTCTAAGAGGCCACAGGATGACTCATTTTTACACTGGTATGGTTATTCTTCCTATATGAGAATAGTTACACCAGTAAAAAGCACCTTTATACTGAGTCCACACTTGGGTAGTTGCTCCACTTAAATCAGTACAACTGTCGAGTGTAGACAACCCAAATAAACCTTCAATGCTCTTAAACGGCTACATGTGTGAAAAGGAGTAAACAAAAGTTTCAAATTAAAACTGGAATCTCAAATACAGCTTTTATCTTAAGAAATGGGCATTAGTAAATTGAAGTGTCAGAGGGATAGCCGTGTTAGTCTGTAACTTTAAAAACAAGTAATCCTATAGCACCCTTAGAGACTAACAAAAAATGGTGTGTGTGTATATATCTCATGTGCTTTCATGGGCAAAAACCACTTCCACTAAAACACTTTCGAAGTGTTATTGTGCTTAGGCAGAAATTTAGCACAAAGCCAGAAGTGAAATTCTTAACTTGGAAGCAGAGGGAAGAAGGCTGTCTGAATGACTTTTAGAGCTATAAAAAAATATCTAAATCATTTTAACAAAGATTTAAATATTTCAGCTCATGAGGGGAAAACACTGAAGAATGACCACTAAAAATAGACAAGATATACCTGTACAGTGGCCACAGTACCATGCATGCCCATAGCAGAAGAAAAAAAGTTGTGCTCCTCCTGATTTAAAATGTAAAAACCACTGATTTTTTGTGTGTGTGGCCAAAATACTATGTAAATCTAATTGTTAAAGCCGAGGTTAATCAAAGCATCCATTGTATATGTTGCTATATATTTGTCATTTAAAAAATAAAAAATTGATTTAACGCTGCTTTAGAAAGAGCAGATTCTCTTTGGTAAACTGCTGAAAATATGCAGTAAGAAGATTTTATTGGCTTTATAAGACTGTTAAACTAATACCAAAGTAAAGGTGGTCAAAATGTAATTTGCTACTGTCCTTCAAAGTGAAATAAAAGGAAATAAAAATTAAGTTTGTATCCTTTTTGCCTCTTTATGACTTGTCATGGGCCAACAGATTTTTCTGGATGTGAAATCTTGTCTAATTTTTTCCTCTCTAGAAGACTATCAATAACTGGTAAACTAGGCTGATAAGTCACCAGTAACAAGGAAGTAACACTTAAACACTTAAGAATTTAATTCACTTTCTGGTCATAGCTACAATAGCTGTAAGGTAATCTCTGTTAAGGCTTCAGTTCCCTCAGTATTTTTACACAGGGGACCAAAAAAGTTCCTTCTCTAATTTCTTTGGCCTTTTTATGGTAGGAAACATCATGATCCAATGGAGATGGCATATTGTGTGGGACGGGGGCCTGGTTTCTATTCTCTTCTATTCCAAAGGCTGTGCACACTTCAGTTTCCTCATCAGTAAAATGAGGCTAATATTTTCCCACCTTGATATGCATTTTGAGAGAGGACATGTGATTTTTGTATTAAACAGGTATTCAATGTAGGGAGTGTTACAATAACTGGCATCAAAATTTAAGTCTTCCATGGATAGTAGACTGATACGGTTGTTGAAGGATATCAATGATAATGCAGAGGCAGTGGTGAGAACATGAGGAGAGTTGGGAAGTTGGTTTACAATGAGTAGAGGTACGAGACAAGGAGATCCGATATTGCCGAGTATCTTCATCACACCCCTAGAGAGAGTGATGGACAAGATCAAGGAAGAGGTAGAAGGGATATCGATGCACGGGATGAGAATTAACAACTTGCGGTTTGCGGATGATAGTTATAGAGGAAAATGAAGAGAAGTTAGCGAGAATGGTGCAGGTGCTAAATGAGGAAGGGAAGTGGTACGGACTGATTATGAATATCGATAAAATGAAGACAATGGTATTTGGAGATAAGGAAGTAGGAAGGAAGATCAGTGTAGATGGGATCGAACTAGAGAATGTAGAGAAGTTCACATATTTGGGGAGCAACATGACATATGATCTAGACTGTAAGAAGGAAATAGCGACTAGAATAGCAAAAGCAAGAGCGAGTTTGAAGGCGATGGATAAGATCTGGAAAAGCAAAGCGATTAGCTTAGGAATGAAACTAAGTGTCTTGAAAATGTGTGTATTCAGCAGCACGTTGTATGGATGTGAGACATGGGTGATAACGAAAGATTCGAAGAGAAGGAATTTGAGAGGCATTTGAGAGGAGTTATTATAGAAAGATCCTGAGAATATGATGGATGCAGAAGGTCATCAATGAGGAATTATAGGAAGATACAGCCAAGAGACCCTACTGCAGAAGGCTATACAGCGGAAGCTACAGCTATTCAGGCATATCTGCAGAACGAATGATGAACAAAAAGTCAAGACTGTGATCTTTGGCATAATGGATGGTTTGAATAGGAGAGGCAGGCCCCACAGAGAATGGGTAGATGATATAGTAGATTGGTGCGGAGCTAGTCTACAGAAACTAAGCCACTCTGCACTGGACAGGGAAAGATGGAAGGAAATTGTGAGAGGCATCGGACACCAACGGGCCCATGGTTGTTGATGATGATGATGATCAAAAGAGAAAAGATTTAAATTTCAAAGCAAGTTTGGTATTTCTGAAGTAAAATTTGAAAATAAAATTCAGGCCTTTTTTTAATCTACTATGTATTTGAGAGAGTGTGTGTCCATCCATCTATTTGTACCAGAACTACTCAAATGGAAAGTTTGGGATTGGTCCTGCCAGGGTTGGACTTGATGGCCTTCTCAGGTCTCTTCCAGCTCTGTGGTTCTATGAAAGACATAGGATCACCAAATTTGGTATGCAGCTTCCTCTTACCATAACTTAAAACAATGTCAGGGTTTGGCTGTGTCAGGACAATAGGATATGCATGGAATGTGATTGTTTCTTATCAAATAGATAGCAGGGACAGTTATACCCCAGAATAACCACCTCCACCCGCTGCCCCACCCTCCCTACTCCCTGCTCTGACTCCTGCGTTCCTAACCCCCTATCCTTAGTCCCTCCTCACCTCCAACTTTGACTTCTGCACCCCCCCCTACACCTCCAGCCCCCTGTCCTGACAGACCTGAGCAACACCGGCTAAATCTTCTAGTGCACTACAAAGAAGCAAAAGATGAGCACAAAACAATTTACTTTATATGTACCTTTACATTTTCCATTCAAGAAAATCAAAGTGATTTACAAATATTAATGAACAGGGCTGATTGTATCCTTGTCAGGTAGGAAGTCTACTCTACAGGTCAGGAAACAGACACAAAAAGATTAAATGGCTTATGCAAAGGCACAGAAGTCTGGGGCAGAGCCAGGCACAGTATTCAGATTTACTGCACTTTAACTACAAAGCCATCTTTCTGGCTATGGATAAAATTTTCAACAGCACTGATATGACTTAGGAGCTTATGTCCCGTTTTCAAAAGTGACTTTGGCGTTTAAGCACTAAGTATTAAAACTTTCAAGTCAAGCAGGCACTTTTGAAAGTTTTACCCTCAAGTAATACATGACTCAGGAGAGTTGACCATTTAATGTACTATCACAAAATAAGTTTAAACTTCTAAAGTTATTTGCAATTCTGCAAATACCAACTATTTGATAGTAACCTTAACTGGATTTTCATCTGGACATACAATAAATGTTCTTTAGCAATACACATCTTACCTGTTGTGTCTTCCAAATCAATCAATTTGGGCATTAAACTTTCAGGCAGTTTTTCAGGTAAGTCATAGCCATTCTTCCTAGCAACTACCAGATGAAAAGCAGCACAGAACTCATCCAGTGTCAAAGCGCCATCTTTATCAAAATCAGAAAGCTCCCTAAAAGGAAAACTTATTATAAATAAAATTAAATTCCTCTCTAAACCATTTTATTTTCAAAGTATATACTTTTGTTGCCCAATCTGGAAGATTGTTGGATGTGTATTATATGTAATTCCATTTCCCATGTTAGTATTTAGGACCCCATGTGCTATACATTTTGAGTGTTCTTTAATAGAGAAGAGTCCTCATTAATGACAAGTTGTAAAATTAATTATGGAATCATACAATTGGGAGGGCCATCAAGAAGTCATCTAGTTGAGTCCCCAGCACTCATAGCAGGACTAAATATTATCTAGACCATACCTGACAGGTGTTTGTCTAATGTGCCAATGATGGAGATTCCACAATCTCCCTAGAAGACAATTTATTCCAGTGCCTAACTTTCCTGACAGTTAGGAAGTTTTTTCTAGTGTCCAACCTAAACTTCCCTTGCTGCAATTTAAGCCAGCTGAGTACTAACTGATTTAATATCACATTGCTAAGTCTTTAGTTTACTATCCTTATTTCCTGCATTTTTAAGCACTACCTGCGTCAAATAATCTAGCGACAGATTTTTATAAAGCAGATTTTCATCATGTACATATTATAGTTATCTTATTTAACTTAAATGTTTGGATTCTAATGTATTTGAACAGCTATGAAGGAGACCAAATCTGTTGTTGGGCAAGTTATTCTATGAGCATGTCTGACATTGCAGCACTCATTCTACAATGAAATGACAAGTGAGTTTTGTGTTTAAGTCATAGAGGGACTTTAAATTTACCCAGAAGCATATGCGATTAAATGAAATTTGCATACCAAAAATGCATCTTATTCCATACAATTTCAACACATTTTGGTTGTGTGAAGTACCTGACATTGCTGTTTGGACTCTAGCTCCCTGGAAAGTAGGGGCCCAGTCCTGATCCCACTGAAGTCAGTGAAAAATGTAATATTTGGCTTAAATGGGAACAGGATTAATATTAGAATAGCACTGACATTTTGTGCAGGTGACATTTTCTAGGAAGGAAGGTGAAAAGTGCTGACTGATTGTCAGACAGCTCTAATATGAAATAGCTATCCCAAACTTTGACACTTCACACTTACCAAATGTGAGAAAGCTCAAGAATAGGTAGTTTTGATTTGGTAAAAAATTCTTTAGCTGCAGACCCTGAAATATTAAAACAATAATGCTTAATATTTATTGCAAGCTTATGAATCTAAGGCTTTTACAGTTTATGGTAAAAACAAACAATTTAGCAATGGGTCTAAGGGAATGATGCCAATTAGAAGCTTAAGAGTGACAAAGCTGATTAGACAGACAAATTTGCTTCAAAGCTTCACTTTGTTTTTATCACAGAGGAGATGTACTGTACCGTAATTTACTAAATGTATACAAAACCAAGTTCACCAGCACGCTGCCTTTGAAAATGCAAAATTGCTGTTCCTACAGTAACTTGTGTTTAAAGAACTCACCTGGAATAAATCCGTTTAGATCAGGTTGAATGGTTTTAAACTGATTTACATAATATTGTCTTTGTTCATCAGTTATTTTCCAGGGATCATCATAACTACTCGATTGCCTACGAATTTCATTTGCAGTTGTAGCTGATGCTACAGTTCGTACTGTTGTCTGGTCCTGCAATGAAACATTTTTCCTCAGTTTATCTATCTAAAACAATCACATGGACTGCCATTGCATCACATGGACTACTTGCCTTCAATGCTTAATTATTTCTTGTAGAAGTTTAAGTGTTGCAGGAAGCTGTCAGCAGATTTGCATATTTTGGGCTATCAAGCTACAGGAAATATTTCTGCACATTAAAATAAATGATGTAGAAGTGACTGCAATTATGTAAGCAACAAAAAGGTATGGATTGTACGCAGAAAAAGCCATGTACAAATATTCTCAATTACTTTCAAATTTGGCTCTTCTAAAGTTTTCAAAATTGAAAATTTGCTAAGCCTTCCTACCTAAAAAGGTAACAGCATTTAACAACTCAATGATACAGAAGTATCTATCAAGTAAGCAAGCATAGAACAGACTTCTGACCGCCACAGCACAATAAATTTGGACCCACACCATGAGTCTGCAGTGAAAGTATGAAAAAGATGATTGCAACATTAATTTGAATGAAGCAAATCAAATGTATACCAATAAAATGTCACACCTGGACAGAAGCAGGATGCATGGCTAAAAGAGCACTGGTTGGTGGTGTATCTGCAAAACTGACCCAGTTTTCTTGATGGGGTGGCGGGGAATGGCCAGACCATATGGGATCACCAGTAGCAGATGCGCCTGAAAACAGAAGAAAGAGTTCCCTTTCAAAATATAGCCACCTGAGAAAAAGTTTTAAAAACTTTTGTTGGACAAAGTCCATGGAAAACTATGAAACAAATGTGCTACACAGAGAAACATACTAAAATTGTGAAAAGAATCACAAACCAGACCGTAGTAGGATGAAAAAATATCAAAGCTATTCTCTAATACTTAACTGTAGTATTAGTATTCTATTCTAACCAGTACTCCTTTAAATATTAACTGTAGAGAAAAAGGAAGGGACTGCTTACTGTCACTGGTATTTATAAATATTAAGAGACCTGGGTTATGAACATGTGCTAAGCCAAGAATAATTAAAATTCATCTTCCTATTTTTCTCTTAGAACTGATAAAAGAAACCAAATATTGTGTGGAGAAGCCTAGAAACTGATTCAGTAATTTAAAGTTATCATGTGGTGTTCCTCTGCAATTTATATTGTGCTATTTCTATTTTTTCCTTTAATATTTTGATTTGTAATTCCAGCAACAACTCCGTTGGAGAGCATCAGTCTTCTTTGGCATCTATAATTTTTCTCTATTGCTAAGGCAGTGTGACACTTATTCAACACTTAAATCTCAAGTCCACAAAATGATGCAACAGTGGCTGGGAGTCTTACCAAGAACCTTACAGACTTGTTTTTCCATAAATGTCTTCTGTTCAGTGAACTTATTTTGATTATGCAGTGTTGACTGTTCAGTGCTTTAATAACTTAATTTTACCAATGTTCAAATGTCTATGGCAAGTCTCCCCCCCCCGCATATGAGTCACCCAGTGCTTGGGTTACAAAAGTCTCAAGCATCTCCAAAGCTGCGATTTGATGAAAAAAATTGAGAAAATCTTGGGACAGAACAGGACAATCAGGAAACCTTTAAAAATTCAGAATCACCACAAGACTCAGACCTATTTCCTACCGCAAGTAGAAAATATTAAACCGCTGGAAGATCAAAGAGCAGTGGTGAAATTGGTTCTTTTGAAGATTTTTAACAGAAAGTTGTACTGTACTTTTGTACAATTAAATGCAATACTGAGGTTATGTTAAATTCTCACAAGCATATTTCTACCTCATGCATTCAATGCTGTAAGATACAAAAGAGTGGACACTACACATTCAAAAATAAAAAAACAGAACATTCAGCTATCAACTCTTCAACTTGTATCCAAGTTCATGCATCAAGAACAATTAAGCTGTTCCTATGAGAAGGGTCCATAAATAAATTACCAAGACAGAACTTTGTATATACAAGTAGTTCTTTTACAGAAGTTGAGTATTATCAATAAATCAAGGTTAATGGAAGTTATGGATAGAGAACATGAGATCAACAGTAAACAGAATGGGCAAGACATCAAAAAATCAGCGTAATAGGACAATTAAAATGTTAAGAAAAAGCTGTTACTGGGACAATTCCAGAACTACCCTATGTTTATATGTATTAAGATTAAGTGTCATGAAATTAGCCTTCAGTCTAGGGACGTGATTAAAGAGGAGGAGATTACTCACCTCAATAGTAACTGACCTTCAAGATGAATGTCCCTGTGGGTGCTCCACATTAGGTCAGTACGCTGCCACTGAGCTTCAGATCGGAGATTTCATAGCAGTGTCCCTGGGGCTGCGCAGGCACGCACCAGCAGATGGGCGCTGTTAGGCTGCAGGCATCACGCATGCGCGATCCCCCCCTTCCCCACTCCTCAGCTCCTTCTCTACCCCAAAACCATGGCTTAGGAAGGCCAGGATCCTGAAGTAGAGAGGAGGAAGGGAGAGTTGTGGACACCCACGGGGACACTCAGTTACTATCAAGTACATCAGTTACTATCAAGGGGAATAACCTCCTCTTCAAGAGAGAGAGAGATGTCCCCATGGCTGCTCCACATTAGGTGACTACAAAGCAATTCCCCTTTAGGGAGATAGGGACTTCGGATCTGGCAAAAAAGAAGTGGAAAGAACCGCCTTAGATAGTTTCAAGCTGGAAACAGGTCCCTGCATAAGTGCACAGTACTTTGCAAAAGTGATCAGAGGAACATGTGGCAGGTGTGCAGATGTCTCTTATGGGTACTTTACAGAGGAAAGCTATCGAGGTAGCCATGGTCCTGGCTGAGTGTACCTATATGCTCTCTGGAGGCAGCACATGTGACTGTGCATAGCAGAGCTTGATGCAATCCGAGATCCAGTGGGAGAGTCTGTGATGAGACGGCCTGTCCCCTATTGTGGTTTGCTACTGAGTGGTTTGCTATTGAAACAAATAGTCAGGGAGACGCTCGGAACGGTCTCGGTCGCTACAGGTCAAAGGAAAGAGCTCTGTGCAGGTCAAGAGTGTGCATTTTCATCTCGAAAGAGTTGCCGTGTGGTTTGGGGGAAGAAGGTGGGAAGATGTATTGTCTGGTTGATATGGAAGGATGAGTGTACTTTGGGGAAGAATCTGGGATGGGTACGTAAAGTGACCTTGTCTTTACAAAAGGTAGTACATAGGGGATCTGCCATTAGGGCCGTAATCTCTCTTACCTGTCTGACTGAGGTAATGGCTACCCGAAAAACCATTTTCATGGCCAAGTGCAATAATGAGGCAGTCGCCATTGGTTTGAAGGGAGGCCTAATTGGAGCATTCAATACTAAATGCAGGTCCCACGGTTGCATGGGTGGATTGATATCTGGATAAAGCGTCTGCAGGCCCTTTAAGAACCTCTTGGTGAGTGGATGAGCAAATATGGACGAGTCCTCTATCTTGGAGTGGATCGTAGTGATGGCAACAAGGTGAACTTTAATGGAGCTTATTGCGAGGCACACTTGTTTAAGGTGCAGAAGATAGTCAAGGATGGTAGGTAAAAGATGTTGAAGGAAACAACTGGTGACGAGCACACCACGTCGAGAATTTTTCCATTTCTGAAGGTAAGTCTTACAGGTGCTCTGCGCCCTACTTTGCAGAAGGACCATTTGTACTTGCTGTGAGCAGGTCAACTCTAGGTCAGAGAACCATCCAGGAGCCACGCCTTCAGGTGTAGTGAGTGGAGGTTCAGGTGGGTGTTTTGGGAGCCCGGGTGAAGGAGGAGATCCCTGATGCAAGGTAAGTGGATCAGTGGGGTGTGGGACATCACCGGTAGGAAGGAAAACCATGGCTGGCGTGGCCATGCTGGTGCTATAAGTATGAGACGGGCCCTGTCCCTCATCTTGGGAACTACCTGTTCAATAGGGGAATCGGAGGAAATGCATAGAATAGGTGGGACATCCGTGTGATGAGAAAGGCATTCCGCATTGACCCCTTGCCTATTCCTGCCCTGGAACAGAACAGGGGGCATTGACTGTAGGAGTGCGTGGCAAACAGATCTATGGTAGGATGACCCCATCGGTGGAAGATGTCCACCAATATGTGCAGGTTCATCTGCCACTCGTGTGTGAGGGAGAGGGCTCTGCTGAGTGCATCTGCCATTGTATTCAGGGCGCCTGGAAGATGCACTGCAGTAATAACTGTGTTGTATTTCAGGAACCAGTTCCAAAGTGCTATGGCCTCTGTGCAGAGTGCCTGAAATTGGGCTCCGCCCTGCCAATTTATGTAAAACATTGCTGCGACGTTGTCTATGTAGAGTCTGACGTGTCTGTTGATGATGAATGGGAGGACTTTGGCGCATGCATTCCTGACTGCCCGCAGTTCTAGGATGTTTATGTGCAGAGTCTTGTCAGTGCTGGACCACAGGCTCTGGTAGGTATGATGGCACACATGGGCACCCCATCCTGTACGAGATGCATCTGTCGTCATGGAGACGGATGGTTCTCGTGGGTGGAAGGAGACTCCAGAACACAGGTTCCTTGGGCTCAGCCACCAGCATAAGGATTCCTTTACTACCCCTGGAAAAGCAAAGGATTTGGATAGCGGATGGACACTGGGTTTGTACACCTGTTCCAGCCAGCTCTGTAAGCATCTCATGTGCAGATGGGCATTGCCAACTACGAAGTTTCACGCTGCCATGTGCCCCAACAGCCGAAGGTATTCAAGTGCTGTTGTGCGGGGACTGGATCATAAGGTATTTACCAAGGCCACAATTTTTTGAAAACGGTCTGTAGGTAGGGATGCGGTGGCCATTGTCGAATCAAGGCATGCTCCTATGAACTGTATCTTTTGTGTAGGATAGTGTGTTGATTTGGCTTCATTCACCTGAAGGCCCAGATGTCAGAATAGGTGTCTTATGACCAACAGAGCAGCAGGAATCGTAGTGCGAGTGTGAATTGAGGAAGCAATCATCTAGGTAAGGAAATATGATAACACTTTGTTTCCTCAGGTACGCTGTGACGACCGACCATCTGCACTTTTGAGAAAACCCTCGGGGCTGTAGAGAGTCTGAAAGGAAGCACTTTGTATTGGTAGTATTGAGACTCTGCCATCCACCCTGCCCATGGGCATTTTCTTAGTTTTGTGGTAATGTGAAAGTATGCATCCTGTAAGTCGATGGACGAGAATTAATCATCCTTTTCCAATGCCAGTAATATGGTAGTAAGCGTTACCATCTTGAATTTTTGTTTCTGTACGAATTTATTGAATGCTCAAAGGTCCAGAATGGGCCTCCAACCCCCCGATCTCTTTTCTGTCAAGAAGTGGTAGGAGTAGAATCCCTTGCCTCTAAATTGTGTGAGGACTGGTTCAATCGCCCCAGTGTGTAAGAGGCGCTCTACTTCTTGTTTAAGGAGAGTCTCGTGAAAGTGGTCCCTGAAGAGGGACAGGGAAGGGGTGTGGACAGGGGGTATGGACACAAAGGGGATACGGTGGCCTCTCAATTATCTGCAGGACCCATCTATCAGAGGTTATACGTTGCCAATTGTTGAGGAAAAGCAACAAATCACTGATGGAAGAGGTTTGCTTGTGTCAACAACGTTGGAATAGGCGAGAGCTCTCCAAACCCTCAACCTGATGATCAAATTTGCTTGTTGGACTGCTGTGACTGTTGAGAATTAGTAGAAGGGCAACATCTTTGGTTTCTGCCTCTGTTCTGCTGCCGGTGGTCTAATCTATTGTAGTGTTGCATATATTGGAGGGAGGGGGGGTAAATCGAGGTGTCGGACAAGGCTGATACCTATATTGTCGTCTTCTAGGTGCTTGGTTGTGGATCCCAAGAGATCGCAACGTTACTCTGGAATCCTTCATGGAGTGGAGAGTTTCGTTGGTGTTAGCTGCAAACAGCTTCTGGCCTGTCAAAGGGCAGATCTTCTACTGTAGCTTGAATCTCCTTGGGGAATGGAGTGGAGCGAAACCACGATGTCCTTCTCATTACTACCAATGTTGCTGTAGAACATGCAGCTGTGTCAGCGGCGTCTAAGGCAGCCTGTAATGCTGTTCTTGAAATTGTGTGACCTTAGGATATCAATGCCATGTATTGTTGCCTCTTAGACTCAGGAATGTCTACAATAAAGTCATTCAGTTTGGTGTAGTATCTATAATCATATTTGCTCAATGAAGCTGCATAATTTGAAATGCGAAACTGTAAAGTAGAAGATGTATATATTTTGTGCCCAAATGCCTTGAGTCTCTTGCTATCACAGTCTGATGGAGTACACTGGTATTGTTGCTTGGATTTTTGTTGCGCAGCCTCCACCACAAAGAGAATTAGGTGCTGGGTGTGGAAAAAAGGAATTCTGAGCCATTGGGTGGGACATAATATTTCTTATCAGTTCTCTTAGCAGTAGAAGAGATTGGCGCTGGAGTTTGCCACAGCGTCTTTGCCGGTTTCATTATTGCTGGATTGATTGGCAATGCTATCTGATGGTGTTACTGAGTGAAGTATGTCTGTTAGGTCGTGTTGATTTTCCACAACTTCCTGGAGAGGAATGTTCAATTCCACAGCTACACATTTAAAACGGTCTTGGAAACGTGTAGTGTTGTCTGAAGTCGTTGAAGCTGGGGCCATAAACCGCTCGTCCGCTGGAGGGGGGTCCTTTGGGTCAGGAGTCACAACCTCCTGTGAGAGTGGTTCTCCCTATATTTGTTTGGAGGGGAAGTATAGCACTCCGTCTCTTCTGGCCCGGCTGGTGTTTCTGGTAATATTGCCTTTTGTCCCAGTACTGCCAATATAAGAAAGGTTGAGGTGGAGATGCCCAGGGACTGCCATAATACCGAGGCATATTCCCGAATCTGGGAGAGTAGATACTCTGAACTGTGTAAGGAGAATTCTCTGGTGAAAGATCCCTAGAGAAGTCATCCTCAGAGTCAGATGAAAATTTTTCCTGAGAGAGCGATCCCTGTGATGTTAACATGGGAGGAGAGCTCTCAGGTTGTAAAAATGGTGAGTTAAATGTGGATGAGACTAAAGTCTCTGTGCTAAGTGTAGTGCCCAACAGGTGTTGCCAGTGCTGTAGTGGGAGGCATGGAGGCTGAGGCAGTTGTGGCGCATCGGAAGCCTCTGTGGTGGAAGCTGAGGTGCCTGTTAACGTAATCAGTGCCGCGCTCTCATATTGCGTGGCCAAGAGTGTATCATTGCTGGATGGTGCAGCAGGCAACTTGAAGCCTGTCGCCTCAGAGCACGATTTAGCGCATGTGCACTGTTGCCTCCGCTGGGGGCTCCAGAGATATCAGCGGCGTCATAGGTGCTGAGGTGCGGTGCCACCGCTGCTCTCGGCACCAGCCACGAGGGGGATGGTCGTTTCGATGCCATAGCCCCTTGAGGCACTGAGGCGGCTCACTTTTTGGCAGGCCTTTTGGATCCCCGCAATTTGGGTTCCTCTGGCTGGTGGCAGCAAGTTTTCTAATAAAAATAATTTGAGAGTCAGAGGTCTCTGTCTTTCCATGCCCATGATTTTAGCTTTGCGCAGTGAGGGCATTTCTGAGAGATATAGTGCTCTCCAAGGCAACGGACGAATTGTGAGAGACCATCCAAGCACGGAATATGGTCTTTACATGAAGTGCAGCTTTTAAAGCCCGTGATCCAGACATGTCCATGTAAGCAGTCAGACTGCAAGGAAGGATTAGCTGGGAGAAGAGAAAAAGAAAGCCCCGTATACTAATTCATATCTCTTTCCTTCTCTCCCTATATAAATATAACTAACGAAGTAACTAACTATTTAAAACTAACTAATTACAAATTATAATGAATATATATATATTTTAACTGGTTTTTAAAAGTATAATCATGTAGACGCGAAGCAGCTAAGGAGCACTGCTGCATCCATCTGTAGCTGGAGGTCGTAGAGAAGGAACTAAAGGGGGTGCCTGCAGCCTAACAGCGTGCAACTGCTGGTGCGCGCCTTTGTGGCCCCAGGGACACTTCTATGAAATCTCCAATCTGAGGCTCGGTGGTAGCGCACTGACCTAATATGGAGGATTTATGGGGACATCTCTCAAAGAATTTTAAGTTATGTTTTAAAAATTATGGTCAGAAAAAACAAAACCTGTTCACTCAATTTACTGCTTGGTGCACTGAAGACTGTTAGAGCCTACTATATTTCACATACTATATAAGAAAAATAGAGGTCAAGCTGTGTTAATGGAGAGCTTTGCACCACTGGTAAATGGAGTAAGTCCAGTGACTACAGTCCACACCCTAAACATTAAACTGCATTTGAAATTCCTATCCAGGACTATTATTTTGGCTTTCCAAGGTGCACACTGCTTCACACCCATTCCTTCTGTGCTGTGAGCAACAGCAGCTTTTATCCAACAGTGCTCAGGGAAAGTGGGTGGTGATCTCTCAAATTGTTCTCTGCCTTCACACTCTTACCCAACAGCTAGCCTAATTAGTCAAATAATTAAGTAGGAGCAGCTCAGCTAACCTAACTCAACAGGATTTCTCTTCAAGTTTCTGCACCTGTGATGGTTCCACAGCTAGTGAGCCAAATCTTCATTCAGTTCCTCATACACCTCTGAGATGCTCTGAGTGGTCACCTCAGAAATACTGGGGGAGCAGGTATGATTTGAAATTGCTCTCATTCACAGAAGTTTTGTTAAAGTCTGCAGTTGGGCAAAGCTCTGGACAGAGCAACGCTTAGTCCCCATCCTGAACATGAAGCTCAGCTGCAGGGCAGGATTCACCTGCCCAAACTGAAGTAGAACTGCAAGAGCACCTTTAAAGTCATGCAAAACCTGAAAATGCAAAACAAATCAAAAACATGTATTGCAAATACTATAGTACAGACAGTTTTTACATAGCTTTACCAAACAAGTTTTAATTTAGTTTGTTTGCCAGGGATGTCTAGTTTGACTATGGTGGATGAGGCGTAGTTGTACTTCCCAAGTCAGTCTTATCAGGTATGGATGTTTGGGAGAAACTGACACCTCCCCCTCGCCTACCAGCTCATCTCTTGGATCCTGCAAGCCTGAAACAAAAGTCACTAAACTCAGCAGAAGGTTTATCAGAGATACAGTTCCTTGATAGCTTAAATTGTCTACTTCCACTGCTCCTATGTTATGTTTTAATAAATCTTACCTGTTTGCTTTGCTTTTGCTGTGCATGGTCAGCCAGGTGCTAATGAGAAGACTGCTTCCTTCATGAGGAGTTTTTACAAGTTTCAGTTTTACACAATAAAACTAGAAATGATTCTGTGTGATCATACTATTGCATGTAGTATTTCTACTCATTTGAGAATAATGGTTCAACATTTTTATACCATCTGTGCTGGACTATAACATCAAAGATCTAACGGCAATCATTGCTTTTGCGTGAGTAGGCTTGGAAGGATTCTATTTTTATTTTTTAAATTTGAACAGGTAGTTGGTTTTTAAAGTAGTACAGGGTTTTTTTATCCTTTTTATAAAACACTAAACAGGAAATACAAATCCTCACTGATACTGACTGTTACTAAACTTACACTGAAATAAGAGTAACTTATTATGGATGAGTTTTTATGTGAATAGATGGATTAAAGTGATACATATTACAGTGAGCCAGAGGCTTCACACTAATGCATTAAATGCATAAGATTTTTTTTGCTGATAACTAATAAAGAAATAAAACATTTAAAACATGATATTATACATGCAAACATATCTGGTTATTAAAAGTTACTGACTGCCAAAGAGGATAAATTGAGAAATTAAGACTTACATTTTTACTGACTATCAGACGAAGTTAACAGCACAAAAAAAAAGGAGAAGTTATCTGAAAATTGTACATATAGAAGTGTGTAACTGACAAAGTCCCATTACTTTCAAGTGGACTCAAGTAATTTCTGAAAATGGGATTCTGGATCCCTAATTGCAATTAAGATTGTTTTATTAGTTAACCAGTTAAACATGATGTTGAACTGGTTAAAGGATTAAACCAAGTGGGAGGCAGGCAGGGAGCCACTCCAGCCTAGCTCCAACTCCTGCTGGTTAACCATAACCATCACTCATGATGCTTACCGGTTAACCATTCACATCCCTATTTGAGACTGAATTCTTCCACAAAGTTTTTAGGTGAAGAGAAAAAACCCAACAGTTACTCACATTTATCAGATTTTAACTGACATCTATCCTTCCAAGCCTAATCATGGTATACTTGCCAAAACTCTGGCTTCACCTGAAACAGTAAATAGTTACAATTAATCAATTTGAATTGTGGCACTAGAATTCCTGGGGGGAAACCTGGAAGCACTAAATCAGTAACTACATCTCTTAAATAATTGTAAGGTTATCAGCAGAATTGTCTTTTTTGCTGCGGTAACCTTTCCAAACTAGGGATGTAAGTTTAACTGGTTAACTGATAAGCATCAGCTTATTGGTTTCTCTTACGGTTAAACTCTTCTGCTCTGCAGGTGCACACCACCTCCAGACTGCTGATTCTGTTTCCAGGGAGCTGGCTGCTGCCCTGTGCTGCATGCTCTATAGTATATAGCTTATAGTATACGTCGGTCCCCAGCGCCCACTGTCTCTGACTCCTGGGGAGCCAGCTGCATTGCAGGATCTGAGGTATAAGTCTTACGCTGCAGAGCCCACAGCATGAGGCAGCAGCCAGCTCCCTGAGAGCCATGGGGCACCATTCTTCCCATCCTAGTCTCACCAAGCCAAAAATGGTTAACCATGTATCCACTAGGATTTTTAATGGTTACATGGTTCCTGTTTTTAAACCTTTTTTACATCTCTATTCCAAACAGTCTCTCAGTTCTTCTCTTTGCTTTTCATTCACTATTGTTGGTGTGTGGATTTTTTGGGGGCTATGAACGAGTGTTACTTTTAACTTTTGGAGAATCACTTCTGTGTCTACACAAGTAGGTTGATGAACTCTATGCCAGGGAGCAAGAAACTATCAAAGCCATGTCTGTATGAAATGGACAAGTGTTTTGTATGATGGTTGAGCGCAGTTCCTAACCACATCAACCTCTTCTCCTGAGCTGCTGAGAACACTCTTAAAGAAAGGGATCAGTAAAGTACTCTCTCTTTACTAGCCCCTAGACCATTGAAAAAGACACCCTTCAAGGTTCTCCGTGCATGCATGCTTGTGGGAGAATAAAGAGCAACACCTCTTGGAATGGATGGAAGGCTGAGGAGCTCAAGTTTTGCATCTAACTCAAGAGGATAACTTTAATGCACTGTGCTCAGTAAAAGAGTGAATTGAAATACGTGTCACCGTGCTACATATTTCTCCTATGGGTATTTGTCTTTCAAAGCATCACTGAAATAGCAGTAGTTGACATGGAACGGCCCTTAATTCCTCTTTGGAAGAACACCTTAACTTTGCTATTTTTAAACAGATTAGATAACCTCTGACTAAAATTATGTTCTCCTCAGCATCTCAGCCCATATGCCATAAATAATCTGTTACAACTAAAACCTTCAATAATTTTCTGAAGTCAAGAGAGCTCTCGTCACCATCCAATTAGTAAAAAGTAGGCTCACTGGGGATGGGAGTCAGTCTGGGATTCAAAAGTCTGTCACCACTTTATGAGGTTTTGGCTAGGCATGAACAGGGGCTCTGGAACAATTTGTGCAGTGGGAGTGCTGGGAGTCAATAAACCAAACTGTAAACCCTGGATATAATAGAAACCACTTTAAACTAGAGCAGGGGTGGGCAATAATTTTTGGTGGGGAGCCGCTCCAAGATTTTGGAAAGTGGTCAAGGGCCACACTTTTCCATGGAGGAGATGTGGGGTCTAGGATGGAGGTTGAGTGCAGAAGGGCACACAGGGAAAAGTACTGGGGTGCAGGAGACAGTGCAGGTCTGAGAGGGAATTTTGGTGAAGGAGAGGGGTTGTGAGTTGGGTCAGGAGATTGGGGTGTAAGGTCAGGGAGCGAGTATGGGTGCAGGAGAGATTTTGTCCTCAGGAAGGGGCTCTAGGAGAAGGTGCAAAGTCTGGGAGGGAATTGTGACCTGGGAAAAGGGGAAAGCCCTCTGTGACTGCAGAGGGTTTGGGCCGTGACCTGGGGCAGAGGATTAGGGTGAGGGTCTGCAAGAGTGTTTCAGTGCGAGAGAGGATTCTGGCCCCGGGGAGGAGTGTAGGACAGGGTACAGGGTCTGTGACCTGGGGCAGGAGGTGCAGAGGATGCTGCCTGGGGGCAGGGGAGGTGGAGTTGGGGTGTAGGGGGGGGCAGGGGTGCCAGAGGCACTTACTCTGACTGGCTTACCTAAGCCAGCTGCCGTGCAGCACCCTCAAGGCAGGCTGGGCTCCCTGGCTGCTGCAGTCCCAGATCACTTTAAACTGCAGGCTTGTTACCTCCACATGGCTCTCAGCTCTGGGAAGGGAAAGAGGCTTGTGGTTCCCCCACCCCCCAAGCCAATCTCTCAGCTCCTATTAGCTGGTTGCTTCCTGCCAATAGGAGCTGAGGATTGGGCTGGAGGCCAGGAGATCACAGGAAGCCTCCCCTTTCCTTCAGAGCAGAGCACCACAGGACTTAGCTTTAAACCGTGACAGCTGCGTGCCTGAGGGTCCCAGCAGGGTGGTCTGCGGGCCGGATCTGACCCCTGTGCCATATTTTGCCGAGCCTGGAAATAGAGAGTGCTGGAGCATCCCCAGTTCCAGAACTCCTAATTGCTGCGTAACAATATAGGATGGTAACTCAATTCTTTCTAGCTACTGAAGTAACTATGAGAATGCAATTGCCAGGCTTATGAAAATATAGCAAGTAGTTTAGGACCACAGAAATATGGATGAATGTTAGGATAAGCCCCTTATCCAGGAGGCAAAAGGCTTCTAAATTTGCCCATATTTTCAGGACAAGAAAGTCCTCCTCTTCACCATGGAAGTGATTCAATTCCAAACTATTTTGGAAACTGTTCTGTTTCTAGCTCTATTATATTATGAAGTAACAGACCTTATTTGATTACCATCTTATTCTGCCATGTCACTTCAGCCATCTTTTCATTTCTAAAAATACTTTTAGCAGCCAAACTTTCTAAATGCTAGATCTGGAGTTTAAACTGCCATGCTAAAGAAAAAAAAGTTTGTGCTGTTTCTCCCCCCCCCGTTGATAAAGGCATTATTTTTTTGTGAGAGGAGTAGAGAATGTGTCTCATTTTCATAGGAAATTCAAGCATCTGTTTTGGTTTTTTTCCTGGGAAGTCCTGGAGAACTAGAGTTGTAGTATGTTTATGACAGGCCAATAACCTTAGTTTGGAGAGGGGAAGCAGTTTTAATCAGAGTATTTAAAAACGGTTTTGTTAGTATCTATTTAATTCAAATACCTGAGAAACACTCAAGGGAACTTAATATAAACTCTACCACAATTCTTTTGGGGGGGGAGGGGGGAGAAGAGAGGAAATACACATGGGCCTCCAAAAACTATTCCAGCAAAACCAAGACAAGATTTTACATTCCGTGATTTTAAGATAAAGAAAAAGTTTGCATACAGCTTTCAGGTCTTTTTATAATGAACAAAAAAAGCACAAATACAAGATCCTCTAAGACTATACAAAATCTAAGCTTCTAACAAACTATGAGATCTCACTAAAATGGTGTCTCAACTGAAGTACCAGGCAACACGATGATAATTATGACTGTAAGAGCCAATCTCTCACCCTGCAGAGGCAACAGTTATCAGTTGTGTCTTCACAAAGTTGTGAACCACAGCTTTCAAACAACAAGAGGTATGCAATTCAAACCCTGACAGAAAGGAATATTGGACCCTAAAATTATCACTGGCTCCTTGATTGAGTCATCGAATTCTGGCACAGTTTCAAAAAATATAGAAAAATATCAAATTCCTTGAAGGGGGACAAGCAGTGTTCCCTCTAATCTGCGCGGCAACACAGCTTCACAGGTGATTAATCAGCCCCCCCCCCCCGCCCCACCCCACCTCACCTCAAGGCTCACGCATGGAGCTGTCTGACTGGGCATGGCTGATTAATCACCTGTGAAGCTGTGCTGCTTAAAAGGAACACTGGTGATAACAACCCTATGAATTCAAGACTGTTTTTTAATGCACACACAGGTCACAGTACATTTAAATCAAAGTACTTTGGTTACTGGTGTCCAACTAATGCAAGATCACTAGCACCAGGAAAGAATTAGTCTATCATATTTTGGCTCAAAGCCATTTAGCTTTCCAAACTCCAGCAATATTTTTTTACTTTATAAGAGGGTTGGTAAGAATCATTTCCATACACCATCACCACCCAGATGCCAGTTGCGTCAATGTTTTGACATGGCAGTCAACACAATAATTAAATGATCAGAGGAGTAGCCTACCTCACAGGGATGTTATAAGCATGAATACATTAAAGATAACATGGTGCTCAGATACTGCAGTTATGGAGGCTAGACTGGTCATTAAAATACAAGTGGTTTCCTTGGGTGAATTAAGTTCAATATTCAAACACTGAGGGATTCCATGTAGATCCTGAGGACCAGGTAATCACTTGTCCCCTGCAAAAGGGTAACACTAATAAGTAGCCCTAAATATCAAGATAATCTTCTCTAAATCCTAGCATGAGACATACTCGACATATAGCTAGAGAAGGCCTAGGCCAGATGCGGCCTGCTAAGCCACCAGATCCAACCCGTGAAGGTAGTGGGGAGCCCCAGGCAGGCTCCCCTGCTTGCCCTGCATGCTGCTCAGAAACATGGCTGTGGGGCGCTTTCTCTTGGAGTCCGGGGGGGGGGGGGCGGGCAGAGAGAAGATTCAGACACTGCTCCCACACCCCCAGTACAATCCCATTGACCAGTTTCTGGACAGACACTGGTCAATGGGAGCTGCCTGTCTGAATAACAGGCAGCCACAAAGCACAACCCTCCTGCTCCTCACTCAAGCACATGGCTGATCAGGCAGAAACATTTTAAGCTCTGTAGTCAGGCAGGCAAGTCTCCTGGCAAGAACCTGCCTCTGTGACCTCAGCCCGTCCCTTCCCCAACCCTCTGCCCTACACTTCTGCCCTGCTACTCCACATGGATCCAACCCCCTCCCAGGTCTGGCACCCCAATCACCTGCTTGAGATCACTATCCCCTCCTACCCTAGGTCACATCGCAAAACCCTGCACCCCAGTTCCCTGCCCTCGGTCACAACTATCTCCTTTATCCAAATTCCCTCCTACACTCCATTCTTCCTGCACCCCAGTCCTTTACTTCAAGCTCCATTCTGCACCCAACCTCCATCCCAGACCCTGTACCTCCTTCATTAATACCATGGAAAAGTGCAGCCCTAAACCACTTTCCAAAATCTTGTGGTTGCCCCCCCCCCGCAAAAAAAAAATTATTGCCCACCCCTGAGATAGAGAGGCCTGTGATGGTCTTCTCTGAATCACAAGTGAAAGAACATTGTGGTCTAATCTGTAAACCTTCTTGAAACACAACAGAAGAGTGACTCAATATGATATAGTTATTGATTATTCAAGAAAGGCTCAAGAACTGAATTGAACAGGAAGGCAATCTCCAAGATCAGGACTGAAATGTACTGGCAGAGCACTATTTTAGGCTATGTTATTAAACTCCCACTTGAATAAGAATACTACTACTACCACCACTTCTCTCTCTTGCTCTTCCCCACACATACACAACTTGTGTGTGGGTAAAACGCAGCTAGGATTCATCCCAAAGCATGATTAAGAATTTGAATGTGGAAGGCAGATTGGGTGAAAGTGATCGTGAAATCACAGCATTAATGATTCTAAGGCAGAGGTGGGGAACCTAAGGCCCAGGGGGCCAGAACCAGCTTGCATGGATCCAGCCCTTGAGGCTCGGGGCTACCTCCAGCATTGGGGAGCCCAGGCTGGTGAGGGTAGTTTGTTTTTTCTTGTTTCTCACATGTGTGCAACCCCTGACGGATTTTTCTGTGGATTAGTAGCCCTGACCCAAAAAAAGGTTCCGTACCACAGTGCTAAGCAATGAAGCAGAGAGAACAGCAAAATAAAGACAACAGATTTCAAGAAGGCAGACTTTAGTAAACTAAGGGAGCTGGTAGTTAGGGTTCCATGAGAAGCAAGAGTAAAAAGGACAAAAACTGAAGACAGCAGTTTTTCAAAGGGGCATTATTAAGGATGCAAGATCGCACTATTCCACTGCATAGAAAAGAGAGAAAGTGTGGCCAGAGACCACCCTGACTTTCCAAGGAGATCTTGAATTATTTAAAAATCAAAAAGGAGTCGTATAAAAAGTGGGAACTAGGATGAAGTACAAAGGATGAATATAAACAAACACCACAAGTATGTAGGGGCAAAATTAGAAAGGCGAAGGCACAAAACAAGCTCAATCTAGCTATAGACATAAAAGGGTAACAAGAAAACATTTTACAAATATATTAGAAGCAAGAGAAAGACCAAGGACAGGGTATGCCCACTGCTCAATGAAGAGGAAGAAAAAAAGTAACAGAAAACATGCAAAATGGTAGGAGGTGCTTAATGACTTCTTTACTTTGGTTTTCACCAAGGTGGTTGGTGGGGACTGAAAACCTAACATAGTGAATGCTAGTGAAAATGGTGTAGGTTCAGAAGTTAAACTAGGAAAAGAACAAGATAAGCATTATTAAAGTCACCAGGACCTGATGAAATTCATCCTAGAATACTCAAGGAGCTAATTGGGAAGGTATCTGAGCCATTAGCTATTATCTTTGAAAAGTCATGAAAGATGGAAGAGATTCCAGAAGAATATAAAAGGGCAAATATAGTGACCATCTATAAAAAGGGAGGTAAGGACAACTCAGGAAAACTACAGACCGGTCACCTTAACTTCAGTGCCAGGAAAGATAATGGAGCAAATCACAGAATCATAGGATCATAGAATACTAGGACTGGAAGGGACCTTGAGAGGTCATCGAGTCCAGTCTCCTGCCCTCATGGCAGGACCAAATACTGTCTAGACCATCCCTGATAGACATTTATCTAACCTACTCTTAAATATCTCCAGAGATGGGGGTTCCACAACCTCCCTGGGCAATTTATTCCAGTGTTTGACTATCCTGACAGTTAGGAACTTTTTCCTAATGTCCAACCTAAACCTCCCTTGCTGCAGTTTAAGCCCATTGCTTCTTGTTCTATCCTCAGAGGCCAAGATGAATAAGTTTTCTCCCTCCTCCTTATGACACCCTTTTAGATACCTGAAAACAGCTATCATGTCCCGCCCTTAATCTTCTCTTTTCTAAACTAAACAAACCTAATTCTTTCAGCCTTCCTTCATAGGTCATGTTCTCTAGACCTTTAATCATTCTTGTTGCTCTTCTCTGGACCTTCTCCAATTTCTCCACATCTTTCTTGAAATGCGGTGCCCAGAACTGGACACAATACTCCAACTGAGACCTAACCAGCGCAGAGTAGAGTGGAAGAATGACTTCTCGTGTCTTGCTCACAACACACCTGTTAATGCATCCCAGAATCCTGTTTGCTTTTTTTGCAACAGCATCACACTGCTGACTCATTCAGCTTGTGGTCCACGATAACCCCTCGATACCTTTCTGCCGTACTCCTTCCTAGACAGTCGCTTCCCATTCTGTATGTGTGAAACTGATTGTTCCTTCCTAAGTGGAGCACTTTGCATTTGTCTTTATTAAACTTCATCCTGTTTACCTCAGACCATTTCTCCAATTTGCCCAAATCATTTTGAATTATGACCCTATCCTCCAGAGCAGTCGCAACCCCTCGCAGCTTGGTATCATCTTCAAACTTAATAAGCGTACTTTCTATACCAATATCTAAATTGTTGATGAAGATCTTGAACAGAGCCGGTCCCAAAACAGACCCCTGCGGAACCCCACTTGTTATACCTTTACAGCAGGATTGTGAACCATTAATAACTACTCTCTGAGAACAGTTATCCAGCCCCTTATGCACCCACCTTAGAGTAGCCCCATCTAAGTTGTATTTGCCTAGTTTATTGATAAGAATACCATGCAAGACCGTATCAAACACCTTACTAAAAGGTCTAGGTATACCACATCCACTGCTTCTCCCTTATCCACAAGGCTCGTTATCCTATCAAAGAAAGCTATCAGATTGGTTTGACATGATTTGTTCTTTACAAATATATGCTGGCTGTTCCCTATCACCTTGCCACCTTCCAAGTATTTACAGATGATTTCCTTAATTACTTGCTCCATTATCTTCCTTCATTATCATTAAGGAATCCATCTGCAAAAGTAAGGAAGATAAGGTCATAAGTGAAAGTCAGCACGGATCTGTAAAGAACAAATCATGCCAAACCACTGATAGCTTTCTTTGACAAGGTAACAAGCCTTAGGGATAAGGCAGAAGTGATAGATGTAGTATACCTAGACTTTAGTAAAGCATTTGATACCGTCTCACATGACCTTATCAATAAACTAGGGAAATGCAACCTGGCTGGGGCTACAATAAGGTGGGTGCATAATTGGTTGGATAACTACTCTGAGAACAGTTATCAGTGGTTCACAGTCACGCAGGAAGGGCATAACAAGTGGGGTTCCACAGGGGGTCAGTTTTGGGACCGGTTCTGTTCAATATTTTCATCAACAATTTAGATGATGGCATAGAGAGTATTCTTATTAAGTTGTGAGTGCTCTGGAGGATAGGGTCATAATTCAAAATCATCTGGCCGAACTGGAAAAAGGGTCTGAGGTAAACAGGACAAAGTTCAAAAAGGAAAAATGCAAAGGTCTTCACTTAGGAAGGAACAATCAGTTTCACATATACTGAATGGGAAGTGACTGTCTAGGAAGGAGTACTGCAGAAAGGGATCTAGGGTTCACAGTAGATCACAAACTAAATATGAGTCAGTGAGACACTGTTGGGGAAAAAAAAAAGCAAACATTCTGGGGTGCATTACCAGGAGTGTTAGGAGCAAGACACAAGAAGTCATTCTTCTACTCTACTCTGATTAGGCCTCAATTGGAGTCGTGTCCAGTTCTGGGAACTACATTTCAAGAAAGACATGAACAAACTGGATAGAGTCCAGAGAAGAGCAACAAAAGTGATTAAAGGTCTAGAAAACATGACCTATGTCGGAAGACTGAAAGAACTGGGTTTGTTTAGTTTGGCAAAGAGAAGACTGAGAGGAGACATGATAGCAGCTTTTAAGTACCTAAAAGGGTATTACAAGGAGGGAGGAAAAATTGTTCTTCTTAACATATGATACGACAAGAAGCAATGAGCTCAAATTGCAGCAAGGGAGATATTAGGAAAAACTTCCTAACTGTCAGGTTGGTTAAGCACTGGAAGAAATTGCTTAGGGAGGTTGTGGAATCTTCATCATTGGAGACATTTAAAAGCAGGTTAGATAAACTTCTATCAGATGGTGCTTAGTCCTGCCGTGAGGGGAGGGGACTGGACTTGACTTCGAGGTCCCTTCCAATTCTAGTATTCCATGATTACTCTGGCCAGGAAAAGTCTTTCTTCTGAATCAGAATGGACATGTTTTCCCTGAGCTAACACAGAATATTAAAACCTATTCTAGAGAAGAGCTAGAGATGATAGATAGCATTTGCAATGCATATAATCTAACTGAAATGAACTATTTTGAATACAGTAAATAGTGTGTTCAGTATAGGAAATATCCGGAGGAAATGAAAAAAAAAAAAAGACAATTTAAGAGGGCTAAGGAGTTGGTCTAATTCTGAGAGCTTTTTAGAATCAGTAAGTTAATGACTGAATAGGGATCACCTGAATATTTTTTGCCAGAACTAACCGATTAATATGGAATTCTGCAGCAAACTATTGCAGTTATGAAAAACTGATGAAGAGTAAGTGCTGACAAATGCCTGGAGTCCACTGGCTTTGAAAGCTATGAGACAGATAGCAGAAATAGCTCATCTGCATTTGAGCCTATAAGATTTGGGTCCTCAAGCTGTTTACTATATGCAGGGCAAAGAGGGAAGTCAATTTATCGATTAAAAATAGGAAGATTTCAACTCTGGCTGTTAAATCTATTTGGACTAAACATTCTGAGGCAGCCAATAAATGTGTGGCATCTGCACAGTGAAGAAGTGGGATGATCTTTATTTTAGATAATTTATAAGCCTACCCTCAACCAATTTTCACAGTAAGAAGCTCCCTGGTCCTAAAGTATGATCACAATAAAGGAAGTACTGGGGGAAAAAAAAAAAAGAATGGGCCAATTATTAGAGACACAACTAATCATGAGTATTCTAATTAAATATAAAAACAAGTCAAACGCTAATATGAAATAATATACTGTAACAAGAAACAAAACTAAAAAGCAGAACTGCAACCTGAATTACGATTCACTTGGAAGTAGAAAACCTGGGAAATTTGAGAGGTGAAAAAGAAAACGGAACTTACAGAAACACTGGGAGAATTCTGCACCATAGCAAACACAGAATTCACGTCTCCCCACTTCTCCCAGATTTTTTTTTTTCCCTGCAGAAAATAGTACTGCTGGAGAGGTACTACAATTACACCTTTTGCCCCAGATGGGCTGCTGTGGAACCAGAATAGAGGGCAACCAGCTGAGAGGTAGAACGAGAGGCTGTGTTCCTCATAATGGGACCAGGTAAGGAGGCATGGGACAGAGAGCAGGACATACGGGACTGCTGGGACGAAAAGTAAAAAAGGCAATGGGGGGGGCAGACAGGCATGGGCTCAGGAACTGTATTTATTAGGGGCTGAATGCAAGAGGGGGTACGGAGCCACACCAGGACCGGAGTGGGATGCAGGGCCACAAGGTGATTGGATATGTCAAGGTCTGACAGTAGGGAGGCTCCTGAACTTCCTAGATAACTATAATCCCTGTTTCATATTTATCTGACCTCCACGCAACAGCCCTCCAGGTTCACTTCCAAGGTCTTTCCCTCTCCTGCCACTCCTCCGTTATCCCTGACTGCCTCCAAGCCTTTGCACTACTTCTGAGAAGTGCAGAAAATAAGAATTCCCCCAGGGGTAGAGCAGGTCAGTTTTATATTGCCATAAGTTTCTTTTAGGGACACATGCAACCATTCCATCCTCTCCTACTTACCATTTTTTGGCATGTTCCATATTACACGTGTGTGATGAGTCTGCCAGTGTCATGTTGTAGATTATGTAATTTTGGCAGGCACCAGTTTCACAGCGTAAAGTTCAATTGAACCATGCAGAAAAATACTGAGCTTCCTTTCCTTTTTTGGCAACTTATTCTGTCCATAGTGAAAATGTAAATCTAAGATGACCTAAACTTAAAGCTTTTTTTTTTTTTTTTTTTTTTAATTCCACTACATCAGGCAACATTTGAAAGCTAACGTAAGACATTTATACCTGGCTGTGCTTCACTAAATGGAGTCCACAAAGGCCCAGGTCCAGCTATAGGTCGTTCATTATTCCCTCCACTGGAATGGCGGTGATGCTTCCTCCATATGTGTGGAGAGGTTGGTGGGGATTGCTGTGGTGAAACTACTGGTGATGTGGATTCCTAATAAAACAAAGGAACTTTAAAAAAATTCTAATAGTATATCACTAAAAAAATAAAAACCTATCTAAAACCATTATTTCTAAAAAAAACCCCACCCAATTTATTCAGCAGATTTAAAATGTTTTTTCTCTTTGGAACAGGAAAGATTTTAATATTTATAACAAAGGTGAACAGCAGGAATTAGGCATTTTCCCCACTGTCCAGAAGTGCTAATCGATCATGAGCTGAACCCATAGCATTTTTGAGGGACAGCGATGGGTCCAAATTACACTAAGACTAGGTGACAGAAGCTTTATTTGAACCCAAATCTCAAAAAGGTAAAAGGTTACTAACTAATTGCATAACCCACTATCCCATCTAGCCCAGACCAAATGCGTTATATTCAAGCAATTATCTCCATTATCATACCATATAGTATAGTGCAGTGGTCTCCAACATTTTTACGCCCAAGATGACTTTTTAAATGTCAGAACAACCCAAGATCTACCACCCCATCCTTTGCCCAAGACCGCATGCCTTCCTTGAAGCCCCGCCCTCTCTGTTCTCCTCCTCTCCATCACTTGCTATCCCCAGCCCTTATACACTCTCAGGGTACAGCTACACTGACGCATTTTTTTCGATTCTTCTGTAGGAAGAGGTTTTTCCAACATTTGGCCTGTCTAGACTGGGCCAAACGTAAGAAAAACCCCTTCTTTCCGAAGTCCCCTTATTTCTTGTGGAACGAGGAATACAGGGGTTGCCGAAAGAGCATGTTTGCTCTTCCGCTTAAAAAAGAGCACTAGCCCCCCCCAGAGAAGGGAAGAACAAACGCGTCCCTGAACGCGCAAGAGTTTTTCTAGGATACCTCTGGAATCTCGGAAAAACTCCTGCAGTCTAGCCATACCCTCACTGGGTTGAGACAGCACGTATGGGCTCCGGGGTGGGAATGAGGAATTTGGGTATGGGAAGGGGAGAGAGGTGCTAGCTCTGGGAGGGAATTTGGATGCAGGAGGAGGAGAAGAAGAGGATGCTGGCTCAGAGAGGGGGCTCCAGGCTGGGGAGTGTTGGGGTCAGGTGGCAGGGTTGGGGTGCTGAGCAAGCCACAGGCTTGTGGATATGAGGGTGCAGGAGTTTGGGTTGGAGTGCATGAGGGCCTCAGGGCAGGAGTATGATGGGCTCAGGACACAGATGTGCGGTGTGTGGATGGTGCAGAAGTGTTGTGGCAGAAGACTGAGAATGTGGGGGTGCATGAGTTTGGGGATGAGAGAGGCTCAGGACAGGGAGTTCCAGTGTATGACAGGCTGAGATCTAGGGTCTGGGTGTGTGTGTGCAGGAGTGTTATGATGCTGCGGCCAGATGGGGTCTTGGCCCCAATTGGGGGTTTGTTGGCCAGGCTTCATTTTTAAACAAAAAGTTTCAGCACTATCTTTATTTATGAGAAGGGCGGGGAACCTGTTTTGAGTCAGGGGTCACTGACCCACAGAAAAGTCAGTTGGGGCCACACAAGTGAGATGCAAAAAAGTAACTCCTCCAAAACGCCCCCAAGCCTCACTAACGTGGCCCCAACTGTGCTGGTGGCAGCAGGGGAACATGGTACTGGGGAAGGGTGCTAGTGAGTACTGGGGCAGAGGACAGGGTGCCAGTGTGGGCAAAGGACAGAGTATCCCAGCATGTGCCTCCTCCCCTCGGGGACTCCTCCCCACTCCCCACAGAGGAGGGAAGCCCCAGTGCACACCTCCTCTGGGGACTCCTAACTGCTCCTCCCCCCCCCCCCAGAGAAGGGAAGCCCTGGCATGTGCCTGCTCCCGGGACTCCTCCACCCTCCCTTCTCTCCCCCCCACAGAGGAGGGAAGTCCACGCACGTCTCCTCTGGGGACTCCTACCCCCCACCCTCCCATGCAGCAAGTCCCCAGCATGCCACAGACCTGGGTTGTGGTACTGCGCTGGCTGTTTGGGGGAGGGAGAGCAGCCGGCGCACATCCTGAAACCCCAGAAGTGGTGCGCAGCTGCCGGACTTTCTTCCACCCCACAGGAAGCTGGCACTACCTCCACTGTCACTGGAGATAGGTAGTGGGGCTTCTTGGGGGTGGGGAAAAACAGGGGGGGCCCCGAATGCCTCCCGATAGACTGGTCGAGCCCTCCTGATCGACGGGTTGGTGACCACGGGTATAGTGGTTCCCAACAGCTGGTCCATAAACGGCTGGCTGCTGGGCCATGGCAGGCTGCCAAGCTACACCAAAGCTGGATGCTCTGGGACGAAGGCTGGGATATACCCTGGGCGCATGGCCAGTGGTTGCCAGAGGTGAAGTAGGCAGTTCGAGGTGGCTCTGAGGCCGGGGTTCATCCCAGCCCTGAGCTACCGCACAGCAGCTGCCTTCAGTTCCGGCAGCCACCATGTGACAGGCGGCTGCCACAGCTGAAACCAACTGTTCATGGCGGCACTGGAGGCCAGGGCTAGGGCACACATTTTGGTGGACAGGTAACATTTTATTTGTATATTCATTGTTTGCATAATGAATATGTAAATAAAATGTTACTGGTCCACCAAAAGTTTGTGAATTGGTTTTCCAGTGCGCAGTATAAAAAGATTGGAAACTAGGGATGTTAAGGACTAGTTGACTGATAAGCAAATGCTTATCGAATAGTCGACTAGTCACTTCCCACCCCCCTCTTGGTGCCTCTATCAAATAGCAGCAGCAAAGGGGGGGAAAAAAAAAGAGGGTGGTACTTCAAAGCATCAAAGCCGCACAGAGATCAGGATCAGCTGAGGAGTCCCAGCAGTGGTGTTTCAAAGGGGCAGCGCCACCCTATTGACTAATCGAATAGTCGATGCAAAAATGCATCGACTATTCAATTAGTCAATTACACAATATTTAACATCCTTATTGGGAACCACTAATATACAGGCGACCCTCGACTTACGACCCTCTGCATTTACGACCTTTTTTCCCCTGCGAGATAGCTCCTAAAACCTCCCAATTTATGTCTGCAGCTCGCATTTATGACAGAGTATGACGCAGACTCCACGCATCATCCCAAAACAGAAAACATACAAGGTCAGACTCGCCAGTCCACAGCTGCTGCTTGAACTGCGCATGCGTCTTCGCCACATTGGTCTTCGCTTTTTAGTTATTTTTGTGCATTATTTGAACTATTTAGTTTTCCTCGATTTCTGTATCAATTTTGGAATTATTAGAGTATGAAATAGCTTTCCAGCAACGGAACCGCCATTTATAACATTGCGCCTATGGGAAATAAGGGTTCGACTTACGATGGCTTGACTTACGATAGTTCTCCAGGAACCAATTAGGTCAAATGTGGGGGTCACCTGTAGTGGTGCTAGCATCAGAATGTTTGTAAAAGAGTTTTATTCTGCCCAGAACACAAGTGCGTTCATAGCTCAGTTCACACTAAACAAGGACAGGAATAGAGGATCACATGTAATCCCTATGTGAAGTCTTCTAAACAGAAGATACATTTTGCACCTCTCTAGTTCAGCACCTTTGGGACCAGACGAGTGCCAAAACCAGAGAATTTGCCACTCCATGGGAGGTCAATATTGTCTAGCAGCATTATCAACTCTTCCACTGCTGTCTGGGATCTTAGAAGACATTTAGGGGTAAATTAGAACTAAACAACTGCACAGAACACTACAGCCATGAGTCCTGGCTCTCAAACAAACTTTAGGGGACCACTGGGAACTTGGCCACCCCTGTGATAAGTGGACATCCAGCTAACTAAAATCATGCCAGACCATGGATGCTGCCAGACCAAAGTGCTGGATTAGAGAGGTTCAACTTGTAATTCATCAGTTGTCACTGGTAATATTTCCTAACTTAGATTACAGAAAACCTGCCTCCGACACCATACATTTACAACACCGCATAAATGAAATAATTACGTTTTCATACATTTAAGTAACATTTGCATGAATCAGTTTTAAAGAAGCTAAACCAAAACAACAGTTAAGAGTTTAGTAACACTAGTGGGACTCATGCCACTCCGATGACACGTTATCTCAAATTAAAAAAAAAACACCTTAAATTTTAGTTACCTGTTGATCTGTTGATGTACGTTGTTGAGCTGCATCATGGCTCACAGAGCCTTTTTTTACTTGAACTCGGCCAGGAGGGGGAGGAATTACACCTGAATATGAAGTGGAGTTATCAGCATCTGAAGAATACAAGGCTGCGTGTCTCAATTCCTGTTCATTCTTTGGACCAACAAATCTTGGTAGAGGAAGGTCCTTTACTGTTAAAACAATGATAAATATTTATAGTCTTAAAATGACTCAAAATTAGTTCTCTTCTGAGACACACTGTGGCATTTCATCTCTATTCTCTCTCCATATTGGTGCAATTTACAAGCAAATACGTCCTGAGATTGTTTTTCCTCTCTTGCAACACCACTGTAAAATTCTATCCTGTTTCTTATACCTATACACCACCACAATTTTCTATAGAGTTCCATGTTAGATGCCTTATACAAATGCAAGAAGTATGGGGAATAAGCAGGAAGAACTTGAAGTGCTAGTAAATAAACACAACTATGACCAAGTTGATATCACAGAGACTTAGTGGGATAATACACATGACTGGAATATTGGTATAGAAGAGTACAGCTTGCTCAGGAAGGATAGGCAAGGAAAAAAGGGAGAAGGGGTTGCCTTGTATATTACAAATGAATACACTTGGACTGAGGTGGAGATGGACATAGAAGACAGACTTGGAGAGAGTCTCTGGGTTAAATTAAAAGGGATAAAAAATAAGGGTGATGTCATGCTAGGGGTCTACTACAGACCACTTACACAGGCAGAAGAGGTAGATGAGGCTTTTTTTAAACAACAAAATCATCCAAAGCGCAGGATCTGGTGGTGATGGGGGACTTCATCTATCCAGACATATGTTGAGAAACTAACAGTGGGGCACAGACTGTCCAACAAGTTCATGGACTGAATTGGAGACAAATTTTTTATTTAAGAAGATTGAGAAAGCTAGTAGAGGGGAAGCTGTGCTAAATTTGATTTTAACAAACAGGGAGGAACTGGTTAAAAGTTTGGAAGTGGAAGGCAGCTTGGAAGAAAGTGATAATGAAATCAGAGTTAATGATTCTAAGGAATGGTAGAAGGGAGAACAGCAAAACAGAGAATGAATTTCAGGATGGCAGATTTTAGTAAACTCAGAACTGGTAGGTAAGGTCCCATGGGAAGCAAGATTAGGAGGAAAAACAACTGAAGAGAGTTGGCATTTTTAAAGGGACATTATTAAGGTCCCAAAAGCAAACTATCCCACTGCGTAGGAAAGTTAAAAAGAATGGCAGAAGACCACCTTGGATCAACCGGGAGATCCTGCATGATCTAAAAATCAAAAAGGAGTCTCATAAAAAGTGGAAACTAGTTCAAATCACAAAGGATGAATATAAGCAAACACCACAGGTGTGCAGGGGCAAGATTAGGAAGGCAAAGGCACAAAAAGAGTTAAATCTAGCTAGAGGCATAAAGGGTAACAAGAAGATGTTCTACAAGTATATTAGGAGCAAGAGGAAGACCAAGGGGTCTTCCAAGGACAGGCCCACTGCTCAGTGAAGAGGGAGAAACAATAACAGGAAACTTGGAAATGTCAGAGGTGCTTAATGACTTCTTTATTTTGGTTTTTCATCAAGAAGATGTATGGTGACGGAATGCCTAACACAATTAATGCTCGTGGAAATGGGGTAGGTTTAGAAGTTAAAATAAAAGAACAAGTTAAAAATTACTTAGAAAAGTTAGATGTCTGCAAGTCGCCAGGGCCTGATGAAATGCACCCTAGAATACTCAAGGAGGTATCTGAGCCTTTACCTATCACCTTTGAAAAATCATGCAAGATGGGAGAGATTCCAGAGGCCTGGAAAAGGGCAAATATAGTGCCCATCTATAAAAATGGAAATAAGAACAACCGAGAAAACTACAGACCAGTCAGTTTAACTTTTGTGCCAGGGAAGATAATGGAGCAAGTAATTAAGGAATTCATCTGCAAACATCTGGAAGTAAATAAGGTGATAGGTAACAGCCAGCATGGATTTGTAAAGAATAAATCGTGTCAAACAAATCTGATAGCTTTCTTTGATAAAATAACAAAACTTGTGGATAAGGGAGCAGTGGACGTGGTATACTTAGACTTCAGTAAGGCATTTGACATTGTCTCGCATGATCTTATCAATAAACTAGGGAAATATAACCTAGATGGGGCTATTATAAGGTGGGTGCATAACTGGCCGGATAACTTCTCAGAGTAGTTATTAACGGTTCACAATCATGCTGTAAGAGCAAAATAAGTGGGGTTTCGTAGGGGTCTGTTTTGGGGCCAGTTCTGTCCAATATCTTCATCAATAATTTAGATGGCAAAGAAAGTACAATTATTAAGTTTGCAGGGGATACCAAGCTGGGAGGGATTTCCAAGTGCTTTTGGAGGATAGGGTCAAAATTATCTGGATGAACTAGAGAAATGGTCTGAGGTAAACAGGATGAAGTTTAATAAGGACAAATATAAAGTACTCCACTTAGGAAGGCAAAATCAGTTTCATACATACAGAATGGGAAGCAATGGTCTAGGAAGGAGTACTGCTGAAAGGGATTTGGGGGTTATAGTGGACAACAAGTTAAACATGAGTCAACAGTGTGACACTGCTGCAAAAAAAGCAAACATGATTCTGGGATGCATTAACAGGAGTGTTGTGAGCAAGACACGAGAAGTGATTCTTCCACTCCCCTCTATGCTGAATAGGCCTCAATTGGAGTAGTGTGTCCAGTTCTGGGCACCATGCTTCAAGATGTGGAGAAACTGGAGGAGGTCTAGAGCAGAACAATAAAAACGATTAAAGGTCTAGAAAACATGAGCTATGAGGGAAGACTGAAAGAACAGGGCTTGTTTAGTTAAGAAAAGAAAGAAGAGAGGATGATAGCAGTTTTCAGGTATCTAAAAGGGTGTTAACAAGGAGGAGGGAGAAAAATTGTTGTCCTTGGCCTCTGAGGACAGGACAAGAAGCAATGGGCCTAAATTGCAGCAAGGGAGGTTCAGGTTAGACATTAGGAAAAACTTCCCACCTGTCAGGGTGGTTAAACACTGGAATAAATTGCCTAGAGGGGTTGTGGAATCTCTGTCACTGGAGATATGTAAGAGCAGGTTAGACAGATACCTGTCAGGGACGATCTAGACAGTACTCTGAGGGCAGAGGACTGGACTTGATGACCTCTGAAGGTCCCTTCCAGTTCTAGTGTTCTATGATTCTACGTTTACAAGATGACAGTTTGGTTTTTCAGTCGTGACTTAATTTATTCTACTAGTATGCAAGAAAGAAATCAGCTCATTCTTGCATACTTATATATACTTGTTAATGATACTGTATTAGTGTTTTCTTTACTGTGTAAGTTTGATGCTTCACAAGTTGCAGGCAACTTACAGTTCTTAAAAGTCTTTGCACTTAAGGTGCTTCCATCTAGAGATCTAGGCATTAAAAGCTTCACTAAAGCATTTAGCTATAACAATGTATACAGGAAGTAAAGTGGTGCCATTTTTATGTTCACAATAAAAGCTAATTCAAACTTTGTTTCTGAAGACTTAAGTATTACTTAAACATTTATTACTCAGCCACTTTAACCTTGTTTAATCTTTTCTACAGAAGTAGCTATTAAGCTATTGTACTAGGATACTGTCAAGGGATGTTCAGTTAGTCAGACTTCACAGTAATTTCATTAACCCATTTTTTAAGTCTACACATGCTGACTTACCAAAGAGGTACACAGTTTTACCGCGTTTCCCCCGGAACAAAATTTGTTACAAGTCAGACATCTTTTTCTCAAATACATCTGCTATCCTTCTGAATGGCCTTCTTCGTCCACTGACAGTGAAGTCAAATCATTCTATTTACTGTATAGCAGGAGTGGCCAACCCGTTAGAGACAAAGAGCAAAAATAGCGGTGGATAGTGCGCGAAGAACCACGTACGCAGGGGAGGGAGAAGGGAGTTGAGGGGAAAAAAAAAGCCACACCGCACCAGGGAAAAATAGGTGCCAGTACACCATCCCAGGGCATGCCATCACAAAAAAAGCACTGGGAAGGGGTGAGATGTGCAAGCTCTGGGAGGGAATTTAGGTGCAGGATAAAGTAGAGAAGAGGATTCTGGCTCAGGGAGGGGGCTCCAGGCTGGACAGGGTTGGGGTCGGGGGAGGGTTGGGGTGCTGAGCAAGCTGCAGTCTTGTAGCTGTGAGGGTTCAGGAGTTTGGGCTGGGGTGCATGAGGGGCTCAGGGCAGGGAAGCTGGGAGTATGATGGGCTCAGGACACAGATTTGCAGTGTGTGGATGGTGCAGGAATGTTGTGGCACTGGGGATGTGGGGGTGCAGGAGTTTGGGGATATGAGCGGCTCAGGACAGGGGGTTCTAGTGTATGATAGGCTCAGGTTTGGGGTCTGGGGGGGTGGGGGTGGGGTGCAGGACTGTTATGATGATGCGGCCAGATTGGGGCTTGGCCCCAGTTGGGGGCTTGTGGGCCAGGCTTCATTTTTAAATAAAATATCTCAAACACAAAATCATAGAAAATTCATCGAGTCCAGTCCCCTGCCCTCATGGGAGGACCCAGTACTGTCTAGACCATCCCTGATAGACATTTATCTAACCTACTGTTAAATATCTCCAGAGATGGAGATTCCACAACCTCCCTAGGCAATTTATTCCAGTGTTTAACCACCCTGACAGTTAGGAACTTTTTCCTAATGTCCAACCTAAACCTCCCTTGCTGCAGTTTAAGCCCATTGCTTCTTGTTCTATCCTCAGAGGCCAGGAAGAACAATACCCTCCTCCTTGTGACACTTTTAGATACCTGAAAACCGCTATCATGTTCTCTAGACCTTTAATCATTCTTGTTGCTCTTCCCTGGAACTTCTCCAATTTCTCCACATCTTTCTTGAAATGTGATGCCCAGAACTGGACACAATACTCCAACTGAGGCCTAATCAGCGCAGAGTAGAGCGGAACCCAACCCAATCCCCCTCCCCTTCCCCAAAGCCAGGCGCGCACCCACCCACCCAATCCCCCTCCTCAGGGCCAGGCACACCCCCCCCCCCCAACCCAATCCCCTCCTCAACCTAATTCTCGGGTCGCAAAGCCGCCGCTACAGCCATGCATGTCTCCCTCCAGGTGCTGGGGCGTGTACACTGAGCAGCCGGCCTTGAGACGTGCTGCCTGGGACGCCATGCGCAAACCTCCCCCCACCCCAAACCCAATACCCCTCCCTTCCCCCAGACTAGAGTCAGGGCACACACCCCACTCCCCTCCAGCCCTGCTCCGCTCTAACCTAATTCTCAGGTCCTGGAGCCATGGCTACAGACATGCGTCTCCCTCCAGGTGACATGCGTGTGCTGAGAGGCCGGCACGCCGTGTGCACCCTCCCCACCAACCTTATGCTTGGGTCCCAGAACCAGAGCCGTGCCGCCACTGCTACTGCTACACGCATCCGGGATGCCACACGCACCCCTCACCCGATCCCCCTTCTTTGTCCTCCCCTTCTCCAGAGCCAGGCATTTCCCGATACTCTAACCCAATTCCCCTCCACCACTAACCTTATGTCCAGGTCCCAGAGCCACTGGCGCCGCCCCTGGAGCCCTTGCCCCTGCCTGTCGTCAGCAGCCGGCTGCTAGCACGTGCAGGCTGGGACGCTGTGTGCAACCCGGCCCGCATGTGCAGGATATGACCATGCTGGGGGGCATGAGCACGCATACAGCTTACAGCGGCCTGGCCATGAGAGCGGCTGACCTGAGCGGTTCTGGGTTCTGTCCAGGTTTTGTCAGGAGCCGCAATTTTTTTTCTTCGGCCACCCGTGCTGTATAGCTTACTTTTAAAATATTTAAGAGTGCACATACATCAACCAACTTCTTTATGAGGTAATTATCGGTTTTATTGGTTCTTGTTTTTAATTACATAAAACTAAAAATACAGGTGGTACATAGTTAATTGTACTATTGTCAGGTAAAGTTCTTCATACAATTCATTAATTAATGTGTAGAATGATTTATTTTACTAAATTCTGGTAATTAAACTTCAAACAATCTATACTGGAATATTCCCCTTTGAGTACATAATGATTTAATAATTTTTTAAATATAATCTAGGACCAGACAGTTAAGTCACATAAGGTAACAGGGACACCAGACTTCAACCAAGACCTTTCACATTTTCACCTAAGCATGGACAACATTCCAAAACCAGCAGGTTTATCTCAGTGCTAAGGTGGGGCGTGTCCCAAACTAAAATATACCCTTAAGTGTCACATCCTTCTCTTCACATTTCCACTTACCTGACTTCGTCTTCAAAGAAAGTTAGTGTAAGATGACTTTATCCTTTGATGTTGGAATACTTAGGGTTTGCATGCTCATTCAAAGCTCCATCATTACATGCCTAGTTAATTTTTATTTTTGCAGGAGACAGTTTCCCACAAGATAACAGAACAAACAAGTGTCAAATTCACAGTGAATATCTGCTCATTTTATAATCCCCAATTAGGCTGTTATCCATGAAAAGGTTTACATCTTGCTCTTGGTCCCCACTGCTTGATTTTGGTCTGCAGATTAAACAACAGCACTCTCACCTACTTGATTCAAACTGCAGTCTCAGCTAGTCAGTCACATCTAATTTTATTTAGACAGCACCAGGGACATGGAAGTGACTATCAATTCAGAGTCTTGATCTCTATCTTTTATGTCAGCTTTTGTAGCAAGAAGGGAGATCTTCTCCGCTTTCAAGGAATCCTGTTGTCTTCTGGAAGTTAAGATGAATCCTGCTGAACTATCAGATTGAGATTTTAATTTATGAAATATGCGAGACGGATTCCTTTTGGGGCAGTAGCTGAATTTTTGCAGGATGATTTGTAAGTTCAGGTGAAGAGTCCAGAGACCTGATAGAAATGAATTATGTAGCTACCTACTTGGAGTTGGAAGTTGAAGATGTCATCCCCACTATGTGACCCCACAAATAATTGTGACTAGCTGGCTGCATCAATGCTAATAACGTAATGGAACTGAAATTAAATTTATCTGCTACTTTCACAACTCAACCCTCAAAAAACAGAAGATAGATCACCTAGACCAGGAGTTTTCAAAGTTGGGATGCCTGGGTAAGCCACTGCTCCCTTTGACTGGAAATGGCGAACTACGGCCAATGGGAGCTGCAAGGCTCTGTGCCTATGGACGCTTAGATAAACATAGTGCATCATGGTCCACCAGTGGCCCACAACCCAACTTTGAAAACCCCTGACCTAGACCACTGTGGGAACTGGCATATATAAAAAGGCTCTCTTTCACTCTGCATGCCTTGCAGTAACACTAAGTTATTTTAATATTTTTCATAGTTGAATGGTTTTGAGGACTTCATGTCCCTAGATTAACTTAATCCCTTTTAGTAGTTAAGGTACTGTTGTATTTTATAAATACACTTTAAATTTTGGTTTAGCCCAAACTCCCCTTCTCTTTTTTCAGTATGTATAACTGAGCAATACACTAGAGAAACTGAGACCAAACCACAATAGTCCACCAGATTCATCTATTACAATCTGTGATACAACTGCAGTATATTTCACTAACCTGCTCAGTAGTATTTAAGCATTAATTTACAGATTTACCTGTATTTAAACTTTCCACTCTTAGAGGGAGACCTGACTGGGCCACAGCAACAAGTTTCAAAGCAATATAGAACTGACTTCTTCCAAAATATCCAAGTCTCGTTGCACCACAAAGTTCCATAATCTGCAAGAGAACAGATATAAGTATTTATAAATTGAATAAAAAACGCCAGACACTCTGCCAGAACCACTAGTCACTTTGTTAAATACAGACATAACAGCACTCTTAAGTTGGTACATGTGTAAATGGCAATGCTTTGCATTAACTAGTCTTGTCTTAATTTTTTTGTATAAATGTTTTTGGAAATTAGAGTCATGAGCTGGGCCCTACCAAATTCATGGCCATGAAAAATGCATAAAAAACCATTAAATCTGGTGTGTGTGGTTTTACATTATACTACAAGATTTCAGAGAGAGAGACCAGCATTTCTCAAATTGGGGTCCTGACCCTAAAGGGAATTGCAGGGGGGGAGGGAGGTGCAAGGTTGTTTTAGGGGGGTTTATGGTATCGCCATCCTCATTTTTTGCACAGCCTTCAGAGCTGGGCAGCCAAAGAATGGTGACCTCTAAGGCCCCAGCTCTGCAAGCAGCAATGTAGATGTAAACGTGACAATATCATTGTCACTTTTGCACTGCTAATACTGGCGGTGGCTCTGCCTTCATATCTGGGCTTCTGGTCAGCAGCCACCAATCTCCAGCTGCCCGGTTCTGAAGGCAGTGCCGCCAGGAGCAGCACAGAAGTAAGGATAGCTGTGCTGCAACCCCCCTACAATAACCTTGTGAGCCACCCTTCCCAGTTCTTTTTTGGGTCAGGACCCCTACATTTACAACATCTACATCTGAGATTTAAATAGTTGAAATCATAAAATGTATCTTAAAAAAATCCTGTGACAGTGACATTGACCACAATGGACCATGAATTTGGTAGGGCCCTAGTCATCACGAGCATGGTAGCAGTTTTCTGGAAATTGCTGCTACCACCACATTTTTTTCATCCAAAATGACTTTTCATTTGCAAAAAACCACCACTCACGGGGAAGGACGACAACATGGGCAGAGAAAACAGTCACATTCCCAGATTTCTGCCAGGGGACAGTAGGATCCTTCCAAGGGTACAGGACAGAAACTGGGGGTGAGATGCTGTTGAGACTCGCAGTAGTGACAATCTATCCAAAACAAAAATAGCTCTGAAATGGCTGGAAAAAAAATGAAAAATACTAGGAATGTGTCAAGGACACTTCAGTCTCAAATGTACCTACATTCCAAATAATTGTGGCAACCCCTCACTTTATTTCTGATGTAAATAATTCTAAACATTTAAAGACTTAAGATTACAGTAAAACCTGTGTTATCCGGCACACTCAGGGATTAGGGTGTTCCGGTTACTAAAAATTCCAATTATCTGAGGGTTCCATCAACCTAGGAAAAACCAATGGACAATAATAGTAAAACTGAAGTTTTTAATATTGGTAGTTTTGTAGTGTGAGGCAGTTCGTCTCATTTCTATTTTGAATTAAAGAGGATTAGTACTTCTTAAATAAAAAATTGTTAAGCCTATCATGGTAAACCAAGCCGGGCCTGTGCTCCTGAAGATGTGTCAGTATTGTGGCTAGGGGAAATGCCAGTTAAAGTTTTCTGGTTAACAGACTGCCAGATAACAAAGGTTTCACTAATTCCTTTTAGCATAAATAATTCTAATCGCAGCATTTTAAGTCTCTTTCAGCAATGATATTTCTGATACCCTCGTTTTGAGCACACAGCATGCCCAATGCTAAGACACTGACAGGATGAGGCATGCTCCCACCCAAAGATCTTATGATATAAAGACAGCAAACACATAGGAAATGCCATGCAGCATTTCAATCTGAAAGTTTGCGGGCTCTTACTACATTTCAAAGCGGAAGCACCCTTATCAACTAATTGAATAGTTGATGGAAGTTCCATTGACTATTCAGTTAGTTGATTAATCTAATTTTAACATCCCTAGGCTCCACAAATAGGCAATCATGCTAATGAATAGCCATGAACCATTACACTACAGCTGAGCCATTTCATTATGACAGCAGGAAGCTAGCTCAGACCGCTACCTTCTTAGAAGAGGTTTAACACCTGATCTTTGCATTCAATCAGGAATGGAAATGTTTATAAAAACCAAGTGGGGATGGGAAGAATTGACAGCTAAAGAGTTCTGGAACCTTTAAAGAGGCTCAGCTAGATATCAGGAAGACTAGTAAGGATAGTTTGCTTTTAGCACAAAACAAGTTAAGAGATTACTTCAGGAGCAGAGAATCACTGCCTTGTTTTGGCAATGGGAAGCTTCTCAAGAACTTCCTTGGTTTCTCTTTGGGCACTAAGTAATTAAACAGGGGCACATTGTTTAGTCTCTCTTCTTTGCCCAGCTTCGAGTCAAGTCAATTGTCAAAGACTAGTTTAATTCTGAAAAGCCCAGCAATAGTTTTCCATAAAGACAACAAAACCTTTAAAAGCCAGGTTTTCTTAGTACCAACTGCTGCAGCAATATTATGAGGATGCAGTAGTGGCTCATTTTCGCACTTGATAAACTTAAGCCTTATTGCAGCTTAGCCTGGTTGTCATTTCCAAGAATCACAGAAGTGGGAAACCAAGGTACATTTTACATTGGGATTATTGACATCACTAATAAATGCTCCTGAATTATTAATACTCAAAAACTCACACTATCCAGAAGTTGAAGTCAGGGTGTCATCTTTTTCAAATTCTTGTATTTAGCATATCATAGTTTCTATAAACCTTATACTGGCTGCACAGACAAAACTCTCCTGCGCTCTACAATGCAAAGGGCATATTTAAAAGTTACATATTTTATACAGATAGCTCCAAGGACCAGCCCTGTTCCTTGGATAGCTTCCTAAGCCAACAAAACACCTGTGGAACACCAGCATAAATGCTGTTCCAGCAGGTCTACAGTGCAATTAGATACCCACAGTTGGACCATGCAAGATGACTTGGGCGTACAGTGCCTGGACTAAAGATCTGCTTAACTGATGCACAGATGTTCAGGCTATGGTTGGGACTCTTCTACCTTGCAGGGTCCAACAGCCTGGCGTGCAGTCCAAGTAAAATGTCTTCAGGTTGGACATCCCGGTCCGGCACCATCAGTCCTGCACTCTCCAGATCCAGCACCTGATCGGTCCTGGATGAGGGATTTGCCAGACAACGGGAGGTCCTCTGACATCCCTCTCATCCTGATGCCCCTCCCTGCTGCTGGCTCCTTCAGCCTGGCTGGGCTGTCTGCTGGCCAGCCCCAGACCCAGCTCTACTGCTGGCTGGGTGGCATGCTGTCCAATTGGGCTGCCACAGCCCTATCCCTGTTGCTGCGCAGCACATGGCCCCAGCTGTGCTGCTTCTGCTGAGCTGCTGCTGGCTTCCCCCCCCAGGCTACTGCAGCCACAGCCCTGGCCTTGCTGCCACAGCCCTTGCCAGGCTTCCTCTCCTAGGCTGCTGTGATCTTGGTCCCACTGCCAGGTGGCAGGCAGCCCTGATCACACGCTGCTGCTACCACACTCGCAGGGCTATGCCAGGCTCCCAGCTGCTGGCCCTCTTGCTCCAGGGCTCTCTTATCCAGGAACATTCATGGTTATACCAGACCATGGACGTTGCTGGATCAGAGAATTTCAGATTTGGGAGGTGCAACCTGTATATCACAATTAAAAAGCCCCTGAGTTCAAGCTGGCTTGGGCTTTTAATTGCAGTGTAGATATATCCCCAGTGGAGCAAAGTCAGACAAGCACTGCTGATTTCAAAAGTAAGGACACCCCTTTAATCCTCAGGGACAGTGAAGGGAACAGAATGAGTGGGAAATTTGTCTGGATGCAATTCCCATTAAAGGAAACATGCAGGTTGTTTACAGTGAATGTTGTGAATCTGTATAGAAAGAGGGGTTCCTTGTGTTTTGACTCAATTGTGAATTTAAGCAAAGGAAGAGGAGCACAAGACTTTGTGAGATCGGCTAAGGATCCCTACACTCCAGCTTAATTCACATAGGAAGTACTTATGGCCTTCCATAACAACTATATTTTAGGTATCCAATAGTTTCATTGTTTTCCTTAAGAGCATCTTACCCAGAAAACGATTTCAAAAGTAAACAAACTGGGATTGTAACACAGATTGGCAAGAGGTTCTGGATCTTACAGTATCTGAAACTAAATTGATTATTAATGACTTCAGGTTGAAGATGTACTTTTAAGATGGTAACTGTGTTGGGGTGCTCTAAATATCGGATACAAAAAGCAATTTTCTTTCAGGCTTAGAGAAAATAGAAAACAAAGGGGAGACAAAGCTTTTGAAAATTAAAAAAGACAAGATACACTTATTTTATTATTAAGGATTTGTGGGTTTGGGTTGCCTACCTTTATATTAAATTTCTAAAGTTTAACTGAAAAGAAAAACCAAACTACAGATTTTTATACTGAATGAATGCCCTCACTTATCACACCATTGTGAATCTTTAGAAGTACAGGCTGGACCTCTCTAGTCCGGTACTGCTGGAACCTGACCAGTCCAGAAGGAGAGAATGTGCCACCGGCCCCCAAATCCACTGAATGCTGCAGCAGGCACCCTGCCTTGCCCCTAACACCCTCCAACCTGACTGGGCTGCTGTTGGCACCCTGGGCAGACCAGCCTCTGGCTCCTGCCACAGGGATCTGGTCCCACTTGCCGCAGGCTCCAGCCTTGCACTCCCAGGGGCTGCTGCAGGGCCTTGGCCCCAGCCTTGTGCTCCAGGGGACTTCTGCGAGGCCTTGGCCCTGCACTACTAGAGGCTGCTAGGAGAGTCTGGCCCTGTGCTGCCAGGGGATTCTGGCCACGCCTCCAGGGGCTGTCACAGGGCTTCAGCTTTGCTTGCCATGGGGCTCCAGCCCCATACTTTTGGGACTCTGGCCCTGGCCCTACACTCTTGGAGTCTGCCAGGGTACTCCAGCCCCACGCTACTGCTGGGCTCTAATCCCAGCCCTGTGTTCCTGGGGGCTGCCCCTCTCCCGGGGCTCCAGCCCTGAGCTGCTGGGAGACTCCAGTCCTGGCCGAGTGCTACTGAGGGCTGCCATAGGGCTCCAGCTCCATGATGCCAGGCTACCCCCAGCTGTGCTGCAGACCTTGTTGCCCCTACCCCCGGCTGGCCATCCTACTCCTAGGCGCTCTGGCCAGAAGCATCTATTGTCCGGAGAGTACCACTTTTTGGAGGTGCACCCTGTAGTACAACTTAAACAACTTCATCTGAAGTTGGCCTACAAAGAAAAATAATGGGTTTATCTTTTATAAACGGGGATGCATAAAGGAAGCCTAAAAGGCTAAGATTCTAATTTAAAAAAAATCAAGTCTTATTTTATAGAAATAGTAGAGGTGTGAAAATACATATATGAGAGAATCCTGTTTAAATTCAGGGGGTACATTCTCTGATTATTCAGACTATGTAGAACAGGAGTAACTGTGTTAAAAGACTGACAGGCAAGAACCTGACAAACAGCTAGAAAATCCTGGATTTTGGGGGAGAGGGGTGCAGAGAAAAGGGAGAAAGGATTCTACATGCCTCTCACAAAGAAAGCTCTGAAAGGCGACTTCTAGCATAACAAGGGGAAAAAACCAGAGAAAGTGCCCAGATAGTATAATGATGGAACCTATTAGCCTGATCCTGCTCTTACTGAAGAGAATGTCAAAGCTCCCAATAACTTCAATGGAAGTAGGATCACGCTCTGATAGATGTGCATTCCCAATATTTCCGAGATTTTTTTTAAATGTTCAGACGTTTTACTGTAAATCAATCACTAAAATGAGACAGCCACTTGTCTCCCATCTCCAGGTTACCCTTTAAAAATTACTTAAAACTAGGGATGTTAAAATGTGTTTATTTCTGTAAATGTATACCCACTGAAATTTTCAGGATGTACATGTTTACATACAGGGAGGGAAGGGGCAGGGAGAGCGGGACCTGGTGTTTGTGGTGAGCTAGCTCCCACCCAACTCCCCCATGCTGCTGCCCTGTGGAAGGCAACAGCCCAGAGAAAGGAGGGAGGACAGGTGGCTCCACAGAAGCCGGCAGGTGCCAGGGGGAGGGGAAGGCAGTACCACAGGAGCCGGCACGTGTAGGGAGCTGGCTGAAAAGCTGGCTCCCCCATGTGCACCAGCTCCTGCCTCCATCTCCTCCCCCTCTCATATAGGGTACTTCACCTAGTAAAGGGTACTTTTCCTAGTATAGATGAAACTTAAAAACACACAGATCTGGGAACTCAACTTTGACAGTAAAATCTTCAAAATCTGACACTCATAGCTAATGCCAATGTTAAAACCTACAGCAAATTTTCACTATCAGCTTAAATTGAAATCTAAAACAGAACCGTAAAAACCGTGAAACTCAGGTTACCACAACAACAGACACTTTGGTTTTCTCAATTTGTTCCCCACATACATGCCCAATCTATAATCTACTCTGAAAACTACTCTGTATTTTTAAATTGGCTTATGACCGTGTTTTAACAGAAGGGTTTCACAACCAGAGCACAGTAATTCCTCGATTAATTAATTTCAAGATAATTTAACCATGAAAAATATTCTATAACTATAATAGACGATAGCAAATAAGAAAAGAAAACAAAGGGGCAGACAAAGCTTTTGAAAATTAAAAGACTAGAGACACTAAGTTTAGACTGGCAACACTATTTATAATCATTTAGCTGAATAAGAGACTAACAATACAGTACTGTCACTTATATCAAGTTAAAACATTAAAATGAGACTCAATGGAAAATGAAAAAAGGTTCCCCATTCTGGCTACCAAGAGACAGCCGTTAGCAAAATATCAGTTATTTGATCACTTGCTTAAAGGTTTTCCAGTGCTACTATTTATAAATGGAACCTCAAGTATTTGTATAATTTTCTCATCATTTTTTAGATAGTCTCCACTGTCAAAGTTATTTAACTTCAGTCTGATTTTTATTAAATGACAAGTCTTCTGAGGAGGGAAGTAGGCAAGCAAAACGTTTACTTCATTCTTCCCCTCCCACCACCGTAAGATTATTTGCAACATGGGACCCTGCATTGGCCACACATTAATTTCAGAAGAATGTCCAGCAAAGCAACGATTTCATAGACCATTTAAGTAAATTGTTACAAGAAAGTTCTAGGACTCATACAAGATAAGAACAAAATAGAGCACAAGTGCATAAAATGTTCTGTGATTATGCAAGTTTAGCATAAGTCAGAAATCCAGTACTAAAGTCTTCAAAAACATTTACTTCCATGCCCTTGGGATATTTTGTATGAAAAATATATTTGCTGTCAAATATAAGCCCTAAATCAATGCTATAGTAACAGATAAGCCAATCAAAAAACATTAACAATGGAAAAAAAATCAGAGACCTAATTTACTGAATAATTTCAATACTAATAAGAGTCACCAAGAACTGATTTTAAATTCCTCTTGGAGGAAAAAAATCTCTTATTTAATGTTTTAATTTATTACACAAGCTAAAACTTACATGTGCTTCAGTACTTTTCCAATTTAATCAGTGTTCTTTTATTCCAAAAATTAAAATGTCATGTTCTGTCAACAGGGCTTCACTTGAGACTTCAATGCCAATGTACTACCATAACTATTCTAAAGGCATTTAAAAAATATAGTCTGTTTTACATACATTAAGTACAAATTTTTATTGTGTTGGATAGGTTTTCCTTCTACAATTGATTTTTTTGATGTTTAGACTGAAACCTTTAATTCGAAGAAAAATCTTGTGTGTTTTAAAAGGCAATCGTGATTGAGAAACAAAGTACTCTGAGTACTAATGAAAGTAGATATCCATAACATTTCTGCACAGTCAATAGATCTGGGAAGTCTCCATTAATTTTTGGCATCTAACGTATTCAGAATTTAATTTGTCATCAATTGAGAAAACTATTTCTAGTTTTTAGCGTTTCAAACCTAGGTTTGCAAATGCAAGTAAATATGGCATTGTTTAAAACTGCAGATTGATTTTAAAGAGTGGCAAAATCCCCATCTACAAAAAATCAAGAAGTTCATTTTTAAAAAAGCCATACCGTGCAGAGAAAGAAAGGGTATTGTGGTCTCCAACTGGTAAAGTCACTACAAGTGCAGTAGTAACAGCAGACTGGGTTTTGGCTCCTCACTCCAAGTAGTTCATGGCCAAGTTATTCATTCTGTGTCCTCCCTTAAAGTTTACTCTGTCTACAAACCAATCTTCTGTGCTTACAAGAGAGCAGTACTTCACAGTAAACTGAGGCTACAGCTACACTGTATTCTTGCAGAAAAATCTTATGCAAATGAAGCATGGCATGGAATATTGCCGCACTTCATTTGCATAATTAATGAGCAGCTGCTTTTGCACAAGAGGCTTTTGCACAAAAAGGAGCTGTGTAGATGGCTCCTTTTTGCGCAAAAGCTGTTCTTCCTGAAAAAATGAGGAAGAAAGGCTCTTGCGGAAGAGGGGGGTTTTGCGCAAAAAGGAGCCGCCTACACAGCTCCTTTTTGCACAAAAGCCTCTTGCACAAAAGCAGCTGTTCATTTATTATGCAAATGAAGCTTGGCGATATTCCACGCCACACTTCATTTGCATAAGCTTTTCTGCAAGAAGGCTACAGTGTCGTCGTAGCCTGATAGTGCATAGGGAAAGTATGTGAATCTTCTCCCCCCATGTGCCCCAGACAATGAGCTGCTGCATTTTGAACACTATTTACATGCATATGGTCTGGAAAGGCATCAACTACTCAATTCAACTGTTTGATTTTGAATCCTAATTTAAAAATACACACAAGAGTTCATTATGAAAGAGCTGAGGCTATCACAGCTTTTCCCCTTTTGCACTTCTATATGCACATCCTTTAATCAGATTCTTTTTGTATCAATGCACAACAGCAGTTAAGCAGAGTAATGAATGGCTGACACTGGCAGAGTTAAGGTTGCGATGCATGAACTGTCAGTTGTGGTAACAGTAAGATGTGTGTTTTTGTGGGTGGAGGAGCAAAAGGTTAACACCTTAGGTGGCTCATCTTTTCATTGCCTTGCTTTTATGGGTCTATCAAGCATGTGTGTACAGCAACTGTAACAGCTTCACTAAATTTTTTGTATATTGGTTTCCTTGGTTTATGTAATACTTAATTGGAAGTAAGACTGAGAAGCAGACATGAAGTTTTTGTTTGGTACATGGACAGCTGTGCAAAATCTTCTCAGTTGTAGAATAAAATTCAACAGAAATGACTAGCTCCTCAGAGACAAGATTGCGTGAGCCTTGCTTTCAACCACACAGCTTATGACACAATGCAAAACTTGTAGGTCTGAGGAAGGACAGACAAAACAAAAATTCAAACAGAGTCAGAGATTGATTTTTGATCAAACCTGTGCTGATTTTAACAAAAGATGCCTTAAGATTTCTACTGCCTCTGATCAGGAACCTGTGCAGCGAAAAGGTTAGCATGGAAATCCATGTTACATATGCCCCAGCAATCGGGGCAATCTGACGAGGCTAAATAAACTGAAAATCTATAAAATGTACTCACATTTTGGTTGTCAAGTACTAAATGTTATATTCTACAGGAAGAATGGAAATGCCCTGGGTCTGGCCTCAGAGGATCCACCTACTCTATTATACTGTTTACTTCCTCAGTAAGGACCATCAGGTGTCTCTGAGGAAAGTAGCAGAATCCCAGCAGTAGGCAGATGTGGGACAACATGCCATGCATATTAGGCCTCATCCTGATCTCCAATAGTTACAGACTGATTTATAACCTGAAGAATGAGGTTTAATAACCTTTCCACAAATTTGTGTAGTTAACTCTGGTTATTTTTTATACATTTATATGGGTATATTTCTGTCAATCTCATTAAGTTCATTGCCTCAATGGTTTCCTGTGGTATGAATTCCACAGCTGAGTTATACTGTGTGAACAAATTTACATTTGGTTTTGAATGTTCTCTTCTTGGATTATAAAGTAATAGACAACCCACTCTTTATTTTGTATACTTTCCTAAACTACACCTTAGACTTTCCAGTCTTCATTGAGAGTCCCCCCTCCTCCCAAGGCCTTGATCATTCATTGCTCTCTTCTGAACTTCCTCTAGTTCAATATTTGAGAGAGAGGATACCAGCACTACACACAGCATTCTAGATGAAGCCACCTTAGTGATTTATAAGTGCATTTTATATCCTTTGTATTATTCATCATCTCTTTCCTTACACACCCAAACATCTTTTGGTTTTTAACTGCAGCTGCCCATTGACAAGATATCTTCATTGAGCTGTCAACAATGAAACCCAGGTTCAATTTCCTGAGTTTATCCAGTTCATCTACAATCATGTAATTTACATTTTTCCCACCAAACATGCATTACTCTGCACGAGAATATCAATCTGCAAGAGAATATTTTACCTCCCTTGAGACAGGCTAAGTAGGACTGGAACCCATTAGGGATGTAAAAATCCTGTTTAACCAATTAAATGTTGTATTTGAACACTTAACCAGGGTCCTGCAGGCAGGTGGCCTGGGAAGGGGTCTCCAGCCAGGCCACCATACCATGCCATGCTGCGCTCACCGGTTAACTGGTAAGCATCACCCAGTAATGGTAATGCTTACCGGTTAACTGGTTACATCCCTAGAACCTGGGACTAGTTATATACTAAGCACAAGATTACACTATTCCACAAGCTACTGCATCAAGTAAAGCATGCCAACACTGTACTAGTTTATATAAACACACAACATTTCAAGATTTATGTAGAAGAGACACTAAACAATACACATCCAGCTGTGTTCATGTGATGAGCATAAAGACTGTGGGTATTGTGTAATTCAGAACACAAATACTAATATTTGGATGGCCCTTGAGATCTCATTAATAAAATATTGAAAAAACAAGTTTTCATTTAGAGATTTAAACAGTGTAGATCATGAACAAAATAAGGACAAATAATCAATCATGTTTCCTAGTAATTTAAGTTAATTTTGACATTTAGTGCTTGCCACATTTTTATACTATCCACAACTTATCAATTGATTCAGCTAAATAGAATAAAGAGATCTGGTTCATTTTAAACTCCTCTCACCTAATCAAATCTCTTCCTTTTAAGTGACTAAAAAGCAACACCAATGCCCCCTGATAAAGTGTGTACACACTCCTGAAATTAAACCCACTTCTGAGCTGAAAGAAGCTGACGTATTCACGTGTTTGTTGGTCTTGGATAACAGTAATCAACTCTGACTCTTCACTGAGGCAACAGTGTACCTATGAGATGGTATGGCTTTCTGGAAATAACACTTTATTCTGCTTATAGCATCTTTCAGGGAACTAAACTTCACAAACATCACAGCCATGAACGTATTATGGTGGATGCGCACACAAGCTATTGCCACTACAGTTCCCCTGTGGATACTTTTCTAGGAACTATATTAGACAAATGATGCTAAATTATCCCTTAGCTACACTGGCAGCACTATTTGTAACTCAGTAATGCAGCTTTCATGTAAGTCCCAGTTCCCACTGGTTACAGAAGTAGTGCTGGAACTTTGCTTCCACACGTTACTAGTGGAAGTCTACTGCTTTAGCACAACCTGCCTGTATTACCCAATTTTAAAACTGCATTTTTCACTGATGTCAAGGCACTTTATAAAATCTGCAGTTATTCTACTTTTTCAAATTAGGAAAAAAGCAGAGAGTTATTTATCTGAACAAGGTCACTGAGCCAGAAACACAAACAGGAATACAAGTACAGATTTCCCGTATCCTGCTATCAGTACTTCCCAGCACTGCTCAAATTCCTATGCTTTGGATGGACTTTCCCGTAGTTTTTGCAAATGACATACTTCTCAGCCAAAGGTTAATAGTACCATAGGAACTCATTAAGGTAGCCTCTGCAACACAGAAAGTTAAGACTTCAATATTAGTAAGATCTGAAGGCCAACATGCCCTGAGCCTCCACCTTGCTCCAACTTGGATAAACACAAAAATTACCCCATTCCCAGTACAGCTGGGGCACCAGCCCAAGCACAGCAAGAGTCATAGCACTGAAGTTGTCATTCCCCAGCACAGCGTTTCTCGGGAGAGGAACACACGACTGCCCCTCAGGCAGGTCACATACGCCAACCCCTCACCTGTAGTTAACCCCAGTGCCTGCCCTCAGCACAGAGCCCCCACCGCAGGGACAGAACAGGGATAGACTTTGAGAGACGCCCCCTTCCCCGCTTTCGGTACAGCAGCAATGGCCGGGGTGCGGGAAGCGTGGGGCGCTGACAGCCGCTAAAACCAACGGTAACCCCTGAACAGAACGGAGACCGCTTCAAGCCATAACACCCCCTTCGCCCCAGCACCTGTGGCAGCCACAGGGCCGGGCCAGGCTCCCCCGGGAGGGATGACAAGGCCGTACGGGAGCGCGACTCCCGCTGCCCCCGGGGGGGGGGGCTGAGGGGTGGCTCAGCGCCGGGAAGCGGGAGGGGGCGGGGGGAGGGCGAGAGGCGGCCGGTACCTGCAGGACCACCTCGCTGGGCAGCTGCGCGGCGCGGAACAGCTCCAGCACCCGCCCGTTGGGCGCCACCTTCTTGGTGCTCTCGGTGTCGCAATAGGAGAAGAGGTCGCAGTAATAGCGCTGCTCCGCCTCGCTCAGCGTCAGGCCTTCCATCGCGCCCGGCCGCCACAGGAACTAGGGGCGGGGAAGGGGCGAATCCCACGCGCACCGCTCCCCTCTCGGGCCCCGCCCGCGCCGCTGTCCCTCGCGAGGCCCGGCCGCCGCGCTCGCGCTGTGAGGGCGCCGCACCGGAAGCGCGGGGGTGGGCGGAGCTATAAAACTTTCGGCCCCGGCCCCGCCCCCTGCTCTTTCCCCCCGCGGAGCCACCGCCATTTACGAAGCCCAAGAGAGGGGCGGGGGGAGGCTGCCGAGCAAAACAGGCCCCTCCCTCCCGGCCCGGATGTGAGGCCAGGCCTGCGCCTTCGGTGGGCCGGAGTCGGCAGGGGAGGGGCGCCCGGCAGCGCCCCCTGCTGCCGTGGCGGGCGGCAGCCGGGTGCCGGCTCCACCGCTCCCTGGCGTGGTGCCTCCCGCGCTCGGTTGTGCGGCTTGAACGCCGGTTTAGGGACCCGAGTTACAGGTGCCCGCCCGGCCGCCCCGGCTTGTATGGAGCGATGCCGGGAGTGAGCCGCCTGCCGTGTTTGTGTCAGAGACGTGCCCCAAGAGCCAGGGCGGGCGGGGCGCTAGAGCACACCGCTGCACAGCAGCCCGAAGCGCGGGCACCATTGCTCGTAGGTGCTGGAACGGGGGCTGGGGGGGGGGCCCAGCCATCCAGTGGTTTCCCTGAGATGGGGCTTACAGGGGTGGCTGAATGGCTCTCCGCCCCCGCGCTGTACACCTTGTTCCAGCTTCCCTGTTACTGATTAAACCCAAAGGTGAAAGTGACTTAGGATTTCTTACAGGTACTGACCGTCCCATTGCAACCAGCGTCCATGCCAGCTCTTCAAATAGCTCCCTGCTGGCTTTCGGTGTAGCTCCGCCAGCTCTTGCCGGAGCTGCACATCAAGGTGCACCGGATTTCACCTCTGATTAAACCTTATGTTGGGTGAATTCAGCCTGAAGAGCGCTTGTCTGAATCAAAACTAACCGCAAAACTTTAACAGAAAAAAGATCAAAGTCAGAAAATCATCATGGGAGGAACAAAATCTCGGGACCATTGACAGAAGGAAGGAGGTGCAGCATTCGTTTGCTGTCCCACCTCCTTAGCATCCTATAGACAAAATATCCATCTATAAAACATAATTTTCTTAGAAAAGGAGTACAGTATTGGACAACTTAATGGGAAACTAGAATTGCATTTGTCCACTGATGCCACATACAGCAAGTATGTTATAAAGTTTTATTCATTTAAAGGGGTTGTCAGTTAAAATCTTGCACGCTCTCAAGTACCTTCCCATAGCTGTGAAGAGGTAAATGAATGTGGTTTAAAAAAAACCGATTGTACATGCTGAGGCTTACTTCTGAAAATATAACTGACATATACTAAAAAGGTTATTTATAATTAACTTGCTAAATTCCTTTTGCATACATAAAGCATGGAACAGATTTTACTAAATGCCAAATGCACCTGTCTGCTATAACTCCTCAGGGCTATGGAAACTTTCATTGTCCTTACAGACCAAGTGGACTAAGACTAGAGATGAGCAGGAAAGATTTGGAAAAATTCCAGTAACTCTGAATGAAGAGCTGGACTTTTGCTACTACTGATTCTTCCAAAAAGAAGAAACAGTAGGTGGTGGAAAATTTTATTCCCAGATGCAAAAGCATTGTGATCATACTATCAAGTTTTCTGGATCAAAGGAGTTCTTTTCTTAATTTTCAAAAAATCCTAGACTCTTGTCAGAAGCATTTGTGTAAAATAAGGTGTTTAAAATCCAGTCACTTTTCAGATAGTTGCAGTCCTTACATGTGTAAAATTCTTCATATATCCTTTATGTATTATCCTACATAATTTCTTTCCATATTTACATCCTTCAGATTTTTGTAAACCCCATCTTTTTCAGCCTCCTGTCTTCATGATCACTTTAAGTGTTAAGTGGATATAATTTAGTAATTTTTCCTCATATGTAACTGTTTATCAAAGGGAAAATCAATAGATCTGTATGCATAGACTTACTGGGGAAGATCTTGCATTCCTGAAATACAAACATCAAGATACTCAATGGCTGTTTATAAATGGCCACTATATTTTAAAATATTCTAGGATCCAAAACCCTAGGTACTTAAAGCCCTAATCTTACAACTCTGAAGCACATGCATAATTTTAAGTACATCAGTATGATCACTGAAGTTAATGAGAATACTGACAAACTTAGGCAGATACAAGTAGTCGTCCTGTGGCACCAGAGGGTGCAACTACACAGCGTTATTTTGGAATAACTGACATTTTTCCAAAATAACATAATCCATGTCTACACAAGCAGTTATTTCAACATAGTGCCGAAATAACGTCAAGCTGGGGGACTTCTTACGCCAACTCCTGTAACCCTCATTTTATGAGGAGTAAGAGAAGTTGGAGGAAGAGTGCTCTACCTCTGACTCCCCGCTGTGTAGACAGTGCCAAAAGCGAAATAAGCTAGTTCAACTTAAGTTATGCAATTGATGTAGCTCAAGTTGCATAGCTTATTCTGGCTTTAGCCCTGCTGTGTAGACATGTCCTGAGAGAGAGAGAGAGAATCATGAGCTTTCATGGGCAAAACCCACTTCTTCAATTGAGATGATCTTGAGTGGAGGCATGATGAGAAAGGGAACATATTATATAAACCTATTTTCCTCTCACAACACAGAGAGAAAGATGCGCTGGTGGGCCTACATAGAGGGGGCCTTGGAAGGAGTCTAGCCAGTGACTGTAGCTAAAGGTATCCTACAGAGAACTGAGAGATGAGAAAGGGGAAGCCTTGGGTAAGGGTATTTCAGTTACATTGGAGGAACTTTGTGCAGATGGGCAAGAAAGCAGAGCTTGCTGAAAGACTGGGTGACCATCTGTTTCCTTTTCAAACCCAAGGGCTGGAGATTCTAGCAGAGAAAAGACAGAGCTCCCTGTACATATTCCCAATTGTATTTGGGTAGGAGTTTGTGGTAAGACTGGCAAAAAGTCTAAAACCAGAATAGCCAAAGAACAGGCCAGATACTCTTTGTAGCTCAGAACCTTTTGTTGCTTAAGTTTGGTCCTTGGACCACTATCAGGATAGGTTGGTTTTCTTGGAATACAACTAGGAAGAAGCCCCATAAGAAGTTTGTTTATTTTGTTGAATTTTTGTGGACACCCTGGAAATGGTGGAGCTCATTTTAGGCTGAAAGCCATCTTTATTTGAATGGGATACTGAGGCAACAGCTACCTTGACACATGACCAGATAAGAAGTCTACAATATTACAGCATTGTAGAGTCTTTAATCAACTACAGGTTTGTTGTGATGTGCAGCCTTTGTACTGTTAGTGCCACAGATTTCTACAGATAGATATCCAAATACATTAACCTAATTAGATACGTTTGTCATGTAATCAAATTTATTCAGAGTTGCAAGGCCATGCTTTTCCAAACGAGACATTGTAAAAAGGAGCCAGGATGCCCTAAAAACAAAAAGGTCTAGAATCTAGACTTTATTTTCCTCTCTATTTTATAACTGGGTTTTGATGGAAGTGGAATTGTTTTATTTCCTCACATCCAACCTGCTGGAAGAACAGTCAGTGCCAGTTAGTTTTTGTATGAATTTCAGCTCCCAGGAATGAAGCATATATGTTCCTTCAGCCAAGGCCAGCCTTAAGGAAAATGGCACCCTCAGCAAAATTGTTTTTGGTAGCCTGTGGATTTAAGTATGTAATAGCGTTAGTGAAAGTTTCAGAAATAAATCAGTAATCTCAATAGTTTTCATAAATGCACTAAAAAATTGACACAAATTTGATTCAGTTTTATTAAAATAATAAAGCATCAAAAACTAAAACTAAACACTAAACTAATGAATAAGAACAAATAAGTGTTGTTCACTAAGATTCAGAAGGCAGCGCTGCATCCCTTTGCTGCTGCAAACTGTGACAATCCTTGTGACCGGAGAGATTGTGAGCCACAGCATTTTCCACATACAGGGGGTGGAACTGGATTCTCAGCAGATTAAGGGACAAGGCACATCCTTGGGGCACATGAAGGAAGCTACTCAGTCCTTTGCTCCCCTGGATGCAGGGCCTGCTAGTCTCTCTTGCCCCTTGCAAAGAGAATTGTCATGATCAGTGCTTCTTGGCCAAACTCTTTCTTTAAGAGCTACATGGGAATGGATTATTTTAGATCAAAATATGAGGCACAGAAGGCAGGCTGCTATTTTTGAATGGCATCAGATTGTGAAATGAAAAAGTGGGTGAAAAATCGGAATGTGTCACACTCACTTGCCCTTCAGGGGGGTCTTCCTCCACAGTTTGAGCTGCTCTGCAGAAGCCCTGGCAGCTCCCTTGCTGCAGCTGCGCTTCTCCCTTTTGCCTGGTGCTTGGCCTGCAGCTCAAGGTGAGTTCCATGCTAACAGACACGGGCTGCATTCTGCCTCAGCCCATGGCCCTTCTGAAGCCCTCTGGCCACTCTGGACTCATCAGGGGTGCCATTACAGATTTTTTTTGTTGGGGGTGCGGGGAAGGAGACAGCTTTAACTGTGATTCCAGAGGCTACTTAGGCACCTGAAATCAAGAGGATTTTTTTTGGCAAATAACTTAGAAATTAGCTCTTGATTTCACAGTATGCACAAATCCTGACATATTTCCATCAGTAATAATTAAATTATTTACAGATAAAGCAAGAAAAATGCTGCTTGAGAACTTGTTAGAGTTAAAATTCAGTGATACAAACTTCTGTACTGGGTGTGTTACAAATTGATGATTGACTGAATAGTTAAGTCAACAAATCATGTCTGGTATTAGGATATTTATTGTGTATACCTTGACATGAGATATTGACATTTAGTGGTTTTTTCTGTTTTGTTGTAATCACGTTGGTACAAGGATGAGAGTCACAAGGTGAATGAAGTAATATTTTCAATTGGACCAAATATGGTTGGTTAAAGAAACAATCTTTGGAACTCCAGAGAGCTCTTCTCCAGCTCTGTGGAGTTCAAAAAGGCTAATGTCTCACCAACTAAAGCTGTTCAAAAAAAAAAGTATTACTTCACCCACCTTGTCTCTGTTTGTATTTTAACAGCTGTAAAGCTTGAACTCTTTGAATCTTAACTTCTGTTGTCATTAAAATATTATCAGCCCCCCATCATTTCCCACAACTGTGAAAATTATAAAAAGACAAAAAGCTTAAAACATATATTACACAAAGTTATAAAAAATAAAAGTGTATTCTACCAAGCCTATTTATAAACCAGAGCAGTAGGGATGAAGCATTGTAGAAGGAGTGGGGGCAAATGAGACAGAGCCTATATTCCTACTGAGTTCCCTCTCAGTTTAAGGGCCTTATTGAAACTGCAAGTCACAATGATCACACATTATCCTCTGATTCTTACACTAGGAAGCCCAGTGACTCCAGAGCACAAAAAAGGTTTGCAGGTGGGGCAAAGAAAATTTCCTTATTCTTAATCTTGATGTAAGAACAACACTGTACCCAACAATAGCTTTGACAAGGTTCTCTGCCTTGAGAAATTTCAGCATACCGATAAGTACAACTTGTTGTGAAAGCATAAAAAAAACCTGAGGGTGTGGATAGCCAGGCAGACACCTTTCACTGTGACTCATTTCCCTCTCCTGTAAGTAGGGAGTACATGGGAGAGCTGATTTCAGTAACACTCACTTATCTCCTCTGCACTCACCCCACCTGCCTCACATTGGGGAAGTACAGCAGCAATTCCCCCCCCTCCGGCCACACACACACACCCCTCCCCAGCTGGTAACCCAGTCCTCCTAGTCAGTTCCCCAATGGGAAAGCAACTGTTCCTTCCTCCCTTACCTAACCTCTCCCTGCACAGCTGAAACAGCAGTCTTCCCTCCTCCCTACTATTCCAGTCTCAGCTATTTGGTGCACATGCTACTTGTTTCTCTCTCCTCTCCTGGCCCCAGGGTGCCTCCAGCAAGCAGGAGAGGGAGGAGGAGAGAGCTGGGCAGGCAGACCCTAACAGAAAATTGGGTGGGGGTAATGTGAGCCAGTGCAGTGCATGCCCCCCATGTGTCGTCACCTCTCTGCAGGGAAGGGATGGGATAAGAGCAAAAATGTGTGCACAGTGCACTAGTCCTGCCGGCAGAGCCAGGGGGAAACCCTTTCCTGGACAAGTAGGGCTCTTAGAGGGGAAGGGGAAAAAAGGGCTGTGTGTGGACCCAGACCTGCTCCATACTAACACACACCCAGATAGCAGGGCAGCTTTAAACCCCAGCCTGAGCATGCACATGCACCCACCCACTCCCTCAATCCCCACCAAACTCAGCCACTCAGAGCCTCTTCCAGCACAGCCTGCCCCACCCACTCCTCACATGGCTTCTACGTAGGGTTGCCAGATGGTTTCAACAAAAATGCCAGACACACTTGACATTACATCACAATCTACATTACATCTTATTTAGAAAATACTGGACATTTATATTTTCTCAATTTGTTTCCCAAACAGAAAGCTCAAATACTGGACTGTCCAGTTCAAAACCAGACACCTGGCAACCCTACTTCTACAGGGAGCCCTCTGTCCCAGGGAGAATGGGGAGGCCCCCCCCGGGGTACCCACCCTGCTGCTGCTCCTGCAAGACCAGAGGAGTTACCTGAGACAAGTGAGTAAGTGCCTCTGTCTTTCCTGACCTTGGCTGAGCTGGCTGCTGTGTTCCTCTCCTGCTCAGCTGACTGGCCCTGGGTAAGGTCATATGGGACTATTATATGCGCCCCCATCAGCACACCACCCTAGGCAGCAGACCTTGTCATCCATGTCTAAGGCAGCCAGTATCTTCAGTAACAAATGAGTGGAATAGAATCTGTATGTGTCTTGGTGAGAGAGTCTGCTTGCAATTGTGATGGAAAAGATGAAGAGCAGTCATTATGGAGAGAGAGAGAGCGCATCTTCCCCACAAAAGATTTGTAAACGTACCAGTTAGAAATCCAGTGAAAGGATCCATTACTATTGAAGCTTACTAATTTACTTGCCTAAAGAATCATTGGTTAATCAGTGGAATGGGTGGTAAGTGTTCAGTTCAACCTAAATATTAACACCTCCATTTCCTCTTTTACCGTTGGATGAGAAAAGGAGGAGGAGTTTGACATCAGGACAGGCTCACCGATGGGGTGGAGGCAAAGTGAGCAGTGACCGCGACAGTGGTGGCCACCAGAGCCCTATGCTCTTTAAACTGCCACCCGAGCACAGGGTGGCGCACTCTGGGCAGTGATGTGGGCTAGGGGGATACAGTGCTGAAGGCTAGCTGCCTAGCCCTGCCCCTTCCACTCGAGGCTCCGCACCTTCTGGCGCATGGTGCAGGCCTCGTCTGCCCACCTTGCCCTGGAGTCCAATGAGGTGTTGGCCCTGCTTCATCAGGATAAAACATAGAGGCTCACAGAGATATGTTTGAATTAGATGATGAAGTAGTGTGACTGTTATGACAGCAATTATAAACACAGTTGTGGAATCAAGGCTCAATTCTGGAGCTGGTCAGCATCATAACTTCAGTGGGAGTCGTGGGTCTCTGGCATTTCTCCGTGCATTGAACAGTAACCAACTCCAATAAATGCAGTGACAGAAATCGTCCTATGTCTCCTTCCACTGATAGGTCTGCTGGATGGCTATGAAGCATGCTCCCATGAACAGTAGCTGGGCTTGACATTTTGTGACAAAAATGAAATGTAATGATTTTTCCCCATAACAAGGTTTCATGTTAAACAAACCAATCTTGACGATCACCCAGCCATAGTTCTGTTGTATTTCAATAACATTTTCTTCAGACAAAGATTTGAGGCACTTCTGTCATGAGTCATAATTAATGCTTGAACACTAAGAAGGCAATTTATGCAAAAATAATAAATACCAATATTAAATTCAGAGCAGAGTTTGAAGTTAAATAGCAACATTAATGTAAGTGTCTTCATTATTATCAATACTTGACAACTGTATGCGGAGCCAGCCTGTCAATTTTCTGAAAAACGTACAAATGATATATGGTGGAGGAGGCACTTTTCTAACAAAGAGGGCCCTGTGTATGAGCTAGAGAAGAAGTCTCAGCCAGCAATTAGGGTGCTAACTGGCAACTCAAGAGAATATGGTTTATTTCCTTGCTCTTCTGCAGACTTGAGATATGATCTTGAGCAAGTTTCTGTGGCTCAGGTCCCCTCTGTAAACAGAGATGATAGTACTTCTCTGCCCCAGAGGTTATGTGAGGATGCATACATTAAACTACGTGAGATACTGAGATATTTCAGTAGAGAGAGTCATGTAAGTACTTAAGACAGATAGAACCAGTAACTGCAACACCTTCTCACCATCCTCTTCCTTCAAACACCCTTGTGCTCAAACACTTATCACAATTGGCACCCTGAACACTAACATTTCCCGAACAACGTATAGAATCTTAGAAACCTAGGGTTAGAAAAGACCTCAGGAGATCTTTAGTCTGGGTCCAGAACTCTAAAAATGTCTTTAGCCTGGGTCCAGTTTTATCTTTGTTCCCTAGTGTTGAGGGGTACACCCCTGGCGTGGGGTATGCCCTCCCTCCTAAGGTCTCTTTGCCTCCATTCGGGCCCCTCGACCAGGGCATCCGCAGTACTCCCCCAGTCTCAATACAATGTCTAGGCCCCTCTATCAGGGCAGCTACAGTACTCGCAGTTCCAATCCAAAGTCCGGACCCCTCTATCGGGGTAAATACAGCTCTATCAGCCTGGTTCAGGAGTCAGTGCCCCTCTATCGGGGTAAGTGCGGCTTTTGAGGCCTCGCCGCCCAGCAAAGCCTCTCCTGGACCAGGGGTTGATTGTCCAGGGTAGGGAAAAGGGGAGTAGGGGGACGCAGGCCCTCCCTCTCCACCGGGTCCCAGCCCAGGGCCCTTTAGGCAGGGATTATGGCTCCTGCCCGTTCGGTGGGGAATCCGGCTGATACACACTAAGCCACACTTCCAGTCCTTTGCCCTGGGCTGCTTCCTACCACGCCCTGGCTCCCCTGTGGTCCATCTGCCTCAGCGTCAGTACCTGCCGGGGCCGCTGTCGGGGTTGGCGGCTGCTGGCTCTGCCTCCGGGTCGGGCACAGGTGGTGACTCCCGTCTCAGGTGCTGCAGAAACACCGGCATAGCCTGGGCTACTCCTTCCCCCCGCAGCCTTTTTGGCTGCAGGGCGCTCTCTGCTTTTTTACCCAGGCTCTGCTGGGAGCATGCCCAGCAGTGCTGGAGGGGCGGGGCCTTCCCAGCCAGCTGGGCCTGGGCTACCCCCTGCCCTTCAGCATGGGGCCTGTCCGCCCCATCACACCTAGGTGTTTCCACAGTCTTCTTAGGTAGGAAGTCAGTGAAGAACCAAGATTATGTCACACCTCTGACTTTTATAGCTTTTGCAAAAGGCAGGAACCCTTTGTTTCAGAGCTTGATTTCCACACCAGTCAATGGAAAAATATTGACATCCAAAATGGAATCCAGCACCAGATGAAGTGTCTCCACAGCAATTACATCAGGGGTGGGAAATAATTTTTGGTGGGGGGCCACTCCAAGATTTTGGAAAGTGGTCAAGGGCTGCACTTTTCTGAGGAGGGGGCGCGGAGTTGAGGATGGAGGCTGGGTACAAAAGGGCACACGGGGTAAGAGGCTGGGGTGCAAGAGATGGTGTGAGGTCTGAGAGGGAGTTTGGGTGAAGGACATTGGTCAGGGGAATTGGGGTGCATGGTCTGGGATGGTGTTTGGGTGCAGGAGAGGATTCTGGCCTGGAGAAGGGGTGTGGGAGGAGATACAGGGTCTGGGAGAGAATTGTGACCTGAGGCCACAAACAGAGGTTTGGATGGTGACCTGGGGGAAGGAGTTGGGATGCAGGAGGGGCAGGAGTGCCAGAGGCAGGCTCTGGCTGGGAGGCGCTTACCTAAGTGTCTCCTAGCCAGCAACCCCAATGCAGGCTGGGCTCCCTGCCTGCTGCAGCCCCAGATCACTTAGAGCAGCGATTCCCAAACTATGGGCTGTGGCCAGGTACTGGGCCGCGGGAAAAAAATACCGGGCCTCAGCGTGCCTGGTGGCTGCCGGTCCTTAGGCCAATTCGGTGGAATCGGGCCCCGCGCCCCTGAACCTGGAAGTGCCGGCGAGTTACAGAGCCGGGGCCATGCTCCACCAATATGTGGGTCTCTCCCCGGCTCTGCCTGGAGCGGGCCCCGGCACCCCCCAGCGCGTTCTCCCACCTCACCCCCAGAGCGTCCCCCTTGGCCCCGGACGTCCCTGCCATGCGCAGCTCCTCTTTGCCGCCTGCTGCTGCTGCCCCCCATGCGCGGTGTTGCACGTGGGCGGGGAGGACACCCGGGCGTGACGTGACATCACGGCCCGGGTTTTTGAAACTCGTGGGAGGCACGTTGTGGGGCCTGGTTGGCTCCGGGTTCGGCCTCCAGGGCCTGAGTGCGGACTCCGGCCCCGCAACGGAGAAGGCAGAAGGTAGGGAACCAGCTTGTGCGGTGGCGGGGGGGGAGGGTTGGAAGGAGAAGGGGCTTGGGCGGGGGGAGGGGCAGGCACCAAGGGACAGGGTGCAGGAGAGAGAGAAACAAATGCCAGGGGGCCAAGTGCAGACAATGAGGGAAAGGGCAGGAGGGGAGGTGTCAGTGGGAGGGGGGACAGGGTGATGCTGGGAGAGGAGAGGAGAAGGGAAGGGCATTGGGGGCTGGAGGAGGAGGTGCTGGGAGAAGGTTTGAAAGAAGGGGTGGGCATGAGGAAGGCCAGGATGGAGCAAGTCATGTGTGAGGGCACAAGGGCAGGAGGGGAACGGGGGCAGAGAGTGGTGGGGGGAGGGGGGTGTTAGGGAAAAAGAGGGCAAAGGGGGCAGGGGCAGTGAGGGAAGGGGGAGGCACCAGGAGGGTGCAGGGCTAAGGGAAGGTGCAGGTGCCAGGGGATTCTGGGGTGAGGAAGAGGGGAGAGCTGGCCACCGGAAGCAGCACTGGATGGGGGAATTGGGGCAGGCTGGGGATATTGGGGGGCCAGTGGAAGCAGGGCTGCTGGGGGGTGTGAGGTTTGGGGCAGGGAGCTGGCTGGGGAAGATGTGGGGGCGGGGGAGAAGCGGCCGCCGGAAGGAGGGCTGGACGCGGGCAGCAGGGCTGGCCAAGGGAGATTGGGAGGAGAAGCAGGGGAGAACTGGCTGCCCGGGAGGGGGTTGTGGGGCTGGCCAGAGGCGTAGCGGGGGGAGCAGGGAGGAGGAATGAATCAGTCTGCGGGGAGTGGGACTGACCCGGCCATATGTAGATCTTGGGGTGCTGCCCCCGTTCCCCCCTCCCACCCGCAAAGCATAAAGCATGAGTTAGTCCAGCCCGGGGATTCTATTGTCCCCCCCCCTCCCCCACACACACCCCTCGAGTAGTTGCAAACTGTCTGGCTGGTAGACATACTCATGCAGCCTGAGCACATTTACCAGCCAGGCAATTCGAAACTACAAACTGATACATCTAGTAATAATACAACTTACCTAATGAGAAAATACCAGACATGTTATATGTCTGGTATTTTCTCAGTTTGTTTTTTATGTGTTTATATTTTGGGGCTGCAAAAAGCAGTACTGAAAAAAAAGGGTTCCAACTAAAGTAAAAAGTTTGGGAAACCCTGGTCTAACCAGCTTTCTGTCTGTCTTACAGTCCATTTATCCAATCCATATTCTTTAACTTGCTGGCAAGAATATTGTGGGTGACCATATCAAAAGCTTTGCTAAAGCTGGCACTGGGGGTTTTGGGAGGACCAGAAACAACTTATTTGAATATTCATCATTTGATTAATGAATATGCAAATATACAAGTGAACATGACCGGTCCTCCAAAAGTTCGTGAATGGATTTACTGGTCCCCGTGTCAAAAAGTTTGGGAACCCCTGACTTAGAGCTGCAGGCTTGTTCCCTCCATATGGCTCTCAGCTCCAGGAGGGGGAAGAGGCTTGTGTTGCCCCCATTCTCCAGGCCAATCTCTCAGCTCCTATTTGCTGGTTGTTTCCAGTCAACAGATGCTGAGAGATTGGTTAGGATCAATTCCTATTGGCTGATTGTTTCTGGCCAATAGGAGCTGAGGATTGGGTTGGGGGTCCGAGAGATTACACAAAGCTTCCCTTTCCCTCCAGAGCAGAGAGCTGCCAGAAACCCATGGCAGCTGTGTGTCTGAGGGTCCTGGCAGGGTGGTTTGCGGGCCAGCTCTGGTGGCTTTGCAGGCTGGATCCAGCCCCCAGACCGTATTTTGCCCAGCCCTGCATTACATAGAGGCTGTCTGTTGCATCCTCAAAAAGGCTCCCCAGGTGGGGGAGAAACTTTTTCTAAGGCCTATTGTTTTCCTAATGACCCATTTCCCACCCACTGTCTCGAATAAAAACATATTATCTAGTGGACACTACCCAGGTGTAAACACATTTGAAATACCGATACAAAGTTAATATTCCTAACTTCAGATACAAAAACAATACATGCATACAAAGAGAATAATCATATTCAGCAAGTGACCTTTCCAATGACATTTTACATGATTTATCTTGCATAAAATACTTCAGAACTATGTTATAATCTCACTATGAAGCATATGGGGTGCAGTGCTGCACATATAATGAGATGTGGATATGGGCAAGGGTAGGGCTGCACTGAAACAACTTTCTAAAGAGAAAACAACTTTATAAAATAATCCTGCAAACATACAAGTGAGTAACTGTGTATATGGGTAATCCCACGCAACTCAGCAGGATTACCCATGTAAATGTCTGCAGAAATCAGGGTCCAAGATGGTAGACAGCAGCTAGCTTTTCTATTTCTGCTTTCTCTGTTTTCCTGAGGTTGGTCAGCCATAACAGACAAGACATCCAGTAAATGCCTGTGAAAGATCTTCAGAATTCATTGGAAAGAGTTTCTTTCAACATCAGAAATTCTAAGGAGAAGGAAATCTTAAAGCATCAGTAAGAAGACAATGGACCTATTTAGGACACATTTTAAGAATGCCATTGCAAGTGATAAAAGGTTGCCAGTGCTCCCTCTAATTATTTCCACCCATGAGTGAAATAAATTTTGTTACATGCACTGAGGCATGTGTGGATGTGCATCACCAATAGAAACACATGCTGGCAACTATGGGTGCTCTGGGTAGCACCTGAATTAGGGATGTAAAGGACTAGTTGACTAGTCACTCCCCTCCTTCCCCCGCTGCCTCTATCAAATAGGAGTCCCCAGCTGATCCCAGGCTCTGTGCAGCACTGTCACTTTGAAATGCCATGTGGAGGCCGGGATCCCATATGACCCTGGGCTCCTTGCGGCATTGCCACGGAACCCGGGATCAGCTGGGGACTCCCCAGCTGACCCCGGGCTCCGTGTGGCATTTCAAAGTGCAGAAATGCCCCAATGGGGCTCTTGTACATTTCAAAGTAGGAATGCAGAAGTGCCTATCGACTAGTAAATTATCAGTATTTAAGATCTTTAACCTGAATCTCTCCTGGGTGGCTGCCCAAGCATACAGCTTACAGAAAATGCTGGTCACCACCTGAAAAAAGACAAAGTAGGTGACCGACAGTAACATTATGCAGCACAACACAGAAAGAAGCCAAATCCATCAATAAGACAATCAGAAGCCTTACAGACTATTATAGGACTAAAATAAATGGTGGAAATTGTTGGTTGCCCTATGCACCAGTAGGTGCAGGAGCATAAAGAAAGAAAAAGATGACCTTCTGGAACTAATATAAAGCCAGAGTAATTGGCTTTTGTGCCAATTTACTGCAGGGTATAAGAGTGGGAGAAAATCCAACCCTCAACCTATGGTCAGGCTATTGGGTTGCAGTCCAGGCTAAGTAGCAGTGACAGAGAAGCAATCATATGACATTTTAAAAGCTCATATGACATTTCTATGTCAAGGTGCTGCTGCATCTTCAGAATATTCTTGATCTGATTTTTCTGATGAAAAATCATTTATAAATCCTATTTTACTGACAGATTGGCATGGCTCAACAAATAAAATTATTCATCTATTTCCAACTGCAGTAGTGTCTAGATTTTTGCTTGCCCCATCACATCCCTGAGACATCACTGATTTGCTGCCAGTCTGTTTCTCAGATTTGCCACAAGTAATGCTTTTGTTTTCGGTGGAAATGATGCTCTACTATTCCATTAAGTTAGAGACCTAGGTTAGGGATGTGGAAGATTCTCTGTTACTTGAAGCCTTGAAAGAAAATCTGGTCATCTGTTTAAAAGATGTTACAGCTCTAACAGAATTATGAGCTTTCTGCAGAAATTGTTAGGTGAGATTTTTAGTGATATTGGTGCCTACTGGACCTAAAATCTATGAATTACACCCATTTTTCATATCTAGTGGAACTGAGAGGTAAGCAGAGGCACTGATGACCACCTGTGACTTTTGGTCCAAATGCAATATTTTTTATGTTGTAGGACTACACACAAAACAAATCTTTATTTTTCCAAGTATATGAAGGCAAGGAAAAAGTTATGTTTTCTATAGCACCCTATAGGAAAGAGAGGAAATCTTGCATTGTATCCTTTTTCCTTTTCCTGCAGATTGCTTAAGTTAATTGTACATTCTTTGGGGGTATTGACTTGGGTTCTTATGTCTTAGCACAGTTTTGTGTGGTACATAAATAATAATATTTCATTTTGTTCAGGCTTATCTATCAGCTGATATTATTTTCCTGATTGGCTCTAGTAAATATTTGCCTCTCCTGCTACAAAAATACTGGATGGTAACTTAATACAAAAATCAACATAAAAAATCTCTACAGAATTGGAGAGCTTACAGGCTCTAGTTATATTATCCTGGAGTAGATTTTTCTGGCATCCTTTTCAATGACTGAGTTAATTCACCTAGCAGCCTCAGGTGTTCTGTGGGTCCCTAAGATGATGCAAGTGTAGTGGTGAGGTAAAGGAAATCTTGCACCAAGGCAACATAGAAAAATATATTATAGAATGAATGCAGCTCAAGAAAGGGGAAAAAGATTTAAGTCATCCTATCTCTTTTGTGTCACATCGTAAGGGCTGTAACAAGGGTGGGGCAAGTGGGTTGTTAGTCCTGGGCATATCATAATTAGGAGCGCAAAGATGCAATAAGTAAAAATAATAAGCTGCAAAAGTGAAGAGTGAGACACGTGCTAACCTAAGGAAAGGGGGCACATAATTACAGGCAACCCACGACTTACGACCACCTGACTTATGACCCCTCCGCATTTACAACCTTTTTTTCATGCAGGATAGCTCCTAAAACCCCACAATTTACTTCCGCAGCTTGCATTTATGACAGCGTACAACACATCCTCTACGCATCATCCCAAAACAGGAATCGCACAAAGTCAGTCAGACTCTCCAGTCAGCTGATGCTGCTTGAACTGCGCGTGCATCTCCGCCACATCGGTCTTCGTTTTTTAGTCATTTTTGTGCATTATTTGAACTATTTAGTGTCGTTTTCCTTCATTTCTGTAGTCAATTTTGGCATTTGTAGGGTATGATATGGGTTTCCAGGAACGGAAACGCCATTTATAACATTGTGCCTATGGGAAATAAGGGTTTGACTTATGACGGTTCTCCAGGAACCAATTAAGTTGTAAGTGCAGGGGTCACCCGTAATATTTTGCGCTGGGTGCAAAAATACCTAATTATGGCACTGCAGGTTGTTTTCTGGCCCTCACCTCCACTTGCTTTTGTATCTGCTGCAGGTCTTGAAAGTCTGATGTTATTAAATAGGCATGGGGATGAATGATTTAATTTGTCCTGCAAGTTACTCACCTGGCCTCCTGGCAGCATTGTGCTTAAACCTCCCAGAAGTCACCTTACAGAGAGAGAGAGAGAGAGAGTGGGTGGGGGGAAAGATTTGCAACGGACAACACAAAGATCAGGGAGAGAGGCTGGTTGGGGAAGGGAACTTCAGCCCCTGCATGAACTCTTGAGCTGGGCTGCACAAAGGCAGACGCTAAGTTGAATTCACCCCCCCCCCCCCCCCCCGCGCCACCACTCTCCCCGCACCATCCTCATAGGCTTCTCTCCATTCGTGTGGGCGGACTTTCTCTCTGCACTTGAAATATACTTGTTGCAGCGCCTTGTCTCTGCCGCCCTCCCCCCCCCCCCAGCACCACTTCCTCCTGCACTCGGCATTTCGGGCTGCTCTAAGGGGGCTCTCTTCTGATTCCGGCAAGAAAAGCCGCCGGGCGGGCAGTTAGTGGGGTGAGTACCTGCCCGGCTCCCGGAGCCGCGGGGGGCAGCAAGCCGGGGAAGGGACTACACGCGGTCGTTGAATGACCGCAAAGCAGCAGCAGCAAGGGAGCTGGGCGCCCGCCCGCGGGGCAGGGGCTGAGGGAGGCGGCTGAGGTCTCTGCTCCCCCGGGGTTGGGCGGGGGGAGCCAGCGCGGCAGCGAAGGGCGCCGGGGCTGGACCCTGCGGGATCCCTGCGACACGGCACCGCACAAGGTGGGTGCGGGGTGGCCCCACCCTGGGGAAGTGCCTGTCTCCCGCTCAGTCCCAGCGCCGGGGAGGCCAAATGCCTCTGCCCGCAGGCCCGGGAGGGATGGAGGAGAGGGACTTCGGGGCAGATCCAGTCCACAGCGTTGGCTCTTTCCAGAAGAGAGCAAAAGAATGTCTCCCGTGCGCCGGGTGGGGAGTGCTCCCTCCGGGTTTGTACCGTTAGGCTGCTGCATTGGGTTCTCAAACCATCCCCCCCCCCCCAAGACCTGGCACAAGCTCCTCTGTTGCATTTTATTGCGTGTCTGGGACATGCTGCTTTGCTGGGCGGGAGACAAGCGCGGTTTGTTGTTCATTATGCATAGAGGGACTGTGGAGTAGAGAGGGATGGAGGCAACAGGAAGGGAAAGCGCACGGGATGAAGCTGGCTAGAGGCTATCAAAACTTGATGTACCATGACCCTGTGCTACTCCAGGAGAGGCCCTATGACCAAATAGGGTGTGTAAGATCAGGAAGGAAGTTAGTCATGCCCCACGTACAGATCTATTATTTACTGTGCACTAAGTTACTACAAAAGAATGTGCTTAAACACAAACAGGGTCCAAATGCAGGGGTTTGTTTAAATTGACAAATTTGCAAAACCATCAGAGTTCCCTTCCTCTGACCTCCCAAATCTCACTCATTTGAAGTGAATTTGTAGCAATTTTTTGAAGCGTCTTTTTTGAGGACGAGCTTTTTCTGCTTGTGTTTCAATAAGCCATTAACAACATTACCCGAAATCTCTCCCTATGCAAGTTGTCAGATCTTAACTGCCTTGGGTGCAAAAGTCAGCAGACAGGCTGGTCAGCAAAAAAGAAATAGTTGTATTGCATTCTCATGCATTAGGCCTTCTTTGAAAAGTTTTCTCAAAAGGATAGTCTCTTGAAATAGACATCTTATACTCTAACCCTGTAACAGACTCCTCTAGCAGAGTCCCTTACACTGATGTAGAGTCATGGGTGGTCAGTCATGTGGGCAAGGGAAGGCAGAGCCTTCCCAAAATTGCCTGCACAACTGACTGCCTAAGGCGGGAGCTGCCACCAGGAACGGCTGAGGCTGTGGTTCAGCAGCCTGGCTCCGGCCGCCAAGGAAGGGAGCCTGGTTTTCTGCACCTGCCGCTGCCCGGCAGCCCACTTGGAGGCATCAGGCCACTGTGCAGCAGCCTGGCTTTCCCCACCCACTACAGCGTGGCAGCCCAGCTTTCCCTGACTGCTGGTGAGGCATTGGGCTGCTGTGCAGCAGCCCGACTTTCCCCGGCCACCAAAGAGAACCAGCCTGAGGCCACAGCATGGCAGCTGCAGCTCTACACAGGTCTGGAAAGATCAGGCTGGGAGTAGGCATATCCTCGGCAGAAGGGGCGGGGTTGGGGCATGCCTTCCCCATTTGGCCTTTCACCTGACACCCGTGTGTAGAGTTCTGTTGACTTCACCAGGATGCAATGAGGAAATGTGGGTCATGCTAGCAAATCTTCATGTGTCATTGGGACTCTGGAATTATGGCAGGACAGTGCCACTATAGTTAAGGTTGCATCATTATTTCTGTTTAAAGACAGAATTTTCTAAGTTCTTTGTAACTGAATGTATTGTTTGATTCCTTTGAAATTTAGTATGCCTTAAGAAGGTTAATGAGCCAAATTTGTAGAGCCCTGCAAGGATACAAAGTTTTACATCCACATCCGTATCCACAAAAATGAGCTATCTGTGGATGCGGATGCTAGGGATGTAAGCGAGTAGTCAAGTTGAGTACTTGACTACTCACTTGCCCCCTCCCCCCACCGTTTCTGTATGAGAGGCAGCAAGGGGGGTCAGGAACCAATGTTGGGGGGAGCTGATGTAAAAGCCGGTTCTCCCCAGCACTGTCTCCATGGTGTTGCCGCCCCCCACCCGCCTCTATTAGAGACGAGGTGGAGGGGAAGAGGGAGGAGGCTGGAAGGAGTCCCTGCCTGTGGCCAGCCCCGGCTGCCACAAATGGGCTGCTGAACCCAGCGCAAGCTGGAACTGAGCAGTCCCAGCTCGCGCTGGCTCTGGACTACTGTGGCTCTGCATTTTAAATGTAGTAAGAGCCACCATGCTCTTACTACATTTAAAATGCAGAACCACAGTGGTCCCAGACTGGCACAAGCTGGGACAGCTTGGTCTCGGCTTGCGCCGGATCCAGCAGGCTCTGTTTGTGGTGGCCAGCCTGGGCTGCTGTGGACAGGTTCTGGGAGTTGCCCCCGCTGCAGCTCTGCAGAGCGGCTCCCCTTGTTGACTAAGCATGTAGTCGATACAAGTTGTATCAACTACACAAGTAGCCAGATAACTGCTTCTTAATATCTTTAGTGGATACCTGAAGATAAAAAGCCAATAACTGCAAATTTGCAGGGTTCTAGATACAAAATTTGTATCTGCATCCATATCCATATCTGCAAAAACGAGCTGTGGATATCTGCATCTACATTCGCGGATGCAGATAACCATGGATATGAAGCAGGTATCCATGGATTTTCAGAGTTCTACAAATTTGGGATCATTTGAGCCATGGGTCCCAGAGATATAGACCTTGAAATAAATAGCAATGTTTCAAAATGTTTCCTGTTTTTGTGTGTGTGTGTGTGTGTGTGTGTGTGTGTGTGTGTTTTGTTTGATTGCTTTCACAGTGCTAGGAAACAAATTGTTGATACAATATGGGTCAAGGTGGTCTCAGTAAATCTTTGGGGACCTACACTGAGAGTGTTATTTCATTTAATTTTTTTACAGTAGGACTGCACCAATAAGAAAAATGATTAGACCATTTTCCTTACCTGCTATTTTTTGTGCTTTAAAGCTTGAGGTGCTCTAAAATCTGATTTGTTGATCAGCTTTTTTGGAAATTTGGTGCCCCTCAGGTGGCACCGGGTATAATTAGTGATGCAAATTTAGGGTCATTTGACTGAGGTTTCTTAATTACAAGTCCTCTACACACCTCCTCAAAAACCCAGTTTCCTTCTGCTGCCTTATACTGCTAAACTGAGAGCTATTAATGACTGGATGAATCACACACCTCATTGAGATTGATGGTGGTGAACTCACCATTTAATTAATATAACTAGTATTAATTAATGATAAACCCCACCTAAGACAAAAAGAGTCTTGCACTGAGTGGCTACTGTGTTGTCAGTCATGGGTAGCAATTTTATTTTTTTTTTGGGGGGGGGGGAATGTAATGAGTATTTTTTGCTGGGGGAAATGGGGAGAAAGGAGTGGTATAGAGGGAAGGATTGGAGAAATATGCGGAGAGTAGGTTGGGGCTGCAGCAAAAGGAGTGGGCTTAGGGGAATATGTGGTAGGAGAGGTAAGGGAGTCCTGGCCAATGTTTCCTCTAATCTTTTCCATCCATGTGTGAATTTTTTCCATCTGTGTGTGGAATAAATTTTTATGTGCACGAAGGCATGTGTGAATGTGAAACGCAAATAGAAACACAGCCTGGCTGAGTGCACTCTGGTAATCAGCTGGGTGGGATCTGTATTTTTCCTGAATGGCCGCACAAGCCCACAGCTTACAGGGAACACTCCAGCTCTGGCTGTCTGCCCCATCCCTGCAGCTCTGCCAATGCATCCCAATCCCCCTGCACCCTACAGCTTGCCAGTGTACCCAACCTTCCTGTACCCCACAGCTCTGCCAGTGCATTCCAACTCACTGCACCCCATAGTTTGACTAGTGCACCTCAACCCTTCACCCCTCCACCAATTCAGTTGACTATAGCCTCCTTGGGACAGGGACTTCACTGTTGTTATAGTGCTGCAGTAGTGCCACTATAGTTGAGGTTGCGTCATGATTTTTGTTTAATAGGTGACCTTTCTAAGTCCTCTTAAAAACTGACCCAATCATTTGTGATTCTTTGAAATTTGGTGCCTGAACAGGGTGCAAGGTAGAATTAGTGACTCAAATTTGGAGTCATTTAAGCTATTGGTTGCAAAGATATAAGCCCTGAAAAAATAGCTATTTTTCAGAAAAGTTTCCAGATGGGGTTTCTTTGCTCAGAGCTAGAGATCAAATTATTGGTGTGATGCAGGTCAAAATTATTTCAGTATGTTGAGTTTTACCCAAGGCAGTGTCTGATCCTTCAGATGTGTGTGCTCCTCGTAATGTAATGCAGGGGTGGGGAACCTTTTTTGGGTCATGGGCCACAGACCTACAGAAAAATCAGTCAGGGGCTGCACACAAGTGAGAAGAAAAAAAACTAGCCTGGGCCCCTGACTGAGAAGCAGAAAGACCCTCCCCACATTCCCTTCACACACCAGAGCCTCGAGGGGCCCAGGCTAGTAGATCTGTGTGCTCCAGGTCTGCGGAGGGGTTGGAGTACCAGTATGGGCTCCCAAGTGCTGGGGGGGAACCCTGAACCTCGGGGGCCAGATCTAGGCAAGGCGGGGTCTGCATCTGGTCCCCTTAGGTTTCTCACCCCTGATTTAATACCTCAGGTATACCATCAGATTTAATTACTTCATGTTGCTTGCTACAAGTTGTCTCAAGTGGTTTTTATTTTATGGGGAGGTTTACTTTGAACACAAGCAGAATAGGCAGTAGCCAGCATAAACAGAATTTTTATTATATTAGCTGGGGAGAAGCCAGAGCCAAAGAACTTTGTGGTGGGTTTTAGGGATGTTAAATATCGATTAATTGAATAGTTGAGTAACCTCATGAATTTCTTATCAGTTAATTGACTATTTTGTAGTCCCCAGGGGCGGGGCTGGCAGCCACTGTATCAGAGGCAGCAGTGCGGGGTGCCAGGTGGGAGCTGATCTGTGAGGGGGTCACTTTAAAAATCAGCTCTGCTCGTGGACCAGCTGCCCCTCACCCAGTGCTGCTGCCTCTGATACAGAGGCTGCAGTGCGGGGTGGCAGCAGCCCCTGTCTGGGGGGGGACGGTCTGAGTTCCTGGACCTGGTGCAAGCTGGACCTGAGCTGGGCTGCCTGCCCATGTGCTCTTAACACACTTTAAATGCAGAGCTGCAGTGGGGGTAGGTCCCAGACCCGGCATAAGACAAGACCCTGGCCAGCCTGCTAAAAAATGCACTGGCAAGGGGGAGGAGGGAAATGTTTGTAGTCTATAGCATTAAGTGATAAGCTTTTGCATATTGGTTAATCGACTACACTAGTACATTTTTTGGGGGGGGGGAGTGATAAGGAGATGACAGGAAAGGCACAGGGAGAGGGGTTGTAGCTCTACAGGGGCTGGGAAATAGGGATGGATGGTAGACAAGCCTTGTATTAATTGTTCGAGAAAATCTGTGGTTTGGGCAGGGGGTTGGACTCGACCTCCTGAGGTCTCTTTCAGCCCTATGATACTAGTGCTTGGGGAATGTGTGTGTATGAGGGAGTGGGTAAGTGGCTATTTCCTGATTTGGGGGCATATTAATATGGTGTTTTCAAAGATGTATAGCAGGAGTGGGCAATATTTTTGAAAGGGGGCCACTTTGCGAATTTCTAAAGTGGTCACAGGCCTCCCTGGAAGGGCCGGGGCCAGGAGACTTCCCCCACCCACAGACTCTGATTGGCCTGGGGTGGGAGAGCACCTCCGCTCCCCTCCGCTCTGCCAGAGGTGCCCTTGTTCTCCGCTCAGCTAGTGGTGCCCGGTGTCTAGAGAGATCCACCCGCTGTTTTGAACAGCTGGCAGTTCCCTCTAGGCACCGCACACCCCTGGCGGTGTGAGGAGACTTCCCGTGCTCCCTCCGCTCCCAGGCCAATCAGGGGGCACACTTCTGCCCCTGCCCCCCGCCAGAAAGGAAGGAAGGAAGCGGCATCAGGAGGGGGGGCCGAAAGGAGGCTTTCCCCTTAGTAGGGGAGGTGAGGCGCCTTCCAAACTTCCCTCACTGCACCTCTCAGCCGCTGGGAAGGGCCTGGGAGTGGGGGAGTAGACATAATCTCTGGCTCCCCCGTCCAGGCCTGCCAGGGGTGAGTGGTTCTCTCTGGTACTGCGTGCCCCTGGCAGGGAGAGGAAACTTCCCGCACTTCCTGCGCCCGGGGGCGAAGGAGTGCACAAAGTCTCTTCTCCCTGCTGGGGCATGCGGTTCCCTCTGGTTCCCTCTGCCACACGCCCCACACGGATCAACCTGCTTGGAGGACCAGATCCAGCCCATGAAGGCCCCTTTGCCCACCCCTGATATATAGTGTGGAGGTTTGGAACTGACAGCACAACTACCTTAATTGCTGAGGGAAAAGAATTGAAAGAAATATGTTAGAAAGAATTGTGCTGCCAGGCTTGCCAGTGAGTGGATTCTGGGTAGATCATAAGGTGACAAAAGTTTGTGCGAGAGCAAGGAGTACACCAAGACATGAAGATCGCTGATTACAGGCAGATGAGATGCAGCGTGGTATAATCTTTTGCTCACTCTGCAGCACCCAACCAGTGATGTAAAAGGTTGTGATCTACCAGACTTTGTGATGATTCACTCTGGTGGAAATGATCTGGGCCTTATTCCTGGTGTACACCTCATGAAAATGTAAGTGAGCATATTTGGACTGCATCAAAGATTTATGCCCATGAGCTGTAATAATTTTCTCTGAAAAATTGCTACAGCAACAATATGGAAGAAGTGTTTGAAGAACATTAAATGAGAAATGTAAGGGCTCAGGGCTGACCAGAAAAGGCATGGCAGTGAAAAATACAAGTTCTGACACTTCTGGGGTATATCTGTTGGAAAAGGTTCTTTCAAACCTATAACTCAGTATTTTGGAACAGAAACCCTACCAGTGATTTCTCTCACATTCCACTGTTCAACCATTCAACCAGGAACACCATTCCATTGTAACTTAGTTGTCCTTCACTTGGTAGCAGGTGTTCCTCTTGCAGAATACTGAGTTGTGCAAATCACATACATTTAATTAACAATGGGGTTAGCAGAGTAAAGGCATGGATATTAACAGGCATACCAGGGCAATGCATAGAGGTTAACTTTGCATTGGCAATCTTAACTGTGCATTTCCTTGTTTACAGAAGTTTTAGTTTGCCAATTGAGCCTTCTGCCAGAGGAGGTCCTGTTACTAAGCAACCTTAACTCTGAATTAACATACATTTATGCCATTAATAAAGCCTGACCATGTAAGTCCAATCCTGATTCTACTAAAGTTAATGGAAAGTTTAGTGGGTTCAGGCTTTTAATCTAACATATCATTTTACTGAAGTAGCTGTACCATCAGATACTTTAGACATGTTTTAGGTCATAAGAACTAGGTACAAGTGATTTACATTAATAAAACCTTATCCTTCTATGCTATGGTATTTTTCATTAGTAGATCTCAAAGCCTTATATCAAGTAGGTACAAATGGGGACACTGAGGCACAGAGCGGCAATGATAACATATTTCTAGGTATACCAGCAAAATAATACTGCACTCTTCTGTTAGGCAAATTTCCAGGATGCAAACTGAAGGTTTGTTTTCCTGATAACTGGTGAAAATCATGTAGGAGGTCACAAACAGCGCTAGTATAACTAATGTTAGAGTTAACATTTGTTTTGATATTTGGCATGGAAGATTTGTTCCAAAGTAAAGTGAATAATATCTAAGTACTGCTTAAAATAATAATTTTGTATCCATTCTTCCAGTCATGCACACCTTATACAGTCTCCTTTGACTTTTAATGGAAATTTTGCAAAAAGGAATAGTTCAGGCTCAGACTCCAAGATGTTCTTTCCTAAACTGATGGGAGGGGGGGGACCCTAAATTAATTTTATTTTCAAATATAAGTCAATGATGCTACTCATCTATATTGTCTTTTATGTCTCATACAATGCAAAGGTCTTTACCATCCCTTTAAATTTAAAACAAAAAAGAAACATCAAGTTTGAAGAATTCATTTGCTCCACCAGCTAATATAATTAGAATTTCAATATCATGTTGCCATTTAATTTTAAACACGTTTTGAAGAGGTGGCAGCACTGCAGCATCTGCTGTTAGAATATTGTTCAGTACTTGATAACATCCACTTGCATGTTCATGATCAATCATATTATCATGCTTTAGGGAAGAAATGTAGATTGGATGAGGTTGTGTGTGCCAAATCCCCTTAACCCATGCACATGTGAGGTCTTCCTGTAAGGCCATATAGGTGGTGGAGCTGGCTTTTTAAATAAACTTTAACACAGTAAGAAGGAGGTGTATAACACTGGAAAAACTAGCATAATGGGATGCCTCCCATGTTTATTATTTCAATGCCTCCATGACAAACTTGCTCACTTTACGTAAACAGTGATTATTTTTTTCTAGATTCTGAGTTTGCAAACTGAATTTTGTCTCTGAAAGTCAGATTTTGTCCTTTGCTCTTTCATGTGTAGTAAAGGATCTGAAAGTGGGACTAAGCTAAAGATTCTTTTGATGAATGAGTGCAGGAGAGAGAAGAACCCAGCCCACACTTCCATAGTCAAATTTGTTTTGCTGGGCTAACAGTCATTTTAAAGTAGCAAACTTACTGTTGTCATGTCAAAAGAGATCAGTCCTCACTTTTAGTACACACAAGGAACAAATATATTAAATAATAACAATAAAAAAATTATTCTGACCATCACTGCCCTCTCGCTGTTTTATAAGACCCAGTCAAAAGTGCTAAGTATTAGGGATGTTAAAATGTGTTTGTGTAAATGTGTATCTGCTAAAAATTTCAGCAGTTACACGTTTACATGCAGGGGAAAATGGGGGAGGTAGGAGCCAGTGTTTGCGGGGAGCCAGCTTTTAAGCCAGCTCCCCACAGCATTGGCTCCCGTTTCCCATTCCCCTCCCCTACACTGTTGCCTCTGTATCAGAGGCAGCAGCACAGGGAGCAGGGGCAGATGGCTCCATGGGAGGCAGGGCTCATGGGGAGCTTAAAAGCCGGCTCCCCACGTGCACCTTCTTGCATCTCCCCACAATTCAGAGGCAGCAGTGCGGGCTGAGTGGGTGCGTGTAATCATGAGGGTTAACTGATGAGCCCAGGCTCATGGGTTAATTGTCTAGTCGAATACACGTTCACATCCCTACTAAGTATTTCCCATAAAAGTTCTGGGATTTTAGAATATAAAGTACTTCTGTGCCATTAGTGGCAGAGAGAGGGAATGATCCCTATCCATCTTCCAAGAATTGATGATGGGGACTAATTTAACTAAAACTACTCAAGAGAGAGATCTTGGAGTCACTGTGGATAGTTCTGTTGAAAACATCCATTCAATGTGCAGTGGCAATCAAAAAAGCAAATAGAATGTTAAGAATCATTATAAAAAAGGATAGAGAATAAAACAGAAAATATCTTATTGCCTCTACATAAAACCATGGTGCACCCACATCTTGAATACTGTGTACGGATGTGGTCACCTCATCTAAAAAAATATATATTGGCATTAGAAAACGTTCAGAAAAGGGCAACAAAAATGATTAGGGGTTTGGAACGGGTTCCATATGAAGAGAGATTAAAAAGATGTGGACTTTTCAGCTTAGAAAAGAGGAGACAAGGGGGGATATGATAGAGGTCTATAAAATCATGACTGGTATGGAAAAAGTGAATAAGGAAAAGTTATTTACTTATTCTCACAATATAAGAACTAGGGGCCACCAAATTAAATTAATAGGCAGCAGGTTTAAAACAAATAAAAGGAAGTTTTTCTTCACTCAGTGCATAGTCAACCTGTGGAACTCCTTGCCAGAAGATGTGGTAAAGGCTAGGACTTTAGCAGGGTTCAAGAAAGAGTTAGATAGATTCATGGAGGTTAGGCCAATCAATGGCTATTAGCCAGGATGGGTAGGAATGGTGTTCCTAGCCTCTGTTTCTCTGGAGGTGGGTAACAGGAGGGATTGCGTGAGGATTACCTGTTGTGTTCCTTTCCTCTGGGGCATTGGGTATTGGCTACTGTCAGCAGATGGGATACTGGGCTGGATATATTGTTGGTCTGACTCAGTATGGCCGTTCTTATGTTCTTAATTGGCTATGTCCATTGGACCCATTCAAGGATTCAGATTCTAGTGAGATGTGCAGTTTTGCATCTCAAAATAACTCTCGTTGCACTTGACCGCTCAGGTTTCCTTGTACTTGCTTGTTGATGTACAGCACACTGCACTGCATTAATTTCTCATGGTGACTGCCTAGAAAATGCTAGGTCCCCGAAGAAATGATGTTATTTTAGTAGGTGGTTAGCATCAACTAATGTATCAGCATGGTAAAAATTTGTACTGCCACTGCCTTTAAATGAGGTGCAAGAGACCCTGAAAACTTGTACATATTGTAAATCCCATGACATTTTTCAAAAACACAGGATTATTAACCCTGGTATTTTGCCCAGATAATCATTTGGGTAATTATGGTCTTTTTACCAATAAGTTATTCTTTACTTCCCGCCCTCAACTATTGTACAATAGCAATAGCATTGATTATTGCCATATTTCACAGCAAAGGAAGTTGCATTTATGGGCCAAGAGTTTTATAATACATACACAAGGGGAAAATTCTGTGTTTTAATAGTTCTTTGGGATCACTGTGAATGAAAGTAAATATTGGTATAATTGTGTACAATAGGGCATTTGTCTAAAATTTCCAAGCACTACTAAAACCAATTCAGTTTCCTGGCTATAGTGCTGGTGGGAGTCCAAGGGTAGATAAAATACCAGTGATCATTGGCCTTTTAGCCCCTCAATGTTGAATAAACCTGCTCCGAGAAGATAGGTGAGTTTGGACCAGAACTTCGATTCAAGTAAATTGGCTTAACTCCACTGACTTCCATGGAACAAGACTAATTTATACCACTTGAGGATCTGGTGTTTGAAACACAAATGGCTGCCTGCAACCTTTTCTAGAGTGCTCTGAAGGTTGCTCCTGCCAGTGAAGTTGTACTAGATACAGTAATTGTGGGGTATTTTAGGGGGAGAATCTCTTCTATGGCAGACACAGCAGTTAAGTTTTTGCCATGCATTTCACATTTGAAATGTCATGCTAATAATGTAGTTGAGGTTACAAATGCATGACTATGGGCCCAAAATCAGATGCTGAGACAAACTGTGGCCACTGATGCTATATTGCAAGCAGAAAAAGGAGAGGTTGGCAAGAGGCAGAGAAGACTGACACGGTACAACAACCAGGAAAGTTTTAAGGGCTACGTGCCTGGCACATTATCTAATGGGATTTAAGGAAAGGATGTGTCCTCTTTCAAGGGTAATTGGCTGAGAGGGGCAAGGGAAAAGCTTCTGGGGACTGGAGTTGGTCGATGAATTGCTTTATGTGGTTGATGTCTGAATAATGAATTGTGCTGGAGGCAAGGGCCTAAAAAAGGACTCAGGTGTGACATTGGCTCTTTCCTGTACTGGTAAAATAGTTACCAGTTTACAAAGACTTACTGTATTGTCAAGCCCAAAAATTCCAAAATCACGAGGCATTCCCTAAAAATCCTGAGATTTAAAAAAAATAATACAGCTTGGGTTCTTTTTATCGGCTTCTAGGTTTTGAGCCTAAAGAGTGCTTTTGTGTCACATTTTCAAGCTTTCTTCTGAAACCATAAGGGCTAGAAACATACTCTTTTTCATATTGAAACCCCTTCTTGCCTCTAAGATATGGGACTTTGAGTGAAAAATCAAATATTGTGAGACTCATAGCAAAAGTATGAGAGTTGACAACACTGGAGCAATATAAACAAGGATCAGATCAGATGAGTTAAAAGAAATTGCAGGGATTAGTCTTAAGACCTTATATCTATCTAAATGTACATTTATTTGTAGAACGTGGAACAATGAATGTGGAACATGAAATTAACCTCTTAGTTGAGGAGATTCGCCGGCTGGGGACCAAAAGTAAGTATTGTCATTTCACTGATGACACAATTCTAGCATTTAATGAAAGTAAATACTGGTATCATTGTCAACTTGTGAACTTGACATCACTCATCAACCAAGCAGGCTTACACCCCAGTTCTGCAAAAACGTAATATATATGTTTAATTTTTACTCCAGTGGCACTGCCCACATTGCATAATGGGGACTACTGTTAGAGTATGAAGATTAAATACATGTATAAATCAATACAGGTTGAGGGCCTTGGAATGAAGTTCTGGCTCCATTAAAATCAATGGCAAAACTCCCACTGACTTCAGGATTTTACTCTTGGTCATTAGCTGGATGGGAGTCCTCCAGTGTCAACTCAGATTTTATACAAAGTAGCACTCATCCCTTTTAAAGTCTATACTGAAATAATGATCCAGCATGATACTGTAATAGCATACAGAGTACACTTAAAGTTTGCAGAAATTACCAAGATGGGAGAGGTTGCAAGTGCTTTGGTGGACAGGATTACAATTCAAATTATGTCTGGTCAAACTGGGGAAATGGTCTGTTGGAGGCATGTATGTGACTAGTCGAGTATCAGAGGCAGCAAGGGGGGGAAGCAGGAACTGGTGCTGGAGGAGCCGGCTTAAAAGCTGGTTCCCCCCAGCACTTTCTCCGTGGTGACGCCTACCTACCTCTCGTGGGCCCAGGCTCACCACGGGCAGAGGCTGCTCTGCATCCTGCGAGCAACCTCTGTTTGCGGCAGCTAGGGCTGGCTGCAAACAGAAGTTGATCTGGCAGCAGCCCCAGTTCATGGCCAGCCCTGGCTGCCGTGGACAGAGGCTGCTCCAGCAGCAGCCTGGGTTCATGGCTAGCCCTGGCTACTGTGAACAGAGGATGCTCCAGTAGCAGTCCCTGTTCATGGCCAGCCCCGACTGCTGCAAACAGAGGCTTCTCCGGCAGCAGCCCATGAACAGGGGCTGCTGCTGGAGCAGCCTCTGTCCACGGAGGGTCCCAGCTCCCTGCTGGGACCCCCCATGGACAATGGCTGCTGGAGCCAGCGTGAGCCAGGACTGAGCAAGCCTGGCTCAGACCCAGCTCGCGCCGGGTCCAGGAGCTACCCCCACTGCAGCTCTGCAGTTTTAATGTAGTAAGAGCTGGTTGGGCAGGCAGCCTCCCCACTCAGCTCTCATTACATTTAAACTGCAGAGCCACAGCGGGATGTAACTCCCGGAGGCTTCCTCCTTTATTGACTAAACTTGTAGTCGATAGAAATGCGGGGTACTTCATTTAGGAAGGAACAATCAGTTTCAGACATACAAAATGAGAAGACTGCCAAGGAAGAAGTACTATGGAAAGGATTCTTGAGGTCATAGTGGATCCCAAGCTACATGCGAGTTAACACTGTAGGGAAAAAAAGCAAACATCATTCTGTGATATTTTAGCAAAAGTGTTGTAAGCAAGATGAGAAGTAGTTCTTCCTTCTACTCTGCATTGGTTAGACTTCAACTGGAGTGGTGCATCCAGTTATGAGCACTACATTTCAGGAAAGATGTGGACAAATTGGAGAAAGTCCAAAGAAGAGCAACAGCAATGATTAAAGGTCTAGAAAATCTTATGAGAGAAGATTGAAAAAATTGGGTTTATTTAGTCTGGAGAAGAGAAGACTGAGGGGGGGGGATATTATAACAGTTTTCAAGTATAGAAAAGGTTGTCACAAGGAGGAAGGAGAAAAATTGAACTTGTTAATCTCTGAGACTAGGACAAGAAGCAATGGTCTTAAATTGCAGCCAGGACAGTTTAGGTTGAACATGAGGAAAAGCTTCCTAATTGTCAGGGTGGGCAAGCACTGGAATAAATTGCCTAAGGAGGTTGTGGAATCTTCGTCATTGGAGATTTTTAAGAGCAACTTAGACAAACACCTGTAAGGAATGGTCTAGATAATGCTACCATGAGGGCAGGGGACTGGACTAGATAACCTCTCGGTCTCTTCCAGTCTTATGATTCTATGGTGCTTTTGTAGGTGATTGCTCAACATCTTTGAAAATCAGTTCCAAATTCCACTGCAACATATCACATCCAACATTCTTACAACTCTACATTTTTTTGAAAAGTGTCTATAATGATAAAATAAGAAATGTATGCAAATGGGAACTGGTTCACTAATTTGTTATTCCAGCTTGATTAAATGTAACTGTTTATTTCTATTTATTTTAATAATAAATCCTCTTAATTAAATTTTATTCATTACATAACTTTATCTGCTTGTTAGAGAGAATGTAGATTAAGTGATTGTTTTCAAATTAATTTACTCAGCACAACCCTAAGGGAGCTATTTTTTGTGAGACAAGGAGGGACACGTTAGCTTTCCAATTTGGACTTGAAATGTTAACCAGCATAAGAAATGTTTTTAAAACAAATCAATTTCTACAGCTCCTTTAATAATTTCTTATAGCGCTTTTCATTCAGAGATCTCCATTTTTAACAAAGAACTGCAACTATTGGTTGAACCTCCCTGGTCCAGCACCCTCGGAACCTGACTGGTCCCAGATGCTGGACCAGGGAGGTCATTTCTGGCCCCCCTGTTGCCAGCCCCACCCTGCTCTGCTGTTCCACCAGGCTTCCTGGCTCCCTTAGCAGCCCAGCTGGGTTGCACTAGCTTCCTGCTCCACCTCTAACCTCCCACAGCTGGGTAGCACTCCAGGCTTCTGCCCCCCTCTCCCTCGCATCATGCTGGGCTCCCGGACCCCTCTGCCTCCTGCAGCAAGCTGGGACTGTCTGATCCTAGAACATCCGAGGCGCTTCCAGACCTCGGAAGTTGCTGGACCAGAGAGTTTTGGTTTATAGAAGTGCAACCTGTATTAGAGTTGTGAAAGGTCACACAAAAGATCATTGATTGAACTGGAAAAACAACCCAGGTCTCCTGTAGTGTTTTGATTGTATTTTGTATTGATATCTCTAAATACTCTTCCAGCTGAAGGACAATCTGCATGTGTTGTAACACTCTGTCTCTGATTTAGATGCAGATGGAAAGTTGAGTGTGAAGTTTGGTGTGCTCTTTGCTGATGAAAAATGTGCCAACCTCTTTGAAGCTCTGGTGGGCACTCTTAAGGCTGCAAAACGAAGGAAGATTGTTACTTACTCAGGGGAGCTACTTTTACAAGGTGTTCATGACAATGTTGATATTTTGTTACTGCAGGACTAATGCAGTTTGCCCTTCTCCTATACATTAATTAATTTGTTTCAGGTGAACGATATGCAGACATTTCAGATCAAGGCAAATCATTCTAGTGTATTTTGATGTATTTTTCTATAACTTTATCGTAAAAACAAGACTTATTTTGGAAAATATTTCTTTGTGTATTCCTTCTGTAAACATTATTGTGAATGATTGTAAGGTAAAAGACACACAATCTATCTTTTTAACTCAGGTAATGCATTTAAAATGTATCTCTCAGTTATTGTCACCATGACAGAAGAGACAGGACTGGTAACTTACTTGTATTTACCAACCAAAATCTGCTGTGAAAGTATAAAATAAGTCATACATAAATTTATATAATTGTTATTGTTTTCTTTCATTTGTAGAAAGCAAATATAGTTTCTCTAAGTAACAAGGCTACATGTTTGCACTGAAAGTGAATGGAAATAGTTTTGCAATGTAATGCCACCTTTTCATTCCAAATTCCATGGGGAGGAGGTGAGAGCAGGAGAGGAGAATGGCAGAATTTGTTTAAATCAGGAAAGAGGCTTGACCTCCTTGGTCAGAAAAATTAACAGTATTGATCGTTAGAGAAGTTCAGCCTTTTCTCCTGATCTCCTCTGTGTAACTAAAACAAGAAGTGATTGTGTCATCATGGATCACCATGAATTTAACAGGAAATGTTGGCAGGTATGAAAAGTAAAAATAACTTGAACTGGAAAAAATAAAGGAAAGAAACTTGTGGGTTTTTTTAGTGGGTAAAATGTTCTAAAGTGTCAGATGTGTATACAGGATAGTCTCAGAGTGTGTTTGTGTGAATGGACTGGGTCCTTACTCCAACAGCAAAGCACACAAAGAATATTTACCCTGGTATTTCAGCCACACTATTTCACCATCCCCAACACACTGAATTTCAATAGCTCAGATATACCCTTCCCCAAACTCTGCCACTTTTGCACAACCTCTGTAGCCTACCACCCTCTTCTGGAGAGAAGGAGGCTTGACTGAAGTGGACCTACAGACCAGCAATTCCCCATTGCTTCTAGCTCCATAAGAGTTCTAACAGTGGGAAGCACAATTTAAGGTAGCCCCACTACCTTTCATAGCCTGCATTGTTGTCCCCTGCAGTAGAACAGGGGAATGATAAGCATCCTCCCCTATGTCCCTGGTCAAGAATTAGTGCTAGTAGGGGTAAGAATTTGGCCCACAGAGTTACTATCCAAATGCCCTTCCTGGGTTTTGGCTTTAGTGGTAACTTGCACTTTTGCCTTGATATCTCTGATGGAATTCAAGAAAAGAGAGCAATTTATATATCTGTTCTTAAGTACATTTAAAAAATGTTAAGAAATACAGTTTGTTCAATGATTGTGTTGCTTACAGAAAGCCAATATTTCCATTAAGTTCACTTCATCTGTGGCGTATACTTTTAACTTTTGATCTAAGAGGGAGTATCTACTTAAGACCCCCAAACACTTTAATTTCAAGTTAGAAGGTATGTCTAGACTTCAGGGATTTTTCAAAAAAAGTGGCCTTTTTTTGAAAAATCTTTACCTGCGTCTAGACTGCAGCCATGTTCTTTTGAAAGTAAATCGAAAGAACGCAGCAGTTTTTTCGACCGCGGAAAACCTCGTTTTACGAGGAATAACGCCTTTTTTCGAAAGTGCTCTTGCTATGTAATGCAAACTGCTTTTTAGAAAGAGAGCATCCAGACTGCCTGGGTGCTCTCTTTTGAAAAAGTGGCTTGCTTTTTCGAAAGTACTGGTTGTAGTCTAGATGCTCTTTTTTGAAAGAGGCTTTTTCGAAAGATACTTGCAGTCTAGACGTAGCCAGAGTATTCAAGAAAGGAGGGACTCCAAGTCTGAGACTGTAACTAACACTTTTTCATAGTGGTCACTAGGTTCTCCTATTCGTTTGTCCTATCCCAAATCAGTAACTGCAAGTATACTTTAGACCAAGAAGGAGAGGAAAAGGAAAGCTGTAGACAACTATCTTACAGAGATTAATATAGCTAGGAGTGATGGTGTGAGGGGGGCAGGCAACAAGCAGTCCAGAAAACTATCTACTACTTTATCCCTTGTCAGCAGATAGATGTTGAGAGGCTTGTAAAAGATTGGTAACTCAGATACAGGGAAAAACTGATCCAGGTTACATGTGCAAAGTGTCTGAAGAGTAGGAGGCTACTTTTATTTTAGGCACAGAAAATTCACAAGTCATTAGGGAATCTTTATAAAGCTTCAAATGAGCATCATTTCCCTTGCTGACACCTTAGTATATGCAAATGTCAGTGGCTCTGCTCCTTACGACACCAGTACAATTTAGAGTGTTAAAAACATGTTCCAGTGACTCTCGAGGATGCTCCAGGAAACTCAAGTGATATTATTCAGGGATGCCTAATTTCAGGATAGGGAAGACAATGCTGTGGAATGGCAGAGAAAGAACCTTGAAATGTCCAGTTAACCACTAGGACATTGAGAAATATCTCTCTAGAAATCAAGAGCATTATCTATAACAATCAGTAGAGACAGTACTATATGCATGTAGTGTATCTACTGATGGGGGAAGTGAGGATTTGTTTTACCACTCTGTTCCTGAAAACATAAGACTATATGGTATGACATTGCTGTATAACCAAAATATTGCTTTAAGTGCAAAACACATGGAGATCTCATCAGTCAATGTTTGAATCCACTGTAGGTGTCTTTCTTCCACATCCATGAAATGAAGGTTCAAATATTGGCAGAATATTTAACAAATAGGAGAGGGGTGGCCACGAAGAGGCCAAAATAGCGGTGGACAGAGTGCGAAGAGCCATGTACTGGGGGCGGAGGGAAGGGGTTGTTCCCCCCCCTGCTGCCTGTGTGTGTGTGTGTGTGTGTGTGTGTGTGTGTGTGTGTGTGTGTGTGTGTGTGTGTGTGTGTGTGTGTGTGTGTGTGTGTGTGTGTGTGTGTGTGTGTGTGTGTGTGTGAGTCCCGGGACTGCATGCCAGCTCCAACTTCTCAGGAAGCGCGTGCTCTTCCTTTACTCCCCATGACAGCCGCGTGCTTCCTGAGAAGTTGGAGCTGTCATGCAGTACCAGAATTCCTACTCTTTTCCCCCGCTTTAACCCAATCCCCATCCCCTCCGCTCCCCCAGAGCCAGCCCCCCTGCTCTAACCCAATCCCCCTCCGCTTCCCTTCCCCAAAGCCAGGCACACACACACACACACGGCTCTAACCCAAACCCCCCCTCTCCCAATCTAATGCCCAGATCCCAGAGCCACCGCTGCTACCACCATGCGAGTCTCCCTTCAGGCCCTGGGGCGCGTACACTGAGCAGCCGGCTTTGAGGAGCATGTGCTGGCTGGGACGCCATGCGCACCTCCTCCCAACCCTATCCTCCTCCCCCACTCCGAGGCACCCCCCTGCTCTAACCCAGGTCCCGGAGCTGGAGCCGCCGCCGCTGCTGCTGTTACCACCAGGTGCCTCTCCCTGCAGGTGCGGGGCATGTGCACTGAGTGGCTGACCTTTAGCACATGCTGGCTGGGATGCCAAGTGCAGAGGGCCGACTGTGAGCACGCTCTAGCTGGGATGCCAAGCATGAGGGGCAGGAGGAGGTGGTACGTGAGTGTGAGCATGAGCAGAGTGGCGACCACAAGCACACCCTGGAATGTGGCTCAGAGTGGCCCGGCTGTGAGCAACCAGGTGCGGAGCAGCCAGTCTGACGATAATTTTTTAATTAAAAAAATTTAATCGCGAGCCGCAATTTTTTCATCAGAGCCGCATGTGGCTCGCAAGCTGCAGGTTGGCCACCACTGAAATAGGAGATTGATTCTGTGGATATTCTTGCCACAAGAAAGTATAATCAGATCTGTGAATTAATACCCTGGGGAGTGAATCTGGCTTCAGCAGTGTCAGATGTAGTGATGGAAAACAGACTAGAGAAATGGCTATTGTGGGTAAAGTTAGAATAGGTATGTCTACCTGTGTTGCAGTCTCACCTTAAATTGCTGCATAGGCATACTCTAAATACTCCATGGCTGACAATGGTACTGAAAGAAGCCTGGTGTCAAGACATTACAAATAAGCTGTACATTTCCTTGTCTAGAATAGTGTGTCATGTCCTTTCTTGAAAGGCAAGTATCTAACATGTTGGTTCTGCAATAGGTCTTTATTATAATGGTCATGTTGCACTCAGTCACAGTAAGCAACAACAAGTAAATGAAGTTGAAACAGGACAATCCGGAAATGGAAAATGTGTTGTCAGTGCTCTGACAGCCATTTGCAACACACTTGTATGTGGTTGGCCTGGGGCAGAAATTAAGAATTTGATGATCCTGACAAAATGCTTCTAAGGCCTGAATATCTTTGGAATACAGTAATCAAGAAGGCATTTTTATTTCGGGGAAGTCTCTTGCAGAAGTAGTGTCCCACAAGACTGTGACACTAAATGCCAAATGCTGAGGCTGAGGTGAGGCCAAGAACATTCTTAAGTTCCCTGCTGCCTAACATTGCCAGTCCAGCTTTAGTTAGAAATGTGTCCATTAAGCCTATGTTAGGCTGTCCCTTTTGAGCATTTGGTCAGAGACATTACATCTAGCATAAAGGAGGAAGACAAAACAATGAGAAGTGCCACTACTATAGAAGTCCAACCTGCTGCTAACACAGATAATGTTGAAAACACTTCATTTCTGATTCTGTCAAGACCTAACCATTCCTCAGCCCTCAACTTTTTAAAGGTTGTTTTTCAAATGTAAGAGGTTTCCAGAAAATTTATTTAAGGATGGCCTTAAAATCAAAATCAAGGCATCATTACAACAGCAATTGAGAAAGATCTTTATAGTGAATATTTCTAAGATTAGTTGTAAAAACTAGCAATGCTTTGGCTTTGAATAATTGCATAGACAGCATTTGTAGTAAGCCAATGAACTTTAAAGTCTAGTTATTTAAAGTTACCGTTAGAAAATTATTCTAATGAATTAGTCCCAAGGGTGGGAGTTCTGTTTAGTTTCCCTACTTTGAGTATAATTTTAGTCACATAACACAGTATAAATGCATATTTAAGCTGCTGAATCTTGTTTTCTGGCAGGTACTTGCAGCATATTTCCTGCGGGAGTGTTCTCTCACAGTGTAGCCTGCATGTCACCACAGATTATACTTATCTCCACCAAAGCACCTGAGATAGTCTGCAAGGTTAAATATCAGGCTTATACCTGGGGAGAGGGGAGAGCTTGATTTACAAGCACACACTTAAAATCTTGTCAGATTAAATCTGTATCAAACTTCCTTTCAGGGAAAGGCTTAAAATCAGACCTAAATGCTTCCCAGTACAGCATCTTCACAACACTATCATCTCATGTTCATGACCTCATTCCATCTAGTGCTGTGCTCGTGTGCTCAAGGGGGTGCACAGACCCCCCAAGTCCCACAGATTCTAGGTGGCACAAAGGAGTCTTAAAGCCAGGTTTGCCCTTCCATGCCTAGTTTATACCTCTGTGCTTTTACATCCTGAGAGGCACAGCATTGGCTCTTACCTTGTATTTTTATTTTAGACCCCATTATAACATTTTCTTGGAAGGTTGGTTTGGCCTGAAAAGACAATGTTTTGAAGGGAATGGGAGATGAGGGCACTCAGTATATCTTAGGCGTTTACCACCAATGTCTGGGCTCCACAAGGGGACTTAGATGTTGCAATGCAGTGTGTCATAGCACCTAATTTTTAGGCACCTAGAAACTCAAAGGCACACCCCAGCAATCTTCAAAGACTGAATTCGGTGCCTGAATTCAGGAAGGAACTATAAAATGACCCTATATAATGAATGGGGAATGATAGGTGCCTCAGGATGTGATCCACAAAACCCAGTGTGGTAGGCAGGAAGCTGCCTGGGTTAATCAATGGATGATAATGGCAAGAGGGATATACTAGGTACTATCCCTTTCATGGAGGTAGGCACTTAAGTCCAGGTAGTATGGAGGTGTCTATCTCTGCTTCCAATCCATGAATGGGAACATGCCAACTGAAGCCAGGTAGGCTTAGGTTCTTCAGTTCCTTCCTGAATCTCACCCAAAGTGCCTAGCTACTATGGGACTTGATGTTCTTAAGATAAATAATTAGATTGACAGAACGCACTATACAAACAACTATGTCTCTAGAGTTTAGACCTCTGTGTGGTAGGTAAGTATTCCTGTATTAGAGATGAGAAAATTGAGACTCAAATGTCAAATGGCTTGCACAACCTGAATATGGTAGAACTGTGAATGGAACCTGAGAGTCCCACTAGCCAGTACCCTGCTCTGTATTGATAGGGGCTATCTCCCATTTCAACCATCCTAACCAGCACTTGTTTTAATTGCACAGTAATAACTAGATAAACAAACAGAAACCACAGTAATTGGATTTCCCAGAAATGTTTTGTTACAGATACAAAACAGTTTTAACAGCAGACGTTCGGTTACTGGTCAAATGCTGTGGTATTACACTGCATCAACATGAAAAAGTTTTTAAACAACGTTATGATCCCCATTAACAGACATGTGCCCTAATGAAGTCACTTTACCTTTGTTTAGCCAATACTTGGTAAACATCTGTTTATGATTTTATTGAGACCACAGCTAAAATTTAGTTTTAAAGTTATGGTTGTATGCAAGTTAGGAAAGAGAATGATTAAAAAGGATTTCAGTACCATAGTCCCACTGACTTCTGTGCGGCCAAGATTTCACTCAATATGCTTTCATTCCATTTTTTCAAAAATCAGTAAAAGCACGTTTAAAATTTGGATTTAAATATTCCCTGCAAGCTAGCATTGCCTAATGCATGAAATCCAGAGAGCGAAATGGACCTCGCAATTCTCTAGAAATTAAAGTAAAACTGATCTATTTTAAGCACAGTGAAGAAGGGCAGAAAGTAAATAGTATAAATAGTACAAAGTAAATTAGACTGTATTTGTTTTTGTTGTTTTATTCTAACCTAAGGTATTACTTCTAATGTAGACAGGGAAGTGAGTCTTCTAAAATATTTTTACCCTGACTATGTCCCTTTTAAATGAAGAAATAAATTTAATTTAGACTCATAGGCTACATCTAGACTACATCCCTTTTTCGGAAAAGGGATGTAAATTAGACGTATCGCAATTGCTAATGAAGCGGGGATTTAAATCTCCCCCGCTTCATTAGCATAAAAATGGCTGCCGCTTTTTTTCCGCACGGAGCTTTGCAGGAAAAAAGCGCCAGTCTAGACGCTGATCTTGCGGAAGATAAAGCCTTTTCCGAAAGATCCCTTATCCCTTATTTCATAGATCCCTTATCCCTCTATGAAATAAGGGATAAGGGATCTTTCGGAAAAGGCTTTATCTTCCGCAAGATCAGCGTCTAGACTGGCGCTTTTTTCCGGCAAAGCTCCATGCGGAAAAAAAGCGGCAGCCATTTTTATGCTAATGAAGCGGGGGAGATTTAAATCCCCGCTTCATTAGCAATTGCGATACGTCTAATTTACATCCCTTTTCCGAAAAAGGGATGTAGTCTAGACGTAGCCATAGAGTTTAAGGCCAGGAGGACCACTTGATCATCTGGACTGACCTCATGCATAGTACAGGCCATCAACACCACCCCTGGCACTTGAATATTAATGCAGAAAAAAAAGAGACCGAAATATTACAACTCAAAGGATCAGACTATTATGTGCCACAGGCAGAGAACAGGAAGGACTAAGATACACCAGCACTCAAGACCCCCCACAATGAGAGGGAAATGATTAAGTGAGATATATGCAGATAACCCCAGGAAGTGACCCTGCACCTACATATTACAGAGGAAGGCAGCCTCCCTGTCCTTCACCACCCCCAGCCCCAAGGTCCCTACCAAGCTGGTGTGGGGAAAATTCCTACTGAACCCCATATTTAGTGATCAGTTAGACCCTGAGCATATGTGCAAGAACCAGCCAGCCAAGCACCTGATAAACAGAATAGTCTTTGCCACCTCAGAGCCCTGCCTGGCCCATCCCCACCAATGTTTCATATCCACCCATGGCTATCCCTGATGCTTCAGAGGAAGGAGATTAAAAAAAACCCTCCCAGAATACATTGGGGGAGAAGGAGAAATCCTGAAGCATGAGTCCAAATTTAGGAACATAAGAAATAAACTGGAAATGAGTCCCAGGGTTGTTGAGCTCTGGCCCCTACATCATAAACAAGCCCGTTATACAATTGCACTCACAAATTTGTCCAGTTCTCTTTTAAAACTAACAAAATTGTTTGTCCTCACAATTCCAATTGGGATTGGGATTGGGATTTAGACTGAGTCTTGAAAAATTTCTGCCAAAGCCCTACCCTACAAACTATACATGTTGCTGTCTAGTCTCATGACACAGTAATAATTTTTGCTTTGTTTGCTATGGATGATGGCAATAATCTCAGGCAATTGTTGATAGTGGAGGGGAAGATGGAGATCACTGACATTTACATTTTTTAAATGCCATGTTTATATGTATATTAAAGGTTATTTACCTCCATGCCACCTGAGTATTCAAAAATCAGGATTCAATAATATCAAAAGATTAGCAAACTAGTATTTTATAAATTCAAGGTTCACTTTTTTTGCCTTCTGGTTTTTGAGCCTTGAAGGTGCATATGGGACAGGTTTTCAAGTTTCTCCCCCCCCCCACCATGAGAGCTAGACATTTATTTAATTTAATTTAATTTTATTTTATTGAAAGCAGTGTTGCAACCATTTAAGCATGTGTTTATTCTTATGCATAAAGTTATGCAGGTGTGTAAGGCTTTGTCTACATGGAAGAGATTGTTTTGGTATCGGTAGGTTTTACATTGCCTCCCATCACTATAGTATAGTATCTGAACACCTTCCATATAAAATCAATAGCAATCGTGAACTCCCGACAGGTATAAGGTAGGGTGTGAGTTTAAATGCATAGTTATACTGGTATAGCCCCAGTGTAGATGCTCCTAATCTGTTACAACAGTGGCTACAACAATGGCTTTTTCAGTTCATCTTACGTTGCCTGGGAAGGAGTTCAAGCTAAACTGAAAAACCTGGATATAGTGGATTACACTGCAATTAGAAACCATTGGCTGGCTTATTTGAGCTTGGGCTAAGGGGCTGTTTAACTGTGGTGCGGGTGTTTGGGCTCACGCTGGAGCCTGGTCTCTCCAAGCCCCAACCAAAGTGCCTATATAGCATCCCTATCACAATGGTGCTCCAATCAGGATCACTGCCTCAGGATAGCACCTTTGGAATATAAATATTAAGTAATAAGTGGAAGTCCTGACTGTGTAGCTTTCCAAATATATTTTACTTTTGAAACTGTTCCCTTTGAATACTGCAGTACATTTAAAAATAATAACACCAATCCTGTATTAGAGATGATTTCAGGTGTTTTTGTAGTTTTTTATAATAAATGGTTAAGCTACTACTACTACTACTATTACTACTTGACTCATCTCCAAATTGAAGTATCCAAATTTATCTCCACTATGGAAAGAAAAACCTGGGTAAGTGCATTTTTCTTTTTAAAAACAGCTAACTACTTTCTCAGAAGACTCAGGCATTTCACAAACTATAGTGGATCTTCAATCTCTCCCCACCCCCTATGTTGCAACATCAGTAAGATTTGAATCCCTGAACCTTCAACACTACTCTAACTTGTGCATCTGAACTAACTCTATTACCTGGCAGCAAGAGAGGGCTGTGAGCTCTGATATGGGTGACCATATTTCCCTATGCTGAATATAAGACACTAAGAGAATGCAGGGTCACATGCCCTCTCCCCAGATTTCTGCCATGGTTCTCAACAGAATGTGACTAGCAGCAGCCTTTTCCGGACTGTGCAGGAGGAAGGGATGGGTGCTGCTTTGAGCTCCAGGAAAGGAGGTGGGGGGGAGGGAGACTTTTAAGGCCAGGCAAAGCTCATCTCTTCCCTCCACCTCTGCCACCACTCTAATGTGGCTGCATGCAGCTTGTCCCTTTCTGCCTGCACATTGTTAAAAGGCAGCTAGCTCTCCAGGCTGCTGCTAGCCACCAAGATAACCCATCTGCCTCCTGTTCCCTAGCTACAGTGTGTGCAGGAAGGGGTTGAGTCCTAAGGATGCCTTGTGCAGCATGGCCCAAGGAACCTACTAAAGGGCTTCAGTGACCTCAGCAGAGGTGACTCAGCAGAGAAAAAACACCCTAAAGGACAGAGGAAGGCATCCTTGGGGACACAGCAGGACCTAGGGCTGGGGGTACGGGTAGGTGAAGAGGGTGCTAAGCCTCTGCCATGGAGGTTGCTGTGGAGCCCGCAGATTCAGGGAGTGAAGCCGGATGTGCCCACTGAGGGGGGAAATAGAGGAGCAGCAGGGCTGGGTGGTGGGGTGTTAAAGGGGCAACGCAGGGAGAGGACAGTGAGAGGGGAAGCACACAAAGGGTGGACAGCAGAGGTGGCATGTAACTGGCTGCCACCAAGTACCTGCCTGCACTCACCAATTACTGCAGTCAGTGACTGACTGCTAGAAATGGGTGGGGGGGCAGGGTTCTGTTGGCCGAGAGCTAACATGCAGCAGCGGGAGCAGCTGGCCCCGTGCTCTGCATTTTCACCCCAGTCTTGAACACCTACCCCCATCAATTGGTCACTGGATCTCCCCCTACACACCGCTAGTGGGTGGGCAGCTGGCAAGCAGGGATTCAGCCAGTAGCAGGATGTGCCAGTACTGATGGGGAGAAGGCAGAAAATACAGGACAAACTGCCAAATTTTAAGAAAAAATTGGGACACTTGCAGGAGGCCTTAAATATAGGACTGTTTAAAAATGGGACATCTGGTCACCCTTGCTCTGATCCCAAGGTGGACACTGGAACCAACTGCTGAATCTGGGAGGCTTATGCTGGAATCGTGGTCTCTTGTTCTCCCCTCCCACCTCCATCCTAGGAGTTGGTGGGAACTTCTTTCCCTGTAGTGCCCCCAGAAGAGGGGGAATGGGTCACTAGGGTTTTGTACTGGATCCAAGGTGAGTTGTCAGCCAACTTTCTCTTTCTTCCTTACAGTCTGCCTAATCCTGGGATTCCCTGTACAGTACCTGCTGCTGCTGACTTAGGAGTGACTTGGGTCTGGCTCGTTAGAATGTTTGATGTTCATTTATTTTGGCAGGCTGCCAAAATGTTGCTGCCAATGCAAACAGCAGGGAAATGGCATTTTTCAGAAGTTTATATTTCATCCAAACCTGAATAGAATTTCATGGGACAGAGAAAGGGATTTCTCTTTTGCCAGGGCCTTTTCTCCTGCCAAGTTTCAAAGACCTGCTGCAAATAATGGAGGAGTTGGAATTTCTAAAAAACAAATAAGTAAAATCTAAATACAGGAGGCCCCCACTTTACACCGGCCCAATTTATGACTGCCCACACTTACGACCTTTTCTGTAAGTACGGAAGGGGCCGAAATCCCCCGACTTACGTCCTCGGCCCTGCATTTACGACAGCATATGATGCCTGTCGTAAATGTGGGCTCAAGTTACGATGCCCCCAACTTGCGATGCTATTCCCAGAACCGATCGCGTCACAAGTCGGGGGCAGCCTGTACAAAACCTTGCAATAATCGTTTATGATAGCAAATGTTAAGCAACTTAAATAGAGGCATCATCACCAGCTCCCCATATTATTTCTTTCCAGTTTACTCTTTCAACTAAGCATTAGTCTTTACCCAGATCATGGGAAAGGATCAGGAAAATTTTTCAGAAATGAACCAATCTTGGTGCATCTGGTAGAGTTAATGCATGTTTTTCCTTTGGTGACTGAAGCAAATGGCTGCTGATTGAGAGAGGAATGATCAAGTGCTAGAATTCTGATCCAGGCTTAAGAGAGATAGTCTAATAGTAACTAGGAAAGAAGTAACTCCTGGTCTGTACAGAGAACTTTTTCTTAATATTTCCTGCCAGTAGCTTACGACCACTGGTAGCTCCAGCATAGCTAATGTGCACACAACATTTTTTTACCCTCTTGTCTAGACAGGCTCTGAGCAGGATCAGTAAAGATGCCAATGTTTAATCTGTCCTAAAGGTCCACTGTTGTTGCCCTAGGTGGAGCTCCGTGAGGCTAGTACAGGGGTGAGATATATTAAGGAAAATTCAATGTTGACTCAGCCTCTGAGTCAGGTTTCATTTTTTTTTTTATAGTTCAAATCCATCTTGGTTCTTTGTTTTTTTGGTTTGGTCAGTTTTTATTTGTGTGACAAACTGCCATTTTTACCATGAAGGCTGGCTTTTCTAGGCATTTTCTTCAAATACGACATCTCTGCACGCTCACACACACCACTCCTACACATTGTAATGGTTCCTTTCTCATTTCCGGTTTGTCCCCAAATCCACTGCTTTGTGGAACCAATCAATCTGCCACCTTGTGCACTTCCAAAAGCCTGACTGGTTGGCAAAATCCAGGACAGCTCTGGCTCTCCACTGCATTGCACGATGCATAATCACTTATATCTATACAAAATGGATGTGAAATGCTAGCTGCCAAGAGCATTTTATACCCACTTTGCACAGGTATAGAGCAAAAAGTGTGCTATACTTTGAAGCTTGTGGAGGGTCTAGAAAGAGAGGCAGGCCACAGATTTCAAGATGCTTAGTTAGTAAAGTCAGCTTATAGATGGAGCAAAGGGTTGCGAAGCGGACTGGATCAAGCTTTGTGATGATTGGCCTTGGAGAAGAAAATCTGCTTTTCTGTGGATGAGACTGTCACTCACATGTTGGACTCAGCAGCTATCAACAAACTCATTTGCAACTGTGCCATGGATTTATTGCAAAGGTGCAAGTGCCTACATGAGGTACAAGCCAGTAAAGAGTCAGGCTCGGTGTTTCCAAATATATGCAGATCCAAAGAAGTTTGGTTTTGTAGGAAGTTTTCCAATACAAAGGGTTCAATCCTGCACATTGCACTTGGCAAAACTGTCATCAGTGTTTGTTGAATACAGTCAACAGGGGCTCTGCTTCTGTGAGTACTACAGGATTGGGCCAAATACAGTCAAGTGGGTTTGGATTTTTCAAGAATGTGTCTTTTCCATTTCTAAATCTGATTTTTTTCAAATCACTACTTTCTTCAGTAGTTGAAGTGATGTATACTTTTAGCAGCCCTGCAAACTGCAACCTCAACTTAGAACTCTTCTATGGAAATATGATTGCTCCCCAATGACCCTGTGTAAAATAACATATGGTGCCTCTTCCTCTAAGGGAAAAGGAGGATTTTTAGTGGCTTCCCCTCCCCAGCCTAGCTAAAACTCAGGGGAAATAATTCTCTCTCCTCTCCTGGTGCTGGCTGGAAGTCTTTCCTCTACCCCCCAGCTGCAAACCCTGTGCATATAAACACTTTCTCATATACACTTTGGTTTGACATGCTGTGGGCCTGCTTGGGGTGGGCAGATGCATTTAATTCCTCTCTGTCTTCCTGTTTCTATGTTCCATCTTATCATATAAGCTGATGCAATGCCACATTACCACATGGCAACAATTCTCATGGAGTCATACAACCACCAGAATTGGTGAGCTCCCTTTCTTGTATTGATCTTTAATCACTCATGCTTAGCCAGCTTAACTCTGTACTGGCCTCCTTTGGATTCAGTCCAGCATTCTAAAGCAGTTGACCTAGTGATCTCACATTCTTGACATCAGATTAGCTCGCCATGGCTGCTGAACTAGTAACTTTCACAGAGACCTATGCCCTGATACAAGCCCAACAAGCAGCAAGAACTAAGGCATCACAAAAACCTAACAAGCTTAATTTTGCTTCCGGTTACACCACTGTAATAGCACTGAAGTCCATCAAATTGCACAGGCGTACAAGCAGAATCTGAAGGAATGCTTCCATTACAGCTAGCTGGAATGGGAGAGAAACCCTAGTGCATCTATGTAAATACCGTTTGTTCCTGCTTTGCTAGATTTGTTAGATATTCAGCAGATGGAGTGATATTTTGCTCACTGTAATCAACTTAATGTAAGACCCAACACCAGTTCTGTTTGTATTAAATGCAGGGATAGCTAAAATATGGTTGCCGATATTTGTAATTTTGTGGGAATACAGAAAAGTAGGACTGTGCTAAATTATTCCAAATGAAAGGGCGCACAGTTAGCAGAAAGCATCTTGCAAATGCAGGGGCTCAACTTTCAGAGCTCTATGAGAGGGAAGGGATGAGGGAAGGTTATTTTAGTCAGGAGGCTACATGGCTTCCTCTGCCTGGACTGTCTGACCTGTTTCTCCCCATTATTCAAAGAACAGAGCTAAATAGGCATTATTAGGAGCCTCTTTTTTATATTAATGGTGTTGGAGTTGAGTTTCTTCTAGCCTGCTTGGTAAGAGTTGAAATCACTGGGAGCTCATCTGAGACTGATGGGCAGAAGAACCAGCCAAGAAGTGGATGGAGAACCAGCCAGGTGGTGGTGGAAACATGTGTTGAGGGGTCAGCAGAGTGGCAGCGGCATGACAATTGGCCACCAGAGTGGTGGCAGAGAGGTGAGAGAAATGGTCAGCAGGACAGCATCAAAGAGCAGTGAGTAGGTGTGTGGTGAGTGACTAGCAGAGTAAGACGCCTCTTTACCTCACCCACACTCAGGATGGTAGGTAAAATCTATGGATGCATGTCTGAACTCTGGATCTGCCCTGACTAAGGGCAGCAACTGTGAGTAGGGTACAGAGAAGGGTTGGGCATGTGAAGGGGACACTTACATTGCTGGACTTAAGAACCTGAGAGGAAAAGGACATTGCCCAACCTGCTCGGGGTGGGACTTTACTCATAGTTTTGTTTATGAACTCTGTAGTATTGTCCCAAATTAATGCCAAATTACTTCTCCCCCCTTTATTAAAAGTTTCTTTTCTACACTCAGACTTTGTGCTTGCGAGTGGGGAAGCATTGCTTCTCGGGGCATGTCTACACAGCAGCCTTATTTTGAAATAACAGAGTGAACGTCTACACAGCAAGCCCATTATTTTGAAATTATTATTTCAAAATAACGGGCTTCTTACTCCGACTTCTGTAGCTCTAATTTCATGAGTAAGGGAAGTCAAAGGAAGAGTGTTCTTCCTTCAAGTTCCTGCAGTGTAGACAGCACCTAAAGCCAAGTTAAAGAACTTTGACTTCAGCTACTCAATCAACATAGCTGAAGTTGCATATCTTAATTTGACTTTAGCCCTGCTGTGTAGACATGCCCTCAGAGGAACCAAGGAGTCATGTGTGAATTTCCCACGTTACTGGGTGGAAGCTTGAGCCCGTTCTGTGTTGGATGGATGGAGACAAACCCCTAGATATTGAATCTGGCCTTGGCTGCTACTGGCTCCAGCTGTCAGAAGGGTTACAGATGTAATAGAAGGAAAAAATTGGTTCTAGATGTCTTTAGCAGTGTTTCTCAACCAGTGGTACGAGTACACTTCGGGGTACTCGAGAGAAGTCTGGAGGGTATGTCAACACAACTGAAATTTGGAGAAAACTGAATTTTTGTTTTAAGTTTTACAGCGCTTTATTATTTTTGTACTTTTTACACCCAAAAATGTCATCACCTGCCCGGCTACAATTAAGTTGTTTAAACAAATGTGTTGCAACAGTAGAAAAAAATTAAGTGTGTCTGAAAACTGTAAGTACTGGGAGTATAATTTTTTGTTAAAAAGGAGTACTTTATAAAAAAAGGTTGAGAAACACTGGTCTGTAGCACAGTCGTAACTGTTTGAAGAGCTAGCCTTGCTTAATAGGAGTATTTCCACCTGCACAAAGAGCCAAAACCAGACAGACTTCAGTTCCAGCTGCTCACAGAAGATAACCCCCCGGGAGAGAAGTAGCAGAACCTGGTAGGTTTTTTGAAAGTCAGCACAGAGAACTTCTGATGTGTAGATAGTGTAGGGTAAATCCACTGCAATTTCCCCAGAGCACTGAACATCTTGTTTTTCTCTGACATGTTTAATATTTATTTTTTATGTTTTCTTTCTTACAGGATGGAAGGGAAGCTCTATGTAAGCTGAACAACACTTATTTGTTTCAAGACTTGCAGTCTCATGGGTCCACAAGCAGTGAGTCCTACAGAAAGCTGTCTGAGATTAATACATTATAATAACTATGGGGAAGCTTTTATATTTGTCTGCTCCTAACAAGGGCTGAGCCTGATTTCCTTGCGGCCATGACATCCCTGAGTAGACAGCGCTAACTGCAGCTTTATTTGTTTGGATTTTTAAAGGAAGTTTCTAGTCATTTTTCTTGCAAGAATATCCCTGAAAATGTAACTGAAGCAAACGTGTTGTTGGTACCTGTGATCGGTTGGATCATAAAGATCCCCTAAAGACTATAATCTGATGCACTGATCATACCACTAACCCTGCCCACCTGCCCTCTGGGGAAACCTACTACCCTGTCCAGCTGAGCCAGAACCTTGGGTCTCCCTCAGCAAAGGCACAGAATTGAGGTAATAGACCTCCCAGCAGAGTGACACAGAGACTGGTAACAACTCATTTCTGGGAAGGCTCAGTCACAGGAACTTGACCCAGGAGCACCACCCAATGAGACCAGAATCCCAGATAAATCTGTCTTGCTCTGCATGAAAGTTTTATACAAATATGTTCATTCCTTTTATCAATGAAAGAGAGAGATGCACAGCTGTTGTTCACTTCCCCAGGTAACAATTATTTACATTAGGTTTAATAACAATCAAAAATGATTTTATTAAATATTAAAAGTAGTATTTAAGTGGTTACAAGTGATAATAGACAGATCAAAGTAAGATAAACATTGCAACTAAGATTAATACTCTAAGAAACTGGTAACATTAATTCCTTACCCTACAGCAGTTCTGTCATCTTTTCTCACAAGCTAGTCAACCACCCTGCTTTGGCTTCTTCTTTCCCCCTGTTCAGTCTTAGCTGTTTCCAGCAGTCATCTTGGTGCTAAGCAGGGTGTGTCTTGGTGTCCCACAATTGCTAACTCCTCCTATTGTCTGTTTTCCTGCCTATAAATAGAATTCACATCCTTTGTGTTCTGCTTCAACCCTTTTACCCTCTCATGGAAAAGTACCACATTCAAAATGGGATCCAGTATTTGGTCACCTGGCCACATGTTTTGTCAGGAGCAACAATAGTTCAGACTTACAGGAAAAACAAGACTATTCATAGATCATTGTCTTGAGTACTGGGCCATTAAGTTCCTTGAGTATTGCTAATAGCCTTCACTAGTACATCTGGATATATAAACAAGTTTATTACTTAGTATTTCTAACTTCAAATACAGGAATGATACAATCACACAAATAGAATATACACATGCAGGGGATTAAAAGCAATGATAGGTCACATGGCACATTTTGAATAAAGCATATTTGAATTCGGCTTCTTCGGATTCAAAAACGTATTTTCATAAAAAATATGGAAGTGCAACATCACAGCACTAAATGATTATCAGTGAGCTTTTCTTAAAAAGAAAATCAGAGTCCCTGACAGCCACCCATCTGAGAACTGTGGAAACAGCCTCAAGCGCCTCAAAATTTGTGAGGAGCCCAGATGAGCTTATGAATTGGAGAATCACTACTGCCCAGGATGTCACCTGTAGCACTTAGCAAAAATCCCTTCCATCTTCTTCCACTACTGAGGAGACAGTGTAATTCTCAGCACAAGGAGGAACTGCTCTATATCATGAGAAGTTCCACGGCCAAAGCATGAGTTTGACAGCAAGGAATTCCTCTGTTCTTTCCCTGGCTCTGTCACTGATACCCTCTGTGTCACTTTCCCCATACATAAACCAGAGATAACAGTACTGACAGAGAGGCTGGGGTGATAATCATTGTTTATAGAGCACTGGATAAAGGCGAACACTCACTGGCATGCATGCACAACCCTCCAGTTGCTCCCAGGGCTGTCATATTTGCATCATTGTTGGCAACTAATCATGAACATCAGCAAACAAGTTGGAATCCGTTTCCCTTGAATCACAAGAATGAGGTGAGGGAACCTGAATTTCTCCCCTACACATGTAAAGGCAGTTGTTTGTCTTTTAATTTAATGTTTAGTGCTGTTTGTGGGTGTCCCCAAAATCATCTTTCTCTGAATCCTCATGCTGGACCTGTGACAATGAAATGATCAGGGGTCATATAAATTGGTGGGAGATAAAAGATTATGTTGCAGGCTGGTAAGAAATGCAAACATTAATGTAGGACAGATGCATATATCTCTGGTTATGCTGTTCACTCCAGCTCAGGAAGACACATTCCAGTAAAATTGCAACATATTATTTAACTATAACAAAGCATAATGCAGAAATATTTTGATTGCAAAAGCATAAATCAATGGAGGTTCTAACGATTTGCCTGAGAATACAATTAATTTACCTTCCTTCATGACAAACTCCTACAAACTATGCAATGTGTGATACTTGCATTGACTTGATTTCATTATAAGTACCAATTGTTTCCATCCATGCAGAAGGTTTGGTTTTTGTAACAGAATAGCATTTAACTTTATAATAGGGGGTGGACTTGCCCGTGGCTTCCTGGCAAACTATTACTGAGGATTGGGGAACCTGAAAAAGTCTGAGGTTTCATGAAACCTCAAGTGCTATTAATATTTTTAAAAGTGAGCATATACTCTATTTTCTCTGAACCACATACATGTGATAATATCTTATAAATTCTCTATGGCTTAGAATCCTAGAGCCCATGAAATTCTAAAAAGCTCCAAATATGTTTTCTTTTTCTAATGATGATCCTAAGTACTGAAAGAACCTTGGTTATTTACAGTAAAGGTCCCAGACTAACTGGTAAGAATCAGAGAATCTTCAGAAATTAGACACCTATTAGGTCACCTAGTTCATCTTTTCAGCCAATGCAGTATTTTTCCCGACTGGAAATACATTTCAACTTCATTTTTATTGTTTGACAATGAAAATAGGGGGCATAAGTGTCTCCTAGGATAAGAAATATTTATCGTTCAGGAGCAGTCAAAGGGTTCTTCCTCTTGAAAGAAGCAGTGAGCTCTCACCCACTGACAGGGATGGGGAGGCGGTTGCAGTGGCTGTTGGCCTGCTGGGTAGCATTAAGGCTTTGGTGATAATTGTTTACCCTTACTTCAGGGTACCTAAACTATGTGGCACATTATTATTGAATTATTCAGCACCCTCATTTTAAGGTGCCCTTAATTATTAGGCAATGTTGACTATGAAATCCAGAATTGCCTATCTCAACTGCTCAAAAATCATGAATCAGGCCCCAAAATATCATAATCAAATATATGGGATTTAAAATACTTCTCCTACTAAGTTTTGGATCCTGTTTATTTGCTTTCTTGTTTTCAAACTTTTGTCTACACTCATGAGCTCTAGAATCTTTTTATTTTTAATGGAAGCTCGTATTCTCCCATAATCACATGTTAAGCAAGTGCAGGGGCTTTAAAACATCAAGGCTAAATGGGACTAGATTCAATGGAATCAGGATTGCTTCCCAAATACTGAAAGACTAGTGATGAAATCATGAGATGGCAACACTGTTATTTGTAGAACGTAACGCTTATGGCTAAAAGTCAAAGTGATAACAGAGAGATCAAAGTAAAGCGAACACAGAACAGGTTGAATTTACATGAAAGGAAAAATATAAGAAGAGTTTTGTCCAAGAAATTACATCTGCTCTAGCACCCTGGCCAGATACCAATAAAGATAACTCTACTGGGCAAGACTGTGTACTAGTCCCATGTAGTTGCTCAGGAGAGTAAACCCCTTTCCTTTTCCATAGCATCCCCTCTCTCAGCTGGAGGGAAGCAAACAGAATTCCCAATGAGAAATAAATTATCAAGGTAGAAATTGTCACTGAGATTGTTATAGCTTGAGTTGGGGCAGAGAAAAAAAAGAGTAGTCACATCAGAACTGATATATGTTAGGTCTGGGTAGTGTAAGCCCAGGACAACAAATTTTGTTTCCATTTAAAACTAATAATGCAAAATGTTTTGGTGGGGGTGAAAGTTTGTAAGGAAAGGCTATTAGAACATAAGAACTGCCATAATGGGTCAGACTAAAGGTCCATCCAGCCCAGTATCTTGTCTTCTGACAGTGGCTCATGCTTCAGAGGTAATGAATAGAACAAGTAATCATCAAGTGATCCATAGGCATCTGATATGTTAGGTGGGGGGAAGGCTTTGCTTTCCCAAACTGCCAGGCACAGCCATGCCCACACTCCAATCTCAGAATGTAGGCATTCTGGGGGCAGAGTTTTGCTGCTCCTAGTGCCCACCCTCTTGATGTTCCTGGCTGGGGAGGTTGTAACCATTGACCTTCTCTCCTCCCCTCCCCTCCCCTGGTGCTCAGAGAGCTTTGCTGCGTGCACGTGCCTCCTTACCTCTCTTCCCTTCCCCGGTGCACTAGGGAGGCTGCCCTGCCTCTCTTACCCTCCCCAGTGCTCAGCAGTGGGGGCAGGAGTGTAGGTGGAGCTGGGGGCTTGCTTCCCCCATCCCCAGCTGGATCCCAGCTGGATCCAGTGTAGCTTTGTGAATGACATGGACAAGGATAAGCATACCCAAAAGATATCCTCATTTTCCATTATTTGCACTTATGTCTTAAAACTGATTTTTTTGGTTCCAAAAGTACCAGTTCGTGGTGAGTAATGATTGTTTTAAAATGTATTTTTCTTTAAAAAATATTATGAACAGTACACTCTGAACTCAGAATGAGAATTTACTTTGATTTTTTTCTATTCTTATTTGCTTTTTAAAATAGAAATTTGTGGGTTTGGTGCTCGTGATGGCAAAGAACTAATAGCTCTCTGGCAACAATCACTGTGAAAACTTATTGTAAGATAGTCTTGCTGTAAAGCTCTGCTAATGCATGTGACTGGTACAGCAATGTAGGGAAATTTTGAGTTGCTGTTTTATTTCCCTGACAGGCCATATTGCCATCTTGGATTGCTTCAGGTTGTTGTTGGCATCCACATTAGGTGGGCCCCCTTCTTTATCCAAGTTTGGTGCCTTTTTGGTTCCATGATACGAAAAGATTGGCCATATGACCAGCTATTCTGCCCAGTGACGGAAAACTATTTAAGGCCACTTCTCCGGTCACTGGCTGTCCTGGAGGCAGTAGTAGGAGCTATGTGTACCTAGAGACAACAGCAAGTGCTACTGATCTCTGCTGATAGCCATTGCATATGCAAGGGTAGCTGTTCCTTTGGTAAGGTAATCTATAGCCTGCTATTTCATTAATTTAGCATCTATATTGTGTTAGAGATGGGTTTCTCACACAGACTCATAGGATAGCAGACCACCGATTATCCATCTTCACTCAGATCCACAGCCAGGAAGACACAGGAAAGGAGAGGAACGCACAGACACAGAACAATTTACAAGAGGACATCAATCCAGGATCCAGTCCTTCATCCGCCATATCCGGCCCACCAGAGTGTGTCCGTATTTGGCTGACACCTGCAGACGGGAATTGTACAGTTGTGACTTTAACATCTCTATCAGGCCTCTAAGGGACATTAGCAACTCAAGTGTTATTTGTTCACCTGTCATTTGTGTTGTTTTTTACCTGTTTAGTTGGGGGTCCTGGTTTATTTTACTGTTTTAATTCTTGTTAATAAACTTCAATTTGTTTGCCCCATTCATTTGTATGTGTTTTTGCTAAAGGTACACACTCCCAATGGTAGATGTGGGCTGGGGAAAAAGAGCCTGAGTTTCTGTAAGCTTAAAACAATGATTGGAGGCTTAATACCTGCCCTTTTCCAATGTGGGTGCTCTATTGAGCGCAGATAGTCAATTGTGGGCAGTTATGGCCTACAAGCAGCTCTATGCTCATGTTCGACCCCAACAAAACGGAGTTCCTCACAGGCCGAAGATCTGCCTATGCAGAAAAACCGAAAGGGTTTTTTTTTTTAATATGGACCTGTTTCTATTGCAGGAATAAACATACGAGCTACTCTGTGATGGATTTAAAGCCTGGTCTATGTTTTTTTTAATAATACATTCTGAGTGGATACACTTCACTATCAGATTGAGCAGCCTGGATTAGTTCTTAAAATAAAATTCACAACCCGGCAGCAGTCATCACAGGACCCAGACTTTGTGCATGCTGAGGGTAACAGCTGGTGCAGAGAAATTAATAGACAGCCATTGTCCTTGCACCTGGCCAGCAGTCTCACAGTCTGAGACTATCAACCACAGAGAAGACTGGCAATTTTTTCTGAAAAGACATAAATTAAGCAATAATTGTAGTAGTAATATATAACACATAAATATAAAGGATGAATAAAGAATATAATGAGAGATGACGAACTTTTTTTTCAATTAACAAAAAGCTTTTTAGTCCTCTTGTCTTCTGAAAGAAACGGAAAAAAGACACTCTTATAAATCAAAAAGTGAAAAGCAGTTGATGAAAGAATGCAAATCAATATCCCAGCACAATGGACATTAATCCTTATTAATCTATGTAGATACTACAGCAGTAGTGATTTGATGGTTGCTTTTTGCTATCTATAAAAGCAACAGACACCTAATTTGCACATATGGCCCATTTGTTTGTAAAAGAAGGGGAGGTGGAAGAACAGCAAATGATGAAGGTGGGTGAAGCTGTCCTTGATGCATAATGTGGCAGCTGCACCTTACGCAAAATCATTTTTGTTTAGCATAGATATCTTCAAGACTCTGGATTTGTAACCAGGTTAGTAACAATGAGGGGGAAACAAGCTCTGACTCAGCAAAGCACTTAGGCACATGAGGAAATTTAAGCCATACTTTAGTGAACTGGGATAATTATACACATCTGATCATCACTTCTCAAGCTTATCTGGGCACTGTTAATGATGGATAGCAACTGTTTTGCTGGACTGTTTTTGTTGTTGTTAATATAACTGTTAAGTGGCTTTTTACAATTCTCCTATAACAGATGTGTAAACTGATACTACTGTTGACATAAGTAATAGCCATTGGTTATAACAAACCTAAGCATCTCTCTGGAACGAATTTAAAAAATGGAAGATTGAACAAACATCTACTAAACCAGAGGCTCATATATATAGTTACTAGCAGATACAGCTGACATTGCTCAAGTCTTTAACTGAAGTAATTTTTTTTTTAGAAAATAAATAAAAAATGTACAGGCTTTATTTCAATTATTGTATTTTTCAAAAATGAAGGATGGAGTGAGATTTCAGGGGTGAGGAGGGGCAGGGAGTGGGTGGCTTAGGCCAAAGGGTTGGCAGGTGTTGGGGGACTCAGGCTGGGGTGGAGGTCTCAGGGGACGGGGTGGGGTGCAGGACTCAGGACAGGGGCTGGGTGGTGGTAGGCGGTGGCACTGCTGCCTAGCCAGCAGCTTCTTCAGAGGGGCCAGGAATATGCTCTCCCGTATGGCAGCTCCTCCTCAGAGGGAGGATCCAGGACTGCACACTTGTCAGGGAGGGTTGCCAGATGGTTTCCACAAAAATACTGGACAAAACTTGACATTACATCACAATCTACATTACAGCTTATTTAGAAAGTACCGGACATTTGTATTTTCTCATTTATATTTTCTCAATTTGTTTCCTGAACAGAAAACTCAAATACTGGACTGTCCAGTTCAAAACTGGACACCTGGCAACCCTATTGTCAGGAGGGGGCAGGGGTCTCCAGGGCTGCCCCAGCCTCCAGCTGGCCCTACCCTCCAGCCTCTAACCTGTCTTGGTGGACAGTGTTCTTGGGGCAGCACCCCCCATCCTGCAGGCTCTTTTGGGAAAGCTCTGGGGGCTGGCTATGTTCCATGGCTGCCCCTGGCCTCTAGCACCCTTCCCCCATAGTCTGCAGTCTGTCTGGTGCCAGGCTCCAGGGGCTTCTACCCCTTCCAGTGTCCCTTCCCCCCCACAGGCTGCAGGCTGTTGAGGTGGGGGTGAGGCTCTGTGGGCTGCCCCCAGCCTCCACCTTCCCCTCACGGCCTGCAGGCTGTCTGGGGCGGAACCAGACTCCCAGAGCTGTCCCCTCCTCCAACTACGCTGCCTAGGCCTGCAGGCTCTAGCAGCAATTTAAAGGACCCAGGGCTCTGGCTCCTGCTGCTATGGCCAGGAGACTCAGGCCTCTTTAATCGCCAAGCCCTAGCACAACTGTCTCCCCACTCCCCTGCCACCCTCCCCCCCGCCATTGGCAGGCCTGTTTAGTGCTAATTTCATTAGTCTAATGTGTTAGATGCATATATTTTGCATTTATATAACAAGACTGTCATTTTACACTCTTCCCTGTGTGTAGCTGTGCAAACATAATTAGAGAAAAAAGAATTTTCAAATTAAATCTTCTTTGCTCCCGAGGCTGAATATTTTATTTTACTTGTTATTTATAGGGGTTTTTTTCAGCTTAAACTTGGTCTTTCAGCATGCCTTTCGAGTGGTTCAGTAAAACTGTAGGGTTTGAGGGTTTTCTCATTCTAGGTTGTACTTTTACTCATTTTAATCCTGAATTCTCTTTCTTCCACAATCATCCCGCTGAAGAAGTGCTACCTACCTTCAGCTACCATGGTCCTCATGTACCTTAAATGGGATTGCTTCTCATAAAACAATACAGAAAAGAGACAGAATCACCAATCAAATACAGTCCTCAAAATTGTTATAACTGAGAGAATGTTGAAAGAGGGCTCAGGGCAGGCATGTAGAGTACCACTTCTGCCTGCTTACCCCAGCTCTGTTCTGGGCTGGCGTGGGCTGTGCCTCCCCCTGCCCTAGCTGAGGCAGCTCTGTGCTGCGGTTATGGGAGACATGCCTCATTCTCTCCCCTGGTCATGGCAGTTCTGTACTGGGGCTGGGAGCGGGCTCGCCTCCCCACACCGCCAGCTATGTCTGAGGGGGGAGGTGAGCCCTTTCCCCTAGCCATGGTACACAACTCAGAGCTGCCCCTGCTAGGGGAAAGGTGGTCCTTCCATGACCCTCACCCAGCTAACCTGGACTTGCCCCACCGGGGAGATATGCACCCCACCCCTGGCTGTGCCTGGTGGAGCTGCAGCGGCCATTGAGAGGTGCTTGTCACCTGGCCCCAAGCTGCTGCAGTGAGAGAGGGCTGGGTAGTCCTCTCTCCCCAGGGCAGCCTAGATACTGAACCTCTCATCCCCATCCCCACCCCAGATCAATAGTTTAAATGAAATGAATTGACTTGAGGACCTGAGCAACACTGGGTAAATCTTCTAGTACCTAACATTCATGGAAAGACTTTCAACCAGGAAGATCCTAAGATGCTTCACAAGCTTTCACCTCAGCATTTCCTTACTTTCTGTAGCAACTTGTACTGCTTTTAGAGTGGGATATACCTTTCTTGCTGTGCAAATGAATTCTAAATAATACAACATGAGTCCTGTGGCACCTTATAGACTGCGTGCATCTGACGAAGTGGGTCTTTGCCCACGAAAGCTTATGCTCCAATAAATCTGTTAGTCTATAAGGTGCCACAGGACTCCTCGTTGCTTTTGCAGATTCAGACTAACATGGCTACCTCTCTGATACTTAATAGTGTTCTAGTTAATTTATTAAAGACAGAGAACATTTTCAGAACATCACCCCTGCATTGATTTTCTAGTCTCTGTCATTAGGGTAGCAGTGTGTGTCCCCACATTCCTACACTATCTAATTGCTTCGATATATTTTGTTAGTGAGACACTACACTGTTTTTTTTGTTTTGATGTTTATTTTAATATATTGCATAATGCAACATGGGGGAAGAATTTGAACCAATATCTTTAAATACAGACTAAATTTCTTATGTGAATCTGTTTTCTCCTTAGAAAACCATGTTAGAAGACTTTCTTTACTGACTCTCTTTCAAGTACGTACACGTACCAATATTTTTGGTTAGTTTAGCCAGCTATGAATGGTTTTCTAAAACATCCACTTTAAGTTTCAGGCTGAAACTTGCAAAGATTCAGAGTAGGAGTGAATTGTTTGGGAACACTTGTTCAAACAAACAAAAAATAATTGCAAACAAAAGAAATTCTATACCAGCAAAAGTCAAATCCAAGTTTTTAGACAATATTTTTAAGATTTACCAACATTTGCAGCAGAGGAATAGGCAACACAGGCTGCATCTGATGAACTGTTTTACTATCCTCTTCACCTTTGAAGAATCAAAGCAGGAAATCAATAATGTAAACATGTCAATTTCTGATTTTAAAAACATTCTGTCTCATCAACAAAAGTATAAAGAAATGGAAAGGATCCTACGGCAGATGGGTTTCCAATTGACTTCAAAATTTTCAGATAACTTAACTCCTTATTTTAAAGAGGGAGCTTTTAAATAGCTCCTGTGAGAGTAGAATGCTCCGACCTACCCTGCATATGGATGTGTGGTGGCTGTAATCTTGAAGAATGAGTTTGCTGGGGTAGTGGGTTAAAGCAGCGTTTCTTAACCAGTGGTACAAGGCCCCTTAGGGGTACTCGAGAGAAGTCTGGGGGAAATTTGGAGAAAACTGAATTTTTGTTTTAAGTTTTACAACGTTTTATTATTTTTGTACTTTTTACACCCAAAAATTTCATCGACCAGCCGGCTATGATTAAGTTGTTTAAACAAATGTGTTGCAATGGTAGAAAAAAATGTTGTGCGTCTGAAAACTGTAGGTTCTGGGGATACTTATAATTTTTTTTTTTAAAGGAGTACTTTATAAAAAAAGGTTGAGAAACACTGGGTTAAAGTAATGTACAATAAAAAAGTACAGTAGAATGTCTGGCTTCTTAAATCAACTTTAGAAAGATTTAATATGAACTAGTCATTGGTTAGAATTAAGAAAATGTTATTTTAGATTTAGAAGGAGCCATGCCCATGATTAAAATTTTGCATGTAAAGAAAACTGCCAAGAGTTTTGCAGACATTTGTGGGATTGTGCAAGAGTGCATTCCTTTCAAAATGGAAACTTGCAAGTTCCTATTAATGCCCTGTGAGTCATCTCCTCTTTCGCTGCATATTCAATTACAGTCATAACACCATGCGTTGAAAGGTATCCATGTGTTAGAGGTAAGGAAAAATGGTAAGTTTTCTTGTTGAATTTTCATTTTGAAGACAAAACATCAAAATCCTATACCCATTAAATAAATCTACAGGAAAACCTGTGTTAGAAGCAAACATTTTAAGACAAACAGGGAGGCTTAGCATACCAAAAGATGCAAAAGAAATGTAACAGAAATAAATTGGAGTGGGCAATAAATTGTAGATAGGCAAAACCAGGAATGTTTTAAAACGGGTTATGTGATACCCCAGCCCAGTGAAATGGCCAAATGAGCAATATGGACTGTGAAGCTGTTGTTCAAGAAAACAGGGAATTAGGGACAGACCCACATTTGGTCTTGATCGAACACTTGGAATTCATAACTGACTGGAAATGCCATGGCACAAATGCTAAAGGGAAGAACACTCAGAGAGAAACTCCCTGGGGTGACAACCCTTTTGAGACCTAGAATCCCAAGCAAAGTTAAAAAAGGTCTGTGGAGGATAAGGACAAACAAATAGTTCTATAACCGTACAGAAAAGATGGCTTAAAAAATTCAGGCAGGGAGATCTTGTTAAAAAAAATTACAACAGCTGAATGGCTGTTTGCTCTTGTGCAAAGAATCTGTGAACATCCCAGTTCATGCAAGGAATCATCACCATCAGAACATGCCCCACTTGAAGACCTGCAGTGTGACGCCCGCAGAACCCAAGCAGGACCAATTCAGGGTCACACTGGACCAAAAATCTAGGAACCAGGAAGGACTCTGAAGGAGGGGCCATTGGAGACACTGAGCAGTCACGACAGAGAGTGTGATGAACCAAACAACATCCTGTGGTTTGTTGTTTGCTATCATGACAGTGGAATAAAGTGCTGTAAGGAGGTTGTAGTTCAGATTGCTTTCCACCATGGGTCATGCACTGTTTCCGTCTGACTCCAATCTGTGTTATTAGTTAAGTTATAGGGACATATGGAATTGATTTAATATTATACAGTTCACTGATTTCCAGGATGCCTTTAAGAGACATATAGTGGCACATGGAAGAAACTGAGCAGGATCCAGTTGTAGTGAAAGCAGTGTGATCCCTGAGTGGCTTACAATAAAAGTTTATTAGCTTTCATGTTGATAGCAAAAAAAAAAAAAATTATAAGTTAGTGTTTGTGTCTCTAAAGGCTAGCAGTAGGCAAAGACAACAAACTGACAGTTTCAAAGGGCTTGTCTTCACTACTGGCTAAATCAGCACTGTAGCTATCAATGTAGCAGCATGGATTTAGTAGGTCTGGTGAAAACCCAGTAAGTTGCTGGCAGGGCCCTTCCCTGTTGACTTCAGTACTCCACAGAAACTATTAGGGTTGCCAGATGGTTGAAACAAAAATACCGAACACGTCCCCCCCCCCCCCCAAAAAAAAAACTGGGACAAAATTCTGTTGAAGAAAGAAAAAGGGGGGGGAGACCAAAGTTGTTGAGAAAAAAAAGTTAAAATAAAACAGCATTAAAACAGCATGTCCCCTTTAAAAGTGGGTGCAGGGATAGGAGGGGAGTGGTTGAGCATTAAGACCCAGGGGAATCATTGCTTCTCCTTGGTCTTTTTGCCAGCAGCCATTTTGTGCCAGCAGCCTTGCGGAACCAGGTAAGCATGGGGTCGGGGGGCTGGAGGTGTGGGGGCCAGGGGAGGCTGGAGGGGGGGAAGCCGGGCGCTGAGTGTTTGTAGGGTTGCCAGGTGCCCGGCATTTTCACCTCCTGGCCGGGGGAAAAACATCAGAAAATACCGGACATCTTAGGTATAATACTGGACATCTTAGCAGAGCTTTCGAAAGTGAAAGTAGTTTGGATGTGGCTTTTTCCGTGAACCCCCCCTTTTCAAAAAGCCGTGTACACCTCATTTTTTGAGGAAGAGTGGCTTTTCGAAAAGGGGGGGGTTCGCCGAAAAAGCTGCGTCCAAACTACTTTCACTTTCGAAAGCTCTGCTTTCGAAAGTGAGATCGGAACAAGATATGCAAATTCCTGCAGAATTTGCATATCCTCTTTAGACACTTTAGCGTGGTCTAGATGAGCCCCAAAAGGCATGTTTTCTCATCCTCTAATCATTCTCATTGCTCTTCTCTGATCTCTTTCCAGTTTATCAACATCCTGTGGACCTAGAACTGGACACAATATTCCAACAGGAGTTGCACCAGTGCCAAACACAGAGGTATTTTAACCTTTATACTCCTATTCAGTGCTTTTTTTGTTTAAAAAAAAAAGGTGCTGGTACTAGGGTTCCAATGGTTTTGTTGAGCAATATAAAAAAAGAAAGCCGTGTCCATACGGCACGAGTACTCCCAGGGCCAGCTGGGGGCTGTGCTGGAGAAAAGCCGTACCAATGCATACCATCACAAAAAAAGCACTGCTCCTATTTGAGATTCCCCTGTTTATGCATCCAAGGACAGTGTTAGTCCTTTCGGCCAGTGTGGTACACTAGGACCTCATGTTCACCTGATTATCCACTCTCCCCTCAAATCTTTGTAGTCACTCTTTCCTAGGACAGAGTCCTTCAACCTATGTAAGATCTACAATCTTTCTTCCTAGTTGCATGCATTTACATTTACTCATGGTCAAATGCATATTGTTTGCTTATGTTCAGTTTATCAAGCAATACAAAATGCTTGGTATCAGAGACCTGTCCTCTTCATCATTTACCCAATTTCTGTATCATCTGCCAATTTTATCAGTGATTACATTTGTTTTTTTCCCTGGTTATTAATAAAAATGTTAAATAGTATAGGGCCAAGCACCAGTCCTGGCAGGACCTCACTCACAACCATCTTCTTGATGATGATTCCTTATTTACAATTGTATTTTCAGACCCATTAGTTAGTCAGTTTTTCATTCATATAATGTGTGCCATGTGCATATCATTCTTATTATATAATCAAAATGTTGTGCAGTGGTAGCAGTACCAAAGGAAATGCCTTGCAGAAGTCTTACCATGTTACATCAAAACTACTAACTTTATCAACCAAACTTTGAAACTCCTAAAAAAATTAAGTTAGTTTGACAAAATCTACTTCCATAAACTTATGTTGATTAGCATGAATTATATTATCCTCCTTGAATTCTTTATGAATAAAGTCCCATGTTGTCTGCTCCATTATCTGGCCTGGGATTGGTGCCAGACTGATAGGACTATAATTATTGGGTCATCATGTTTACCATCTTTATATATTGGTACAATATGTGACCATTATTTGTGCTGTTACTTATGACATTTTTTCCGTGAATATTGAGATACCTTCCCTGAGTTGTCCACAACAATGTTGGATCTTTTTCTGTCGCTATTACCACCAATTCAAAAACGCATCAGTTTAGAAAGAGATTTTCAAGTGTCCCTACCAGCGCATTTATCTATGTCAAATATCATTTGTGCTGGTTACCTACCTCTGTTGAGTCCTGCTTGTCATACACGACATCGTTTTTGTGTTCAACAAATTTTGCTACTTAACTATTTATCCTTTCTTGGAGGTCATTAGATAACAACAAATCCTATTCCTTGGGTGTGTACTCTTAATGATAAGTGCTTTACATGTATGTAGTACTTGTCTTTGTGAAGTGTTTCATAAACTACATCTTAGCAAACACCACCAATATGCAGATATTTCTGAAGTGGTAGCCAATTGGTACACTGCATATTAGTGGTGGAAGATAAAATGTTGTCTAAGGTTACAAAATGCGCCATGGATTACTTAGTTTCATACAAGGGATTGAGGAATACATTTCCTATGATCTCATACACAAAAGCCTTACCCTGTAAACTGAATGGAATTCCGTTTTCTACCACAGGAGGATGAAAAGCTGAACAGATGTTGCCAGGATTTAAGCTTGCAAACCACCGTGTTTGCAAAACAGATATTTAAACCATTATACTATTGCATCAGGAGTAAGGCCTTTGCCAGGGGTGCCGTTTCAGATTTTGATTTGGGAGGGAAACTTTAACCATTATCCCAGGGGCTACTTAGGCACTTGAAAACTTTAGTTCTGGCAGATTATTTAGCAGTTGGCTTACAGGAGCCCTGTATCTAATTCCTTTATAAAAGAAAGACAAATAAATATTAGACCCACTTAGCTTTAATAATAACACATTCTGACATCTTATAGCAGGTTACTTAAGGGACTCTGTTAGGTTTAGAATTTTATTATATATTCCTACTTTGTTACTAACTCTGTGGAGAGAGAGAGAGACCCTAACAGAAGTCCTGGATTCTATCTCAGCTGTGGAAAGGGAGTAAAGTCTAGTAGGTTATAGCTGGGGCCAGGGGCGGCCCGTGGCTATAGGTGGACTCGGCTGCCGCCGCCTGGGTCACCCGATGATGATGTCACGGGGGCACCTGGGGCACCCGCCGATGATGTCAGGCCATTGACGGCCTTGCAGGCAGGGGTGCCGATCGCGTGCTCCGCCTGGGGCGCCAGCTGCCACAGCCTGCCTCGGGCCACTCCTGGCTGGGGCAGACATGGGTGGCTGGTGCAGCTGGGGCTGGGGGAGGCAGGCCTCCAGCCCCACCGCCTCTGCTGAGGACCCCGCCCCACTGGAAGGGCTGGAGGCAGGGCAGTGCGCTGAGCATACCCCCCCAGGAGGGAAAGAGATGTGGGGCAACACTCTGAGTGAGCCCCAGCCTGCCTGGAGCACTGGGAAGAGGAAGAGAGGTGAAGGGGTGTGTGCACATTGCGCGGCTCCCCCGCCTCCCCGAAGCTCTGGGGGCAGCAGCACTCCACCCCCAGAATGGCTACAGCAGGCATTCTGGGGGGCGGAGTGTGGGCGTGGCCGTGCCTGGCAGTTTGGGAAGGCAGCTGTGACCCTTCCTGAACAAACATGACTTGGCTACAGTGATCCATGCTCTTGTTAAAGCCCGACTGGATTACTGTAATGCGCTTTATGTGGGGCTGTCTCTAAAGAGCCTTTGGAAACTCCCACTGGTCCAGAATGCAGCTGCTCGAGTTTTGACTAATACCTGTTATACGGAGCACATTATGCCAGTGCTCCGGCAACTGCACTGGCTTCCAGTATGTTTCTGGGCACAATGTAGGGTTTTGGTTATGACTTATAAACAGGGCTTGACAATGGCAGCGAAAGCTGCTCGCCAGTCCTGCACTACGCATGCGCAAGAGCTGCATTGCGCATGCACGCGCCGCTGGTAAACAGGGCATGCGGCTGAAATCTACTCACCACAGGTGAGTAGATTCTATAGTTTGTCGAGCCTTGCTTATAAAGCCCTAAATGGGTTGGGTCCGGGCATCTGAAGGACCGTCTTCTCCCATATGAACATGCCCGGACATTGAGATCAGCTGGGGAGACTCTACTCAGTGTTCCCGCACTTACGGAAATAAGATTAACATCAGCGCGGAACAGGGACTTCTCAGCTTTTGCTCCCAGGCTGTGGAAGTCTCTTCCTCGGGATATTCGCATGGCGCCAACGCTAGCATTGTTTCGGCATCAGGCTAAAGCCACCCTTTTTACTTGTGCTTTTATTGGTGTTTGAGTCTGTATGTGTATGTTCCACTTCTCGATACTTTTTAGCAGGTTTTATGTCCCTCGGGGGTCTTATATTTTAAATTTTTATATATATTTGTATTGTGTTTAAAAATTTTTGTAAGCCACCTCAAACATTTTAAATAAAAAGGTGGGGTAAAAAAAAAAATTCAAATAAATAAACAAATAAATAAATAAATAAATGCCTTCCCCTGCCTACTACTGGACGCCTACGGGGGCAGATGCATCTGTGTTCTATGTAAGAACATCAGAAGGACCATACTAGATCAAACAGAAGGTCCATCTAGCTCCGTATATTGTCTTCCAACAGTATCTAATGCCAGGTGCTTCAGAGGGAGTGAACACAGCAGCCAATCACTGAGTCATTCATCCCGTCACCCATTCTCAGCTTCTGGCAAACAGAGGTGAGGGACATGCAACATGGTGTTGGATCCCTGCCCACACTGGCTAATAGCCATTGAGGGACCTATTCTCCATGAACTCTAGTTCTTTTTTGAATCCTGTTATAGTCTTGGCCTTCACAACATCGTCTGTCAAAGAGTTCCATAGATCGACTGACTGTGAAGAAATATTTTCTTCCATTTGTTTTAAATCGCCTATTAATTTTATTGAGGGACTCCTTGTTGTGTTATTTGAAAGTATAAGTACCACTTCTTTAACTTTTTCCACACCATTCATGATTGTATAGACTTCTGTCATATCTCCCCCTCAATCATTTCTTTTGCAAACTGAAAAGTCCCAGTCTTTTTAATCCCTCCTTATATAGAATGTGTTCAATACTCCTAATAATTGCTGTTGCACTTCTCTGTACCTTTACTAAACCCAATATATCTTTTTTCAAATGGGGTGACCAAATCTGCACACAGTATTCATTCAGTATGTGGGCATGCCATGCATTTATTATAGAAGTAATATGATACCTTCTGTCTTATTACTGATCCCTTTCCTAATGAGTCCCAATATTCTGTTAGTTTTTTTTTTTATTGCCACTAGACATGGAGCAGATATTTTCAGACAACTATCCCCGATGACTCTCTTTATTGAGGGGTTCAGCTAATTTAGCTCTCATAATTTTGGATGTATATTTGGGATTATATTTTGCCACGTGTATTACTTTGCATTTATCAACATTGCACTTCATTTGCCATAGTCTTGCCCAGTCATGTGAAATCTCTTAGTTAAGTCCAAAGCAGGCTGCAGAGTTACAATCTTGAATAAATTTTGCATCACCCGCAAATTTTGCCTGCTCACTTGTTTACTCTTTTTTTCTAAATAAATTTTGAATGTATTCAACAGCACTAGTCCCAGTACAGATGGCTTTGGGGCCCCGTTATTTACTTCTCTGAATTCTCACTGTGCATTCCCACCCTTTATTTCCTATATTTTAACTGGAGTGCCTGACAATGCTTTCAGGCTCATCTAGTTTACTTTAATGATAAGTCTTTTGTTATCTTAATCACCCTGCCTCTGTTTATAAACAAACTCCCTGCCTGAAAGGCATCCCTGCCCTCAGCTTCCGAATTCATCACATATCACATTCAGGCTGTGATGCAGTTAAGAGCTCAGTCTGGGGCTAGGATGAGTAGATCCCTGGTACAAGTCACCCCCATCATGTCATTCTTTCCTTAGTTCACCACTGAAGCAAGATGGGAGGCATGCTTCTGGGGACAGATTTTTGAAGTCAGAATGGCATCTTTAACCTGAAATATCATCTCTGTGGGTTAACACAAATCAATCCCTTAATCTCTTATCAGGTAGCACTGGTTTACTGATGTATTGTAGTCTGTACCAGTGATGGGAAATATACTTTTTCCTGCCCTTTCTTGCCTTTCAGACTAGACTCAGTTCACTCTCCTGAGAAATCACTCAAAGACATAAGGGCCAAATTCAGGTCCCATTCATGTAACCTCGGATCATGATTTGGCTCTCCTGGTATTGTTCTTATTCTCTTAGGTTGGTCATACTTTCTCTGCCCACAATAATTTCTTTATGAAATTCTTGGAGGCAGGAAAGAGTGTAATTCAGAAATTTCAAAGCTGTGGACTAATGTAGATAGTGCCAGTTGGAAAATAATAGCACAAGTTATTGAAAAATAGATATTAGGGAAAGTGTTCCCCTGAAAATTGCAGAACAGCTAACGCGTCTAAAATGTGGGTATCTATGGGACAAGCAACCAACCTAGTTAGCCCTTTAAAGCCTTTTGTAATAGGCCATTCTAAGAGTGTAATATACTAAAGGAGGCAACCAATTAACTGGAACATTAAAGTACAGGCTAAATGTATAGGGTGATTTGGAACATGTTAAGGAATTGTACACAAGATCTTATTTAGGAAACTGTTTTAGGTAACTCAGGTTAGCCAAGGAACATAGAAAAGGTATTTATAACATTATTTTTAAATGGTAATTTCAAATCACTCTAGGGTATCTCAGACAGACAATACATTAATTATTATGATTTATTATGAACAGGTTGCAGGATCTGGGTCTTAAAGAAATAAGTAGGCAGTTATGTGCCAAAGGAGGTTTGTAGGTCACTCTGATCAAGTTTTAAAAGGTCCCCCCACTCCATTTGTTTGCTGCTCAGCATCCTACCATTCATATTCAGACTGGCAACTTCAAGTATTCAAAAGTCATAAACCAGGACTCAAAAAAATCAGAGATTGGTTTAAAAAATCTCAATTTTCAGCTCATTTTAGCTCACTTGGTTTCTGAGTTCTGAGGGTGCACTTGGTTCACCTTTTAAAGCCTTTCCCTGAACCCAGGAGGACAAAAATCTTGCTCCTTATCGTATACATAGTAGCCCAATGTCTGACTCTGTAACGCTGAAATACTGGCTGTTCCCTCTGGGCGGCGCTGTTGCCTGAGTCATGTCCTTCGCCTCCTGCCGTGGCGCTCGGCTGACTTCTGCGCCGCTCAGCCGGGCCGCTGCGGGGGAGTAAGCGGCGCAAGCAGCCGTTTGGGCTCCCCCGCGGCGGCCCAGCTGAGCGGCGCAGAAGTTAGCCAAGTGCCACGGTGGGAGGTGAAGGGGGATGGGGCGGTGACGTACACGGCCAGGGGGTGGGGCCAAAGAACAAAGCAGGAGTATACTTCACACATCCCACAGAATACTTCACAATTTCCACAACACTCAACACAGTCAATTACCCACCTTAGCACTGAAATCCCCATGATTCTGTCAAAATTAATCCCATAGTGGAGCCTGGCCAAAGGCACTGAAACTGCTATAGGGAAGCTGTCGAAAAAGTTGTGATCTGAATCAACTGCAACACCAGAATGTTATCACCAGTTTGTTGGCCTATTTACTACTAACGACAAGAAAAGAATTGGAAGAATATATTCCCTGCTGGACAAAAGGGAGCCAGGATATGCACTGGTAGTACAACCCGTCAGCAGTCCACAGACTATGAAGACCCTGCTAGAAAATCTAGACTTAGCCAGATGCCGGGAGGGGATTGAGTGCATCAAAAGTTTGAACTTCACACACTGCTAGTTGCCATACTGGGCCTTATTATGTCTCAGAGCTGTTAATCAGATGGAATATCATACCTCAAAAGTTTTGCCCAACTCAACACTCTCCAAATTGGAGAGCACAAAAGGACCATTCAACAAAAATACCAAGTAAGAGATTCATCAACTACATTGAACCATGACCTCAAACCCTCCACAAGATCCCATCAGCATCAGCACAAATGAAGTGAAAGAAGATTTAATCAAAATGCAGAAAGGGAAGGTGGTCAGTGGAAATGGTATCCCTTCAACATTTCTCCATCACTGGGACCCAGGTAACTTCAATTGCTGGCAAAACTGTCCCCCAATAACATGGAATCCGGAAGCATCCCAAAAGCCTGGTGGCAGGCAACAGTCATTCCCATACTCAAATCAGGCAAGCCAATCGACAATCCAGAAAGGTATAGGCCAATATCACTCCTGTGCACTACCTACAAACTCCTGGAACATATGATCCTCCAGAATCCAATTGGAATGGAGACCTAAACACATGAAGGACTATTTCCAGAAATGGAGGCTCAAGCCAAATCCTGAAATAGGAACATTAAGTGCACCCTGAAAGTGACCCTCTGCTGCAACACTATGAGATATAACCACACGCTGATCCTATCTCACAAGGATGGCATGCTAATCTTCCACAACCATCTGAAGAAAGTAGCTGCCAAGAAGACAAGGGTTAACCTGATCCAGAAACTGGCAAGCACAAGCTGTGGAACATCAGCATCAGTGTTACAGACATCAGTGATGGCCCTTGTATACTCCATAGCCAAGTTCTATGTAATGGTTTGGACCAGAAGTAACCACACTCAACTTGATGTCCAGCTGAATACTGCAATGTGGTGCATCACTGGAATCCTCACATCGACTCCAACACTGTGGCTACCGGTGCTGTTGCACCCTGTTCCCCATCTATTTTGCAGTGTTGCTGCAGCACTTCAGGAATATCAGTGGATTGTGGAAAATAAATATCTGCCCATCCTTCAGGACCTTATCAATGTCTCTCACCACTGCTGGAAGTGTGTAAGCCCTTTTGAACCCATGAGTTTAACATTCAACAATTCAACTTCAACCCTAGTGAAGCTTGGAAAGCCAAATGGAGTACACAAGAAGTCACAAAACAAAAACAAACAAAACAAAACAAAACAAAAAAAACCCCAAACCCAACACCCCACGTTGCAAAAGACTTGATGCAGAAGATCCCTGTCTTGAATCTCTCACAAAGCGCACGAGCAACCCTAAACTGCATCTGCATAAACTATGGCAGATGAGGGGATTTGCTGCACAAACAGAAACTTAAAGATTCTCCTGTCTTGCTGTGATCACCCAGAAAAGATCATGGAATATATAACAACTCAATGCCTGATTCCCCAAAGCAAAGGAGACATTACAGCATATACTCTGCTATATATTATAGCAATATAGTCTGCTACTTCAGATCAATAATCTGGTTTAACCATGTAGATGTTATAAAATGTAAAATTATAAATTATAATTGTAATGTTGTTCTTCATATGGCAGATGTAAATGTAAAGAAGACCTTGGGTCCCACAATAGTTGGCAACACTTAGTCTATCAAGGAGCAAATAAGCTTATCTGCTTACATGTCAGTTTTCAGACACTGTAATAGGAACATTTTATAAACTAAACATTATGAGGTGGTGCCTCAAACTTTGCCCTGTGTTCTTCATGCAATTGACCTTTATTTCCTTGAAAGGCTCTGCAAGACTACCAATAGGGTAGCCAACAGTTCCTTCATACATGGGATGTCCCTTGTTTTTTCATCTCTGTACAAAATCGGGAACACTGCAAAAGGCAGCAAGAAATGCCCCTGGTGAATATAGGTGAGTACCTACTTCTTAATAACAACAATGACGATAAAAATAATATCAGGAGGAGGAGCGTGCAGTAGTGCTAAGAAAAGTCTCTTATTTTTTAAATACAGAATTGACAACCCCACCAATGGCACGCCAGCTATTTTCCAGGGAGACCACCAGAGGTACTTCCTGTGAAGTACACTTAACACAAGTTTGCAGCTGCCTCCCGCTTTGCATTTTGTGGGGGTTGTTCCTTTTCGGGAAAGAGGCAGATCTCCCAAGGAGTTGCTCTCTTCTGCTGTGAGCACGTGAAGCTTCTTCTCCTGGGCCAAAGGGAGGAGCCTTATATGGCAACCCCCTTTTACAGCACAGGCAGCCACCAGGCCCTGGTGCGGAAAGTGGGGGTGGGAAGGGCCCGCTTCCAGCGGAGCCCCTCCTGCTTTCTTTGCTGCCTGTTAGAGCTCAGCCCCGTAGCTCCCACCCTCCCTACTTTAACTTGCGCTGCTTCCCTCTGTCACCAGCCAGCGCTAGTGCGTGTGAAAGGAGGAAGCGAGGAGGGGCGGGCGGAGAGCGGTAGTAGGGGAAGCAGAATCAAAACAAGCGGGACACGCCTTTTCCCGTGGCGCTGCTTCCCCCTGGCCAGGCGGCTGGGTGTGAGTGTGTGCGCGCAGCGGGGCCGGGCTGGGCTGGGCTGGGCTGGCCGTGGGTGCCCGCCCGGGAGGGCAGGGAGCGCTCAGCCTGGGAGAGCCGCAGCCAGCTCCTCTCTTCCTGGGCGCCCTGTTTGTAATGGAGCCGCAATGAGCCGGGGCTAACGCAGCAGCAGCAGCCGCCGCCGCCTCCTCCTCCTCCTCCTCCTCCTCCTCCCCACCAGCAGCCGCTTCAGCCTCCTGCTCCAGCTCCGCGATGCCGAACCAGAAGAGCAGCAAGGGCAAGAAGAACAAGCGCGCTAACAGCAGCGGGGACGAGCAGGAAAATGGAGCCCTGGCCCTGGCGGCGGCGGGCGCTGCGATGGGAGCGGCAGCCCCCGCGGCCGGGGCGGCTGGAGGAGCGGGCGGAGCGGCGGCCACGGCGGCGGCGGCCGGAGGCGGCGGGGGAGCGGTGGCTACAGCCGGCGCGGCTCCCAGCGACAGCAAGAGCGGTGAGGGGGCGGCGCTGGAGGGATCCCTGGTTTTTGCGGCGGCGGCGGCGGCGTGATGAGCAACTTGTGCCCGCTCGGGCTGAGAGCGGGGCCCTCGGTGGCGCGCCCTTAAGAGGCGAGCGAGGGGCGGTCCCCGTGCTCAGCCCCGGCTCTGGCCGGCTGCTGCCCCCTCCCTGCGCCCGAAGAGAGCCGCAAGCGCCCGCTGCAGCCCAAAGGGCCACGCTGCCCGCCAGGAAACATCATGTCATCTGGGGAGCTGCATGGCTCCCCCCCCCCCCTCGCCCCGCACTGCAGCCAGTGTGGCGGGGGCGGGGGGGGGCCGGCAGAGGCCCCGGGAAGCCGGGACTCCTTGTCTTTTCCGTTCCCCCCCCCCCCCCGCGTTTTATTTTTCTTCCTGGTGCTGCTGTGGGTTGTGTGGGCGCCCGGCGCGTGTGATGCGCGCACACCAGGCGGTGGGGAGGGGAATAAGAAGGAAAAAGGACCAAGAGAAAAAGTTACCTCGGCAAAATATTCTCCTCCCCTTTGTGTCGGCTGGCATTGAAGGGGGTGTGTGCGCGGGGGGCGGGGGAGCGGTCATCTTCCCACGCTGAACTCAGTGTTGAGCGCTGTGAAGGACCCTGAGGTTAACCTGCAAGTTGATCGCCTCCTTGCTTGCAAGGGTACGTGCATGAGAGTCAAACAGGTGGAGAGCACTTTGCATACTGCCCAGGCATTGGGGCCTGACAGCTTACACACTCTGGTAAAGGTACATTAGTGAAGAAAAAATAACCGTCTAAGAGTTGGCTGGTACTAAGGTTAGGACATAGATGTCTGTGCTCAGCACATTCTGATGAAGGTGGTTATTTTAATGCCACATATATAGAAATGTGCTCCCATCGGAGGCCTTGGGGCACACTTACAACTGAAACGTAGGTAATTTATTTTTATTTCTTCAGATTTCTAAAATAGAACTGTAGACATCCATCCAGTATTAATGAACTGTCAGTCAGCAACCCCTAAGTTATTTTACCATTTGCAGTTCTCTTTGTAGAGTGGCCAGCTTTAGTTACTTTAAGTGAGCATTCAGAGTTATACAAACCCAAGGCAAGTTAGGGGATTTGGGAATTTATTTTGACAGGCAAATAAATTGGAATCAGTGCTTGAACTTTTTCCATTATCAGTAAGTTGGCAAGGCTAGGAGAGTAGATGCAATTGGTTTTATACTTTGGCATGTCAGTTTTGCACACTGCAGTTAATTAGCAATAAGAATTTTTCAAGAGTTATCACTTCATTTTGGGAGGGAGCGGAGAAGGAGAGCTCTTGTTGCATATATTTAATGGCATGAATATTTAACAGTTAATTACAAACCTTTTTTTACTTCACTAGGCCTCTCTGTCAGATTGGTTTTATAAGAATATAATTATACTTTGTATATTTCTGTAAGTGATAAGGTTCTGGTTTTTGGTTTAAATGCCTGAATGAGAAAAATTGAAGTTAGAGAATAATTGGGGTCTTTTACCTTGATTGTTGTGCTGTGTTACAACAGAGGCTTTTGGTTTTTTTTTATTTTGTTCTATTTTTATTTTAAATCGGAGAATAAGTATTAGGCCTGCTTAGGTGATTTTTGTTGAGACATTTTCTGTATGAACTTCCCATCTGAAGGTGTCAAAAGGAGAGAAAAAGACCCCTAATTTTTTTCCCTATTGCAAATGAAACCAATGGGATACCAGAAGCATTGTGAGTAGGTGTTATGGTTGTGGGATGACTGGAGCTTATTTCTTGTACAGATGCCTTTCGAAGAAATGAGGATATCACACTAATGGCACTGTGAGTTCGCTTCCAGTTGGACCATTTTTCCCTTTTAAGAAGAATCTTGACTGTACCAAGTATTTTGCATACCTTAGCTGTATTCTAATCAGGTTCTGGAGAAGGCCAAGATGCCTTTTGGAAAATCATGGTGAGAAGTTCCTTTGAACTCAATTTTGTTTCCCTTAGGAGTCAGTGCTTGTAAAACTCTTATTTATTTGACAACACTGGAGACTGAAGTCTGTTTCTCAATGGTACAGGTGCCACATTGGGCAGTGCAAGTACAGTCAGACTGTCGCACCAGCCAACATGCCTTATACCTAATCTGACAGGACTGCTGGTAGAAGTGAGAAGTTAATTCAGTTTCCTTTCAGGTTTTTTCTTCCCCACTGAGATTGTCATAATTGGAACCTTTTTTGATTCTATTTGTCCTATTATGTGGACACTAACCTCATTTTATATTGGTCACCAAAAGTCTCAGATTGTAACTCTTGCTCACAGTTGTCTTAGGCTGTCCAAAGTTCAAGATTGGTTCAAGCCATGGTTATTGAAATACCCAATATGCTATACAGCAGGGCTACTCAACTTTGGAAGCCCGGGGGCCACAATGATACTCACAACACATGGTGAGGGCCGCAACTTAAGTGTGGTTGCATATACATACAAATATATATGCAAATAGCTTATTTCACACTGACAGGCATGAATACAAAGATTAAGGCAAGACTACACAACACACAGGCTCCATTTAAATCAGTTCTGCTGATACTGATAAAATGCAATATTTAGCCAATTTCCACCCAGATGACAGTCCAGGGATTTAACTACTATAACACATATCAACAGAAGACCATTATATTGACTACTTTTTTTTTTTTTGGCTCCCACCCGCGGGCCACGTGTTGAGCCCCACGTAAACCCAAACTGCACCATGGGCTGCAAATAAATGGGCCGCTGGCTGAGTAGCCCTGCTATACAGTATTGCCTGCACTGCAAAAATATAGCAGTTGTGCGAGCGGGTCCCCCACATGGAAAGTCAAAATACAGTCTCTGCTTTTTTAAAAAATTGAGTTCAAAGGAACTTCTCAGCATGATTTTCCAAAAGACAGCTTGGCCTTCTCAAGAACCTGATTAGAATACAACTAAGGTATGCAAAGTACTTGGTACAGTCAGGATTCACACTTGGAGGTGTAATGTAGGTAGGCCCTTAGAGTCAACAGGGCAAGTAAGTCTGAGTTATTTCACTTACTGTTACCTGATTACAAAATGTTTTTTTCAAACTCTGAGGTGTAGTCCTCCAGCGAGTTTTCAGAGTGTTTTCAGTTCACTTGAGTATTCTTCTACAGGTTGTACCTCCCTCATCCAGCACATTTGGGACCTGACTGGTCCTGAACAAGGGTTTTGCTGAACGAGGGGAGGTCCCTCCTAACATGGCCCGTGCTGCCCCCAGTTAGGACTCCAGCTGAGCCCCGCTACTGCCTGGCCATGGCTCCCTAGGGTGGAGCTCCGTGGCTGCTGCGGCTTCTGGAGCTCCACAGCTTTTAGGGCTCCCAGGGCTCCATGGCTGCTGCAGGCCCCCCACTACCACCTGGCAGCAGGGGCCAGAACTCCCTGCTGTGTCCCCCTCCCTCAATACGAGGCTCTTGGCTGAATCACACTCCTCCTTCCCCTGCTCCTGCCCTGCAGTCCGACCTCCTTATGCCTGGCGTCTGTGGTCCAGGAACATCAGTGGTCTTGCTGGACCATGGAAGTTGCCGGACCACAGAGTCCTGGTTAATGGAGGTGCGACTTATACTATAGAGTACCATTACCTTATTTTTCCTTACCCCCCTTCACTTTTGTATAATATTATAATTTATGTGTTACTACACATAACTTATGTTGAAAGAACATTTGGGTTGTGGAGTCAAGCATTCAAAAAGCTAGGAAGAGTCAGAATTAAGGTTCCCAGTCCAAACTTAATTCTTCCCTCTTGTGCATATGCATTGTACCACTGTCTGTGATTCCATAATGAAGACTGTTTTTTAATTCAGTCTCATTTTCAGATGGATTTCCTAACGCTGCCGTTTCCTCTTCCACTGCTAAAGCATTGTTTCAGTGCTGTCTTTGTAGATGGAACTATTTCCCCTGAATCACTGCAATCACTTCCTGCAATACTTATGTGTTTGTTAGGTCTTCTGTATGGGTAGTGACCTACTCTGACCGTGCTTGATTTGAGAGATCTGAACTGGAGCATAGCTCAATGTGGTATAGCTTGAAATATAATGCCACATTATATGAAGTGACTGCATCTTTCGGGTCTGTCTCAAAGGTAGTTAAAATGAGAATCATACCCATGATGTATTGTAATGCACAATTGCGAGTGACACATTTTCATCTATTTTTTTACTGGTGTCTTAAAATGTGCCTGCTCTAACTCTGTTGTAATTACTGTATGGCTAATTTAAAATAAATAACTGTAAATGCAGGTATCATTCTTTAGTTTTTTCTTAGAGGAAACAGTAATTTGAAATATTTGGTAAAACACTAGCATGTGCTGAATATTAATGTCACTATTCTAAGTTTTGGAAAAACAAAGTCAAAGAAAAGTGCTTCAGAGTTGACTGGAGTTTTCACATGTGAAGCCAGTCAGATTGAAAACTGACTTAGTTTTTTTTTATAAAAACCTCCAAAACATCTTCCCTCCCTCCCCCCACTTAAGATAACCAACTGTATCTTTCTATAGTGTTTAATTGTGACTATACAAGTTCTTAAAAACTACTTTATTTACTTTCAATTTGAAATGTCAGCTGGAAGAAATATATAAAATATTCTTATTTTAAAATAGCAAATGGAAAAGGTAGGCACAGTGGTAGCTAAGATATACTGAAAGCTGTGACTGGCCAACAATTACAATTTAAAAACTGATTACATTGTGGAACTAGGGTATCTAAAGAGGACCAGAGAATTTGTGTAAGAATTATATATCAGTGGTTTAGTTTTCAAAATGAAATATTCTAATATATATATTTATGAAGGGCAAATGACAGTGGTTAAGCACTGATATATATTCTATGTCAAGCATTCTCTGCTGTGTATAACAAATCAAATTCCATCTTGGCATTTTGATGATACTAGGTATCAGAACCTACTTGTTGAGTGATTTTTAAATGGAACTACTTGTGGAGATGATGTACTGCTAAGTGTGAGTAGGGTCATTTTTATGACCTATAAGAAGATACTAAAACATAACTTGTGCTTCATAATTCTATTTATTTCAGTTTCAATTGAACATAACTGTTTTATGGTCTGCACCAGTGCACTTTATTTTTCAAAAGAACCTTCATCCTGTATTTGTAGTACCTACTTGTAGGATTCTAGAAAATACTTGCTTTTGTGAAGAAAATAGTTCATGGAAATTACAAATATGTGCAGATGGAAGCAATTTTATAGTATATAGGAAAATCTTTATCAGTATGGGTGAGGTAAGCATAGACACATACAGATGTCAGGAAATTTTAAAAATTATATGCTCTCAGAATGGTTAACTGTGGGCTGGATTCCATGTTCAAGGCCCTGTATTTATTATTAGGCTTTGCTTTAGGAGGTATTTTTAAAACAGATTTCTTTGAAACTGGTGAGAGACTATATTGTAAGAATTAAGAGGGGAGTTTGCTTTGCATTTAGTCATTCCAGAGCTCCCTCCCATATGTCTGTAAACTGCAGCAACAAAACAATTTCTGGGCATGGGAGAGGTCTGTAAGTTCTTTTTCAACCCTCCCTTACATTATCACACAGATACAGACTTTTGTCTGCTTTATGGTTGTGGATCCTGGACCTATGCTTGCTTCTCTACTTTTCTGCCTACAATACATTAAGCAAAAGTTATTGGCTGTTCATAGTTAAACAGATTCAGCCTACAGCTTAGATCACTGAGGGTACGTCTACACAGCAACATTATTTTGAAATAACTAGCATTATTTCGAAATAACTTAGTTTGCGTCTACACAGCAGGTAGTTAGTTCGGAATAGAAATAGTGTCAAGATACTGTCAAACTGGAGGACTTCTTACTCCAACTCCTGTAACCCTCATTGTATGAGGAGCAAAGGAAGTCGGAGGAAGAGTGCTCTATTTCGAAATAAGTGCTGTGTAGACGTTCCCAATTTCGAAATAAGCCATTTTGAAATAAGGTACACAGTTGACGAAGCTCAATTTGCATAGCTTATTTCTAGTTAAGCACTGCTGTGTAGACGCACCCTGAAATCCCAAGTGTTAGCTTCTGTTGCTCCTCAGGGGTACAGACATTGGGCGTTCTGGGTACTCAGCATGTTGCCAGGTTGGACCTAATTACAGGAAATAAATCCATATGGTTTGTCACCTTTAAAAGGTACCTGAATTACAATAACACAAAATAATGAATACAAAAAGTTACAGCCTTCTAATAAGAGTCCTTTTCATGGAAATTCAGGATTGCAGAAATGCAGAAGTTTTGAAGGAAACATCTTAGTTCACAGAAGTGAAAGTTCGGCAGCAGAAGCACTGGTGGTCATGGTAGAGGGCAAGACTGTGAAGATGGGACGCATCTAAACTGCTGTTGTAACATGTCAAAGACTATTTCTTCCATTAGGAAGGGAGGGAAAGAGGATATGATTCTACTCTATTTAAGGCTACAGCTGCACTACAGCTTAAGTCAACATAAGTTGTCGCTCTGTAGTGTTTTCTGGAGAATAGTGTGGCTAACAAACATAATTTATCCTGATTTAAGCAGTAGTGTGAACAGCATTATGTTGGCAGGAGACTTTTTTTCTGCCGACATATCTAATGCTGCTTACAGGAGCTGGAATAATTAAGCTGACACGAGAACTCTCTCCCTTCCACTTAAGAGTGGCTACTTGATAGAGCTTATAGCACTGCTGAAAGCTCTTTAGTATAGCCATAGCCTATGACTCAGAGCAAGTCGACAAAATTAAGTTAACCTGTTACGTTGACACACAGCCACCGCAATCACTGAATTGTTTTTTTGTGTCCACGCTACGCTCCTTGAGTTGGCAGTGCTCATCTTCACCAGGAGCGCTTTCACCAATTTAACTGCTAGTGTGTGGCACTGAGGGATGGTTTCTGAAAGTGAAGGGCAGTAACAGACAATGTAAGCAATAGGGATGTAAGCGACTAGTCAGTAGTCCAGTGGTTCCCAACCTTTTTTTTTTTTTTACTGGGGACTGGCAAACCCATTCATAAACTTTTGGCGGATTGGTAACATTTTATTTGCTTATTCACTATAAAGTTGGTTCCCCCCAGACTGTCTCTGTGAAGGTAGGAGGCAGAGGTACAGTGGGGGACCTGGCATGAGCTCCTGGCTTGTTTCGTGTCCCAGACTGCTGCGGCTCTGCTTTTTAAATGACGTAAGAGCTACAAGGCTTTTACTACGTTTAAAAGGCAGAGCCTCCCCTACCACCTCCCCCTGAGTCTCCTCTTAGTACGTTTAAAAAGCAGAAGTCCCGGGCTCATGCCACCCCCAGGAGCTACCCCCCTTATTAACTAATTGAGTAGGCGATGGAAATTCCATCGACTACTCAATTAGCTTATTAATCTCTACTTAACATCCCTAATAAGCAACACAGTGTCTATACTAACATTGTGTCAACCCAGCTACATAGACTTAGTTGCTATGGCTTTTGCAGAAGGGGAGTTATAAAGTGTATTGGGCAAGCAACATCAGTGGGAACTATAGTAAGATTCAGTCATCTCAGTGCAATGACCCCTTTATTCATCTCACAAGTTGGAATTTCACACTACTAGCCTACTAGGATTGCAGAACTGGAAACCTACTTTAATTATTAGGTGTCTCTTTGCTTCCTGAAATACAGGGATTCATTTTCTCAAAATACTTCGAAGACTTAAAGGCCATAGGGAAGGCTACATAGAGGGGAATTTAAAACATCTTTACATCATGAAGTTGTGTGTGTGGGGTGGGGCGGGTTTCTTATATGTGTTTGTCATTTTATTTTTCTCCATCAGTAGAAACAGGTTAACGTGTTTTACATCTGGGACGACTAATTTAAGTTGCCTGTTTTAATCACCGATTTTTATACTGGCTAAACTCTGTAGACTGGAACTCAGTAGGAAGTAGTCTTCAATTGCGTTTTTCATTCTTAAGGAAAAGTTCATTCTTAATTGATTCATATGAAAGCCAAAATATCTCTTATTTAAATAAGGATATATTTTGGCTCTCTGCACATTTATTCGAAATATTAATGTTTGTGAATATTATTCAAATAAAAGTATTTCTTCAACGGTCACAAAACAAAATTACTGCACCAATATATGAAAACACTTGCATGGAATCAAGGCTTGTTTAAACAATCATACATTTGATGAATCAGTTGACATTCATGTCTCTGAAATGTAGCCATGTCTGGGCATAAACCTAGAAGCCATTCTGTTACAGGAATACATGTTTATTTCCCTTCCTTAAAAGAATTACAGAACAAAAGAGAAGAACAGCAACTTCAGCTAAAATTATAGGTAGGCAGAACAGAACTACTTAAATTGGCATTTGGCCAAGACTCCTAAATGTCACAAAGTTTTACTAAACGAATGATTTTATGACACAGACATCTGCTATATCATTCGTTAGTTTTGACAACTATCCAATACCAGGACTGAAAGGCACCCATTCTGAAGTGCATATTCACTTTCAGAACTGGAAAGTTGAACCATTGAATGACAAGTGGTCAGACAGCCACGTGGAAGCAGATTATGTTTAAATGGAAAATCAACTTTAGGTACAAGGCCAATATTTTCTTTTTGACTACAGTAGTCATATTTGCTAAACAGAGTGAGAGAAAATAAACAATCATGTTTAATGAAGAAAACGAAGCTGAATGTGGTGAAGTGGGATTTGTCTGTCATGTTTAAGAAGTCTTGGCATCTTTGTACTTTGCATCGCTACCCAATGGGTGTAAAAGGATTAAAGCTGCTCTTGGAGCAGAGTAAGAGAAATAAGGAGTTTGTGTGTTATAGTTGTCAGGGGTGAAATGAAGGGTCTGAAACTGGCCAATATCAATTGAAAATCTGAAAAGACAAGAGGAACCCTGATGGCCAGGATATTTACAGCACCCCTCGTGAAGGAGATTCTGCCCCCCCTCCCCCATCAGGGAAGCAGAGCACAGGTGCCAGCTTGAGAACAAAGGGGAAAGTTGTCAGGCGGCTAGTTTAAGGGCTGCCCTTTGTGAGAGACAGAGTTCCCACCTTAAGACCAGTGGTCTCCAGTCTTTTAAAGTATGAGATTACTTTTTGAATTTAAGTGCAATCCAGGATCAGCTTCAAACTCAAATACCTTTGCTCCATGTCCTTTGTGCCCCTTCTCCAAGAACCCGCTGCTGCTCACTCCAACCTTCCTTCCTCCCCCATCCTTCTTCCCTTTCATCAGGTGGGTCAGAGGGTTGGAGCGCAGGCTCTGGTTCTAGGGCTAACGGATTTGGAGTGTGAGAAGGGCTCTGAGCTGGGGCAAGGGTTGGGATGCAGGAAATCAGGGTAAGGCTCTGGAAGGGAGTTTGGCTCTGGAAGGGAGTTTGGGTCTAGGGGGGGACTCAGGGCTAGAGCAAGGGCTTGGGGTGCAGGACGGGGTACATGACTGGGACAGGGATTCAGAATGCAGGCTTCAGTTGGACACTGCTTACCACTGGTGGCTCCTGTGGGGTGGTGCAGTGGGGCTAAGGCAGGCTCACTTCTGCCTTGGCCCTGCACCACTCTCAAAAGCAGCCAGCAAACTCCTTCCATCCCAAACCCTGTGGTGCTCCCCACCCCCATTCTGTGAAGATAGAATATAGGATACAGGATGCTCCAACGCAAAGGGTAAGAGATGCGCAGCAGTGGGAGGAGGGGCAGTTGAAGTGCTGCACTTGATAGCCTCTTGGCCAAACCAGTCAGAGGCTCCAAGATCTACCAGTAGATCCCGATCTACTGGTTGGTGACCACTGCCTTAGACTGACAAGAGAGCTAAAGCCAGCAAGGAATTCCATGGGTGGAAGGCTTGCTTGGTCAGAATGCACTAGGTCTTAACCTTTATTTCTGTATGCTGACCTAACCACGTGCAGATGTTGTCTTTCAATTGGCTATTAATTCTGTGTTTTGAAGAAAGCTCCCTAGTGTCACTGTAAATACTTCCTGTGGTGCATGAGTACGTGTACAGCAAGAGTTTTATTTAAGTTGGACTTGGTGGGTGGAGCTCATGATGTAATGCAAGAGTGCTCAAGCCCAGAGGCTCATTCTAAGAGGCTGTGAGGCCACATGGCCTGCACTTAAGGTATGGTGGAACCTCTTGGATAGGGTTTGCCACTCAGAAAGGATTTCCCCAAGGGACTATTTAAAAGCTGGTGGATAACACAGTTCCTGTGGATCTGTGACAGCAGGATAAAGCTCTGTTCTTTTCTTATTCATTCAACTCAAATATTGAGATTTTGAGAGAAGCTCAGTCACTTTCATAATATTGGCTATAATATTCCTTAAAACAATTGCTTGGTGTTTTGGAAAACAAGCCGTATTGCTGCACGCGTGAAGTATTCTGTTGGGGTAATACCATAGACGTGCAGTGCCTTTAATACTGATTCAATATACTAAACTAACAAGGTTTCACAGTTGGTTTAATTTCAATAGTTTTTTTTTTGGTAAACTGAGTTCTGGAGATGGAGGTTGGTAATTCAAAGGTAAATTTGGAATTTGTTTAAATTAAATTAAACCATCCATTCAAAACAACCATTGATATTTTAAGCCACCATGACTTATGTAGCTTCCATGTGTGGAAAGGGATCACAAAACAAACAAACAAAATCTATTTTTCCCTCTTGTTGAGAAGTTCATATGTGAGATAACTATTAAAATATTATTGAAATTCTTACATTACTAACCCCTTGAAAAAGGGACTTCTCAGGCTTATGGTGGGTGTCAAACTACACACTGAAAATAAACCATTCTGTTTGAGAAAACTGTCTCTTTAAAAATAGCTCAGAGAACTAAAATCGAAACTTGAATTGTTTAAGCCAGGAAATGCAAATATGTGGTTGCTATATCAGTAATAACTGATGAGAATGAGATATGTATATATGATATAATCATTACATGTACTTAAATAATAGTAAGTATGCACATATAGTATTTTGTTGTACTGTAAGTAGTAATGTAGACTTTACATATAAAAACCAATCAATCAATTTAGGGTGAATCACTCACGCTGTTGCAATGGTTCTCAAACTTTTTGGCCTATGGCCCACCCTGCTCAATGCAAACCTTTCTGTAGACCACCAGCCACCTACTCATGATGACAAATTGGTGCAAGAGGAGGTGGGGGTGGGGGTGGGGAGTCTAGGAGGGAGGGTGCAGGAGTGGGCTGTGTGTGTGCGGAGGTCTGCACAGAAGGGAGCGTAGTGGAGTGGTGGTGGGGATCTGGGCTTGAGAGGGATGGGGGTTTGCTTACATGGCTCCGCACCCCCTCACTGCTCCCAAAGGGGGGGAGGAGAGGACAGTGGAAGCAGCATTGCGCTGAGTTGCTTCCTGCCCCTGTGAGCCAGATCTGGTCCATGAGGCTCTGGCCTCTCCCCCTCCCCCCCGAATCAGGAAGCCAGCACTGGAGCTCCAGCCTCACGATGGGTACAGGCTGATGAGCCAGCGCAAGCTTCCCACTGTAGGGGGGGAGGGCAAGCCCCAAGCCCTTGGCCCACCTGCAAGACAGTCACGAACCACTAGTGGTCCATGGACCACGCTTTGAGAACCACTGCCCGCTGGCTACTTAGATACTTTGCCGTAGTGGGGGTAGCTGCAAGGACCTGATGCGAGACAGGACTGAGCCAGCCAGCCTGCCTGCCTGCCAGTCCTTAGGTACTTTTAGTGTAGATCTGTAGCAGGGGTAGCTGCCGGGACCCGGTGTGAGCCAGGACTGAACCAGTCTGCCTGCTGGCTCTTTAGATACTTTTAGTGCAGAGCCACAGTGGGGGTAACTGCCGGGACTGAGCCTGCTTGCTGGCCAGCCTGCAAAAATTTACTTGTAGAGTCACAGGGTTAATACTTATTAGTTAATCGTTTAACCGGATATGCTAGTACATCCCTAGTACACATATCTCTGGCTGAGGACCACTGTCTTAATTGTTATTGAGCTTCTTACAAGTCATGTATATGTGAGAGTAACAACATAGTAAAAAAGCCCATATCAAGACACTAACATGTAACATTTCTTCAAGGAAATAGAAACTAATTCCCATCCCTAGTAAATTAAGGAAATAGGAACATTTATTCATTCTGTTGATAAATATCTTAATGTACCTATCCATGCACATCATCATTCTTTGAGACCAAGTTTAAGTTATTTCCTCTGGTATCAAAATTCAAAGCTTAATTGTTATATCATTGACAACCATGATTTAGGGTGGTAAGACCCCAGTTATATGATGATCAAGTTTTACTTGATATTCTCAGATTTAGTTGAAATAGTAATATAATATGATAGCTCTACACTCAAATTGAAGACTGTCTCAGATCAACCAGTAATGAGTTTAAAGAGATGATGATGTGAATGTGTGGTAGTATTGCACTTTCTGGCAACACATCCTTTCTGTCTTGATCTTTCTGAACCTGGCTGGTTTGGTGATCGTTTTCTTAAGCCACTACACTCTATAGAGTGTGGGGAGTACACGGGACCACACGTGGAGCCCAAAGTTAAAAAATTTACAGATTTGAGATGTCCTTAGATTTGTTAGCTAAAAAGAATGGCTCAGGTTTGGGAATCTCCCTCGCATCCTCAGCCAGGAGGACCAATGCAAAGAATTCATTTAGTTTCTCCCAATTGCCTTGTGCTCCTTTAGTGCCTTGATTAGGGATGTAAGTGACTAATCAGCTACCCGAGAAGCATAGGCTTATCGGCTAGATGAGATGACTAGTTGCTCCCTGCCCTTGCTGCCTCTCTATCAGAGGCAGCAAGGGGGGTGGGAGCAGGCACCGGTGCTGGGGGTAGCAGGCTTAAAAGCTGGTTCTTCCCAGCACTGTCTCTGCGGGGGAGGGAGGGTGTGGTGGTAGCAGGGGAGGCAGAGGCGCAGCAGGAAATGGTGCAAGCAGGGACTGAAGCAGTACCCACTCATGCCAGTCTGATTGCTGTGTCGCTGCCTTTTAAATGTAGCCAGAACCCTGAAGGCAGAGGCGGGCACAGTGGGAATCCAGGGCAAGCAGGGACTCAAGCAGTCTCTGCTTGCCCCAGGTTCTCTGCAGCACCTCTGCCTTTTAATTTTAGTAAGAGCTGCGGGCAGGATAGCAGGCACCCCACCCCAACCTTTATCAACTAATCAAGTAGTCAATGGAAATTGCATTGACTACTCGATTAGCTGATTAATCGAAATTTAACATCCCTAGTCTTGATCGTCCAGTGCTCTGAGTGGTTGTAGAGCAGGGTTCCTGCTTCTGATGTACTTAAAACTTATTTTCCTATTACTTTTTGAGTCTTTGGCTAGCTGTTCTCCAAATTCTTTTGTGGCCTTCTTAATTATCTTTGTATACTTCATTTGCCACAGTTTATGTTCCTTTCTATTTTATTCACTAGGATTTAACTTCTACTTTTTAAAGTATGCCTTTGGGTCTCTTGCTGCTTCCTTTACTTTGTTGTTTAGCCACGGTGGCACTTTTTTGGTTCTCTTATTATATTTTTTTTAATTTGGGATATTCATTTAAGTTTAGCCTCTTGTGGTGTCTTTAAAAAGTTTTCATGCAGATTGCAGGTGTTTCACCTTTGGCACTGTACCTTTTAATTTCTGTTTAACTAATTTCCTCATTTTTGTGTAGTCCCCCTTTCTGAAATTAAGTGCTTCAGTGTTGGGCTGCTGTTTCCCTGCCATAGAGTTGTTAAAATGTAATTATATTGTGGTTACGTTACCTCGGCTATATTCACCTCGTTGACCAGATCCTGTGCTCCATTTAGGACTAAATCAAGAATTGCCTCTCCTCTTGAGTTCCAGGACTAACTGCCTCAAGAAGCAGTCATTTAAGATGTCAAGAAATTGTATTTCTGCGTCCTGTCCTGAGATTATATGTACACAGTCAATATGTGGATAGTTGAAATTCAAGTGCTTGTCACTACAATCCCCTGTCTCAGTTGCCTTTCATACTCTGGATAATTACAGGCCCATCATTCTGACATTGGTCCTGAATAAGATAATGGGGCAGTTGGTATGGGACTTAAGTAAAACTAGAAGGTAAAATAATTAATGGCAATCAACTTGGGCTTATGGAAATAGAACTCGTCAAACTAACTGGATGTTTATGAGATTACAAATTTGGTTGTAGATGTTAATGCAATATAGCTAATATTTCTGTAATGTGTTTGACTTGGTATTGTACCTTTTGAGTTAAAAAAAATCTATGGCTATAAAATGAACATGGCACATAAGAACATAAGAATGGCCGTACTGGGTCAGACCAAAGGTCCATCTAGCCCAGTATCCTGTCTGCCGACAGTGGCCAGCACCAGGTGCCCCAGAGAGGGTGGACCGAAGACAATGATCAAGCGATTTGTCTCCTGCCATCCCTCTCCAGCCTCTGACAAACAGAGGCCAGGGACACCATTTTATCCCTTGGCTAATAGCCTTTTATGGACCTAACCTCCATGAAATTATCTAGCTTCTCTTTAAACTCTATTATAGTCCTAGCCTTCACAGCCTCGTCTAGCAAGGAGTTCCACAGGCTGACTACACGCTGTGTGAAGAAGAACTTTCTTTTATTAGTTTTAAACCTGCTACCCATTAATTTCATTTGGTGTCCTCTAGTTCTTCTATTTAGGGAACTAATAAATAACTTCTCTTTATTGGCCCTCTCCACACCACTCATGATTTTATATACCTCTATCATATCCCCCCTCATTCTCCTCTTTTCTAAACTGAAAAGTCCCAGTTGCTTTAACCTCTCCTCATATGGGACCCATTCCAAACCCCTAATCATTTTAGTTGCCCTTTTCTGAACCCTTTCCAAGGCCAAAATATCTTTTTTGAGGTGAGGAGACCACATCTGTACACAGTATTCAAGATGTGGGCGTACCATAGTTTTATACAGGGGCAGTAAGATATTCTGGGTCTTATTTTCTATCCCTTTCTTAATAATTCCTAGCATCCTATTTGCCTTTTTGACCGCCGCTGCACACTGTGTGGAAGTTTTCAGAGAACTGTCCATGATAACTCCAAGATCTCTTTCCTGATTTGTCGTAGCCAAATTAGCCCCCATCATACTGTACGTATAGTTGGGGTTATTTTTCCCGATGTGCATTACTTTACACTTATCCACATTAAATTTCATTTGCCATTTTGTTGCCCAATCACTCAGTTTGGCGAGATCTTCTTGGAGTCCCTCACAGTCTGCTTCTGTCTTGACTATCCTAAACAGTTTGGTATCATCTGCAAACTTTACCACCTCACTGCTTACCCCTTTCTCCAGATCATTTATGAATAAGTTGAACAGGATTGGTCCCAGGACCGACCCTTGGGGGACACCACTAGTTACCCCTCTCCATTCTGAAAATTTACCATTTATTCCTACCCTTTGTTTCCTGTCTTTTAACCAGTTCTCAATCCAAGAAAGGACCTTCCCTCTTATCCTATGGCCATGTAATTTACACAAGAGCCTTTGGTGAGGGACCTTGTCAAAGGCTTTCTGAAAATCTAAGTATACTATATCTACTAGATCCCCCTTGTCCGCATGTTTGTTAACCCCTTCAAAGAACTCTAATAGATTAGTAAGACAGAATTTCCCTTTACAGAAACCATGTTGACTTTTGTCCAACAAATTATGGCACACATGAGACAGATTTTGTCCAACAAACATGGCACACATGAAACAGATTTAGTTGATAAATTTCAAAATGCCAGAGTAAATAACTCCTCATTGAGCAGGTTTGTTTCTAATGGGGGTCTCACGGTGCTCAGTTCTTGGACCAACTCTGTTTAATCATTTTATCAAATTACCTGGAAGAAAACCTGTATCATCATAAAATTTGTGGATGACACAAAGATTGGGAGAGTGGTAAATGGCAAAAAAGGATGGGTCAGTGTTAGAGCAAACTGGAGTGCTTGTTAAACTGGGCACAAGCAAACAATGTGTATACATTTAGGAACAAAGATTGTAATGCATAATTATAGGATGGTGAAAAGCAATGACTCCGGAAAAAAAGTTTGGGGAGAGGGTGGATAAACAGTGGAACATGAGTCTCTAGAGCAGCACTGTGCCCAAAAGGGCTAATGCCATCGTTGGAGGCGTACATGGAATCTCAAGTAGCAGTAGAGAGGATTTTTACTTCTGTATTTGACAGCAGTGTGATCACTGCTGGAATATTATGTCCAGTTCTAGTGTCCACAGTTGAAGAAGGATGTTGTTAAATTGGAGCAGGTTCAGAGAAGAGCTATGAGAATGTGTAAAGGATTATGAAATATGGCTGATAGTAGTAGACTCAAGGAGCTTAGTTTGTTTAGCTTCACAAAGAGAAGGTTAAGGGGTGACTTGATCATAGTCCAGTGTTTCTCAAAGTGAGCCATGGGCCCACTCTGAGGGAGCTGCTAATGGGCTGCTCTGGTTTGTTTACTTAACGACTCCGCAGTCAAGGAGCTTTGCTGCTCCCATTGACTGCAAACGGCAGAACTTCCCTTCTGGCCTAGAAATTCATAGATCCACACTCACCCTAATGTTCTGGAGAACAATCATCCTCCCTTCTGGGATCAGATTAGCCATAATCCAGTTCCCAAAAGAGATACCTATTATCTACTGTGGGGTTGGGGACTCCCTAACCCTCTTTTTGGAACTGTGCACTTCATCCTGATCTCCTATACCTGCAGATGCAACCAGCTAGTTCAAGGTCTCCTTAGCCCTCCTGGAAGAGGGTTGCGGTAGAATTCTCCTCCTCCTTTGAGAGTCACCCATCACAGTCATTCAGCCATACCCTTGAAACTTGCCAGGTGGATTAATTACCCCAAACTCTTGTGTTGGCTGAGTAGGAGAGAGGGGAGCCTTGCCCTACCCACTGATCAAGGCTCCAGTAGGTTCTTCAGAAAACTAAGGAAGACAACATTTCACAGGGAGGGGGAAGGGAATAAAACCAAACACGTTTCAAAGAACTATATCCATCATGAAAAAGTGCACTCCCCCCAAAAAAAAGGTCATGGAGGAGGGGAGACAAGCTCAATTTAAGAAAAATAATCCCTCTCTCTACTTTGCAATTGCCTTTAAAATATCCACTAAATGTAAAAAAAAAAGATTACAAACAATGAAAAATGGGTATGGATGCCCCTCCCCCCGGAAAGCATGGAAGTGTCCTTTTTTTTTGTTTGTTTATTTCTAGCACTTACTTTATTAATGCCATTTTTCGTTTGCACGCTCATGCTGCTGAGGCACTAGTCTTGTCAAATGTTTATGGATAATTTATTTTTGTGTTTGTTTTGCATTCAGCAAACTGATCTATAGAATGTTTTATGAGGCTGGGACAAAGGGAATTTTTTTATCAGCTTTAATGATGATAAGGACTTCTAAAAAAAAGTTAAATCTGTTCCTTATTGTACTTTGTTCCAAAAGCTGTTCTAATTTTAAAAAATTGAAAACTCTGGACATAAAATTAAAACCATCATTATATTATTGGCCATCTCAGTTGTATTTGTGTACACAAATATTAGAGAACATTTACATTTTTTAGGAGGTTTTTGTACTTTTGGTTTCTTTCCTTCAAAATGATATAAAAGACTCAATACAAAGTAGATGAATCCTGAAGGATGTATAAAAGAAAGATTTTCACAGTAGTGCTTAAAAAACCCCTATTTCAGTATTGGGTTTATTATGATGTGCCTTTTACGGTTTAACTTCAGTTAGCTCCTTTGAGATAAATAGAATATTATTGCCTAATATGTTATAATCCAGAGCTACACTTTTCAAATGTTAAATAACATAAAAGTATTACTACCTGCTAGAGCAAAAGAAAAAAGCCTGCACAAGCATTACTTGATGTGGTATGAGGTCTGTTGAATTGAAGGGGGGCGGTATCGGATGAGTAGTTGGGTTGGGAAACTCTTGAGTTTGTTGGGTCCAAAAAGATAAGTTGCTATTTATTGATCATCTTAGTCCAAGTTGGCATACTCAGCAATACACATGAGCACTTGAAGAGAAGTTTTAACAGCCATGGTAACCAGCAAAACAATTTGAAGACTAGAAATATAAAATCCAACAAAAGCCCACCATAGTTTCTGTGAGCTTTGTAAGTAGTAGGTAAACAAATCTTGTATTGATGGGATACATTTCATATATGATGCCAGAGAGATGCCATAGCTGTATCTCCTGATGCTATCTATCCAACTTTGTACTTGTCTTTTCCTCTTGGAATTGGATATGTTTATACCTAGGTTATGCATTCTGAAATGGAATGTATACTCTTCACACTTTGCGAGAAAAGGTATCTACATCTCAAACTGCCATTGCAGTGGATACCATTTTTGACATGAGGAATAGAGAGGACAATGATGTAATACAAGATTACAGAGACTTGATTGACCTCTTACACTAAGAGGTGGGTTTCTTGAGAGGAGAGTTGAGGCACATTGGTGGAGCAGCATGGGTAGATTTCCCCCCCCCCTCCTTGCATAATCTGCATATGTGTTTTGGATAAAGAGGGCTCCAGAGCATTCAGTTTTGTACTTTTTTATAAATTTGTTAAAGTTTTTATGGCTTTTATTTACCCTTTTAACTGAACAAAATAGGAACAGGTAACAATGGCACTAGAATTGATTGATTAAAACGAACTGTGTGTGTCTGTCTATGCATGGCCACTGTGTAAGAGTTTCTTAAAGTGGAGATGGCTGTTTAAATAAGAGTAATATAAAATAGTCTTAGCATAATGTTTTTAGTGATGGCCAGAAGCAGCTGAAACTGAGCTTTTTCCAAATTGTTTCTGAATGTGCTGAACAGCACAGATCCCAGTAGGGATCCTTAGAGAGCCCTGCTATTTACTGCTCTCCATTGTGAAAACTTGTTACCTATCTTTTAACCAGTTACTGATCCATGGGAGGCCCTTCCTCCTTATCCCATGACTGCTTACTTTGCTTAAGAGGCTTTGGTGAGGGATCTTGTTGAAGACTTCCTGAAAGTCCAGTACACTATATCAACTGGATCACCTGTGTCAACATGCCTGTTGATCTCCTCAAAGAATACTGATAGACAAGTTGGGAGGCATGATATTTTTTTACAAAAGCCATGTTGACTCTCCGACATATTGTGTTAAAGTGTATGTGTGTCTGATAATTTTGTTCTTTATTCTGGTTTCAATCGGTTTTCTCTGTACTGTATTATTGGGGAACGTCAAGGAGACACAAGGTTCTACAATGCATATTATATCAATATCCTCATTAAATACCAGGTACTCCAGTTCACCCCTCTTGGTATTTAGACTCCTAATATTCATATATAAGCACTTTTGCATTTGGTCAATATTTAGTGGCATGCCTTCATGTATTATACATAAATGGGACTCTTATACATTTGACTGTTCCTCGCTAGTTCCTACCTTGTACTTTACCTGCTTTTTTCTTGTCTTCTTTATGAGGCTGTTGAATTTTCCCTTTAATACATTGATCCCTGAGGGATGTCTTTGCCTGAACCTGTGGGCACCTGTTGGCTTTCCCCCAGTTTGGGATGAAATTCCCTCCCCACCAGGCCTGCCCACTTGGATAGAATTCTATTACAGAGTCCAGAAGTTCTAGCAGCTCACCTGCTGAGCTCTCTGATCCTTGATCTATGCTTTCTTTTGCTCTGAAGAAGGGTGCTTTTATCTGAATGCAGTATAGGTTGAACCTCTCTAGTCCAAACGAGAGAATTTTCTGGACCACGGGAGGTCAGTATTGTCTAGTGGTATTACCAACACTTCCACTGCTTACTGGGCTCTTAGAAGACATTTAGGGGTACATTAGAGCTAAATAACAACACAGAACACTGAGAGCTGCGACTGGTGGCTGTTAACAAACTTTATGGGACCGCAGGAAACTTGGCCACACCCATGAAAAGTGGACATTTGGCTAACTAAAATAATTCTGGACGATGGATGTTTCTGGACAAGAGAGTTCTGGATTAGGGAGGTTCAACCTGTAGTACAGTGTTTCCCAACCGGGGTTCCGCAGACCATCATCAGGGGTTCCGCAAGAAATCGTGGAATAAATAACGCTGGGCAGGGCCTGGAGCCTCTGTCACGCCCTTCACCTCCTGCTCTGGCGCTCGGTTGACTTCTGTGCTGCTCAGCCTGGCCGCCGCGTGGGAGCAAGTGGCCATTTGGGCTCCGCAGGTGAGAGGCAGGAGGAGGAGGAGGAGAAGAGAAAGAGAGAGTGAGGAGGAGGAGGAGGAGAAGAGAAAGAGAGTGAGGCAAGAGAGGGAGGATAGTTCATATTTGAAAAAAAGATTAGATAATACAAAAAAAGACAGGAAAAATGCTCCAATTTTTTTTCTTACAATGTAAGCTGACATTTATTTTTATTTATTTATATATATATATATATAAAACCCCCAGCTCTTTACAAATAAATTTTCTTGAAAAAATTTAGCAGTAATTGAATTGTGCTCCCCGCTGTCAACTTTTTCTGGTCAAGCAAACGTTTTCATAGGTAGGGGTTCCTCGGGATATGAAAAATTATTTTAGGGGTTCCTCCATGGGAAAAAGGTTGGGAATCACTGCTGTAGTACCTAGTGACCAGTGAGATGTCTGCCTGATCTGCTAAAATTCTGAATGATTTCTGGGAATGGAAGCAGAGTGATGAAGTGTAGAGTAAGAACAGTTATGGGCAGTGAAAGAATATCCTATATAGTATGTTCAGTGCCTACAGTTGTTGATGCTTATACAGCTGAATCTCAGAAGGTTTGCCCAAAGTTTATCATACTGCAGAAATCCTAAATGTTAGAAGTTGCAAAAAAATAAATAATCACATTCAGCAATCCAGAAGGCAGCAGCAGTGCCCCTTCTAGCCTTTTGCATCTTCAGGTACAAGGCCAAAAACCAGCCAAATGATTTTTCCATGTATTGCAACAGGCATTTAGATTAGGGGAAAAATACATAAGCTGTAAAAATGCAAAGCACGTGTACAGGAGCGGGTATTTTCATATGAGAGGGAATTTCAAATGGACTGTTCTTGCTCGAGAATGTAGCACAGGCTGCCAGTCGAACTGATTTGAGATTCACATAAAGGTAGATCATGTCTTGACTCAGTAATCTCTGAAAGCCTTTAGTGTGGCTGAACTGATGTAGTAGGGGGTGGGGAGAAGGAAGCAGGCTGCCTGTAGAAGCCCATGCAGGAGTGGTGGCTGTGCTAGAGCTCTCTGCATCCTAGCATCCTGGCCAAAGATGGGTAAGGTGAATGTGCAGATCTGCAGCCACCCTGTCAAGAAAGCATCTGCATCAAGCACTGAGGCTGTTCTAGGCTTGAGAGTGTAGTCATGGCTATGGACTTTCAAATAAGGTCTTTTTTTTTCTTTTGATTCCCACGGTGCAGCCTATGTAGACCCTGTGTACACTTGCTGTGTATAGGCGTTAGGACTGGACCCATGGTGCAACACTTAGAAACAGCAAAAGAAAAACCGTTAATAATACCCAAAGTTACAATAAGGCCCTCAGTCCTGCGAAGCCTTTACGTACTTGAATAGTGATATTTGAGTGGGACCATTCTCGAACACAAAGTTATGCAGGGGTTTAAGTCTCTGTAGGCTCAGAGCCTAATGTGGTATATTATTTTCTAATCCTGGTTATGTTGCAAAAGTCTTTCAGTTTGTAAAACTGACTGTAGATAAATCAGCAATTGTGGTAGTAGATTCCTTATACGTGTGAGTATGCAAACCTAGAAGGAGAGCTTGCACTATCTTGCACAGGAAGTCTAAAATAAGTATTGCAGATATATTACATTCAGCATAAGTTACTAATGTCTCTGTTTTATGTCCCACAGAAGCACCTTGTGCCACTCCACTGATCTGTAGCTTCGGAAGGCCTGTTGATCTAGAAAAAGATGACTACCAGAAGGTTGTATGCAACAATGAACATTGTCCTCACAGCACCTGGATGCACCTTCAATGTTTTTATGAGTGGGAAAGCAGCATCCTTGTTCAGTTTAACTGCATTGGCAGAGCAAGGAGTTGGAATGAAAAGCAGTGTCGTCAGAACATGTGGACAAAGAAGGGATATGATCTTGCTTTTCGCTTTTGCTCCTGCCGATGTGGGCAGGGTCACTTAAAGAAAGACACAGACTGGTACCAAGTGAAACGGATGCAGGATGAGAGGAAGAAAAAGTCTGTGTCAGAGAAGAGCACAGGAAGGTCCATGGCAGAGTCTATGGAAGATGCTAAAAAGTGCAGGCCTGTCAACAAACCACAAAAAGGCCTAAATCATGACATCCAGCGAAGGCATTCGATGGACAGGCAGAACTCTCAAGAGAAAGGCATAATTAGTGGGAGCTATGCAGTTCGTTCTCCCTGTGGCTCTCCTGGCCAGTCCCCTCCTACAGGTTACTCTATTCTTGCCCCTGCACATTTTAGTGGCCCCCGTTCTTCACGATACTTAGGAGAATTTCTAAAGAATGCAATTCACTTAGAACCTCATAAAAAGAACATGACTGGTGGTGGCATGTTCAGGAATGCCCATTTTGATTATGGGGCATCTGGTTTGCAAGTGCATAGGTCAGGACATTTTGATGCCCCTGTGCAATTTTTGAGAAGGCTTGACCTATCTGAATTACTTACTCATATACCCAGACATAAATTGAATACTTTCCACGTGCGGATGGAAGATGATGCCCAAGTAGGTCAAGGGGAGGACCTACGGAAATTTATTCTTGCAGCACTTAGTGCCAGCCACCGGAATGTTGTAAACTGTGCGCTGTGCCATAGGGCACTGCCAGTATTTGAACAGTTTCCGCTAGTGGATGGCACCCTGTTTCTTAGTCCATCAAGACATGATGAAATTGAATATGATGTTCCCTGTCACCTTCAAGGTACAGGTTGTCTGTCAGTTGTGTTGGGTCTCTTTTAAAATGTTGACATGCTTTTTGTGTATATCATTTTAGATTTATATCTAAAATGTACACAGCAAATGTTTTTGTAAAGCCTCAGTTCATTTCCATTGTATTATTGGGTCAAATCTGAGGTAACAAAGTTTGATACAAGTAAGCTCATCAGAAAGGGATGTGTTGTATAGTCTGGAAGGCATAAATATGTATATACCTTGCTACTAGTTCTACAGGTAAGGGGTTTTCCTTCAGGGTTCCAGGTACAATGGGTGACTGTTTGTCAGCCACACTGTATAGCACTGTGCCTACACTGCCTTATTTGCTGTGAGTCTTACAGTAAGAAAGACATTGTAAGTCAGTATAATATGGTCTCAAAATTAAATGTCCTGTTGCAACCTGGATTAAGGGCGGAAGTTAGACATACACCGGAGGAGCTGGCCATGCCACTTGATGGGTAGATTATTTTTTTTTAAAGCTTGATATTCAAAAGTTATTTATTTTGTAGTATAAAGAAAAGGGTGATGAAAAGGCTAACATAGTATATAGCCATGGTGTCCAGAACACTGGCTACTAGCCACATGTAGCTGTTTGGTCGGTTGAGTGTGGCTATCTGGCTTGAACAATGTGGCTATTTTACCGGTTTAGTGTGGGTAGTTCGCTATAGCAGTGGCCTCTGTAGTGGCTTCTGCTTCAGAAATGGTTGTGGTTGGACACCACGGTAATACAGAATTAAGGCTATTCCTTGCAACCTCTAATTAGGCAATCTAGGGAATTGACCAAAGAAGGTGGGCAACAATCTGTGCAAGGCAAATGTCAACAGAAATATTAGTACTTTGGTTGAAACAGCAGTGATTATTTTGAGAGTTTAATGGAAAAAGCAAGAAAGTGGGACTAAGACAATCCCCAAAAGCAGGTTTTAATATGAATTTTTCCCATTCATAACATTTCTTGTATCCCACTCATGGTCATAACGCCCATTATATATGGCTTACTTTATTTAACAAACAAGGGTATAAATATTACATTGCACTACGTCACTGAACTTTGTCTAGGCTAACAATATTGTTTCCATAATACCTAATGTACTTCAAAGGAAAAAAGTGGCAAATAAAAAGCAAGTAAAATGTTGCTTTTTTGTAAGAAATATGCATAATGTGCTCGTGGTTTTGCCAAATTTAATCAATGTTTTTACAACAATTAATATATCACGTGTCAATTTAATACTTGCAAAAAAAATCTGAAATTCTTCATGTGATCATTACTTATGTGTATTTTGGTAATTGTTTCCTTAGTAGATGTAGTACTCTACTCTTAGTAAATTTATATACACCCATGGAAATACTAGATCCAAGGAGATTACCTAAATTTTTGAAGTTTGCTTTCCTTTGTCTTAAGCAGAATGATTTTTTTACAATAAAAATAACATTTAATCTTGTTAGTGCACATTTTGACACATACAGTTAAACTGTGAGTCTCTGTTCCAGGACATTGTTTCCCTCCTGAGTTAAACAAGTAATTTCTTTTTCAGTGAGTGACTTAGCAGTCAAACCATTTAACTAGGTATCTCAGAATTGAGGGAGGAGGTGAAATATTTCTGTGTGCAAAAGCTATGAATTCTGTAAAGTACATTTAAAGCTGTCTTCTATAAATGTTACTAATTTTGGTACACAGTAAAAGATTTCAAATGCATGGAATTATGTCAAAGTTTGAATTTCCAGATATCATTTGAGCAAGAGATCTTGATGAATTTGCACTCCAGGAGCCTTGTAAGGAAAGATCTGAGTAATAGCACTCCCATTGTAAACTACTTTTTGAAGATTGTAAAATGTAGCTATAAAAACTCAGACATTTTCTCAGATTGGGAATACTTTTTTTTAACCAGTTTATATTTAAAGCAATGATGCAATAATAACTGGAAGCTTTATCAGTTTTGTTAAATGGCTTTACTCTCCTTTCTATTTCTCTAAAATATTTGCTTTAAAAAATTGTTTAAAATCTCTGACAGACTAATTTTACTTCTTGGCTTCCAGACACTTTGTATATTTTGAGACTTTTCCAAAGCAGCTGCTAGATTCATGAATTCATTACTTATGTTAAGAAATTGTACATTCAACTCTTGGATTCATAAGAGCACAGCCTGTGTCCTGAAAAGCACAAAATCACATCACACAGCTTTTTGTAGATGATATTTATAGTTAGAGTTTTGGATCATAACTTTCTTGCATACCAGTAATGCAAAATATAGGGTGATGTTTTATTGTAATATGAATATGCACATTTAAATAGCCAGGGATCAGTTCAATAACATGGGATGAGCCCAAATAAAAATACTGGATCCCCAAAACTCATGTGGAACTTTTTATATTCTCATCTGAATTTTGTATCTTCATTAAGTCTCCACTGAGAAGTCTGTTAATGTTTTTATAAAGTAAACATTCAGTCTTTAAGTCTGTACTGCTTGACTGCTATGGAAGTAAGTGACATTTATTCAGCTCTTGACAATTCACCCCTCTGTAGGGAGTGTATGATTAAAATATGATGGGAAGAGAGAGTTACCCTCAATTCCAGTTTGAAGTGTTAAAATATCTAAAATATAATATGATATGTTGAAGTTTGTATAGCTATCTGAAAAAGTAATGTGCATTAAAGCAAAATTTGCTCATGTCTGAAATACAACACACCTTAAAATGTACTGCCAACCAAAACCAAAAAGAGTTACAGTTTTGCTCTTTTCTGCTTTTTGAGTGTGTGTGTGTGTGTGTGTGTGTGTGTGTGTGTGTGTGTGTGTGTGTTGCTCTTTTCTGCTTTTTGAGTGTGTGTGTGTGTGTGTGTGTGTGTGTGTGTGGTTTCTTGCGCTAGGAGTGACACATCCTTATTTCCTTCTCTTTGCTGGAAAATCTTGTCAATATATTTGGCAGACTTGAATAGAATTGTTAAACTACGCTGGCAAGTAAGCTGCAAGTCTTCCTCTAGAGGTGGGAGCAGAGAGTGGGTGAATCACTGGACTTGGAGAGTCATCTTGATGACGACTTTCTAGGTCATCACAGTATTTTGCCAAGGTCCTGCAGCAAAGAGTAAATTGAGGGTCTGCCTTTTGTTTATTAAAAAAGTGGGCCTTTTTGCCCCTTGAGAATATACTTTTTGGCCCAGTCTGTATCAAATTTAATGAAATATGTACTTTGTCATTCTTCTTAAAAAATTTATATAATGACAAAATGGTATATTACAGGAAATGTCTGCTTTAACCTTTTGGATAATGTCTCTTTTCCTTAAGAAATGTGTTTCCTGTTCACAGGAAGGCTTATGCACCTCTATGCTGTTTGTGTTGACTGCTTAGAAGGGGTTCACAAAATTATCTGCATTAAGTGCAAATCCCGATGGGATGGAAGCTGGCATCAACTGGGAACCATGTATACTTATGATATTCTGGCAGCCTCTCCCTGTTGTCAGGTTAGTATTCTGCATAATAACATGAAGCTCTAACTGAAGATAAACAAAGCAATAGCCTGTGTCTATTTCCCCGGCCCCCCCCTCCCCCCCCCCGGGAAATCCACTTGTAAAACCAGCATCATACAGGATGCCAGACTAGATGATCTAATGATCTTTCTTGCTTTATAATCTGTGGAATTATAATGTGCAGGAATAGGAGATTAAAAAAAGACACAAACCAATATAAACCATTTTTGCAGGGGATAGAACTAAGATACATTTAAAAATAATTTAAAATGCTTAGATTGGATTGATGCTTAGATTGTATAATGGCTACAAAATATCATGCACTTCAAGCTTTTCCATCATAGGTTCATTTTGGGATTAAAGCAATATAGTAGCAAAACCGCAATTACTGTTTAAATAGCACTTTTATTCAAGGCCTGGTCAGTTTGAACGATGGCTATGAACTATCAAGGAGTAGTCCTGATGAAAAGGCAAAAGTAATGGAAACCCTTAGGGGAAATTCTTTGAGCACAGAAAAGCTTTTTAAATATTCACTATGAGTGTAGTGATTTTATTCTTCCAAATTTTGAAGAAACTTGGTTTTGACTTGACTGTTCTCCAGTTTTCACCTTAGATGGAAAAAATCTCAGGTAAGGGACAGAATGCTTGGAATCTTCCTGCATGGTGCTGCAGTCATTGCAGATTAATGTGGGGATCAGTGATTTGATGGATTGGGGATGCTCAACACCTTGCAGTAGCTCATAAGATGTTACTTTCTGGCGCAATGCTTACATGGTGATCTAGTAGACATAGCTGTGATGCTCCATTGATTAATTATAGGACCCACACTAAGGAAGTGCTAAGAGAATGATTGATTGGATTAGTTTGTATTGCAAATAGGACAAAGGAACAGGTTGAGTCAGTTCAATAAATGGTTGTATTGCATCAGATGCATTCCTTGAAAATAGGGGATATACCTTCATTCATTGTTTACTCCATTATGTACGTGGATTTCTGCTGCTGGAGAGCATGAGTACTCAACATCAAGCTCTGTAGTTAATTGGCTTCCATAGTAGTAGCTACAATGAAGAATGTTACTTCAAATTTTGTGCACTTCTTAATTTGTGAGTCTCTCTTTAAGTAGGAAGTTTTAAATGCAGTATTAAGATTGACATTTTGATTTCGCACGTCAGGCAATTTAGATTATTTCTAACATTAATCTTAATTCTTTTTCCTTGTGTATGTATATTACAAGAGTATTAAGTTATGTGATCAGTGGGCAGTGTGAAAGTACTTGGTAAGCAATTCAATATAATAGAATACAATTAGTTTTCAGTCACCTAAATTATTAGATATGCCCATTTTTGCTACTGCACCCACAGGTGTGGTGCATGCTTGCAAAGGAACAGAGTTAAGATACATTCTGTAGACTAAATATGAATTAGCCTTACATTATTTTAACGGAAAAGTAATATTTGGTACCTTATTCCAAAACATCTCAGAGCATTTCACAACAGCGAGGCAAAACTTTGGCCAAGGAGATTATTAACAGAAACACACACATTCCATCAAAGATTGCTTTGGAATCTTCAGCTTCCAAGCAGATTAGACACTAGCTTTTAATGCTCTTTCAACCTGAGTTGTACATGAATGTTTTTTTTGCATGCAAAACATCACTGAAGATCTCGTATTGAAGAAGATAATTTCTTTATTTTGAGATGTAGTATATGTTCAGAAGCATCCATTAGGCTTACATGTGAAGGTTCTGTGCAGCTCAGACCCTGCCTCCGTACTTACCAGCCCTAGTTTCCTCCTACACTCCACCATGGACTCTATTCTCTGCTTATCTTCTCTCCTCCCACTCTTGAGTCTGTCTTTTGCACGTTGCCTGCTGTGATTGCAACAGCCTGCTGCTTTATTTTCCTCAAGTGGCCTGCATTTTTTTACACCTAAATCTTTCCTTAAGACTCTTGTATTTTACTCAGCCCTCTGTGTAATCAGTGATGTTTCTGTCTATTCTCGGTCTTGCATTTACACTTTGGTTCTCATCTATCCAAATAACACTGACTTCAAGGCCCATCTAATTGGAATTTGTAAAATACTTTTTATACTGTATTGCTGTACTATAGTAATGTCTAGCTCTTACATATAGTAATGTTTAGCTTTTGCATAGGTTATCCAGAGTAAATATATTTAAGGTATGGTGTATGATGTAATGCCATATCATGATTCTGAAATACCGTAACCTGTATATCTATTAAGCCATAAAAATTAAAATGCATCTATACAGCATAGTCAGGTTATGTTTGAATAGAAAAAATCAAATAGTATCACAATAATAGATTTTAACTATGTAGATTAAGAATTGTGTGGCACGGACTTAATTCCTTTTCTTTTTACTTTAGCATTTAAGTTAACATACTATGGCACTTAACAGTAATGATATTGTGAAGGATTTTATTTAGGGAGTAATAAACATAAAGCCAACATATGTACATGTAAATTTGGAAATGCTGCATGTATGACCAGTTGGAACTGAATTTCTCTCGGTGTTAGGAGTCAGCTCTATATTTCATTTTCATATGTGGAAAAACTCTTAATTTGTACTGATGTCTCAGAGGGATGGCTGTGTTAGTCTGTAATCTTTAAAAAGAGTAGTCCTCTAGCACCTTACATATTAACAAATATATATCATGAGCTGTTGTGGGCAAAACCCATCTGAAGAAATATGATTTGCCCACAAAATCTCATGATATTAATATATAATGTTAGTCATTAAGGTGCTACAGGACTACTCGTTTTGTACTAATGTGTCAAGCGTGACTTCAGAAGTTCATTAGTGAACATCCATACAGGTAAATACATGCAAACTGAATGTAGTCTTTAATTTACGAAAATTCAGCAGAACATGATTATTCCTGTACTTTAACTAGTTTACTCTAACTATAGCTACTGTAGGAAGTGGGAAATCACCACCATCTGTAGAAGTAACATGGCTTGTGCTGTCTTGGGATGCCCTTCTAGATGGTCTCTTTCCAAATTAATCATAATGCTATGATATCTGAAATGTTTCTTGCTTTTCTCATTGCTGTGCTGTACTTACTAAAGAGTTAAGGTACACGCTAGGGATGTTAAAGACCAGTTGACTACCCGATAAGCAAATGTTTACGGATAGTCAGTCGACTAGTCAATTCCCCTCCCCCCTGCTGCCTCTATCAGATAGAGGCAGCAAAACGGGGGGAAAGGGGATACTTGAAAGCGGCAGCGCTGCACAGCTGAGCCCGGGCTGACCTGTGCGGTGCTGTGCGCTTGGAGCCCGGGGGCAGCTGGGGACTCCCCAGCTGATCCCAGGCTCCACTACGGCATTTCCATGGAACCTGCAGTCAGCTGGGGAGTCCCCTGCTGACCCTGACTCCGTGTGGCATTTCAAAGCGGCAGCGCAGCATGGTCCCCCCAGCGCAGCATGGAACATGGAAGCTGGGGACTCTTGTGCATTTCAAAGCTGGCACCTGCATGTGGCCTGAAGTTAGAGGGACTTCCCGCTGGCCCCGGGCTGCACGCAAAATTCCTCATTCCTTCTTTGAAATGTGCAAGAGCCCCAGCCCCCGCCGGGGCTCTTGTACATTTCGAAGGAGGAATGTGGAAGTGCCTATTGACTAGTTGAATAGTCAACGGAAATTCCATCAACTACTCGACTAGTCAGTTAACCGCTAGTTGACATTCTTAGTACACGCATCATGCCTCATCAGTTCTCTGTTGTGCCTCTTCCCTCAACTAAACTGAAATACAAACGGGGTACAATTTTCAAAAGTGTTTATGTAATTTAGGCACCTCTGTTACTTTTGAAAATGGCACTTAGGGCACTCATATTAATTTTACTCTTAAATTAATCCACCAAAAGTCTGGAAAGTCATGTGATAATACTAGCTTGCTGAAAAAACTTGAAACACATTTAGAAAAATCTGGCTTGGAAGGAGGAATTGAAGCAACATTTGAAGGTTTATCTGAGGAGTCAGGTTACCGTCAGCATGATAGATGAGTTACTTATTTGATTATCAGTTAGAGTTCAATATTGCAAGGGGTTTCAGTGGGAGTTGAGGCTGTTCAGAACTTAGCCAAATCCCCCGGAGGCATTCCAGTTAAAGAAGTCGCCATTCCAATTAAGTAGTGGCCTTTGCATCCAGTCTCATAAGCTATATACTTTCTTAATCAAGCCTGTCCTTAGGAAAGAGGAATGGCCTGTGAAACATACTTTCTCTTTTTCTGGGGCAAGGGTGGAAGCAAATTGGAATGTTTGACAGTGTTTCTGTCTACTTTTTGACAGGCTCGACTGAACTGTAAGCACTGTGGAAAGCCAGTAATAGATGTACGGATTGGGATGCAGTATTTCTCTGAATACAGCAACGTCCAGCAGTGCCCTCATTGTGGAAATCTAGACTACCACTTTGTGAAGCCATTCTCTTCATTTAAAGTTCTGGAAGCTTATTGACGAAAGCTTTGCTTTAGTAATAGCTATTTTATGGGTATTACTACTTTATTAGACAACTTTTTATAGGATCCGTTCTGTGACAAAATTAATTTCTTTTCTAACTGAAAGAGCAGCTTCTTTGTGTGTCTGTGTACATATGTATTAATATGTATATGCGTGTTATTAAGACCTGGTCCTCCTGACAAGATTTCAGCAAAAGGTGGAGGCAAGTCAGTTAATCCCAAGTGTGGGGGAAATTTCATCTTAAATGGTTTGATTTTAATTTTTGTATTATCACAGAAGAGCTTAGAGGAGTGGAAAGGTTTTTAGAAGAGAAGAGGAGCCCAGTTTGGAAATGGAAGATTTTGTCCACCCACCACACTTAGGGTTGGGTTAAAGGGGAAATCTTCAAGAAGATTCCAATCTTGCTATCACTGATTTCTGTAGGATCTTTGCCATTGGCTTCAATGGGAGCAGGATTAGACCTTAAAAAACAGTTATTCTAGCTGGTCTGCTTCCCAGAATTGGGTAAACTAAAATATTGTGACGAGTGAATGTAAATCTGTGCCAGAAAATGCAACCTTAAACATTTTTGGCATGGTGTCTTCCTGCAATATGTATTTGATATGAGTTACCCTCACTGACAGATTGACGGAGATAGTACTGTTGTATGGAGATACACTGGTGGAAACAGTACTTGTAATTTTAGCAATCAGGTCAACTCTTTATACCAAAACAAGCTTGAGATTTTAATACACTTCATTTAAAGTTATTGCTTTGCAGATATTTTTAGAACTTTGTTGTGATGAACAGAAGGAACATATAGGAAGACGTCGTCCATTGCAAACTAGTTATGAAGGGGTAGGTGTATGCACATGTGTGGTGGGATTGGAACTTTACAGACAGCATATATGAGGCTGGTATGACTGACCTGTAAAAAGGATCTTGAAAAGTATGATCGCAGCAGAGTCAGATCTGTGAGCACTGTGAGAAATTTGTGCCATCTTAATATAAGAATGTGTCATGACTTTATTTCAAAGTTCAGTACATTTTCCGAAATAGCCTTTGCACCTTAGTCTTACAAAGGTAAGCAAATCCAGAGATTGCCCAGTCGATTCTGAGGACTTGGAAACAATGTGTATTTTTAAAAATTTAGTATAAGTCTTTACATTCCCATGTGTAATAAACTATACCAGACAATGAACTGGTATGAGAAGAGTTGTCTCCATAGAGTTGTGCCAATGTTCTTTCATCGTTTCCCTTTCTTCGTTGCAAGAATTTTAAAAAGTTCATGAGTCTGATCTTAAGGAGTCAAGTAATAATCTAAATATTTGATACCATGTTCATCACTATGGTATCTCTTGTCACGTGACTGCCTATTGGGATGGCATAATTATTACATAAAAAAACCTAGAGGTATTTAAGTGGTCAGATACTGTTTATAGAACAAAATATAGGTTTCTCCAGATTAATTGTTCATAATGTTTATTGCAAGTATGAATTTAAAATGGCTTTGATATCCTGCATATCCTTTAAAACAACAAAAAAAGAAAAAAAAAAACCAAAATGGGGAACAAAACAGTTGAATATTGACTGTTTTCTAACTTTTTAAAAACAATATGATACACCTGGTTCTTGAACTATGTGCCCAGGTTATTTAGTAACTGATTTTGTATTCACAAAGAAATTCTTGCCTATTTTTCCTTTCATGTGGCTATGGCTTCTACAACAATACTACAAATTTTTTTTTTGGCATAGCTGTGTTGGCTAGGAATATTTTTTTGGGGGAGGCAAACACAAAAACCCGCATACACAGACCCTATAGCTGCTATAGCAACTGAAGCAGCCTTCAGGGAGTTTGGGAGATGGTGTAGCTACATGTCAGAATATGTTCTTTTGTACTGATGTGCTGCCTCTCAAATAGGTTTCTTTGATAAAGGCTCTGTAGTTTAGACAAGATCAGTGTCTTCACTTCAGAGTGAATGCCTCTCAATTTAACCTCACTCAAGTGAGAGAGGCCACTCTGCAAAATATAACTTGAGCTGCAGAAGGATTGTGTGAGCAGCTGATGTGTTGTGCTAAATTGAGCTGTTGCCTGAATCCCCCGACAGGCCAGCCAGCTTGAGCTAAAAGCATTTGAGTTAAGGGTTTGTGGGTGGACTGGTCTAGAGCTTGAATTCAAATTAACTCTGCAGTGAAGCCCTCAGACATGGACACCTTGTTTTGATACATAGGAATCACCTATGCACTGTGACTAAATGATCGAGCATGCGTGCCTGGAAGCATTATCAAAATCACTTCAGCTGATTTGATTATAAATATAGTCTACCGCACCTGTGCTAGCACGTTGCTGGTCTAAAATCATGTTGAAATGAGAAATGGCTTTAAACAAAGGAGAGGAACAGAGGGCACTTGCATTGCTGTAATATTCAATAGTTGGGCCAGATTCTTCTCTGCCCTGAGTCTCATGTAGTCATGTACACCAGTGGAAAATGGGTATCAAAGATGACGAAATGGTAGCAAGCTAAACCTGCTTTTCGCTCACTTTGCAAAGGTGTAAATAACTATGTGAGGGAGTGGAGAATCAGGGTCTTGGTTTCTTTGGGACTTTCCTAAGTATTCCAGTTAATGCCTTTAATTCAATGACTTAATTTATGCTTCTAGTGTTTATATAACCAGTTAGATGCCTATCCATACATGTATGTTTTACAGTCTATAGTATGACTACAGGAATAATATGACTTTGGCCATTTAAAGGATACATGTATGACCAGACTGTACAGTATCTTCAAAGCAGTGCCTAGAATTTAGCAATCTGTGATGGAATAAAACATGTTTAAGGGGGCCTTGAAAGAAACTGTACAGAGGACTGTAAATGCAACATTGTCCAAGGAAAAACAATTTAAGTCTTGAGAAACTTTTTATTTTGCTATTGAATGCATTGATGCCACTACTTGAGACAATATCTATTTTCTTGTAAAACTACAATGTTCAAGCAGATGTTAGAATCACATGGTAACAAGTATCCTTATTGGAAGCCAACTGAACTATGAAAATATTCCTTTTACCCTGCCCTGCAAAGAAAATTGTCCCTAATTTAGAGAGCATGCTTTTTGTGCTGCTTTGATGATAGTGAGAACTTCCAGTTCTCAAGTTACATTACCTAAAGATGTATTTAGCATAACATACCAACTAAGACCTCAGTCCTGCAATCTAATCTGCACAGGCAGACCCTTTTCCCTGTGCAGACTTCAACTGGGCTCTGCACATGTGCAAGGATCCAATTACAGAGTTGGGGCCCAATGGTAGCTTTACATTAGGAGTTATATTGGATATTTAAATTGATTTGCTTTTCATCTTAGTGATGGGTGGAAAATGACTTGAGCTTTTAGGAGTTTCAACCAGGAAACAATTTCCTGGAGCTTAAAAACATTGGTTGTGGTGTCTGGCTCAACTCCTCCTCGCTTTCCCCCTTTCCATCCACTGTGGTCTGCTTAACATGGTGCACGTAAACTTGCTTTCGTAAGCCATAATGCTGTCCATTTAATTTTAAGGGTTCATTCTATAGGCATGTCATTCCTGTGCATAGCAAGGATGTGGCCTTTCTAAAGGAGATGCTTGCATTCAGATAAACTTTACATTGCATATATGCAAATATTTTTTTTCCATCAATAGGTCCTTTAAAACCAAATTTTGGTACATGTAATTAACAAAATAGATAATTTTACATATTGAAATATCTCTTCCAACATGAACTGGGTGAAATTCTTCTATCTGCTGCTACAAAGCCATTTTAAAACAATCCAATACTGTTACCCTATTGAGCTAAAAGCACAGAATTTGTTTTTCAAGAAGCAATTAATCTATAAAAAAAGTAAATTTCTAAGGTGGTTTAATTGGAGGAATAAGTAAATGTCAGTAAATGTATCGAGAGGGAGACATCTAACCCAGTGTCTTCAGTTTTATACTGCTCACTTTACTGTATCAGGTAACCATGGGCAAATACATTGTGATGTCACCATTTAAAAAAAACTTGTCAGTAAAGGTTTCTTGTAAAGACATTTTTAGAATGCACTTTTACAGAGGGAAGAATATGTACATAGCAAACAAATGAATGTTGATGACATTAAAACAATTGGTTATGATACCGTTTGTGTGTGGTGTTATAATTTTTTGTTGCAATTTCTCTGTATTAAAAAAATAAATTCCAGAAAGCTAACCGCGTGGGGCTTTTTTAATGGTTGAAATGAAAATTCATGGTAGAGTGCATTTTGGTCCACTTAGGGAATTATTTAAACTTGCTTTTTTCTCCGTCTATTATTCCTGGACAGTCACTTTTCAGGAAAGAGCACTGGTGGGGAAGGGGAGGAGCTGGTTCTTATTCTCTGTTTTTTCTTTTTAAAAAAACCCTGATGTATTCAAGGACATGGTGACATTGTGTCAAAAATTAACATCAATAACTGCATAGGGACTAGAAAGGAAGGTCTATTAAGTGAAAAGCAGGGCATGGAGAAAAGAGGATACATTTCCTCGGAAAAGTGGGAGTCCTATTCCTAGGTCAGCTCTATGGATCCGGATGCTTCTTTGTGCTATATGTGCCTTCATTGGCAAGTGAGAATAAATAGCATGCAGCCTACTAAAGGCTTTCTTGTTCCTCCATATTGTGACAGACCACAGCCTGCAAACTGCAAAACTCTTAGGGATATTTAAATCCCAGGCTTCATTTGCAACTTCAAATGCCTACATTAGCCTCCCTAGTTCAAACTAAGGGGCTAGTGTAGACATACCCCTATAGAAGGCAGCCGTACTGGGAGGTGGGTTGATGCTTTCTTGTTTCCAAATTAGCCTCACCTGAACACAGCCCAGCAGCCAGGGTAGAAAATAGAGGCCTAATTAGGAGGTAGCTTGCAGCTGGGGTTAATTAAGCACCTGTTGCCAATTAAGGCCCTCAGGTTTCCTATAAAAGGATTCCTCCCAGGCAGCAGGGGAGGAGTTTTTGGAAGGTGCACAGAAGAGAGCAGGGCAGGGCAGGGCAGGGCAGGGCAGGGCAAGGCAAGGCAAGGCTATGCTATGCTATGCTATGCTATGCTATGCTGAACCCCAAGGACTGGCCTATGATGAGAATGACTCAGTAAGCGGGGACCCTTACCTCTAGGGAAATCCCAGGGCAACAAAGGGGGCTCTGTGAGTCTCTGAGGCGCTCAAGTAACGGCCAAGAAGTGCTGAACCCCCAGGGAGCTACCAAGGGACTTTGTCACACTGGTGTCAGGGGTGGGATAGTCTTTACTGTGTGGCAGCAAAAAGGAAGGAACCCCCCCCCCCAAAAACCCAAACCAACCCCCCCCCAAAAAACACAAAAAATATACAGAGCACTTGGGTGTGGATCTGGAGGTTTGTCTTCACTCCCCGCTCCCTCCTCCCCCCCCCCCAGTTACCCAGGTAATTCCCTCTCATCACCAGAATGGAGGACGTAGTGAAGGCATTGGTGCAAGCTACGGCAGCCAACAGGAAGCTGTGCGGGTGTAGCAAAAAACAAGCAAACTCATAATGGAGCAGGCTGCTGCAGATCGTGCCCTCCTTGGGGAAGTGTTTGACCAGTTGTGGAGGTGGGCAGGTTGAGCGCCCGGCAGCGAGGGTGCAAGAGGCTTGAGGGCCTCAGTTTGCCTCCCCAAGATGTCACCAGAGGATGACGTAGAGGCTTACCTCCTTGTGTTTGAGGGGACTGCACAGCGGGAGGCCTAGCCCGAGGAACAATGGGCCAGCATCCTTGCCCCGTTCCTTTGTGGAGAAGCTCAGTGAGCCTATTACAACTTACCGATGGAACACGCAACATTTTTCCCTGACTCAAAGAAGAAATACTAGCCCGACTGGGGGTAACCATGGCCCCCCGGGCCCAGAAGTATTGCACATGGAAATACCAAGAAGGGAGGCCCCCAAGAGCCCAGCTGTTTGAATTAATCCACATCTCTCAGAAGTGGCTGTGACCCAATGTCCGCAATGCAGAGGACATCATGGAGACCCTGGTTATTGATCAGTTCGTGAAGAAACTGCCACCGGACCTTCGGGTGTTGGTGGGCAAGCATGACCCCACCACCTATGACGAGACAGTTGCACTGGTGGAACAATGGCTAGCAGCGAGAGAGTTAGTTCTTCCCCCTACGGAGGAGAGGTCTGGCCCCAGAAGGAGGCTGCCAAACCCCAACCCATGGGGTCAAGCATCTAAGGGCCTGGGGAGCCCCAGAAAGGAGGTAGGGAGGAGAGAAGCTTCACAGGGGTCACAAATTGAAGGGGATGAGCCAGGAAAATTAACCCCTGAGAGTATGTCTTTTTTCCCCCGGGGCCCCAGGAAAAACTACCGGTGCTATGGGTGTGGTGAGCTGGGCCACATAGCAGCCCAGTGCCCCAACCACAAGGAACCAATGCAGTGCAATTTCGGGGACTGAGACGACCCATGTTCCCTGCTTAATCTGGTGGGAGTGGCAGTTGGCCCCCACAACTACAACCGACCACTGCGGTTGGAAGGGGTGGAGACCCTGGCACTAGTAGATTCAGGGAGTGCCGTCACCCTAATTTCAAGGAAACTGGTGAGGCCAAATCAGCTGATACTGGAAAAATGCACAGGGGTTATGTACATCCATGGGAGGGTCAACTTTTACCCCAGTGCAAGGGTAAGGGTAGAAATCCAAGGGACCAGCACCAAGTCCTAGCTGGGGTGGTCCCACACCTCCCCTACCCGGTACTCATCAGAAGGGATTTTCCAGGATTTGGAAGCCTGCTCCCTCCTGAACAAGAAGAACCAAAGGATCCCCCCGACCCTACTGGAACAGATGCCGCAGGGCACCATACTCCACTATTCCCAGAGATGGCCCAAGATTTTTTTTCTCTACCCCCGGGGAGGGCAGGCAGCCAAGGCATTGGGCACCCGGATCCTGATGCAGGCCCAAGGAGTTACCTGTGTAACTAGATGTCCCCGGGGCTCATGAAGGGAAAGCGGTGGCCTGCAGGATGGAGAGGACCCTGAATCAGTAACGGGAGAGGGACCAGAGACCCAGAGCCAGCCCAAGCTACGGGCTGACCAGGCTACCACCCGGGGTGCCCCACTGTAGGGGGTGCCTGGGGGCAGGGCCACGCATGCACCCGGGGGTGGGCTGTGCTCCCGGGGCCCGGGGTGCATGAATGGCCCGGGCCAGCCCTGCAGAGACCCTGGAGGAGGTGGAGGCTAGTGCCAGTCACAGCACCATAAGGGCAATGCAGGGGCTAGAGGGAACCCCCCGAGGGCCCGAATTGGCCAGTCCAGGGAAAACGACCTTTGGGCGGGACCAAGCAGAGGATCCTTGATACGAGAATGCCAGGAAGAAGGTGGCTGAAGTAGGTGGGGTACCTGTAGAAGGCAAGACCTGTGAGCCTGGCTCCTACTTTATTCTCAAGAGGGATCTCCTGTACTGTGTGGTGCATGTGTGAGAAGAGGAAATACACTAGCTCTTGGCACCCCGAAAACACCAACGGGCCATTTTAGATCTGGCCCATAGTCATATGTTTGGAGCACACCTAGGAGCAGAGAAGACCCAGGTCCAGATCCTACGCTGTTTCTATTGGCCAGGGGTACACGAGGACGTCTGCCGATACTGCGCTTCCTGCCCAGAGTGCCAACTACACAGCCCTCGCCCTGATCTGAGGGCCCCCCTAGTGCCACTGACAATCATTGAAGTCCCATTTGACCGGGTTGCGATGGACTTGGTGGATCCCCTGGAAAGGACAACCCGAGGACATCAGTATATACTAGTGGTCCTGGATTATGCTACACGATACCCCGAAGCCATTCCCCTTCGGAATACAGCCTCCAAGAGCATAGCGAAGGCCTTGGTGGAAATGTTTGGCCTTCCAAAGAAGATTTTAACTGACCAGGGCACCCCATTCATGTCCCGATTGATGAAGGACCTCTGCACACTACTCCGGGTGCGAACCTTGCGGACCTCGGTCTATCACCCTCAGACCGATGGCCTCGTTGAGAGGTTCAATCGTACCCTCAAGGCTATGATCAAGAAGCTTTTGAGCAGAGATGGAAAGGACTGGGACATGTTGCTGCCTTATCTCATGTTTGCCATCTGGGAGGTGCCCCAGTCATCCACAGGGTTTTCCCCCTCTGAATTGCTGTATGGACGTCACCCTCGAGTCATCCTGGATATAGCCAAAGAAGGGTGGGAGGAAGAGATGAAGGGAGGGAGAAATATTGTGGAGTATGTGAGACAGATGAGGGACCAGATAGCCTGGGTTACCCCCATAGTGAGGAGGCACAAGAAGCCCAGCGGGCCTGTTATAATTGCCAGGCCAAGATGCAGCGATTCCAGCCTGGGGACCGCGTCATGGTACTCATGCCCACCAGTGAAAGTAAACTGCTGGCCCAGTAACAGAACCCCTATGAAGTCATTAAGCCGGTTGGAGAAGTAAACTATAGGATACGTCAGCTGGGGCATCGAAAGCAAGAGCAGATCTACCATATCAACCTCTTGAAACCTTGGCAGGAAGTGGACGCCTGTGTGGTTACCCGGAGGGAGGAGCTTGATCCCCCGACCGAACCCTCAGCACCAATGAAAGTGGGCCCCAAGTTAACGCCAGCCCAAAGGAAAGAGGTTTCTAACATGATTGCCTGGAACAGGGACGTGTTTTTGGAGAAGCCTGGCCGAACGTGGGAGGCCACCCACCAAATTATTACCAATCTGGGAGCCCGAGTGACTTGTGAGACCCTATCAGGTCCTGGCAGCTGAAAGACCGGAGATTAAGCGTGGAGGTACACGAGATGCTAAAGATGGGTATCATCAAAGAATCTCATAGCCAGTGGTCCAGTCCTATAGTACTAGTGCTGAAACCTGAGAGCACCACCCGTTTTTGTAACCATTTCCAATGGTTGAATGAGATCTCCCAGTTCGATGCATAGCCCATACTATGCATCGACGAACTGGTAGACCGCCTGGGCCGAGCATGATACCTGACCACCCTGGACTTTACAAAAGGCTACTGGCAGATCCCGTTGGCCAAGGATGCCAAGGAGAAGATGGCCTTTGCTACCCTGGAGGGGCTGTTTCAGTACACAGTCCTCCCATTCAGCCTCCATGGGACACCAGCCACTTTTCAGCACTTCATGGACAAGCTGCTGCGGCCCTATGCTGCCACTTACTTAGACGACATCATCATCCACACAGCGGATTGGGAGACCCGTCTGAAGAGGGTAGAGGCTGTTTTAGACTCCTTTAGGCGGGCCGGCCTCACGGCAAATCCAACCAAATGTGCTGTGGGGTTCAGGGAGGCTAAATACCTCGGATATGTGGTAGGAAAAGGGGTGGTAAAACCCCAGTTAAATAAATTAGAGGCCATTCAACAGTGTCTCTGGCCTAAACGAAAGAAACAAGTTCAAGCTTTTTTAGGAGTAGTGGGCTATTATTGACGATTTATTCCCCATTTTGCAACATGGGCCACCCCTCAGCCAGAGTCGGTGAAAGCCCGGGGGCCTGACCTGGTTAAATGGTCCGAGGCAGCAGAGAATGCATTTGAGGACCTACAGACTGCTCTCTGTAGCAACCTGGTATTGATATCCCCAGACTTCTCTAAAGAGTTTATCCTACAAACTGATGCATCAGATGTGGGGTTGGGGGCAGTACTATCATGAACAATTGGGGAGAAAAACACCCAGTGTTGTATCTTAGTAGGAAACTGCTCCCAAGGGAATGCAAGTATGCGGTAGTTGAGAGGGAGTGCCTCACCATAAAATGGGCCATGGAGGCGCTACGCTATTACCTCCTTGGACGATGTTTTGTATTAGTAACGGACCATGCCCCACTGCAGTGGATTCAGAGGAATAGGGAAAAGAATCCCTACAACCTTTCCAATTTAGGGTGCAGCATAGGGCTGGAACCCAACACGGGAATGCGGATGGGCTATCCCGCATGCATTGTTTGGTGTCCCAAGTTGCCCAACCCCCTGGTGTTGAGCAAGGGGAGAGGATGTGTTACAGACCACAGCCTGCAAACTGCAAAACCCTTATAGAAGACAGCCATATTGGGAGGTGGGTTAATGCTTTCTTGTTTCCATATTAGCCTCACCTGAACATAGCCCAACAGCCAGGATAGAAAATAGAGGCCTAATTAGGAGGCAGCTTGCAGCTGGGGTTAATTAAGCACCTGCTACCAATTAAGGCCTCCGGCCGGGGGGGGGGGGGGGGGGGGTTCCTATAAAAGGATTCCTCCCAGGCAGCAGTGGGATAGTTTTTGGAAGGCGCACAGAAGAGAGCTGGAGAGCAGAGCAGAGCAAAGAAATGCTGAACCCCAAGGACTGGCCTATGATGAGAATGACTCAGTAAGCGGGGACCCTTGCCTCTAGGGAAATCCCAGGGCAGCAAAGCAGGCTCCGTGAGTCTCTGAGGCGCTCAAGTAATTGCCAAGAAGCGCAGAACCCCCAGGGAGCTACCAAGGGACTTTGTCACAATATATTGATGGAACTGCCCCTCCAGTGCTGATCGGGGGACGAGAGGAAAATCCTGTCCTGCTATATCATTGCCAGCTAGAAAGAGTTCTCTAGACTGGGACTGAGCACTTTATTTCTGAAAGCATGTTGGGTTGTCTTGGCTGCCACATTAGATCGGTTGCCTCCTGGCCAGAAAGCAGGCAAGCTATACGCTTGCGTTTTAGCAGTGGTTTTTGTAATGAGAAGTTTTCACCATTGTATGCCACAAATGGGAATTTCAAAATGGAGAGATGCCTGAAAAACTACAAGGCCTGAGGTTAGTCTGGTTGCTACAGGAGGGAACAAAGGTCTTAGGGGGCTGACAAAAAAAGTCAGAAGGGAAGATAAGTCATGTCCGCCCCAGAGGGGTCATGTGCTTATGTTGTGTTGCTCAGATGGATGTAATGAGAATTTGAAGCAAGAAAGATTGTGTAGTGAGCCAACAATAAAGTTGTCCAGACTTAGATATGGCGGTAGATATTGCAAATAGTTCTGATCGCCAGATTACTGAGGCTACGTCTACACTACAGGCTTCTTGCACAAGAAGCTTTTTGTGCAAGAGCGTGTCCACACTACAAAAGCGCTTAGCAAAAGCGATGCGCTTCTGCGCAAGAGAGTGTCCAGACTGCATGGAAGTGCTCTCGAAAGAAAGCTCTGATTGCTATTCACAGAATAGCTGCCAAAGCACCTGTGCTTTTTTCTATTTGCTCTTTTTGTGCAAAAACCCCCCTGTTGCATGTCCACACACACCTTTTTGCGCAAGAACTCTTGTGCAAAAAGGAGTTATTCCTCATAGAAAGAGGAATACCTACACCACAAAAACCCCTCTGTTCTTTTGATTTACTGTACATTTACTTGTGCAAAAACACCCTTGAGGTATGGATGCTCTGTGGGTTTTTACAAAAATGGCTGTTTTTGTGCAAAATCCCTATAGTGCAGATGTAGCCTGAGGTGAGTAAGCACTATGAGAAAAACCCTCTACATCTTCTGCCTCTTGAGCAAGTGGGAATATAATGTAGCTGGAATTATGATGTCAAATTTTAGGATATTAAACCTCGTATGTGGGGCTTCAATCCACCCCTTTACCTGTAAAGACCATTGTGGGAGCAGATTATCTCATATCTGCATGCTGTAGAGTTCTTACCCCTTCCTCTACATCACCTGTTGCTGACCACTGACAGAGACAAGATGGTAAATAGATAAACCTCAGGTCTAATTCAGCAATTCCTATTTTCCTAAGGAAAAATTAGGAGAAAACAAAGAAAGGCTAGAGTGATGCGGGGTGAGTGGGTGGGGTGTGCATGTGTGGGGGCACAATTCAACTATTGCATGATAGAGTATGTAGTTATGTGGGGTGGGTGTGTGTAGGTAAATTGGGCTTGAAACGTGCCTGTTCTTACGATCCTGCTGAAGTGGATCAGAGGAGAGGAATAAGCCAGTACCGCTGCATATGCATGTGGGCGTATATCTAAAAATACAGATCCAAATTTCACACCACTATATTGGGATTTGATTTCTGTTCTGACAGCACTCTATGAAACATCTTCTGTTTATTCTGATGCTTGTACAATCTAGCTATATAAATAAAAAAAGGTTTCTTTTCAAGATGCAGCCAATATACTTCATATTGACTTACTGCATTTAATTTAGAATTTTTTTGTTCTTATGTATGAGTCATAGATTTTGCTGTACAGGTTGAGCCTCTCCAGTCTGGCACCCTGGAGGCCTGACTGGTGCTGAGCCAGAGAATTTGCCAGATCATGGGATATCAGTATGGACTAGCAGCATTACCAACACTTCCATTGCTTACTGTGCTCTTAGAAGATGTTTAGGGGTAAATTAGAGCTAAATAACAACACAGAGCACGGAAAACTAGGACTGGTGCCTGTGAATAATCTCTATTGGACTGCAGAAAACTTGGCCACACTCATAAGTGGACATCAGGCTAACTAAAATCATGCTGGACGACAGATGTTGCCAGATCAGAGAGTGCAGGATTGGAGCGGTTCAACCTGTATATTACTTCAGTCAGCAATGCCCAATTTTTATTCAATAGGACATGCAGGGTAAACTACATTTGCTGGACACAACCTGATGCTTTAGCTCTTACCCATCTGAGTAGTCCTTTGGTAGCCCTGGCCATGTAATTAAAGCTTGCAGGATTAGGCCCACTGTAACAACATTAGTAACTTTTCCCTATCTAAGTTAGTTTTTCAAGGAGGAATTCATCTACCTTACCTTCACTCCACTTTTGTGGTGGTCTGATTTTCTGTGGTCTTGCCTGGAGTGCATGTATTCAGGGGTTTCTACCTGGGATCACTTGCATATCCTGAAGCCACAGCCTTTTGTTATATATATCCTGCACTGGTTTTGTTTTAAAAAAAAAGATATAAGTAATATCCACCCTACTGCTTTTGCATCTCATTTTCGCTATGTACCAATATAGCAAACATTTAAAAAAAAAAAAAAGTCCAGTAGGACATTTACAAAATAATCCATCATTCACTGGCTATCTAGACTGTATTACTGGATAAGAAGACATTGCTGCCCTATATAACTGCACCAATACAAGAATCATAGCCATGAAACTGAGTTCTGGGAGATGCAAGTTAATCCAGCCATAAAATCAAGGAGACCTAAAATAGTAATAGCAAATTGCTAAATAACACAGTCATACTTGCTTTTGTTGTCTGAATTTTTAGGCAAGTTGGACTGAAAGTGTGTAGAGAGTAACCTATGTCCTCTTTGTGTGGAATTTGATTAAAAGTAGGCTAAAGTTAATTGCTGAAGACTGGTTCCAGGAAACATCACCCTGCTATCGAAAGCAAGAAGCCTGTTCACAAACAGCAGAATCCTCACACTACGGTCCTTTCATTTCCATGTGTTTTGAAAGGAAAAGCATGTTAGTCTCACACATGATAATTGAGGGCACTCCACAAGTCTCTCTGCAGGATTCTAGTCTCTAAGGGTATGTCTACGCTACAGTGTTATTTCGAAATAACGCATCTACACACAAAATGCATTTCGAAATAGCATTTTGCTATTTTGAAATAGTGCGTCCACACTGAGTGGACTCTGAATCTCATTTAAGGCTGGCCGGAACCAGTTCCAGCAGGGCACCAGGTCAGGACTTACTGTATGGGGCTGCTACCTGAGGCTATCTGAGGCCTGTGCTTAAAGGGACCCCCCCCCCGGACAGCCAGTTCTCAGGTTTCCCTGCTTGCTTGTCTACCTCAATGAGGGACAGCAAAGCATTTTGTCTGTGTGCTCTGGTTGCCCTCACTAGGGACACCACAGCACTTGGCAACATGGAGCCAAAGCTGCCCCGGGCATTCTGGTGCTTCTCTTGGATGCGTTGCTGTGAGCCTGACTGAACTTTCTGCAGGCTACCATCTAGGAGGTCCATCGGGGGGCTGTCAGTATCCAGGAGGCCCTGCAGGAGAGCTTCCACTCTGAGGAGCACTAAGAGCCTCCCTGGTCTGCCCCACTGGGGACTTGTGCCTCATTCCTCCCTCACGTCTTTCCACTTACCCCTCCCTAACCCCTCTTCCTGATGTCAAATAAAATACATGTATTTTCATGAACACAAACTCTCTTTATTTAACAAAACTGGGAGGGAGGGAATGAAACTCTGGTGAGACTGGGAAAAGGAGGCGGGAGAGGAGAGAAGAGAGGGAAGAGGGAAACCTGGGAGGAGGGAGCTGGAAGAGGGAAGCAAGGGGAAGAAGGGAGAGGGGAAGCTCAGGACTCAGGGTTGGGGGGTCTCGCCGGACCAACTTGATTGTCATGCAAACCTGCTCCTGGGTTCGTATGTGGCCTTTGGTGGCTAGGCTGGCAGCTATCCTGCCATAGATGGCTGAGTCCCTCCGTCTAGTGCAGAGATCATGGACGTTGGGGGCATCTCCCCCCCAAACCTGAATAAGGTCCGTGATCTCCACCCTGGACCTACTCCGGGCCCTGGCAGGCTCCTGGGAGCTGGCAGACTGCTCCTGGGGAGCGGTGGAGGGCTGGCTGCCAGTGGCTTGCTGGCTCGTGTTTTGGGGCCACTGGGTCAGGGACAGTGACTGATGGCTCTGGGCTGGCAGGCTTGGAGCTGGCACAGGCACAGTGGCCAGAGTCTACCTCTTTAAGGGCTCTGGGGATGGGGGGAGGGAGAGAAGTGTTCTTGGTTGAGGCCAGAGTGGCCACCAGGGCACCCTGGAAGGCTGGAAGCCCCCTATTTTGAAATAAGTTTCTACACAGCACTTATTTCGAAATAGCTATTTTGAATTTGGCGTTATTCCTTGTAGAATGAGGTTTACCAAATTCGAAATAAGCGCTCCGCTATTTCGAATTTATTTTGAAATAGTGGTTTGCTGTGTAGACGCTAGGAAAGTTATTTCAAAATAAGGGCTGTTATTTCGAAATAATTTTGCTGTGTAGACATACCCTAATATATCTTTCACAGGAACTGTAGGTTTTTGCCCCACCTGGAATACTGATGATACAAAAGGTATGGACCAGATACAAAGTTCTGTCAGCATAGCTATGTCAGTCAGGGATGTGAAAAAAACACCACCCCTCACTGAGGGCATGTCTACACAGCAGCGTTATTTCAAAGTAACAGAGTGAGTGTTTACACAGCAAGCCTGTTATTTTGAAAAAACGGGCTTCCTATTCCACATTCTGTAACCTATTTCAAAATAGTTATTTCACAATAGGGTGTGTGTTAAGGATGTTAAGTATCGTGTAATTCACTAATCAAATAGTCGATCATTTTGGGGACTCCCGAGCTGACCCCGGGCTCCATGCGGCGCTGCCACTTTGAAACACCATGGCAGTATTTCAAAGAGGCAGCATCACACAGCTGATCCTGGGCTCCATGTGGCACTGCCCCTTTGAAATGCTGCGGTTGCCCCTTTGAAATGCTCTGTGTGGCACTGCTGCTTTGAAGTACCCCCCCTTCTTGCCCCCCTATACTGCCTCTTTTTGAGAGAGGCAGCAAGGGGGGGGGGAAGTGACTAGGTGACTATCCTGCTGACTATCTGATAAACATTTGCTTATCAGATAGTTGACTAGTCCTTCACAACTCCAGCAGCACTGTCTACACACACTAGGGATATTTCAAAATAAGTGGCCTCCAGGGCTTCCCACAGGTGCTCTGGTGGCCACTCTGTCCCCACTCATGAGAACTCTATATTTGCCCTTTCCCTGAAGCCTTTAAAACTGCAGCCACAGCAGAAAAGGCTTGTGGCACACAGCAGGCCCAGCTTGCAACGTGCCACACAGCAGAGCCCTGGCAGCTATTGCTGCTGCCATGGCAGATCCCCATGTGCTTCCTCTGAGCCCCCCACAGCTGCAAGGGAGTAGTCAGCCACCTCCCAATACCTTGCCCAAGGCTGAAAGAGGAGTGGTGTGGAGATCTTGGATCTCATTGAGATCTGGGGCGAACACTCCAACATTCAGGATCTCCACATCAGACAGCAAAATGCAGACATCTATGGCCACATGGCCGACAGCCTGGTCCAAAGGGGGCACAGCCACACTCTGGACCAGGTGCGAATGAAAATAAAGAAACTCGGGTACGCTTATGCCAAGACTAGGGAAATAAGTTACCGATCAGGAGCGGCACCCCAGACCTGCCGCTTCTTCACTTACACGATACCGACCTCGGGTGGACAAACAGCAGAAGGGGAACAGCAGAAAATACCAATATCCATCAATCTAAGACAGAGCTACTCAACTTTGGAAGCCCCAGGGGCCATAATGATATTCACAGCACATGCCAAGGGCTGCAACTTAAGTGTGGTTGCATATACATGCAAATAGCTTCTTTCACACTGATGGACATGAATACAAAGATTAAGGCAAGACTACACAACACACAGGCCCCATTTAAGTTAGTTCTGCTGGTATTTATAAAATGCAATATTTACCTGATTTCCACCCATATGACAGCCCTTTTAATGAGCAATGACAGTCCAGGGTTTTAACTACTAAAATGTGTATCAACAGAAGACCATTATATTGACTACTTTTTTTTATCCAGGGCCGCGTGTAGAGCCCCGCATAAACCCAAACTGCACTGTGGGCCGCAAACAAATGGGCTGTGGGCTGCGTGTTGAGTAGCCCCAATCTAGGATATGTATCTAGTATTGTTGCTAACGAGGTCCAGACCAAACAGTATTGTAGCAGACAGGCATATTTGTGGTGCCATGGGAGTACATAGTAAGGACCACATGAAAAGTGTGGGGAATAAAAAGCAAGAAATAGAATGGTTGTGAATAAAAGCAACTATGACATTGTTGGCATCACAGAGACTTGCTGGGACAAAAGGCCAAGGCACAAAACAAGATTAAACTAGCTAGAGATATAAAGAGTAACCAGAAAACTTTCTACAAATCCACCAGAAGAAAGAGGAAGACCCAGGACAGGGAAGGTCTGTTATTCAATGAGGGGACAATGACACCAATAGAAAATGACAAAAGTGCTAAATGACTTTTGTTTAAATTTTCAACAAAAAGGTTAGCAGCAACTGAACATCTATCATAATGAAAGCCAGTGAAAATGAGGTAGGATCTAAGGCTAAAATAGGGAAAGAAAAGTTACAAATTACTAAGACATATTAGATGTCTTTGAGTTGGCAGGGCCTGATGAAATACATCATAGAATAGTCAAGGAGCTGACTGAGGATATAGTTGAGCTATTAGTGATTATCACTAAAAACTTATGGAAGACAGGAGAGATTCCAGATGAGATACTACTGAACCCACCTGTTCTTCCAGGCTGGACACCCTTTAACCCTGTCATGCTGAGCCAGGCTCTTAAGGCTTGTCCTGTCAAGCACAAACCACACCCAACTTCAGAACAATACAGACACTGAGATCAGTTCAGAGAATGCTCATCCTAATGGATTTGGCACAGAACCAGGTATTTCTTGCTCTTGGATTGCAAATCCCAAATTATATGAAATTTACCTCCTCCCTCAATGTAGAAAAAGGTATGCACAACACCTTGCCACATTAGAAATTACATAAATTGGGTTATATTATAAACAAGAGTGCGTTTATTTGCTATTAAAAACATATTTTAAGTGGTTAAAGAAGTAGCAAACAGAACAAAGCAGATTACTAAAATAATACAAAGAACATAAACAAACCTAGATTCACTAAAGAAATTGGTTACAAATAATAATTCCTTACCCTAGAGATAGGTTTAAGTAAATTCCTCCACAGGCCAGGAGTATCTTTTTAGCCTGGGTCCAATAATTCTCTCCCTTTCACTTCCACTCTTTTTGTTTTGGGGTGTGTTCAAGTATCTCTGTAGGTGGGGAGGAGAAGCAAACTAAAAACCTTGATTGTTTCCCTCCACCTCCTTATTTAGGATTTCCATAAGGCAGGAATCCTTTGTTTGAATCCCTATCTCCCAATAGAAAAGGTCAGTGGAGGCAGATTATTTTCCGGTGACCAGGTCACCTGACATTATATTATTACAATATCTGTAAGTCAGTGGCAGTAAGTCGACAGGAATGCCAAGTCCTTTCACAGTCCATTGTCCTCATTGAGGGGCCATCACCCCTGTTTGGTATTTTCATTATAGTACCTGAAGTGCTAGTAGAGGGCATCACCCAAAGAGCATTGTTGAAATACAGATACTTGAGTAAACAATCCTAACTTCAGATATAAAAATGATACATGCCTACAAATAGGATAATCAAATCAAAACCTTTCCAATCATACCTTACATTAGTTATCTCGACTAAAGTACATCTCAGTTATGTCATATTCATATCATAAGCATATTTTCATAAATAATAAGTGTAAGGTCACATACTACTACTTTTAGTTTGCTAGCTCAGTTGGGAGCTAGCACAAATAGGTCTATTGCAAGCTGGGATCACATCCCAAGTTTATAGTAAAAAGATGTAAAAAGTTATGACCATTTGCAGTGATTGAAGATCCCCTTTTTGGCACTTGGTTAAATGCCCCTATTTGGGGGAGAGTGTCCTGAATGAATTCTCCTTTGAGTAACTGTACATCTAAATGTCCTCTGCAATTTCAACTAGGTAAAATATTCACTTCTTAGGGACAATGGAGGTGCCTATGGTTCATGTACTTCTGTATGTTGGGCCAGATTCTTAGATGATGTAAATCAGTGTGGCTCAATTGACTTGAAAGAAGCTGTGTGAATTTGCACCAGCTGAAAATTCGACTCTGTGTCAGGCTGTGGCCATACCTGTGTTTTTCAGGGAAACTGCAATACAGTCTCATAAGAGGCAATCAGGGAATAGTCTGAGCATTGGGAAAGCTTGTTCCTAACCCCAGGCAGTTAATTAGTAGCTGGGCTATGCTGTGAAGTGTGAGAAATTTGTATTCCTCATCTATCTAATGAAGCAACTGTCTTAAACTCACATATTGTTACTATGAACTGTGAAAAAATTACTGCAGTCCACCGCAGAGCTAGCTGCTTTTCAGCAGTGGAGGAAGTGATTCCTGTATGTCTATTGCTTGTAAATCATGTTGGAATCCTACGAGATTAGACGCTCTATGTAATATATTATTTATAAGGCTGTGATTTAGTCATGGATATTTTTAATAAAAGTCATAGACAGGTCCTGGATAAAAATTCACAACCTAGTGTGACCTGTCCATGGCTTGTACTATAAATACCCCTGCTGCTGCTGGGTGGGGGCTGCTAGTAGGTGGGGAGCCTGGTGCCAGCGGCACCAGCTGATGGGGACCGCCAACAGTAGCTGCTCTGGCCACCCCTAGGACCACTGCTTAGTCCATCCCTGTATCCAGCTGCTTGGGTGGACCTGGGGTCAGCCACACTGGCCACTACATAAGTCATGAAGGTCACGGAAAGTCCAAGGTTCTGACTTTTAATAAAGTCAGTTAGAATTAGATGATTCTCACCCCTTATTTGTCCCGTACCTGCAGCTGTCTGGTGGGAAATCTTTGCCAAGATTTCAAAATATTTGTGACTGAGTGTGGTGTGTTAGCTAAAGCTGCTTTTCATTCCCTTTGCATTTTCAGGGGTGTGGCAGGTGAATCTCAAATATGGATAGTAATTGCTTACTCAGGCATAGACTTGCACTCTGGCTTTTTTATTTGATTTGATTTTGGTAAGGGTTATCAGACAGACTATTGCATGGAAATAATATTTCAGTGGGCTGTTAAGAGAAATTAGTCTCAAAGCACATGAATGACTAGTGATGTATGGGGGAAAAAGCAACAGCTGCCCCTATGCAAATGTACGAACTCCTCAGCCTATACAGACCTCCAAAACTGGTAGCATTACCTCAGTCACTATGTAAGGTGTGACTGTGCTCTGTGAGCACTCTGAATAGGAGTATTAGAGAGTATCAAGGGGACATTTCTGCTACTTCAAGAAGCATTAACTTTAACCCTCCAGCTATGTGACGCAGATTTGGTCAGGGACTTAACATACATAAATTATTTCCTGATTCTGTGCTCTTCTGGCTCTTCAAACTCTTCTAGCACAGCCTCTCATCAATTGTCCCTCTAATTTTTTCCTTCCATGTGTGGAATACATTTTGTTATGTGCACCAAGGCAGGTGTGGATGTAGAAATACATGCTGCTGGCTGTGGAAGCTCTACTAATCAGTTGAGTGGCATTTGAATTTCTCCTGGGTGGCCACCCAAGCGCACAGCTTACAGGGAACACTACCTCTCATCTATGTGAAGAGGGAGTGCATTGGATGGGGTGGCACACATACTCTATAGTTGCCTTTTCCCCTTACATAACACTTTTATTTTTGTGATTTTTAAGATTCACACCCCCTTTGTAACACTGAAACAAACATGCAAAAGTATAGGCACACCCCTCAATTCATTCCATAATTCATGGACAGACCCTTCAGCACAAAGCCAAAACCTACTTCTATCTTCCCACTCATGATGTAGAAACAGGGAGCATGGAGCCTGTGCAACGTCAGTGGTCTCTGAAAGTGTTCCTTGTGCTGCTGGCAAGAAGGTAATTTTCTATATCAGGGAGGGAAACTCTAAATCAGGATGTGCCTCTTTTGCTGTGCATCATGGGACGGCAGTTATTTAAAGTGTTGTGAATCAAACATACACCAGTAAAAATAAAGGACAACATGGGGGGATAGATAGGGTATAAATACCATGCTATAGTTTCCTAAACAAACTTTCAAAATAAACACTAAGGGCCAAACTGAGCCCTGATGCATTTCCTGAGGAATGCTATTCATTTCAAAGGCTAAATCGGCATTGAATTTGGTCCTATGAGAGCATATGCAGTGCTCACTTACTGCAGTATAACAGGAGCGTGCATATTTATCCCAGGGAAGAATCTGGCCTAGAGTTAAAGTTGATGTAATTATTAGGTGGTTGGGGAGGGGAGGGAAAAGAGAGAGAAAATTGAGAGAGGTTTTGTGTGTAGGGGGTGGGAGAGAGAGAGAGAGAGAGAGAGACTAATGCCTCTTAGGTCCGCCATCTTTGAAGTATAAAGCCTGGGACATCTGCGATGATCCTGAGCTCATGAAACTGGACACCTGGCAGTATGTTCTCAGCTCTTTTGGAGTACATCTACACAGCAGGGCTAAACTCGAAATAAGCTACGCAACTTGAGCAATGCTAATTGCGTAGATTAAGTTGAAATAGCTTATTTTGAATTTGGGAACATCTACATAGCACTTATTTTGAAATAGAGCACTCTTCCTCCAACTTCACTTCTCGTATAATAAGGGTTATGGGAATAGGAGTAAGCAGTCCTCTAGCTCAACAATATTTCAACATTATGTTGAAATAACTGCTTGTGTGTAGACGAGGACTATGTTATTTTGGAATAACATCCGCTATTCTAGAATAACACTGCTGTATAGACGTACCCTTAGGATACGTCTACACTGCAACGCTATTTCGGGATACTGGAGTAGCTATCCTGCGTCTTAACAATAAGCCTGTTATTTTGGGCTCGCTATTCTGATGTCCCTGTAAACCTCATTCCACGAGGAGTAAGGAATGTTTCGGAATAGCAAGTTATTTTGAAATAAAATTGAAATAAGATACGCAATTTGCTCTTATCTCCAACTATAGTGCAGTGTAGATGTAGCCTTATACATTTACTAGGACAGCTACCTCAAAAAAGGGAAGATTCTGAAAAAAGCTAGACTGGTGGTTGCACTAGAGAGTATTATAAACAGTGCTGATAGTGACACCAATAATTAAAGTTACCCAACACTTACTGTTAAAGATCTGCCTCCCGCTGACTTTCTATGGGAATTTTCAGATAAAATGGTTCAACTTCTTCAGAGAACAAAATTAGGGAAAAAATACATTAGTTTATTTATGTTAAAAACCCTACCTTTAGTTTCCTGAAGATGTAGCAGCTCTATAGAGTAAGGACTTGAAGTTTGGCAGGGGTATTGTGAGCATCAGGAATGTGTCTTTTGCCAGCCCTGTGGAAAATCTGCCCAAATTTGGCCAAGTTATAAGCCTCTGAAAAATTTCAGCTTACAAATGCTTAGGAAAGGCTTGCTTCTTAGTTTGTCAACTAAATTTGCTGAAGATTTCATCTTCACTGAACTTGCTCTGTTCATGGTTCTAATCCGAGCCTGGATTGTGCATGTGACCATCCCCACAGAGTGACTCAGCATGCTCCATCCTGAAGCTGCAGGGGCTAAGCCAAGGCTTGCATGGCTGTTCCTCCTCCCATCACTGTGGTGATGGCTGCCTTAACTGAGAAACAGTGATTGCCTCTTCTATGTTCTCAGAGCTCCCCTCTGTGGACTCTCCAGCAGTGTGGAGGAGAAAAAAGGAAGCAGACTGACTGAAACACAGGGCATGTCTACACTATCTTATTTTGAAATAAGGTGAGCATTCACACTACCAAGCCATTATTTTGAAATAAAGGGCTTGTTATTTTGAAATAATAACTCCTGCTTGTGAAAAGGAATAAGCTTGTTTTGAAATGGTTATTTCGGGAGTTATTATTGCGAAATAACTCCCTAATGTAGACATAGCCATAAAGAGATGAGTAACTATGGTAGGCCATATGGTGAACCCTTTATTATTGTGATGTTCTATTCTAGCAAGGGGGGCACTATAGAGTCTAAGTAATTTGATGTAGCCTATAACCTGACAGCTCTTGTATTAAAAGTTCTCTGCAAGAAACGCTTAAGTTTTTGTTATGGCACATCCAAAGTTACCTCGCTTGCAATGGTTTTTGATACCAACATTTTAAAATGTGGTGCCTATAATTTCCCAAATATTTGCCTAATCTGGGCCCAAAATGGTTCAAAATAATTGACGTATATTAGAAATATCTTAAAATTATTAGTGACACCACAGTACATATTAAAGATGATACATAGGTGAAAATGTGTTTAAAATGCTCAAAAACCCCTCAGTCCCAGACCTCTGTATTTTATCTTCGAATTATGCATGAAATTGTTTATAAGGCCCAGAAGTCTGGTCCATCTAGTGCATAATATACACCAACATTTTTCTTATTTATCATGCAGATTATGTGCAATAATCAGCCATATCTCTATTTTGGTAAAACTACTGGGGCAAAACATTACCGCACTCCCAATTTGGCTATCATCAGTACTACTCACTGTTCAGAATCACTATTAATGTGTTCCATTTTAACTCCAGGCAAATTGTTTGAATGATAAATGCATGATATTTTAAATTATTTTTTTCCTAAATATTCATAGTTACATGTGTTTTCATGGCAAACAGCATATTTTTTCTTCTAGTGTGCAAATATTGAAAAGTTAATATGGTATTAAGCCACTCGAACCACATAAAAAGAGACACTAGTAAATCTTGGAGGCTTTGAATGTGACCAGTTTCATGTATTCATATAGAGCCAATATAACCATGCTCAAGGATGGTCATGAAGACTAGACAAATGTATTTGTTCCTGCCCACAAAAGCTTCTGCCCAAATAAATTTATTTGTCTTTAAGGTGTCACAGGACTCATTGTTGTTTTTGCTGACACCGACTAACATGGCTACCCCTCTGAAGCATGAAGACCAGAAGATACGTTGTCAATCATCTAAGATTCACAAGAAATTCAATTTAATAAAAACTATTATGTGCCTCTAGCTCAGTCTCCGGGAAATCTTGTCCTAGTCCTTGGCAGTAATTTCCTACTCTCTGGCTAGTGCTGCTGATGCTCTGGCAACCCTCCCACCCCCCCAAGAAACCAGCTGTGCTTGAGCTTCAATCCAGAAGTGGAGACTGCCATACTGACCACATTCCAGAGAATAGTGCAATAATATTTGATGGAATGGCTATTGGCCAAGCACTTCGTGATGCACTTTCAACATTGGATGAGCTTATAGATGCCATTTTAATGTACATAATTAAGCTTGCAAGAAAATGCAAGTGTATTTTCTTTGGACTTTGTCACAGATCAGTAACCCAATGTGAGCCTCAAAAACGCGGAACAGTTATGCTAAGCAGCAGATGGCTCCCAAATGGTACAAATCTATGGAAAGGACCAGAAAACCCCCAGTCAGTCAGTGCAAGAAGATTCTTTCTTATGGCAACACAAGGGTAGCACTTCAGATAGTCTTGCACATGAAGTGAAGAGATGTAAATTTGCAATGTGTAGCAAATGACATCATGCTCTACCTAGCTCATGGAGGGAAGTGTTACTGCCTGGCTGTGCAGAAGGGTTCAGTGGCAGTCACAGCTGTTGATGAATGAAGTTGTGTCCACAAAGAAGGTGACTCATGTATATTTATTCATGTGAAACAGGCTGCCAGGGACTATGGGATTGTGATAATAACCTGGATACAGATGTTCCTAGAGTAGGTATCAGTCTTAAGTCACAACAGCCAGTCAATTTGCATTTCTTCACTTGTGCTGGGACTCAAAGCCACACTATTGATTTGGAGAAAATCACTTCAACTCTAGGCCTGAAGGTAAATGCCCCCTTTATTGGACTCTGCATATTCACAAGATGTGATTCTACAAGTGCTTTCTATAAGAAGGGAAAAGAGAAAGGCATTGTTGTGGCTTCTCAGAGTGAAGAGTTCCTGGATGCTTTCACGTATCTGGGGAAAGACTTTACACTTCAAGACTCAACTTCCCTGGTGTTTGAGAAATGTGTGTGTCATCTGTATGGCTAAGATTCACTTTAGGATGTCAGTGATGCCTGATACAAGGTGTTTCATCTTCACTGCCTGAAGTGAGCACCCCACAAACATGTAATGCTCTAAACCAGGCCTGGGCAAATACCCTCCACAGGCTGGATCTGGCCTGCCAAGCTGCCTGATCTGGCCCGTGGATGCAGCGGGGAGCCTCAGGAAGACTCCTTGTCTGCTTCCTCTTTCCCCCATTGCGGTGCTCTGTTTGAACAGCTGTGAACTGCGGGGAGGGGAAAGAGGCTTTGTGTGCTACTCCCGACCCCAGCACAATCCCATTGGCCAGTTACCAGCCAATGGGAGCTGCCTTTTGTCAACAGCCAGCTTGCGAAGCACGCTCTCTCTTCCCTCAGGCTCATAACTGTTCAAAAACCACATGGCCCTTGCAACTAGTGTGGTGGTGGGGCAGGCAGGGAGTCTGAGAAGGTTGTAGGCTGGGAGTCAAGCAGGTAAATCTCCCAGCCAGAGCCTGCCTCTGGCACCCCAACCCCTTGCCCCACAATACCCAAAACCTCTGCCCCCCTCCTGCCACCATATCTGCTCCCTGCCCCAGGTCACAGCCCCCTTCTGTCCTAGGTCACAACCCAAACCCATACAAATGACACACACGTTTCTTAAACACCAGTAAATCTGAGTCTTGAAGTGTAAAGTCTTTCCCAAGATATGTGAAAGCATCCAGAAACTCTTCACTCTGAGAAGCCACAACAGTGTCTTTCTCTTTTCCCCACTCATAGAAAACACTTGTAGAATCACATCCTGTGAATATGCAGAGTCCAATAAAGGGGGCATTTACCTCCTGTACCCCTACCCCACATAACCCAAACTCTCCATCCCCCACCTGCACCCATATCCCCTCCCAGATCCTGCACCCCAAACCCCTGCCCCAGGTCACAGTCAGTGTTCACTGTAAACTCAGTGCTTGTTTAGGCACCCAGGAGATATTCAAATGCTGCCCAGGTGATTAGCAGAGTGCTCACAGTGCCCAGAGCCAGCAGCATGTATTTCTACTGGTGGTGCACATCTGCACATGCCTTGGTTCACATAACGAAAATTATTCCACCATGGATGGAAAAGCTTAGAGGGAACATTGGTTATAACCCAAACCCTTGCTCTCTAGTTCTCTAACCATGGTCACAACTGTTTCTTTCACCCAAACTCCCTCCCAGACCCCACAACCTCTCTAGCATCCGAATCCCTTACTGCAAGCTTCCTTCTGCATCCAACCTCCAGCCCAGACCCTGCACCTCCTCCATTAATATGGAAGAGTGTGACCCCTGACCACTTTCTAAATTCTTGGAGTGGCCCCCTGTCAAAAATTATTGCCCACCCCTGCTCTATACTGACACAGCAAGCAGACAAATTGCCAGAAGAAACGCTCTCTTGTTGACAGGATTAATGCCCCTTCCCCTGCTGCTAATGGAGAGCATTAACAGCGCCAGATCCTATTTTGCAGTGTCTCACGCCTACAGTCATGTGATATGTCAAGCAGGGTGATGTTCCTGTCTTGCTGCTGGGCTTTCCTGCCCAGACTTGTGTTAGAAGAAGTGTGAGAACACCAACAAAAAAGCTGCTGAACGTGCTTTTCACAATGGTGACATGTCTGGCTAGAGAGATTGTGGTGAGTAGGTTACCAGACTGGCAAATAAAAATGTATTTTATTCAAGAATAACCATTACAGGGCCAACAGCAATACATATGATTCATAACAAACACTGGACTTGAAACAGAAATTACAATTTTGACTTATATTAACAATTATATCAATTCATACCAATCCGGATAAACTGTCACTTATAAATATTTGAGTAAGAAATAAAGAGGACTTTAGTGTTTTATTTGGTTCAGTGCTGTGGTTGAGGAAAACATGCTGGTTGCCAAGGAAATAGTAACATTTTAGGTATTTTCATAAATTTAATATAGTTGATGCATTTTTCTATCATTTCACGTAGCTAAGCTGGTGCAGAAACACTTCTCTTGAGGGTAAATTATAACATAATTCTGCCTACAGTGAAAGGTGAGTATTGCCAAGAAACAAATGATAAGGATGGGGTAAAAACTTTAATTTATACTTACTAGCAAAAAAGAGTCATGGTAATTTATTGCACATTATCTGTTAGACTGATTATAGAAAATATTAATGCATAAACACCCCAGTAGGGCAAGAATTTTTAATTCTTTAGCACATTTTATTATCCATAACTACTAAAAAAAAAGTATTTTCACCCAAATTAGGTATTTACAATGTTTTGTCTTGTGTATGACTTCTAAGTTCCACAGTCCATTACACTTGTCTATAATGAACTTCCATATACATTCAATGATTTGCAGCTTATTTGGGCCTTTACAGGCCAAATATTAATGAAATTATGGAGAAGAACTCTTTTATATTATGATATCAAAACTGCTAACTTTAGATGTGACATGACAGTAGAATTAAGGGTTTCTTGCAGAGAACTTTTAACACAGGATCTCAGGTTATTGACTGAGAATAAATCTGCAGAGAATAAGTAGTGTCTGGTGAGGGAATGAAACTCATTTTCTAAGTACAATAACGGGCCTCACCGTATGGCTTATGGGGTGGTAGAGGAAGAGATGCAGGCTTGGAAGACAGGTGTGGGACATTGAGGAAGAGGAGGGAATTGGGAGACTTGGGCAGGAGAAAAGGATTTAAGAGCTAGAGCTGGGATGGGGAAAGAGGCATGAGCACAAGTGGCAAGATTACAGACTAATTTTCTACAGGACTCCTGCCTCATTCCTTACATCACCCTGACTTGTTCTCAGAACACACAGCATGGGTGATGTAGGGGATGAAGCTGTTGTCTGTTGGTTACACAAACAGCCTTAATTCTGGCATTTCCTTCCTTCAGAGTGCAAGACTTTGTAATCTGAATGTTCTTGTAATGTAGTTTGGGGGGGATGTAATTAATATTTAAGTTTGTAAGGAGCTTAAATACAATGGTGGTGAATACATTATAAAAGGCTATATAGAGAAAAAGGAGCAGTATGAAGACATGGTATTAAAATGGCAAAAAACCCAAACCAAAACAAACAAAACCCCAAACCAAATCTAAGCCAACCCCGCAACAAAAAATCCCCCCTCAAACAAACCCAAGCTAAAAAATTAACAAATCACCAGAGCAGAAAGAGGTTTAATGGATATATGATTTATACTAATTTAATTTTAAAACATACTAACCACAAGCAAAACTTTATATGCTTCAAATTTATACTGAGTTTCTATTAACACAAAATCACTAGAACTTAAAGAAACAGAAATCAACAACCGAAACAATTAATTTATAGGCTAAAATCTTCAAAGCCAGGTATCTACGTGGTCTGATTTTTCAGAAGAGATTACCAACATTTAGGAGCTTAAATATAAAAGGCAGCATCTAATTTTAGGCATCTAAATTTGAAAATTTTAGCCATAATGGCCAAGTCCAATCCCAGAAAAACAACTGTCATAAATCATACTGTGGCTATTGCAACAGTTAATTTTCAAAAAGATTGTACTGAACAGTGCAAACACGAAACATTTGAAGGTATTTCAATGTTCATATATATGGATGGGTTTGTTAGTGTGTAATATTTCTTTTTCTAACTTCTGGACATCTGTTCTCATATTAGTGGCATTTTCACAGTTTTGAGATAGTCAGACTAGGAACTGGTAGCCGAAGACCTGGACTCAGTATACTTATTGTGGATACTGGGATGGTTGGGGCCTAGATTAAGTGTGTCTATGTCGTTGCTGGAAGCTGGGAATGGACAATGGGATGGATCACTTGATGATTACCTGTTCTGTTCATTCCCTCTGGGGCACCTAGCATTGGCCACTGTCAGAAGACAGGATACTGGACTAGATGGACCTTTGGTCTGACCCAGTATGACTGGTCTTATTTTCATAAAAATGGCAGGCCTGGGCTCAACCATGACTAAAGGCCTGTCTCCTGGTGGGGGAGGAACCACTAAGTCCAGGCCACAAATGATAACTTGGGAGAATAAATGAGAAAACAGGAATGGAAGTGAAGGTCAAAGGGATCCAGAAAGAAAGAGCATGCAGAGAAACCCTGACAGTGTCCACCACTCCTTAAAGATGTCTAAGGAATCAGTGGACAGCACCCACAGGAATTCTACCTAGTGGTATGATTTGATGAGGAACCAAAAATAGGTGCCACAGTTGCAGCATGCTCCTCCTGCCCCATCAAGCTTCCTCCTCCTAGTCTGGTGGTGGTCTTTTTGGCAAGTGCTAGGAGAAGGTTGATGGGAAGATCTTGCAACATCCTGGGACCATGGATAAGGTGTGCAAGAATAAACAGGTCAGAAGAAAAGTGCAACCAGACTCTCAAAAAGAGATTCCGAAGGAGCCAGCAGAATGGTTACAGCCTGACACAGTCTACATAGCTGTGACCCAGGGTCTCCTTGCCATAGATACAACAGGTGTCATGGGATTCCATGAGCAGTGCTGCCTATATGCCTGTGTTCATTGCTCCCTGCAGGAACTGCCGGCTAATATCCACAGAGAGTAATGAAACCAGAGTAGAATACAAATGGGCCCACTGGAACTCCCCACCCACTGGACTGAGTGTAGAGAATGCATGCTGGGGATGAGAGAGGGATTCTAGCTATGAGTGGGCAGGGAAGATGAGTATTCTCTGCCAAACGAAACGCCTGACATTCCCTTCTGGATGCCCTATAAGTGCCCCCATATGACCATTTGCTCATGACTCTAAAACCAGCTCATGACTCTAAAACCAGCTGGCTAACATAGTAAGGACCAGAGTGTGATGGGCCCTTGGGTGGGCTTGCTGATGGGTTGGGGAGTTCAAGCCACCTTTCTTCTCCTATGCTCTGCATTCCTGGTGCTCAGGGGAGCACAGGGACTGTTTGCTTTTGTTCTACCCTGGGAAGCAGGATACCAAAAAGGGGAATGAAGAGAAAGCAGCATAGCCCAACTCCTTCTCCTGTCTGCACCAGTTTAAGCAGCAGGGCTTATGCTTCTGGGAGCAATCTGTGGGTGGAGCATTCTGTGCACCACATGGAGAGAACTATGGGGAGAAAGTATACCTGTCTGAGACACAATCTCTGGTGCTCCTGGCAAGGCAGTGCATCTCCCTGGTGTCTCCTGCTCAGGGCTGTTCCTTAAAAGTCAGGATTTAATCCTAAAGAATAAAACAGCAATATTATGAAGCCTCTCACGAAGAACTTTTCCCTTTCATTATGTGTCAGTTGAGAGCAATGACATAATCACGGCACTGTACAGAGATGACAATTAGCAGTAGATGTTTGGAGTTGTGTGTGGGTGTTCAGATACAACGTTTCCAATAACAAGTTAGTGATTTGTGCAGGTAACTTTTGCAAAAATATGCCATTGTTGTACTGAACTTGCCCTAACAATGCCTCTGCTGTGATCACAAATCCTCATCACCTCATTTATTAAACTCACCTGGTTTCAACACAGGGCATGTTTTGTGCAACACCAAGCCAAATTAATGTGTTTAATTATATAGCTTTAAAAATGAGTATCTGCACTGCAACAGTTCTTAAAACATGAAACCTGAACAATTTGTTGGGTGAGATGCCTAGAAAAAAGATCCTGAAATGTTATATTTTTGCTGATATTAAAAAAACTTGTGCTTTGGACATGTGAGAGACAGCCAAAATAGGTAACCTGTTAATCCTGTGGGGTGTTGGTGAAGAGGTGACATGTTTGAGCATGTTTTCAAGCTTTTTGGTTTGTTTCAGAAAATTAATTCAGGGAGAAAATGGAGCTATGACTGGTAGAAAGACGAGCCAGAAACCAGTGTTATGTTTAATCTACTCCTTCCATGTCAGCATCTACTGTTTGTTGTGTGGGCTGATTTTGAACAGGCTGCTCTGCTGGGGCTCCTTCACATTTTTCAACCTTTGGTGCACATTCAGTGGACTTCAGTGCAGGACTCAGCCGCCCAGAGGGACTCCCTGCCTCTGGCTGAGGAGTGGGATGAGAAGGAAGCTCTGGCTGTGAGAGGCAAAGAGGGCTGCATGCTTGATGGTCAGCCATCTCTGGATTGCTGTTCTCTCTGGAGACTGTGAGGGGATCCTGCACGTGGTGGGTCACCGTGAACGCTGCAGCTAGATTCTTCAAGATGTTCTCATCGATACTGGACAGCTTTGCACTATCCTGGTTGGTAATGGATGGATTTGCATCAGCCTCTTTCCCTAAGGTGTCATCATTTCCATCCTCGTCATCCTCCTCTTCCTCGTTAGTGAATTTGGCTTCTTTTATTTTTTTGTACAGTTCATTCCTCTCTTCCTGCAGCGCTCTGCAAAGATTCTCTAGCCTCTGGATTTTCAGCACGAAGCACTCATACTCCTTAGCCCTCATTGCTTTCTGTGGTCAAATCAAAATCAGGCAAAGGTGTAGAAAAATGAAGTTATACAGATCTAATGTGTTCCATACAATCTTTCTTCACTGCAAGTTCTAAAAGTAATCAAATACAATTACTATCTTCCTAATTAAGTACTAATTCACTCCAGTGCACTGAAGTGTGTCACTTAAGCGGTGAATAAGACATTCTGCAGGTCCTTCGCACTCAGCTGAATTTGACCAAGAGATATGAGGCACAGACATAGCCATGAATAATGTCTAGCAAAGGAAGGACTATAAAATTGTTCAGGATGTCAGAACAGATAAGCACCTAAGATCTATATTGCTTACCTGGACTTCTTGGAAAACCATTGGAATTTTTTGTGAGAACAGGCTGACTCATATTTTCAGTCCGCCTTGTTTTTTGATTGGTAGGAAATTCTGTAAGAACAGCCTTTCTTGCAGCATTTTGTGGACATCTACATTTTCTGATTCTAGCTGGTGTAGAAATCCACAAAAATGACAGTGCTGGAGATTATGGGTGGATGGGGGGAACACATGTTATTCACCTTTTTTTCAAATCTCAAAAACTTGGTCCAGGTGACATTTAAATTTGGGATGGCTTCTTATTTTATTTGAATCTGTTCCTAGATCCCTTCTAATTTTCTATGCAGTCTATCTCTATCAGGAACTTTAAAATTTACAGCTGACCCCAATGGCTTCTATACAGGAAATTAACCAAAGGTCTGACTTTAAAGTGCATCATTTAAAGCACATTTCAGAAGTCAAGTGGCTTTAATCTAAAGTGAACTAAGGGCATGCCACTTCTGAATGAGAGCATCCACACGGGGATTTAATGCACTTTAAATTAGTCCTTTTAGTTAATTAGGAGAAACTTCCCATGTAGACAGGCTTAGTGTAAGCAAGGAGCCAGACTCAGTTATATCTTGACCTCAAAAGATTCAATGTTTTTTTTCAAAGATCAACATATACAGTACTTAGAAAAAGGTCCCTGATCCAGAGCCATCAATATCAAGATTATAATGGGCTTTGGATCAGACCTTAAAAATATGAAAAAAAATTGTGAAGCAGGTTTCTCACCTCATCAATCATGTCCAATAGAGCTTTGTTACAGTTCTCAAACCTGGCTTTCCATGTAGCTGTATCCTTTTCCAACTTCTTCATCTTCTTTGTCATCTACGGAAGCAGGAAGAGAATCACACCATGAATCCCAAATGCGAATTGAAGTTAGAACAGCATTTTTGTTATCTTTTCTTAAATCCATACTTATAGCTCTGTTATCAGTAACTACAGTGAACATGAATATACCGTTGTCAAAGAAAGATGGGTGAAGAGTAACATATAGCAAGAGACTGGTTTAATGTCAACTCCTCAAGCATTGCAAGCTGACACAAGTGAATACCCCTGCCATACACACCTGCCTGCTTGAAAATAGGAAAAACTTATTACATGGTTAAAAATTATTATATGTGTTAAAAATATAAGTTAAGGCTGTGATTAAGGAAAGTTCCCATAAGCGTCTGTGAAGAGGAGATTCTGGGTCTCTTCTTAGAGTTTACATCAGTTGGCAGAAATCAGAAATGTACACAAAGTATCAAAACAATCTTACAATATATTTGGTCTTCTTGAGCCCATCTCACATACCACTCAAACTTAGGCCAGTGTGTTTCTCTCAAGCATACAGAAATGGCCCAATTAAAAGATAAATCATTGCAAAGGAGAATCATGTGTCTCAAAATGGAGTGTCAGATTTTAGAAATAACATGTGCTACTCACTTTCTCCATCTCCTGTTTGAAACTGGCAAACACCTCATTGCTTTTTGTCAGCGTTTTCTGAAATTCTTCAAATCTTTCAGAATAAAGGGTGAGCTACATACACAGGAACAAACAGATCAGTTTCAGAAGCTCCCTGCAGTCAAATTGAATGAATACACCCCTTATTTTAATGTAATAATCCTTTTGTGCTGGCAGAGCACCTTTCATTTGAAGATTTCAAAGCACCCACATTAGTGATCTTAGTCTCATTGCACTCTGATGAGATGTTATTATCCTATTTTAGAGAGGAATAGAATAAGAAAGAGCAGAAAGACTGAGGTCAATATTTTCTAAAGTATGTTGGAGTTGCGGGTGCTCAGCATTCTGAATATCAGGCTCAAGATGTCATGTGGAAGAGCTCAATAAGTAAAGACTTGAAAATGTCGATACCCACAATTTTCCTAAGGTCCCACATGCAGAAAGCAGACATTGTGAAGCCTAGTAAAGAACCAGGGGCTCTGAATCCTAATCACAATGCCTTCCAAAAATGTCAAGTGTGGCCATGGCAGTTTAAGAAGCATTTGTAACACAGGCATAATAGACCCATATCAGCTAGGAGTCTCAGTTGGCAGTGGTGTGTCCCAAAGTGACACATATAAAACAACTTCTAGAAGGGCTAAACATGAAATAAAGCACAGGATGTAACATAAAACCAAGAAGACAACTGCCTTTGTTGTCCTTTGAAAGGACCATATATCCTTTTCACCTTGTTAAGCCATGGCTAGATTGTCACAGCTCTTACTTGGCTGCACAATGAGGTTAGGTCACCCTACCTGGATTGTGAGTCTTTCTACAGGGATAGTCCAGGAACAATACACCCAATATTATATACACTGTGAGTAACTGGGTAAAGAGGTCAGTGTGGAATGGGAGGGGCCCTGGCTTTGCTTCCGCTTACTTGCAGGCCAAAGTAATTGGCAGGGTATAGAGCAGGGGATTTGCTACTCTATGAAAAGGGATAAGTAGCTTACTCCTCCCCCAGTGGGAAAGAATTGTGATGTTCTGAGTCACAATTCCATCACTGGGCTGCACCTGGGAACCTGTTGGTTTTTATTGTGGGCAGATTATAAAGTTACATTCTAGCCCAGAGATAGTCTCAAAGTTGCTGAGGCTCTGTCTACAAAAGCCATTTTTCCATTAAACTTCCCTCCAAAGGTACAACCCGTGCAATTTGCCTGGTGGTTACAACAATGAAAGCACCGCTGCAGATGAGGTACATTGCTAGTGTTTTCACCACTGTGTTGGGCAGATCTGCTCCGAGCTCTCCAGTGATCTCCAGCAAGTGCTCTTAGGACTGCAAGCATTTAACAGTGAGTTTTATCTGGGCTAGAGAGAACTATAGGCTGCTTTAAAAATGCTCCTTAATGGCATAATTCTCATTTAAATCCTAAAAGAGAATCTATGAATCTCTATGAATATTTCCATTAGGTATTTCCCTAGGGCTAGGAAAAGCTATTCATGATTTCTCTTTTTGGTATACACATCCTATGTCTGCTTTTAATTGCTTACCCACATTTCAAGTCTGGTATTGTCACTCTCTGTGATGGAGTGACTGTTGTAAGGTTTTGTATGTTTCTTGGCTGCTATTGCATTTCACTCCAGCCCTATCTGTGTGATAGTTTATGTAATACATTTTATTTTAAAGTATTTTTCAAACACAGTCTTATGCCCTGTTGAGCAGAAAACACAAAGGGCCCATTTGTACAAGCACTCTATGCCTGGACGTTCATGGGAATTCTGCAGTCAGGTGCAATTCCAGCAAAGCACTGAAGGACATGCTTAACAACAGGCTACACTGCAATTCATGTGCTTAAAGTTAAGTACATGCTTCAATGCTTTGTTGGACTGGAGCCTAAGAGGGTGTATTGGTCTGGGCTGAAAAAGAGTCATGGTGAGCATCCTGGTACGGGCTTCCAACATCATTACACTATAGAGTTTTGCAGCTCAGTATTGTATGCACATGCAAACACTTCAGTGGGGTTCACTGTTCTGCTACGTGCTTGAATGTATTTGGATTCCATTACTACAATGCCTTTATGATTCAGAATAGTCTTAGGGGGAATATAGACAGGGCTTTTGGAATACTTTACCTGGAATGTGTTGCGTGGGCTAAAAATGGGCAAACAAAGGCACACCATGCAATCAACTTCACCTGAGCCTGGAGTACAGTCTCTTGTTCCTTCAACATTTTTGCCTGGAGCTTCCATTCTGCCGCTTGATTTAGTAGCTGTGTTTAGAACAACAGAGAGAAGATGATTATTTCTGTGCCTTTGCAATTATAAATCCAACTAAGATGCACAGTGTTTCTGGAAATAGCTGATATAAATTCCAGCCATGTGCAGCACAAAAGGCTAGTTTATCGCAATTGGGGCCATTAACATCAGTTTGAAAATTATGAGTGAGGATTCAGTGAAAAAAATCTGGGATTTCAAAAATAGTTGGGGTAGAAGATCCTATGTGTTGTATACAATGTGGTCATGCAACATCTAAGGAAATATAGCTATACATTCTTAGCCAGTTTGGTAAAATCTTAGCCCCACTAAAGTCATTGGCAAAACTCCTATTGACTTTAATGGAGACAGGATTTCAGGATTTAGATAATTTTGGCTAGGATCCCAAGTTCTGGCCAAAGTCAATTTAATATATGTGTAATTCAAAGGATCCCATGGAAGGCCATCCAGCATGAAGAGAGGTTATGGATGACCGTTAGTTTGATGAACCCTAATTTCCTAATTACTTTCTTGAGAAGGCATGTAAGTAACACATGTGAAGAATACCTAATTGTGTTAACATTTGCATGCTGGACTAGATTTTCAATTCCAGGGGCTTGTCTATATTGGTACGTTTTGTCACCAAAACCTGCCTTTCAGCAACAGCGAGAGTGTTTATACAGCAAGGCAATTCTTGTAGGGGAAAACACCCAGTTTTGGTGACAAAATCTTCCACCCCTGCAAGAGATTTTTGTCTTTTCCTATTCCTCTATTGACGACAAAGAGCCAGTATGGAATCTGCTGTTTGTTTTGTCGAGACAACTGGCTTCCTCCAGTATCCCTCAGTGCCTGCACTGATGGCTGTGCTCAGTGCTTTTTTATCTTTGCTACCCTGCAGGCATGTGCCCCTTCCCTTTCAAGGGGAATATCTAACCATTGAGTGAGCTGCTCTGTTTGGGAACAAACAAAGAACAAATAATTGGAATGCTTCTGTTCTGCTTTGCTAGGAACACAGCAGCAGGCAGACTGCTGTTGCAGGGGGAGGGCTGGAGAGCCTGTGCTAATTCACAAAAACCAAACTGGTAGAAATTCAATAATGAAAACTATTATTTTTAATTAATAAAATGTGAAGTAATAATAAGGGAGTAGTCCTGCGGTCTGAATACAAGATTGTGAATGAGGAATTCTGGTGTATCAAGTCAACTTAAAGACCAATTATAACAAAAATATTTAATGCAATGTTTAGACAAATTATGATGTTATTGTTGGTATTCATGTTTTGATTGTGGATCAGGATCAAGCTCCATTGTGGTAGGCATTATAAAAACAGAGTAAGGGACAGTCCTTGCCTCTAAGAGTTTACAGTCTGTTTTAAGGCAAGGCGTAAAAGGGAGTATTGCGGTTTCAAATCTAGACTCTTCTTTTTGCATTCACAGACTACAAAGTCAGGTAAATTAGATGTTCAAGTACTTGACTGTGTCTTCAAATCAGGCACTAAGAAGTCAAGTATGGCCTAAATTGCACCTGCAATTAATTGCAGACCCAAAAACGTATTAAAAGTAATGATAATACACGACACATTGGGGTATCAAAGCAACACCAATCAAATGGAAGATGATGGAGAAAATCTACTATAGGCCACTGAAGCCTGGTGCTAACACATCCTCAAGTTGTGCCAGCCTCTAAAGAAATGCACATACAACTAGATGTTGCATTTTTATTAGAGGATCTCACACTTCCTTACATATATAGGCCAAGTTGTACGGCCAACAAGAGAGTGCAGCATATTATGGGGCTGCCTGTGATGTGTGTCAGCAATAGCAAGGGCCACCAGAGCAATTTTGCCACCTGCAGCACCAAGTGAGCACTTGATGGGCCTTTTCTGATGTCCAGTTTCACTCAGATGATTAGGACTCTGTCTACTGAGACATAGAACACTTCCGGACGTTTTAGAATTGGTTGGGTGCAGTGTTCAAAAGTTATTGTGTAACAGACAAACTCCAATGAGCTGTGTGTGGGGCCTTGCAGGCTCTGTCAATTATACAATTAATTTTTATTGGGTGACTAACTTGTTTTCTCAATTGGTACTTATATTAGGGGGAAACTCTGGCCTCGTGCCTGACTTCAATGGCTGGGCTGAATGCTCAAGACCTTTGGGGAAAGTTAGAAGACAACTCTGGACTTTATATTCTGAGAGAGAGAGAGCACTTTTGAGGATTCCACTTTCAGCACATGTTGTTTTGATTACGGGCCGATGCACTCAAACCACTTTAATTGACTTCTTTGCTCACCCCTGCCTGCAACCCCTACTGGAAACACCCTTTCACATGAGCTGTGGGGCCCAGTTGGAATTTAGTCACATTCATCAGAGCCCTTTGGAGAAATATCATCAACAGGCATAGATGGAGATCAGTGCTTTACAACTGGGAGTATGATCTAGCCCTGTGTACTGATGAAATAAGCCATGCTGTATGTGCTCTGACCCACGTTATGGTTTGTTTTATTTATTTTTTAACATTAAGAAGAGGTGGCAATCTGGCAGTCCTGGAGGCTACATTTCTGTATCTATAATGCAGACACATCAAGGGCAACAGCAGTGAAAGTTTCCATCACGTTGCCCTGTCACTGTATCACAACTCAGACCTGCAGAGCCAATTATTGTGGTGAAATAGTTTTTAGAGGTGATTCGGGCCCATCTTTTATCTAAAGACAGACAGACAAATGAGCAGACAAATTAGAGAGATAAGTACGTATTCCTTTTCTCGTTCATGTCGCTCCTCAGCTTCTTTCATCATTTCCTGTGATTGCTCTAACTTGGCATCCACCAGTTTCTGCTGAAGTTCTCTGTGCTTAAATATTTTATCAAGTTGCTGCAAAAAACCCAAAAACACACCACTATTCTCAAACTGCAGTTATAGTGACACACACACCCCTGCATGCTCACACACATATGCTGCCTACTAGAACAAGCATAAAGGCCAAAATACTGCAAATGGATAGAGCTCTGAAAATCCATAGATATCCATTTTATATCTGTGGATATCTACATCCCTGGAAGTGGATGAGGTTATATTACTTACCGTCTTTTCAGATTGTGTATCAGATGCAGATCCAACTTGTGTACCGACGAGATAGGGTGCTGGTTCAGATATGGATGGATAGGCATGAGAAACAGGCATGTGGAGGGTGCTTCAGCACCCCCAGGTTTTGCCTTGGCTTTCCTGCACCCAGGGGCCAGCTCCGCTGTCTACCCACCAAACCTGGATCCTGGCCTCCACGCAGCCGCTCCACGGTCTGGCCTGCCCTGCCAACTTTGACACTCCCTGGGGTCCCACCAACTGCAATACCCACTACTCTGCAGTCTGATATCACCTGAGTTCAGCCCACTGACTCTGATGGGTGTGCTGCTGCTCGTGGTTCTGTTGCCAGCCCGGGGTTCCACAACTGCCTCCAGCTGTGACTAGGTTGCCAACTCTCCCAGACCCTATGCTATTTGTGGCAATGGCATCTGGTCCGTCCAGTCTGCGTGAGTTGGCAACCCTAGGTATGACCCCAGCATAGGGTGGTGAGGGGTGTGAACAGGTGGAGGGGTAGCACAGCTCAGCACCCCCACCTTACAAATAGTTCCTGCACCACTATGTGGATGTGGATACATACAAAAATAGAGTGTTTCTTGTGGGTCAGATAGAAGTTAATTATCATGGATGTGGATGGGATGTGGATCCAAATTTTTGTATCCAAGCAGGACTCTACAAACCGCAAACATTCCCAGCCTATTGCAGTTATTAGAAAACAATAGTTCTTGTCATATGAACAAATTGTGCCAGAATTCACTCCAGAAGCAAAACCAAGTTTGTATTAGTTTAGATTTACACTGTAATAAAAAAAAATCCTGGGGATCTTCACCCTTGCTATGCATTACAATGTTCAATATCCACATATAAACTCATTAGTATAGGTTGAACCTCTCTAGTCCAGCACTCTTTGGTCCAGCAACATCTGTGGTCCAACATGATTTTAGTTAGCTGGATGTCCATTTATCATGGGTGTTGCCAAGTTTCGCGTGAACCCATAAAGTTTGTTTACAGCCACCAGTCCTGGCTCTCAGTGTTCTGAGCCTTTATTTAGATCTAATTTACCCCAAATGTCTTCTAAGAGCCCAGTAAGCAGTGGAAATATTGGTAATGCTGCTAGATAATATTGGCCTCCCATGGTCAGGTCAGGTCTCAAGGGTGCCGGACTAGGGAGGGTTCAACCTGTACAGTCAAAAAGATTACTCACATCTCAAATAGCTGCTCAGCAGATCATGACTATGCACAATAAACACTGTTTATTGATACTGTTAACTGGTTAAGATTTTGACATGTATTAGAACCAAACATCTAAGCCAACTGATCGATAAAGTGAAAACAGAGGTTTTAGGTCCCCGTGCTGCACATAGCTCAGTGTGAATGCAGAGATTTATCTGGATAGAGCACTAAACAGGATCAGGCCCTTTGGGCATCAGTGTGCAAAGTACTGAGCAGTCTGGCCTGACACAACAAAGCACTTGAGAACATGAGCTGTCTTGCTGAGGCAACGGGACTCCATACCCAGGTAAAATTAAGCACATGCTACAGTACTGTGCTGGATCAAACTTAACACTTTGTGGGAGTCAGCCCTTACTGACTATTGTTTTCTCCTGGTAATTACACGTGCTCTAGCTCATCCACATAAACTGGGTCGATGCAGAAATTATTGAGTGAAATATACAGGCAGACAGACCAAATGATCTAATGGTGCATTCTGGCCTTGGAATCCATGACTCTAGAGCAGCAGTTCCCAACCTTTTCCAGATGGGGACCCATTTTGACAATTTAGGAAGACTTGGTGACTCAGGGCAATTAAAAAAATGTGTGAATGGCTCCTTAAGAGTCACCTGGGGAGACACCTGGCGACCCTTTTGAAATGTAATGGCAACCCATATTTGGGTCCCGACCCATAGGTTGGGAAACCCTGCTCTAGAGCATTGGCGCGCTCAAAAGAAATATCAGCAGTGACCCACCTGGCTTTTGCTGTGTTGAGTAAATCATTAGAGCTGGTTGGATATTTTCCAATGTAACTTTTTTGTGTATGTAACCAAAACTGTCCACAGGAAAGGGTTGTCCCCAACTAATTTCTTGATTTAAAAAAAAAAAGTTTTGAAATGATCAAAACATCCTGTTCTGACATTTTCTAACAGAAAAAAGGATTGCTTTATGGTTTGAAATAACTGTACATTTCAAGATTTTTGTTAATTTATTCCTAAAAAGCTTAAAAATAGAAAGTCTAAATCAGAACAAAATATTCTAAAATTATCAATGGACACGATCCAAAAACTGTTTCAGATTATTAGTTCATGAACATATTTAAAATTTTGACTTTTTTGTCCTGATTTGGAATGGAAACATTCTGAATTCTTAATCTTTCATTTGATCAGTCTATAAATCATGCCACATTTAGATAAAACTTCTTTTTATTTTGATAGAAACCATTAAAAAACATGTATGTTTCACTCAGGGGATGGTTTAACACAGGATACAATAAGATTCTAAAATAATTAGATGGGTTTCTTCAGTCCAAAGGGGGTCAGCATTTGAGACTGGAAATACACAGTACCTATATCACTTTTCTTTCTTTTTTTAGTGTGTTTTTAATGAATATATTTGGACTGAGAATCACAATGAACATACTTATTAACAATGAAAAGTCCTATGCAGTCATGGGTTGAGATATTTAATAGGGCTGGAAAAAAAAATCATAGTATGAAAATGTTGGGGCTTTTTTGAAGTTTTTTCATCAGCTCTAATATTTACTGAAGGGATAATATGCTATCTTTATTTTTAATTCAGATTTTATAGTGCAAGTTGTATCTGCATGCTAGAGTCTGTTCAGCATCCAATGCATCTCCCGTTAACACTTTTCATTAATCTGTAGCTGCCAGAGCATTTCTGAAGCACTAATGTGCTTCCTACATGGTCTAGATTAAATTGCAATGTGCTATTAAATTTTGACAATGTTATCTATGTTGCACATCACAGAAAACTTTGCAAAGCACAAAAGTGACAGCAAATTGAGAGGATGGGGTTGGAAATACATCTAATGCTCATGCACTTCAAAACCTTCCTCTCCCTTCCTCAAGGAGGCTGCCTGCCCTAGTAGTCTGTTTGGAATGAAAGCACAGTAGTCTCACCTCCTCTCTGAGTTCATACTGATCAATGATGCTTTTCAGCTTCTCAGCCAGCTCTGTGTTCTCCTGGCATAGTTTCATGTTCCTTTCACTTTGCTGCTCAATCTGAGTCTGGATATCACTCAGTGTGCCCTGGAAATGATTTGTGATCTCTTTCCTCTTCTCATCTTCCTCCCGGGCCCGTTGAAGAGTTTCCTCCTGTTAAAAACGTAGAGAATGTGATAATTTAAATAAATACATAAAACAGCCTGATTTTAAAAAAAGAGGAGAATTGGCCCCATCTGAAAGTTATTATGTTTGCAGTTCTCATTAGAGCTCATTCTTTCAGGTGATGAATATGATTATAAATACACAGATTGGATTAGACCGGGGTTGGCAACCTTTTCAAACCAAAGAGGCAAACTACATCAAAATTCAGAACAAGTGGTCAACAAAGAGCCAGTATAAGAATGCCCATTTGCATGACTGAAAATATACAACTTCATGTTATTGATAATTAACATGATGATTAATAATAGCATAATTGAAATGTATTCACAGACTTTATTTGATGGGACTTCTACTGATGCATCTTTTTGCACGTTTCTTTGAAGTTTACATCATAACTGGTCAAATTCAGGCTGTCTTCTGTCAATCTTGAGCGCAAATTACCTTTGATGTGATTCAAATGAGAGAAAGCCTGCTCACACATATAGGTAGAGCCAAGCATTGAAAATAAGACCAATGTGACATTCTGCATGGTGTTGTATGTGATGGGAAGTTCTTTTCAAGTTTTCAGATTCCGATTATCATCATGTTCCAATTTCTTCATGTCAGCCAATTTGTGTGGTTTTGCCAATACTGCACGTTGTTGAGCAAGGTATTCTAAATCAGAATTCAGCTTGACAAATTTTTCCACCCAGCTATCCGACTCCTTGAAATCTGCTATTGCCATTTCCAAATCGCTGATTAAGATGCTTGGAATGACTGTCAAATCCAGTTCTTCATTGGCATTCATCCAAGGGTTCTAAAAGAACTCAAATGGGAAATTGCTGAACTATTATCTGTGGTTTGTAACCTATCCCTTAAATCGGCTTCCGTACCTAATGACTGGAAGGTAGCTAACGTGACACCAATATTTAAAAAGGGCTCCAGAGGCAATCCGGGCAATTACAGACCGGTAAGTCTAACTTCAGTACCGGGCAAATTAGTCGAAACAATAGTAAAGAATAAAATTGTGAAGCATGTAGAAGAACATAATTTGTTGGATAAAAGTCAACATGGTTTCTGTAAAGGGAAATCCTGTCTCACTAATCTATTAGAGTTCTTTGAAGGGGTTAACAAACATGCGGACAAGGGGGATCCAATAGATATAGTATACTTAGATTTTCAGAAAGCCTTTGACAAGGTCCCTCACCAAAGGCTCTTGTGTAAATTACATGGCCATGGGATAAGAGGGAAGGTCCTTTCTTGGATTGAGAACTGGTTGAAAGACAGGAAACAAAGGGTAGGAATAAATGGTAAATTTTCAGAATGGAGAGGGGTAACTAGTGGTGTCCCCCAAGGGTCGGTCCTAGGACCAATCCTGTTCAACTTATTCATAAATGATCTGGAGAAAGGGGTAAGCAGTGAGGTGGTAAAGTTTGCAGATGATACCAAACTGTTTAGGATAGTCAAGACAGAAGCAGACTGTGAGGGACTCCAAGAAGATCTCACCAAACTGAGTGATTGGGCAACAAAATGGCAAATGAAATTTAATGTGGATAAGTGTAAAGTAATGCACATCGGGAAAAATAACCCCAACTATACGTACAATATGATGGGGGTAATTTGGCTACGACAAATCAGGAAAGAGATCTTGGAGTTATCGTGGACAGTTCTCTGAAAACTTCCACGCAGTGTGCAGTGGCGGTCAAAAAGGCAAATAGGATGCTAGGAATTATTAAGAAAGGGATAGAAAATAAGACCCAGAATATCTTACTGCCCCTGTATAAAACTATGGTACTCCCACATCTTGAATACTGTGTACAGATGTGGTCTCCTCACCTCAAAAAAGATATTTTGGCCTTGGAAAAGGTTCAGAAAAGGGCAACTAAAATGATTAGGGGTTTGGAACAGGTCCCATATGAGGAGAGGTTAAAGCGACTGGGACTTTTCAGTTTAGAAAAGAGGAGACTGAGGGGGGATATGATAGAGGTATATAAAATCATGAGTGGTGTGGAGAGGGCCAATAAAGAGAAGTTATTTATTAGTTCCCTAAATAGAAGAACTAGAGGACACCAAATGAAATTAATGGGTAGCAGGTTTAAAACTAATAAAAGAAAGTTCTTCTTCACACAGCGTGTAGTCAGCCTGTGGAACTCCTTGCCAGACGAGGCTGTGAAGGCTAGGACTATAATAGAGTTTAAAGAGAAGCTAGATAATTTCATGGAGGTTAGGTCCATAAAAGGCTATTAGCCAAGGGATAAAATGGTGTCCTTGGCCTCTGTTTGTCAGAGGCTGGAGAGGGATGGCAGGAGACAAATCGCTTGATCATTGTCTTCGGTCCACCCTCTCTGGGGCACCTGGTGCTGGCCACTGTCGCAGACAGGATGCTGGGCTGGATGGACCTTTGGTCTGACCCAGTACGGCCATTCTTATGTTCTTATGTTCTTATGACGCTTTATGTCGATGAATCATAAACTTAAGCAGAGCACTGTGTTTGCAAAACTCAACAAAAAGAGACTGAAATGCTTTCAGGAGCTCAGAAACAAACCCGCCTAGCTGCTGCAAATCAAGGCTGTTATTTGGATTCTCTCTCTGATACGAATCATGAAACATTTGTAGTCTTTCAAAATGTGCAAGTCTGCCCATCTTGATATCTCTGATGCAGACAATCAATTTTGACTCAAATCCAAACACTATCTGCTGCAGAGTCAGGACTGTATTTCCTTGCCCTTGTAGCTTAAGGTCCAAGTCATTCAAATGACCAGTAATGTCAACGAGATAGTAAAACTTGAGTAAAGAGTCACAGTCTGAAAGCTCAGTGTGTTTGATGCCCTTCATATCCAGAAATGACTTAATCTCGTTAATGCAGGCTGTAAAATCAGAAAAAACTTTGCCATGATATAACCCGTGAACATTGTGAACATAAGAACATAAGAACATAAGAACGGCCGTACCGGGTCAGACCAAAGGTCCATCTAGCCCAGTATCCTGTCTGCCGACAGTGGCCAGCACCAGGTGCCCCAGAGGGGGTGGACCGAAGACAATGATCAAGCGCTTTGTCTCCTGCCATCCCTCTCCAGCCTCTGTCAAACAGAGGCCAAGGACACCATTTTATCCCCTGGCTAATAGCCTTTATGGACCTAACCTCCATGAAATTATCTAGCTTCTCTTTAAACTCTGTTATAGTCCTAGCCTTCACAGCCTCCTCTGGCAAGGAGTTCCACATGCTGACTACACGCTGTGTGAAGAAGAACTTTCTTTTATTAGTTTTAAACCTGCTACCCATTAATTTCATTTGGTGTCCTCTAGTTCTTCTATTTAGGGAACTAATAAATAACTTTTCTTTATCGGCCCTCTCCATACCACTCATGATTTTATACACCTCTATCATATCCCCCCTCAGTCTCCTCTTTTCTAAACTGAAAAGTCCCAGTCGCTTTAACCTCTCCTCATATGGGACCCGTTCCAAACCCCTAATCAATTTAGTTGCCCTTTTCTGAACCCTTTCCAAGGCCAAAATATCTTTTTTGAGGTGAGGAGACCACATCTGTACACAGTATTCAAGATGTGGGCGTACCATAGTTTTATACAGGGGCAGTAAGATATTCCGGGTCTTATTTTCTATCCCTTTCTTAATAATACCTAGCATCCTATTTGCCTTTTTGACCGCCGCTGCACACTGTGTGGAAGTTTTCAGAGAACTGTCCACGATAACTCCAAGATCTCTTTCCTGATTTGTCGTAGCCAAATTAGCCCCCATCATACTGTACGTATAGTTGGGGTTATTTTTCCCAATGTGCATTACTTTACACTTATCCACATTAAATTTCATTTGCCATTTTGTTGCCCAATCACTCAGTTTGGTGAGATCTTCTTGGAGTCCCTTACAGTCTGCTTCTGTCTTGACTATCCTAAACAGTTTGGTATCATCTGCAAACTTTACCACCTCACTGCTTACCCCTTTCTCCAGATCATTTATGAATAAGTTGAACAGGATTGGTCCTAGGACTGACCCTTGGGGGACACCACTAGTTACCCCTCTCCACTCTGAAAATTTACCATTTATTCCTACCCTTTGTTTCCTGTCTTTTAACCAGTTCTCAATCCAAGAAAGGACCTTCCCTCTTATCCCATGGCCATGTAATTTACACAAGAGCCTTTGGTGAGGGACCTTGTCAAAGGCTTTCTGGAAATCTAAGTATACTATATCTACTGGATCCCCCTTGTCCGCATGTTTGTTAACCCCTTCAAAGAACTCTAATAGATTAGTAAGACAGGATTTCCCTTTACAAAACCCATGTTGACTTTTGTCCAACAAATTATGTTCTTCTACATGCTTCACAATTTTATTCTTTACTATTGTTTCGACTAATTTGCCCGGTACTGAAGTTAGACTTACCGGTCTGTAATTGCCCGGATCGCCTCTAGAGCCCTTTTTAAATATTGGTGTCACGTTGGCTACCTTCCAGTCATTAGGTACGGAAGCCGATTTAAGGGATAGGTTACAAACCACAGATAATAGTTCAGCAATTTCCCATTTGAGTTCTTTTAGAACCCTTGGATGAATGCCATCCGGTCCCGGAGATTTGTTAACATTAAGTTTTTCTATTTGTTCCAAAACCTCCTCTAATGACACTTCAATCCGGGACAGTTCCTCAGATTCATTACCCACAAAGGACGGTGCAGATTTGGGAATCTCCCCAACGTCCTCAGCCGTGAAGACTGAAGCAAAGAAATCATTTAGTTTCTCCGCAATGGCTTTATCGTCCTTGATTGCGCCTTTTATAGTTCGATCGTCTAGGGGACCCACAGGTTTTTTAGCAGGCTTCCTGCTTCTAATGTACTTAAAAAACATTTTGTTATTTCTTTTTGAGTTTTTGGCTAGCTGTTCCTCAAAATCTTTTTTTGCTTTTCTTATTACATTTTTACACTTGATTTGACAGTGTTTATGTTCCTTTCTATTTATCTCACTAGGATTGGACTTCCACTTCTTAAAAGATGCCTTTTTGTCCCTCACTGCTTCTTTTACATGGTGGTTAAGCCACGGTGACTCTTTTTTAGGTCTCTTGCTATGTTTTTTAATTTGGGGTATACATTTAAGTTGGGCCTCTATTATGGTGTCTTTAAGAAGTTTCCATGCAGCTTGCAGGGATTTGGCTCTAGTCACTGTGCCTTTTAATTTCTGTTTAACTAACCTCCTCATTTTTGTGTAATTCCCCTTTTTGAAATTAAATGCCAGGGTGCTGGTCTGCTGAGGTGTTCTTCCCACCACAGGAATGTTGAATGTTATTATATTATGGTCACTATTCCCAAGCGGTCCTGTAACGGTTATTTCCTGGACCTGTTCCTGCGCTCCACTCAGGACTAAATCGAGAATTGCCTCTCCCCTTGTGGGTTCCTGCACTAGCTGCTCCAAGAAGCAGTCATTTAAGCCATTGAGAAATTTTATCTCCGCTTCTCTTCCTGAGGTGACCTGTGCATTAGTAGATTAGGGTATTTGGAATCTACTTCCTCAAGCAGTGATTGAAATTGATGGTGATTAAGGGCTCAGGCAAGACTCCAACTGACCATGCAAATGATCAGTCCCATTACATTTCTGAGTTTGGTTCCACAAGATTGTGCACAAAGTGGCTCCTGATGCACAATGCAATGAAAGTTCAAAAGTGTGTGGTTCAGCTATTCTGACAAAAGAGTAAGGAATTCCCTGAACTTGCTGACAATGCTAGGTGCACTGGCCATACACAGGCACAAGATTATTCAGCTGTATTTCTTTCTCATTTACAAAGTTCATCACAGTTTTAAGGATGTTTTCAGCCCTTGTTTGATTTTTCATTGGTAATATTGCAATCATTTCTTTGTGCACTGCACTTCCACAAATATATTGTCCTAGAATACACAACTGATTAATGTCACATATGTTGGTTGTCTCATCCAAAGAAAATGAAAAATAAGTAGCTGTACTCAAATTCTGCATTTGTTCCTTGTCGATTTGATGGCCATTTTTGCAACTCTGGCATGAACTGTTTTTGCCAATAATGGCATGTCTTGAATTTTCTGTAAGATTTTGTCCTTGTGAAACTAGTCAAATAGTTCATGACCAATTGTTAGCATGCATCTCTTCATGTAATTCCTGTTAAGAGGGCTTCCCTCTTGAATAATGCTATTTGAGCCTGCAAAATCTGCACAGTATAAGCTCCCATCTTTTTTTGACCATGCCAAAAGGCTATTTTGTCCAATGTTCATTTTTTGCTGCAACTCCTCACAGGCTGTTTTAGTGTGTCACCATTGGGGTATTTTGTAGTGAGTGTTGCATGTTTCGTCATGAGATGCCGCTCTAAATTCAATTTTTTTTGTTTGAGGACAGTCTCTCACAACACATTGGACTGTGTGGAGATCCAGACCTCTCCAGAAATGCATACAAGTCCACTCCTTCTGAAAATTTTGGTACTTGTCATCTCTCTTTCTCTTTGCCATTTTTACTGTTAGGGGGTCACAGAGTTCACCATCATGTATGACGATGGAAAGATTTCTCAACCAAGCAAATAAAAAGAGAATATGCACAACCCCTGTTTATGGATGGTTGTTAAACTATACACAGCCTCAAAAACAATTCTAACATCATAATCAAAGAGGCTGACAAAGGGGGAGCTGTAGTCATCATGAACAGAACAGATTATGAACAGGAGGCTGCCAGACAATTCACCAACATCAGATTCTACAAGCTTCTTTCTTGTGATCCCACTAAGAAATACCAAACAAACAAAACTAAAACAACTGCTTATGAAGCTCCCTGATACTGCTCAGGACCAAATTTCCACAAACACCCCCACTAATCCCTGACGAGGAGTTTTCTATCTGCTACCCAAGATAAACAAATCGGGAAATCCTGGATGATCCATTATCTCAAGCTTTGGCACACTTACAACAGGATTATCGACCCAGCAGCCTGCTCCACTCCACCCCACTGCCCTCTGTCAGCCCACTGTACTCCGCTTCACCATGGTGGTGGGAAGTGGAGCACCCAGGGGTATTTTGCTTCCTGCTGCCACAGTGAAGTGGAGCACAGGGGGCTTGGATGTGGGAGGTGTGGTGTGGAAGGGTGTCGCAGAGCAGGGCAGGCTGCTGGGTAGCTCTGGCTCTCACTGCCGCAGTGAGTGGTGGGGGTAACCCCTGCTGCTGTCTCATGCCAGGCCCCCTGATAAGCCCCTGGACTGCCCTGGGTCCCATGCATAAAATGGTTGAGGCAGCCCCACACTTCTCCCCACCAGAGCTTGGGGCATAGGGCAGCCACCCTGACTTGTCCTATGGATGGAATGTTTCTGCTGGTTGGGTTGTGCCCAGAATGAAAACTGTTGACTGGCTGGTGTTTATGTGAGAGACTTTCACTCTTAACTGCCCACTAGAAGGAGGCACAAGGGATATGAGATATTTATTTCATTAAGCAGACATCTAATTCTCAGAACAGTAACAGGCACAGAGAAATATGTCACTGGGGATATTAGTAGACTTTGGTAAAATACAGTGGGATGTATAGTATAACAATGAGAATAAATTGTGTTATTTTTAGGAACATCTATTTTTCTTTTCTTAAGGGAGAAATAAAAAATCTGTTTTCTGCTGGCAAGCGTATTTGTAGGGAAATTATTTGTAAGCTTGGTTTGTAAATGCATAAAGATTTGAGGTTTCATAATTTTTTGATATTAACCAAAAAAACCCCAATAACAACAAAAACCCCACATAAGACAGATCCCTCTCCTTCCTGATTTGAGCTGTGTATTTTTTGTTTGTGGTGGAGTTCTGTATTGCATATTCAGTAGTACTTCGGTGCATGCCAGTGGGAATTCCACACACTGAATAAGTTCAGACTATACAGATGATGTGCTGTGCATATAATATGCCAGATGATAAATGAGAGAGGATTCATAATATGGATAGGAGAGGTCAGTTTTGCCCTTTGTTACTTAAGTGACACAATCAAGTACTTTCTGTAGTATCTTTTCCCCATGGTTTAACAACATAAACAAATTTTCCAACCCCAAGTGTTCAAAAATTATGAACCAGCTCCTCCCCAAATAAATTGGCTTAAAATGATGAAATTTAAAAAAATAATATACTCTGGGTGCTTTTTATCACTTTCTAGCTTTTTAGCCTCTTCCTGATTCCCTAAAGACTAGAAATATTGCTTTTTTTAAAAAAAGATTTTTGTGTAATCACATGACTCCAGGTGCTGGGCCTTAAAAACTGCTACATACTACAAGAATCATGGATGGCATGCAAGGGAGGCTGGGGAAAGCTAAGTTTCCCCAAACCATGCACTGAGAGAAGTGAATTCGGGGCCCCAGGAAAAAATCTCCCACCAGCATGGCTCTGGGGCTGCAGGAGCCCTTGTTCCTTGCACTGGCCCTGGGGCTGCAGCAGGGCCACCTTTTTTTTCTGGTCTCTGGGCTGCATGGGAGAGGGAGGGGAAGGAGAGAGATGGGGCTGGGCCTTGGGGAAAAAGAGGCAGACTGTGGAAGGAACAGGGGTGAGGCTGCAGGGGAAGGGGCGGAACATAGATGGGGCTGTGGATGGAACAAGGGAAGGGCCATAGGTGGAAAGGGCGGAAAGGAGGAGGAACTCTGTTTTAGAATGCTGGCCAAGGCCAAGAACCCAGCTACAGTTCCAGCCAAGGAGGAGAGTCACTCCTGCTGTGACCCCGACCAAGCTCTCTGCCTCTCCCCCCAGTCCAGGGCCATGGGGGAGGGTCAAGACCAGTGAGCAGGGGCTGTGGGGCCATTCAACCCTCCCAGACCTGAAATCAATTGACACAGCTCTGACTAGCTGGGGAGACATTCTGAAAGGACTGGTTCCCTACAGAAACAACTGACAAAGAAAAAAGCTTTGCATTCAAAGTGCATGTAATCAAAGGACCAACGACCTTCTCAGCTGCTATAAAGGCAGGCATGATGGGATTAGTGAGAGAGGTGGAAGAACTCAATGGAGTATCTGATGATAGTGGACTTTTTAAAGGAGATACAGTGAAATAACCATAAGAGGCAAAGCTGAACCTACAAAATAATGAAACCTCTACAAGACAGGCCGTGGAAGGGACTAGATGTAAATTAATGCAGATTCAGAGGACATCATTACCTGGTCCTCGTAGTTGAATTTTCCAGTGTTAGAGAAATAATGTATTTGAAAGACATAATATGACATAGTGTTATTGAAAAATGGAAGCGCACTTTACTCATTTTGGTATTCTAGCACAGCTAGTAGTGGACAATGGGCTACAATTTACCTCAGCATAATTTAAGTAATTGCAACAGAAATATGGTTTTGATTGTATTACTAGCAGCCCACATTACTCACAAGCAAATGGAGAGTTTTAGAGAGCTGTTCAGACAGCAGGAAGATTTGTTTGTTACTCTTCTGAGTTACAGATCAGTATCTATATCAGCTACTGAGTATAGCCCAGTTCAGCTCCTGATGGGAAGACATCTCAGAACTACTGTGATGACTTTGGAAAAGAACCTGTCTTCCAAGTGGCCAGACATAAAGAGAGAAGCGAAATCAAACAAAGGCAAAAAGAGCCTATAAATTTGTTTACAATAGACACAACTCAGAGAGGTTCTGTGTGTAGAACCTTCCGTCAAAATTAGATGGAACAAAAGAATGGAGAAATCCAGCTGTTGCAAAGAAAAAAAAAAAAAAACTTATGCCCAAATCATACATTATTGAAACCAACATAAATAGTGCACAAAAAACTGTTGATATCTATAGTTTGTTGTGGAGAGAGAACTAGCCACAGAGGGAACTCTGTAGATAGCAGATATTGAACAAGTTAAAAAAAATGCAAAAATTTAAAACCAGCCATGTCTGGTTGCAACTACTGGATACCCAGATGATCATGTTGTTACCTGTTTAGGTTATGTAATCAGAAAACCAGTATGATGCGGAGACATGGGTAGAGACTGATCCACACTGAACTTTAAAATGGTGTGCTAGTGAACATTTTATAAATGGTAGGAATGTAGAACCTAAACAGGGAAACATAATGCACTATAAAACTACATTACAAACTTTTGCCACTAGATGGTACTTTGTGTAACTTTACCTGAACTTGTGATAAGCCAGAGCCAAGCAATGCATTAATAAGAATCTCATGGCAGACACATCTGATGTAGCTCTCTCTCTCTACAGTAAGCTCTGTAGCCTGTCCACATCTGTCACAAGTCTGAACTATTAGCATAGGCATGGAACCTACTGTGTACAAGACAAACATGACAGAAAGGGTGGCCACATCTACTAGCTATTTGAGAAGCTTTTCAGGGTTCCAGGAATAATTGTACAGTCTATGCTGCCACTCTTCCTACAATGCCTTCATTACCATTGCTGTTGGAGTGAGTTAGATCAGAATTATCTCAAGTATGTGTCCGGCACATCTCTGATTGCCATGTGTGTCATTTACACAAAGACCCCTTTACACCACTCTGATGGCATAAATAAGCATTACAGTTGGTGTAAATGGCATTTAGACTTTCCTAATGGTCCCTTTACACCACCTGAGTTGTGTAAAGGGCCTTACTGTAAGCAGGAATGAGGCCTTCTGTATATAATTGCACATTGAATACATTAATGTAAATAATATTTTCAGTGTGATGTTTGAGCAGTACAGTGAGGTTTCTGAGCTGTCCACTGTGTGGGGCATATATCCTGCTGTGTAGTTTACTAACCTTGAGGGTTTTATTGTGTCTCTGGAGCTCCCGGCAGAGACTCTCCAGTTTGCTGCGGGCAAGGATGGCTCTGCTGTGCTCACTCTGCAGCTGGTCCTTCTCTTTGATGATCTGTGCTTGTCTCTTTTGTAGATACTTCAGCTTTTTCTGCTCAGCACGATGTTCTTCCAGCTAAAGACATAGGGAGTAAAATGCAGATAAAAATAAAAATAGAGTGTATTGAGAGGAAGGAAGAGAAAATGAGCTTTTTGGGTTGCAACCAAGTTACTACACTTTCATAACATTTTGGAAAGTGTTTGTATTTAGATCACCATCAATTGAAAAGGGGCAAAGTACTAGCAGCAGAATCACAATCTCAACAGTAGCTCAGTGAATGATGTGTGTGTGTTATCTCCCAGGGTATGTCTACATAGCAGCATTATTTCGGAATAACTAATGTTATTCCAAAATAACATAGTGCACATTGACACTACAAGCCTTTACTTCAAAATAATGTTGAGATGGAGGACTTCTTACTCCAACTCATGGTAAACCTCATTTCACAAGGAGAAAGAGAAGTTGAAGGAAGAGTGTTCTTCCTTCTACTTCTTGCTGTGTAGACAGCGCCAAAATCTGAATTAAGCTATTTTGACTTACCCTATGCAATTGATGTAACTGAAGTTGCATAGCTTAATTTGACTTTAGCCCTGCTGCATAGACGTACCCCAGTTATGAGGTAACTTGGTGTTACTCATTTTATAGTTTGGCTTTGTGAGAAGTAGCCAGATTGTTCAGACAAACTTTGTTCAATTACCAATGCCAAAAATAAACAACACTCAAACATTTTTTACATACCCAAGCAACTATTGAAGGAAAACCCCTGGTAATCAAAAATGTAGCTTTTCTACAGGTTTATGTTGTCACAAATACTGCATTTTTTAGTGGTAAAAATTCCGGTAGGTTACAGAAAAAGAATAATGTAAATATTTGGTGTGAACCCCAAATATTTGCCACAACCACATTTTAATAGTGTATTACTAGGAGTAACAGTTAATTCAAACTAAGGGGTTTATCTCGGAATCCCGCTTCTCTGCCGCATATAGACGTGGGCAGTTACTTTGGGCTAGTCAGTTTCCAAAATGGCGACCGGCCGGGAATATGCTAATCAAGCACGGGATATTAAATCCCGCGCTTCATTAGCAATTTTGGTCACCCACATTAGCCTCCCTAGTTTGAACTAGGGAGCTAGTGTAGACGTATCCTAGGTAACTCATTCCAGTACTTCCCCACCCTCCTAGGGAAATAGTTTTTCCTAAGATCCAACCTAGACCTCCCCCTCTGTAACTTGAGACCATTGCTCCTTGTTCTGCCATCTGTCACTACTGAGAACAGCCTATCTCCATCCTCTTTGGAACCTCCCTTCAGGAAGTTGAAGGCTGCTATCAAATCCCCCCCTCACTCTTCTCTTCTGCAGACTAAATAAGCCCAAATCCCTCAGCCTTTCCTCATAGGTCATGTGCTCCTGCCCCCAATCATTTTGGTTTCCCTCTGCTGGACCCTCTCTAATGTGTCCACATCTTTTCTGTAGTGGGGGGCCCAGAACTGGACACAATACTCCAGATATGGCCTCACCAGTGCTGAATAAAGGGGAATAATCACTTCTCTAGATCTGCTGGCAATGCTGCTCCTAATGCAACCTAATATTCCATTCACCTTCCTGGCTACAAGGGCACATTGTTGACTCATATCCAGCTTCTCATCCACTGTAATCCCCAGTTGTTTTCTGCCGAACTGCAACTTAGCCAGTCAGTCCCCAGGCTGTAACAATGCTTGGGATTCTTCTGTTCCAAGTGCAGGACTCTATACTTGTCCTTGTTGAACTTCATCAGATTTCTTTTGGCCCAATCCTCTAATCTGTCTATGTCACTCTGGACCCTATCCCTGCCCTCCAACGTATCTCCCTCTCCCCCTAGCTTAGTGTCACCCACAAACTTGCTGAGGGTGCAATCCATCCCCTCATTCAGGTCATTAATAAAGATGTTCAACAAAACCGGGCCTAGAACTGATCCTTGGGGCACTCCACTTGAAACCGACCACCAACCTGACATCGAGCCATTAATCGCTACCCGTTGGGCCCAACAATCTAGTCAGCTTTCTATCCACCTTACAGTCCATTTATCCATCCATACTTCCTTAACTTGCTGGCAAGAATATTGTGGGAGATTGTATCAAAAGCTTTGCTAAAGTCAAGATATATCACATCCACTGATTTCTGTAGAACCAACAGAAACAATAAAGTCCCTATTGATTTCATGGAGCTTCTGTCAATTCTCCATTTATTGTGTCAAAACTGTGCTTGGGGTAGCATTGTAATTGCACTTGTTTTCTAATAAATATTATGGAGTGGAAGGGGGATACCAGTGAATGCCCTTTTTATGGTGGAAAGGCCTTATCTAAGAGGATATTTAGGGGTGCCAGTGGAGTTTCTTGAGTGAATAATTCCTAGAGTATAGATCACTCTAGTTGTGGATACTGAGACTTATATGAATTAATAGTTGAATAGATAAATCAGAGTTTCCGCTACTTTAGTTAGTCACTTATCATATAATATGACAGAGCCAGTTACCTCATCATAGAAGCTAATCAGATTGCTTAGACATGACTTGCCCTTGGTGAATCCATGTTGACTATTCCTGATCACTTTCCCCTCTTCCAAGTGCTTCAAAATGGATTCCTTCAGGATCCCCTTCATGATTTTTCCAGGGACTGAGGTAAGGCTGACTGGTCTCAAATTCCCTGGATTGTCCTTCTTCCCTTTTTTAAAGATGGGCACTACATTTGCCTTTTTCCAATCATCCGGGATCTCTCCCAATCTCCATGAGTTTGGGAACCTCACAGGTGCCCTGGTGGCCACTCCGTCCATAGTAATCACAGCTTAAAAGTGAGAGAACCTCCATTCAGCGTGGACGCTGAAAAATCAGATTAAAAAATCTTTTGAAAAATCAGGTCGCTTTTTTGATATGCTTTGGTAGTCTGAATGCTCTCTTTCAGAAGAATTTTTTTCGGAAGATCTCTTCTGGAAAAGCTTCTTCCGAAAGAAGCCTGCAGTCCAAACGTAGCCTGAGGAAGTGAGTTATAGTTCATGCAATCTTTTGCTCTAATACTCTAATAAATGTTTTAGTCTTTAAAGTGCCACCAGACTCCTCGTTTTTGCTGAAACAGACTAACATGGCTACCTCTTTGAAACCATTCATGGCTTGGCAATTCTTCTAATGCTTTTTTGCTATATTTTATAAAAGCCATTTGTCCTAGAAATTTGTATTTAAAAGTTCTTGAGAAGATGAAGGGCATTGTATTAATTTTGAAACTGGAAAAGAATCTTTGGGACGGAGCTCACTGGCAAATTAAGAATGAAAGAATGGTCCATCGTGTTCCAGTGGACTTGTAAAGTGTAACAAATGATAGGTGGAGACCTAAATTTCAGTAATTACTATTAAAAAAATTGCAATGTTGGCCCTACTGAAGTTAGTGGCAAAACTCCTGTGGATGTTGGTGAGTGTAGGATTTCACAGTAAGGTTCTAGCCTTTTTTCTCCAGATAGGTAAAGCCTTTGGAATGTAAACTGACCACAAGGGAGTTTGCCACAATGGTTCATGAGGAAAAGTTAACATAAATCACATCTTGCTCCATAATCCGAACCATCTTTACCAGCTGTGCTGTTGTCTAGCACAACCTGGTAGAGCAGAGTGAATAGTATAAGCATTTGTCAGCAAATCATTGGTTAATTTTATTAATTTATTCACTTGGCAATGTCATAAGAACACAAGAATGGCCATATCGGGTCAGAACTATGATCCATCTAGCCCAGTATCCTGTCTTCCTACAGCAGTCAGTACCAGACATGTCAGAGGGAATAAATAGAATAGGGCAATTGGTGAGTGACCCATCCTTTGCTGTCTAGTCCCAGCTTCTGGCAGTTAGAGGCTCAGAGACACCTGGAGCATGGGGTTGCATTCCTGACCATCTTGGCTAATGTCAGAGTTATATCCTGCGATGCAGCAAAGCATGAATGCTTTTGTGTGTTTTTCTTCTGATAGAGTCTTCAAAGCCTCTCCCTTGCAAGGGCAGTTGGTGGTAGGAGTTCATATTTTCTACATGTTTTCAAGCTGTGTTTGACTGCAGTGGAGAGAAAATTGTAGCAGGACCAGTCCCGCTTTAACTTATTCTGAAGGTATGAAGTCCCTTTAAGTATGTGCTCAAGTTCCAGCAAAGTCAGAATAAACCACCCAGATTACGACATTAGGGCATTACATGAAAAGAGCACAGCTCGGTTTTGTGATGAAGCATGACACATACCAGACACATTTGCAGATAAAACTAATGTTCCAAGAGGCAAATTTTCAATATTCTGCAAACTGTACAAGTGCAGTAGTGTTTCCAAATGGATGATGTCAGGAGGCTATGGCTGTGGAGTCCTTAGAGGACTTAGAAAAATCCTTAGTTCAAAAGTAACACATTTTGCAAAGTACGAAAGGAGCAAAGTAGGTTGGCACAGGTAGAGGGGGTTTGGTACATTGCCTGCTCATTTCCAGTTTAAAATTGATTCTGGATATTCTGGTTTTCTACTCCTTCTCCATCCCCTTTTACATAACTTAAGTCAGTTACTTTTACACTTAAACTACTCATGTGTGTGCTCATCATTACAAGTTAGTTTTTAAAAACTCTGTATTTTAATTAAGAAAATGATACCCACATTTTCGCCACTTCTTTAAAAAGATCTTTAAAACCAGATTATAATTTCTTGTTAAAAAATTACATAAGCATACATGCACATATCACTTTCAAAAGAAAGGAAATGTAAAGTTAGGAACGTCAATCATTCTTAGTAGCTGTGTAGTGTCCAAAGTAACACCCACTTCTGAAAGCAGGGATTCCACTAATCTCCAGTGTGTGTGGGTTTGATAGTGTAAAGCCATGCTCAGTTCCTGAGTTTTCCTTAATATGCTTTAGGAAGCAAACTGTGCAGGAACCAATACACCGAGAAAATCATTGCCTGAGGAAGTCAGGCTGTCAAATGTGATATGTTGTTAATTTTCATCATTTTCGGTTTGTTTGAGAGCTGTTTAAAGTAAAAACTTGACCTGCTCTATGTTTAATCAAAAACTCTAAACTGTTGGTTGGTTATGTAATTGGAATTCTGAACAATATGTTTCATAAACATTGATTTTCTTAAGCACAGAGGATATTAGTAGGCAGGCTTTCAGTGTCTGAAAGCACTGCTCCCTACAATTTTAAGGTTCACAAATCACAGACTATCTTGATATTTGTGCAACTTTGTAGTACAATAAACCTGTTTTCAAAAAATTGCTGTTTCAGTTACAGAAACAAAGCTAGATGGATTTTTATCCATCTTGGTCACATCTTTTCTGATTCCTTTATATTCTAGTTCTAGAAATGGTTCTAAAGCAAACATCCAGAAATGAACACCCCTGAACTTCAGAGAAGTTGCATTGAAATGTTTGCATCAGGCAGAGTTAAGAAGGAATGAAGACTAGAGTTCCCTAATATTTTCTCTGTGAAGTGCTGTACAGTAGAAAGTGCTGCCTACTTTATTATCACGCTCCATGTTAATGGTATCTGATCACAGGTGTAGCTAGGCAAATGCATCGTAAACTCTGGCAAATTTAATGCATAACATTTTTATGGATGATTTTTCTTGGTTATTCATCAGGTCTTTTATACTCCTGCTCCTAAATCAATCAGTCTGTCTATCTACCTGTCTGCTCTTATTTAGTGAGTGTCCACACTGGGCCAAATGTAGCCAATGGAATTACACAAGGATGAATTAGAAGATCCTGATTCCACAATGAGCTCATCATGGGAAGATCACTGTACCCAAATGGAATCCAATTTACTAATGTTGAAAATCAGCCCAAGCTGACTTAAATGGTGTTCTATATGGGAGTGAGTGCTGCTTTCAGAAAGCTCATTGCAGGATTGAGCACTTGGATTGTAATTATAGAGCAGTTTTCTCGTGATTGGTACCTTAAAAGTAATTTATACATGTGAAGTGTGGATATAAAATCCTACCAGATCAGAGTGGTAGTGCTGTCCACCCACTTTGCACTGATGTTAATGACTATCTGTGAAACAGGTCAAAGGAAAATCAGGCCCCTAGTGTTTTTACAACCACTCTGAAAAGATGTAAAATGATTACACAAGGTGCAAGTAGGGAACAGACCTGCCACCTATATATTTGGGTCAAAGGTATTTTACTTTGCTTTCCTTGTGTTAAAAGTGATATTGGCCCCAGTTCTGATCTCAACGCTACCCAGTTACATCCAGAATAGAAATTATATTCTAACCAATGGAGCTACTCTGATGTATATGAGATAAGACTCTGACCTAAAATGTGTGCTCAGAATCTTCTTGTGAAAGTTACTTGTGTGATGAGGGGGTAGGGAAGCCATGAGAAATGAAGAGGAAAGGATACATGGAATTACAAACAACTGAACTGCTCTTGGTAAATAAGCTTATACCTATAGTATAAAAATAACATTTGGCCTCCTTAAAAAGGACAAGGAACAGTAGGAAATACACAAATTTAAAAGAAGAAAAACTTTTTCAACTGCAGTAGCTGTTAATTCTTTATCATGGCAGTAGCTTCACAACTGGTTGGCAAAACGCATGTCTTCAATTAGACTTCATTTTACCAAAGATTTGGGACATATTTCATTTAAATTGCCAATCAACTGTCTATCTCTTTTCAGATCTTCTCTGAAAACATATCTTTTGGCCCTTACCCTTTCGTTTTTATTCTTCTTCAGCTGTGATTTATTATTTAACCATGAAAAGTGTTTTGGGACACAGTTTGTATAAATGGCGCTATGCAGAATAAAGTTAGAGCATATTGCATTTCACATCATGTATATCACTTCAGGTACAGATTTTTCCCCCTCATAAATCAACAAATGTTATACTAACCATCTCAGCGTACTTCCTAAACAACATGTCCAGCTTCTCTTCTGGGGTAGTCAGCTTGTTCAAGCTTTGCATCAGCAGTGTGGCTTCCTTCCCTTAAAAAAAAGAAAGAAGGAGGATCGATGACTAGGCAGTCAGTGTATGGCATGCTGTTGGGAAACAGACTGTTTGATATGTTAATCTAAAAAACTCAGAAATGAAACCTCTTGTTTTGAGAGGAATAATTTTCACTTTTTTTTAAGGAACATATGAACAGAACCTGCTGATCACAAGCATTTCTAACACTTGATCCTATTCTAGAACTTGGACCTGAACAGTTTTCTAGCTATGGGCACAGATTTTTCAAAAGCACCCTTACACAGCAGCGTTATTTCAGAATAACTGACGTTATTTCAAAATAACATAGTGTGCGTCTACACAGCAAGCCGTTGTTTCGAAATAATGTCGAGATGAAGGACTTCTTACTCTGACTCCTGTAACTCTCATTTCATAAGGAGTAAGGGAAGTTGAAGGAATAGTGTTCTTCCTTTGACGTCCTGCTGTGTAGACAGAGCCAAAAGCCGAATTAAGCTTTTTTGACATAAGCTACGCAATTGACGTAGCTGAAGCTGCATATCTTAATTTGACTTTTGCTCCACAGTGTAGATGTACCCTTGGGTGTCTAAATTCCATTGAAAGTCAATGAGAATTAATTGTCTTTGAAAATCTGCCACATGATCCTGGATCCTAGTTCTCCATGGGTACGTCTACACTAGCTCCCTAGTTCGAACTAGGGAGGCTAATGAGGGCGACCGAAATTGCAGATGAAATGCGGGATTTAAATATCCCATGCTTCATTAGCATGTTCCCGGCTGGTCGCCATTTTGGAAATTGACTAGCCCGGAATAACTGCCCATGTCTACACACGACAGAGAAGCGCGATTCTGAGATAAGCCCCTTAGTTCGAATTAACAGTTAAACCTCATGGAATGGGTTATGGAATAAGGTTTAACTGTTAATTCGAACTAAGGGGTTATCTCGGAATCGAGCTTCTCTGCCGCGTGTAGACGCGGGCAGTTAATCTGGGCTAGTCAATTTCCAAAATGGCGACCAGCCGGGAATATGCTAATGAAGCACGGGATATTTAAATCCCGCATTTCATTTGCAATTTCGGTTGCCCTCATTAGTCTCCCTAGTTCGAACTAGGGGGCTAATGTAGACGTATCCCATGATACAAAACCCAAAATTCTCCAATAAGAAAACCCATAAAAATCTGTATTTTTTGCAGCTTTAAAATGAAATGCTGAACTTCAGTTTCTCTAGCCACAATAAATATAAGTATCAGTTGAATACCAGGTTTGTTTGATGTATTTACAATATTTAAGAAAGTTCAAAACCTCCCAGTGCCATCAATCATCATAATAAAATAACTCATTGGACTGATCCAGTCAGGGTTCTTTACTGTTGTCAATTGCCCAGCCTCTTATTTTTATTTCTTTCATTGTTTGTTTAGCACTTCCCATGTTTTCTACAATTGTCTGCCTTTGAACATAATTCACAGCATTGCTGTACACAGTACAGAATAGCATATTACCAAATTTAGTGACACAGTTTTTAAGGATGAATTTTAATGTTTTTGGCATCCTTTCATAACTTGAACTACTCACATCTGGAGACTGAAATGAGATGTATTAAATATGAACCCCCACATACTACTGAGTAACTTCTGTTCGCTGGAAGCAGTTTATTGGAGTATGTTTAGCAGTGTAAATTTAAAGTACATTCAAAAATCCACCATGGGGGCATAGAGGTGGCTGTGCACATTAAATAAGTGACACTTGTACTTTCCGTAAAATTTAGTATTCATTAATATGTTTTTATTTTTTCACAAAATGCAAAAACTAAAGATTCTCTGTAAAAATACAAATTCTGAGTTTTCTGCATTTTTCTGTGGCAAACCTTCTATGATCCCTGCTCATGAACGATTTTTGTTCCATACTTTTTTGTAAAATGACTGAGTTATATACACAGTATTAAGCTAGAGATTCCTGGGCCAGAACCTTTGCATGGTGCAAAAGGGCTGGATTCTGGTTGTAACTGGACAAATGGGAATTCCCTCAGCAGGTGGGAGCTCCTAGCTGGTGTAAAGCTGGTATAGCTAGCTCTTGTGCCATCCTCTTTCCCCAGAGCAGGAGGCAAGATGGCTTTGGGAAAGCTTATGCTGGGGGGTCTGCTAAAGTGGGAGAGGGGCAGGACATGATTGTATGCCACTATGCTGTTCCTCAGTGAGGGTATGCCATTAGTGTAAACTGAAGTAGCCCCCTAGGCTGTTCTATCGAGGCTCAGTGCAGACTGGCCCTTGCTGTTACGTAGCCACCTGTGTCTGACAGGCTGGGAAACTCGGTGCTTGATTTGTGCTCAACAGGTTTTGAGGGTTTTTTTGTATGAACAATCTATGTAATAGTAACAAATTAGGTATATAAAAAAGAAGAGATCTGAGATTGGTCAACACTTCAGCACTTGGGACTCCTTGGACATTTCTTGGATACCTTTCAAGCTTCCCTGCAGAAGGAAGGCTAACCACTGGAACTCTATAGATATCCACTGAAGACCTCCTCAAGACTTTGGGTAAACCTCAATCTGGGGTTAATTTTTGGGTTCTCTACTAACCTTCGTAAGTGCTGAAGACTAAATAAAGTAGAAGCTTTGAGTGGAAGCACTTTTGTTTACCTGCTTGCATCAACTGGCTACCAGCTTGACATGCCATGTTCCCATTGATTTATTGCCTGCCACTGCCTTGCAAAGAAGAAAGTTACCAAAAGCTCTGGATTCAGCAAAACCCCAGGCAACACTTCTCCCTAGCATTTTCTCCAACCCACAACTTCCAAACTACTTTGAATAGGAGAAAAAAGTGCTAGTTGGGTAGCACAATATTGTATAATATTCTCTTGGGTGTGTATGGGTGCGTCTATGCTGCACTGTTATTTCGAGATAACTAGTGTTACTTCGAAATAATGATGCAAGCAGCTAAACAGCCATTCTGTTATTTGAAATAATTTCAAAATAATGGACAGCTTATTCCAAAATTTGTAAACCTCATTCTACGAGGAATAGCACTTATTCTGAAATAGCTATTTTGAAATAAGGCATGTGTAGACACTCCACTGCTATTATTTCAAAATAGCCCCTCACCAGGGCCATTCTAAGTTATTCCTCCCCAGTGCCTCCTGGGGCTCTCACTTGAGATAGCACGTCTACATTAGGGAAGCCTGCCTTGGACTAATTTTGAGGCTTCTGTGCAGTGTAGATGTGCTATTTCAAAATAAGCTATTTCAGAAAAACTATTCTGGAATAGCTTATTTTGAAATAGCTGTGCAGTGTAGATGTACGCTATGTTATTAAAAGGATCAACATCTCATGCAACCTAAACTTATTTCTTGGATAATTATGTAAAACATAATTATGTAACTAGACAAAGATTGCAACAACAATCATGGTTTTCCACACATAATCAGGACATTTTTACTATCAATGACCAATAAAGATTTAATGTGGGAATGAACAGAAATCAGAAGGGTTTTTTCCCTGTGTTAAGCCATGACTCTTGGAAGAGCTGCATTTCAGTTACATAAATACTTGCCTAGCCCTTTCAGGATTTTCTTTTCCAATTTTTGCTCCTTATTGATGCTGGATTCCTTTGCTCCTGCAGCATCCCCAGTAGCTATCTGTTCTTTCTCGCTCTCGTCATTTGCATCTTCATAATCTCCATCCTCATTACTGAATGATTCTCCCTTCTCAGGCTTGTCAGTGCCTTTGGCAGCTCTCTCCTTTTCCACTAGACTAGCAGCAGAGCCATAGGTTTTAATAATGTCCTCCAGCTGTCGGCTCAGCTCTTCGGATATGTCACAAACCGTTGTTTTAGGCTCAGCACTTGTTTCGTTCTCAGGAGGCTGGGGGTTGGTAGAGGATGTCTCACTGTTGTGTTTCTCAAGGCCATTCTGATTAGGTAACGGAGTGCTATTTACAGGAGGGAGTGGTTGATGTTCAGGTTTGAGATCAGTAGACGGGTCATTCTCCATAGTTGGTATTGCACCTAATAGCACACAGATGTAAGTTTAAAATTAACAAATTAATGTAGCCATTACCAGGGAATGTGCTTTTCTGTTAAATATGTTGTGTAAAAAACTTTATCATCTGAGGCACTTTATCCTCAGTGAAAAAAGCAAATTTTATACATTAAAAATGGAAAATGCCCACATAAGGCTAACATTTAAAAAAAATCTTATCCCCATTGCCAGTGATACTACAGATAATTAAACCAGATACTGTCTAATTTATTGTGCTTTCTGAGTGCACTCTATGCCACTTGTTTTATTTCTTGCATTTTTTCCAGCTGACTGGAGCAGCTTTACTTTATACCAGAGGTTTCCAAATTCTGGTGCATGTCCTCCTGGGAGGTGTGTGTGTGGAGGAACATTTAGAAGGTGCCCAGACTAGCCCACATGGAGGGCAGAGAGGAAGCACCACCCAGCTCTGCTCTGCTCCGCTCCAGGGTCTGGTGTGGCCCTGCCCCAGTTTCCAGCCCTGGCCCAGCTGTGGCTCCACATCTGGCTTTGTTCCCAGCCTCTGGTCCACCCCCAGCCTTGGCCCCTGGCCATTGCTCTGTTTCTGGCCATAACCCTGCTCAGGTCCCAGCCTTGACAGCAACCTTGGTCCCCTTAACTCTGTCCACATCCTTCTTGTGGGAGCCACAGCCCCATTCCTATCTCCAGGGAGGTATGGACAGGAATAAGGGGGGCATGACCCTGAAAAGTTTGAGGACCATTGTTTTAGATTTTAATCAGTTTCACTTTCATTGTGGCACAATGTCTTGTACTTTCAGTTAGCAACACTGAAGAGAGAACTAAAATAGTTCTAAAATTGTTATGTAATCATATAGCAGTGAGGCCCATCATCACTACCACAATAAAAACACTTAACTAATGTTAAAATAAACTTCTGTAAAACACTGTTCTCCTATTTAATTAGCATTGTACACTGTGCACTTGGCATTGTACAAAACATTTTAAAAGGCAGAATCTCAGGATCACAATGTTATTTCTTGATGCTTAAGTTCCACTCCACTTGCTTCACTGGTTACACAAAAGATTAATCTAGTACACTGTGTGTTTCCCTTCTCTTTTTAATAATAAACTAGAAGTCTCAAACTCCTGGCCTGTTGGCCATCCCCAGCCACAGCAGTTTCACAATCCAGCCTGCAAGTACTGGTGGGCCATGGAGGAGAAGGGGACCTGTCCACTGCAGTCACCCAAGCTCTGCCCCTTCCCACCGTCACCCTGCCCTCTTGCCCTAGCCCGCATGGCACCCTGTTCCTCCAAGGATGCAGCCTCAGGGTATGTCTACACAGCAAAGTTATTTCGAAATAACTTTACCAGCATCTACACAGCCAAACCACTATTTTGAAATTAAATCGAAACAGCAGAGGGCTTATTTCGAAATTGGTAAACCTCATTCCACAAGGAATAGTACCAATTTCGAAATAAGTGCTGTGTAGACACTTATTTCGAAATAGGGGGCCTCCAGCCGTTCCCCAGGTGCCCTGGTGGCCACTCTGGGCACAACCAAGAAAACTCTCTCTCCCCCCTTCCCGGAGCCCTTAAAGGGGTAGACTCTGGCCACAGTGCCTGTGCCAGCTCCAAGCCTGCCAGCCAAGAGTCAGCAGTCGCTGTACCTGACCCAGTGGCCCCAGCATGAGCCAGGCAGCCAGTGCCAGCCAGCCCTCCACCGCTCCCCAGGACCAGTCTACCAGCTCCCAGGAGCCTGCCAGGGGCCGGAAAAGGCGGGCGCCTGCCTGGTCCAGTGCGGAGATCAGGGACCTAATTCAGGTTTGGGGGGATGCCTCCAACGTTCATGATCTCCACACTAAACGGAGGAACACAACCGTCTACAGGCGGAGGGCTGCCAGCCTGGCCACCAAAGGCCACATGCGAACCCAGGAGCAGGTTTGCATGAAAATCAAGGAGCTGTGCCAGGCGTATGCCAGGGCCACAGGGGGCAGCTCCCAACCAGGGGCAGACCCAGACCCCTGCCCCTATTTTGATGCCGTGGACTGCATCCTGGGGGACAGGACGGTCCATGCCCCCCAGGTGGTCATCGACCCTGGGGCAGAGCTTGCTGCCTCCTGCTGCTCCAGCCCCTGCTGGCGCTCCTTCTCCCCCTCCCGCTTCTTCCTCCCCACACCCCCAGGGACGCCGAGGCCCCCGCACCCGCAGTGCTGGGAGACAGTTGGGCTGGCAAGACCCACAACCCTGAGCCCTGAGCTTCTCCTCCCCCTTCCTCCCCTTGCCTCCCCCTGCCAGCTCCCTCCTCCCAGGTATCCCCCTTCCCTCCCCCACCCTCCCTCCTCCCCTCTCCCACCTTAGTTTCATTCCCCACCCACTCCAGTTTTGTTCAATAAAGAGGCTTTGTTGTAATGAACACCTGTCTTTTATTGTATGGCAGGAAGGGGGGGTCGGGAAGGGTAAGTGGAAGGAGGTGAGGGAGGACTGAGGCACAAGCCCCCAGTGGGGCACACCAGGGAAACTGTTACTGCCTGCAGAACATGCTGCCAGGCTGTCAGCAACACATCCAGGAGAAGCACCAGAGTGCCCAGGGGCGGCTCCGGCTCCATGCTGCAGAGTGCTGTGGTGTCCTGAGTGAGGGCAACCAGAGCACGCAGAGAAAAAAAATGCTTTGCTGTCCCTCAGCGAGGTAGGCAAGCAAGCAGGGAAATCTTAGAACTGGCTGTCCACGGGGGGTTCTGGCCGGCCTTAAATGCGATTCAGCGTCCTGTCGGTGTGGACACGCTATTTCGAAATAGCAAAACGCTATTTCAAAATGCATTTTGTGTCTAGACACCTTATTTCAAAATAAGCTATTTCGAAATAAGCTATTTTGAAATCACGCTGTAGTGTAGACATACCCTCAGGGATTACCGGGGAGCTGGTGGAAAGGGAGGTTGGTGAGGAGTGGCAGCAGCCCCTCCACACTCCCTGCAATGGCAGGAGCCACAAGGAAGCAGAACAAGTGCATCCTCTGAGTTCCTCTGCTTTAAACCAACCGCCTTTATATTTCCCAGACTCAGAGCTCCAGCCTCTGCATGATGGCTGCTCTAACTTACACAGCAACCAAGGATCATTCGGATTGTTGTATGTGTGCACTACAGTGTCGAAGTTACTGCTGTTTTAAAAGGCAGTGTATAATGGGAGGTGTACTGTTTACTTGTAATACATGTCTCAGTGCATATCAACCTAGTACTAGTCAAATTGATCTTGGATATTAAATGTTAACATGCAGGTACTTGTAGATAAGATAGTCAATCTTGTATAGCCTATCACTTCCTCCAGCAACTAACTTCAAGCATGAAATTGGAATGTTAGGAGGAAGGCCCCTTTAATTGTTGGCCTGCAGACTTCTTTTTGCAGTCTTTGCAGAAACAAAACTATTGTCTATGCAAAATCCTGCAATGACTGGTGTATACTGTCCAGTGCTGGACTGAGCCATAGTTGCGCCCCGGGCAGCAGGCGCGCAGCACATGCGCGGCCCGCCCCCAGGAGTGCAGCACATGCGTGGCCCCACACCCGGGTGCGCGGCACCCCTTACCACTTCAATCAGGTGCCCCCCATAGGTTGGCACCCCGGGCAGCTGCCCGGATAGCCCCCCCCTTAAACCGACCCTGATACTGTCATATCAATGGACCTGATTCTCTGCTGCTTTGCCCACAGTGTAGTCAGTACACCTGTGTGAAAGGACCTAAAATGTTACTATTCTGGTCTGATAACATGTGGTGCCTAATTTACTGTGGAAAATTATGCCCACTATCAGTGATTTATCCAAACAATTCCTGTCAGCATTAATATGTTTGTCTAGACTAGCGCTTGTGGTCCTATTTTAACTTGAGTTAGTTGATTGCCAATTACTCAAATTAACTGACATGTTTATAAATGCTAGTCTGGATGCTCTACAAATGTTTGTTCCAGAACACAAACATTTGTGAAATGTTTAGACACGCATTTACAATTATGCTAATTAATTAGAGTTAATTGTCAATAAATTAACTAGAGTTAAAACAAGACCACAAAGTTTAATATAGGCAAACCCAATGTGAACTTTACAACTAGCATGCCATGAGATATAACCTTAAATGTGCTACAGTTCTCAAGGGTACCATGGATTAGGTCATATTTGGTTATAACAGACACATGGATATGTTAATATTAGGGATGTAAAAAGGCATTTAAAAATGTAACCATGTAATGGCTAAAAATCCTAGTGGTTACATGGTTACACACTCCATGGGCACCACATTATAAAGTTTAAATAGGCTTTATACTGCAGAGCCCTCAGCGAAGCCTCCCCGAGAGCAGGGCTGGCAAGAACTACTGACCCTGCTCCTGGGGAGAAGGCTTCACTGCCATAGCAAAGCCGCCTCCCTGGAAGCAGGGCTGGAGGAGGAGGAGATTTCGCTGCAGGCTCTGCATCTGGCTCCCCATGGGCCAGTGTGTAATCTGTGTGGAGCTGTGGGGGGAGGGGGGCGAGAATAGATGACACATTTGCCAGGAACAGAAGCTGCTTTGGCCAGCTGGCCAGAGCAGACACTGCCAGTGATGGGCCTGGGGCAGGTGGGAAACTGCTCTAGCCCCTACCAGTTAACTGCAATCCATTAAGGGTGAGGTTTACCGATAAACCAGTTAACCATGTACATTACCTTTACCTTTACCTTTAATATCACCTCTTGAAATATCTGTTCCACTGTGTGTTCAGCTGGGATATTCTGAGCACCTTTCCTAGACCATGAAGAAGCGGTCTGTGTAAGCTCAAAAACTTGTGTCTCTCACCCACAGAAATTGGTCTAATAAAAGATACGCCTCACCCACTGTGTCATGCCTGCTGCCCTTCATCTTCCTAAAATTATTATAGTAACTACTATCTATGTAGACTATATCTCTGTGGTTATAAAACAAGTTTGTATGATCAGGGCCTTCCCTAATGGGATGTGGGGCAGGGACAATCCACCCCTCTGCCCCAGGCACAGCTCCCATTCTACCGCTTCTTGCCCCTGTTCTGCTCTGGCCTTCTCCTGCTCTGCCACTGCCCCTTAGCTCCCTCCCCTGAGTGACGCTGGGAGCCAGTGGAGTGCAGCTGGATGGGTCCAGGGTGCTCCACTTCCCACTACTGCCAGTGAGTGCAGGGACGGGCCTGCTGCCGGTGCCAGACCCCACCCCCACTAACACACTGCGATGCTCTTGGCTCCATGCTTCCACGCCTCCCTAAACAGCGTGGTCCCCCAAAGCGCAGGGCTCAGGGAGATTGGCCAAACTGCCCTATGGAGAGGATGGCTCTGTGTATGATATACAAAAATTATACAGCAGCTTTCATAAACTTAAGATATTTTGAAATGTAAAAAAATAAAACATTACTAATAGGAAACTTATATTTACGTGAATACAGCCGCTACTGTAGCTCACATGCAGCCCTAGAGATGAGGGGGTTTTAGTGAGATAGCCCCAAATCCTCTGCTCCCTGCCGAGTAACCTGGCTGTGCATCAGAAATCCTTCCTCATCAGGCCTAAAGAAGTTATAGAATCACTCTGGAGGGAACCATCACATGATTTAGGCATTGCAATGCTGGGTGTCGCAGTGCTTAGAAAATTTCAGGAACAACATGTGGTCCACAAAATCAAGTTATGTATCTAGGCTTGACTCCTCTACAAAGAATGGGGAGAGATAGGTGCCTAAGAATGAGATCCACAAAAGCAGTGTAGACTTGAAGACTTGAGCTAGAAACTGGGCTCTAGGACCCTGTGGGATGAAGAGGGTCTTAGAGCTCAGGCTCCAGTCTGCACCCAGAAGTCTGCATAGCAATGCAACAGCCCTGTTGTTGAGGCCCTGCATGATCAAGTTGGCTTGCATGGGCCAAACATGGGAATTTTTTGTGTGTGCTGTCTAGCCCTACCTTTTTTGCCTTGGGGTGGGAAAAGTTTTGCTGGAGGGAATGTTGTTTAGGACACTGCAGTTATCCTCTAGTATTCCTTTTAAAAACAAATTTAACAAGGCTTTAACTTCCACTGGAGGTAGGACACCATTTAACAGCCAGTTCTGCTCTTAATACTGCACTGTCAGCCCATGAACTGGTGGGGGAATTCGAACACACCATTTACTTAGCCCAAGAGAGAGAGAGAAATGGTGCCCCCCCCCATTTCATAATCCTAAAATGGTCAGCATTGTCATGTGTTGAATTTGTTTGGATAGAAAATATAACACCCTTTTAAATGTTTCTGACAATGACCCTTAAGATCTCACTTTTAGGCCTATATCCTTTTACTTCAAAGGCTTATTAGTCCCAGAATAGAAAAGGACAGTGCTCTGATTTAGCAGTACTATGATAATAGTATTCTTCTACTGCTGGAAAAAATAGTCACCCTTGCAGTACAGATGCTCTGCCACTTTGTTATTCTCCATGCTTAGGAAATACTGATCAATCATAACAGCCACAAAAATATTTTTTCTGTAAACAATGTTAAGTCCTTTAAAGTAGGGCTGGGAATTATGAAAAGTGATATTTTCTCCACAACAAGTGTTTCTTTATCCTTCCCCTCTTTCAGTTTGCACTTCAAGAAGGTTTGCAAACACTTGTCTATATTTAGTTCTTGCCTTCCCTTGTAACCAGCAGAAAGACACATGGCATCTGCTCTGCAGCCAGAAGCTATTTTAAGCACTTCTAAAATGGGTAATGGTATTTAGCACTTTATTCTTGAAATTCATTAAAAACTATCTGTAAGAAAGAGTCTTCAATATGATTAAACCAAACAGCATGTGTTGAACAAAATGAAAATGTTACCATGAAATGAATTCAGACTTAAAGTGCAGCAAAATTTCAATCAATAAATGTCAAACTCTGGCATGCCCCATGTCAGATTAGCTCTGATTATCCTACAGACAAATGGATGTGCCTTGTGTTATCTGTAAACCCTCCATATTCCTTTACAAACAGTTATGAATCTGACATGACTAATTACATGAGGCATAAAGGAGTCGGCATTTGTCTATGACCTCTAGTACAAAGATCTGTAAAGTAACTGGATGTTGCAGGACACACACCCACAGAAGAACAGAAAAAAACAAACAAACCAGACCCAGAAACTTTACTAAGTCGCTTACTTGCCTGATGTCTCATGCCACACCCAAGTCCTGATTATTTTTGTAAATAAATACAAAACTGCCATTTTCCCTGATCTTACATAAAATCCATCTTCATCTAAATCTATTTTTCAATCTTTCTTTGGAGAAATGTATGTCTTACTTTCAGTGGCAGCCCATGACAGGCTGTTATATTGACTGTGTGTTTCACACACATAGCACCTATGTCTATAAGGTAGCGCCCCCAAAATAAACTTATTTGGAAAACTTGTACTGACACTACTGAAGTGAGGCATTTTGACTGAAAGCATTGCACAGTGCCACAAAATAGTGTCAACAAAGAAACAGTTTGTCAGACTTACCAGAAAGAGAAGGAGAGTTGAGTGAAGAAAAAATCAGGAGGAGGGTAGAGGCAGGGGCAGGACAGCAACTGGACTCTCACTCTGTACTCCTGTTACCGAGAGTGAGTGAGAGAGAGTGTGACTGAGAGACCAAGGGAAAGGGAAGGACTGGATGACACAGCAAGAGAGAAACACTCCAGAGTTTGAGTACAAGCATCCCAGGGCACTGATTCTAATAGCAATGAAGAGAGGTTCCTTGCCCAACAAGTATTTCTTCTGCCCCCCTTTCTAACATCCTAATGAGAGGAAAGATAAGGAAAGTTTTAAGCTCTGTACCAACCTCCAGGCACACTGTTGAGAACGAGAGCACAAACGCCAGGTTGTGAGTTCTATACTTAGATATCTCCAACAATTCCCAAGTGTAAACTGCTCCAGCATTATAACAGCCTTAACACAAAGTCACAGAGGGCGCATGTACACAGCAGGGCTTAATTTGAAATGAACTTTGCAAATTGAGCTAGTCAATTGCATAGCTTATTTCGAAATAGATTATTTCGAGTTTTGGTGCTGTCGACATAGCACTTATTTCGAAATAGAGCACTCTTCCGCTGACTTCCCTTACTCCTCATAAAATGAGGGATACATGAGTCAGAGTAAGAAGTCCTCCAGCTTGACAGTATTTCAACATTATGTCGAAATAACTGCCTGCTGTGTAGACGGGGACTATGTTATTTTGATATAGCGCTAGTTATTTCGAAATAATGTTGCTGTGTAAACATACCCAGACAGTCCTCTGAAGTGTTCAGATCTATCTTGTCACCCAGGTGAATGTACCTTTGTGATAGATGGTCCTTTACCCCAAAAATGACAACATTCAGATTACTCCTAGCACCAAAGGACCAGACACTTACCCCCAGATCAATTGCACCCTAGATCTCACACCAAAGATGATGTTTGCAGACAAACTATACAAAGAGGTAACTATATAAAGACGTATTAAACAGGAAAAGGAAACCAGATAGGTATCTGAATCATGAAAGCAGGCAAACATATATTCACAAATGAGCTACAATCTTAAGTTTCAAAAGATAACAGAAGCTTCTATGATCAGCAAGCTGTACATGTCCTTTAGGGCTGAGGGATTCATTTCACAATGCTCTGGACCAAATCCTCAAGACAACACAGCTCAATCCTGTGACTAGAGAGCTCAAAACATACCTTAAGTTTACTTGTGAAGAACAAAGAAGAACTGGAAAATAGCGGGTCAGTGAACGGGGTGACTAGTGAGAGTTGAGGCTGGACCAAAGAGGGTCAACATGTGGCTGGGACTTCAACCTATCTTTTTTGAGAACTAAGGATCCTGACATAGTAGCAGGGACAATGGTTTGGCTTGGGGAAAGAATCAACATATGCACACTTTGTATGGAGTTTTGTTTCTTGTTTTTGTTTCTCAACATGAGAAATATTGTTTCACATGTCATTCAGGGGCAAGCCCAGACATGAGAAATCAGTCCTTAAGGGAAGTCCTATTTTAACATTGGTAACTTAACAATACCTCTGTAAGTGGGGAGGGATGAAGTAGGACACCCAAAAGTTGCATTCCTGAGGGAACACAGAAGAAGTTGAGACAGACTTTACCAGAATTACCAACTCACATCTGCTACTAATTCAAATTTCTTAAAAACTGGCAATGGCAGATATTTTGGGTCAGATTGTTCCTAGTCCTGCAGAAGTACACACTGGTGGGATATAAAGTGCCATGAAATCCTGAGCAAGAGTTAGTAGAGCTGGTTAGAAAACATTTGGCACAACATGTTTTTGTTAGAACTTGTCAGTTTGTCAAACTCAAAAACAATCTGCAAGACCATGTAGATTTTGATGAAATTCTGTCAGAAATCTGCCTTGGTTTTTTGCTATCTCACCCTCCAGCTAGGTCACCAGTTGATTTTGCCCCCTTCTGGACTAACAGAGCCCAACAGAATATATACAGCCCAAAGACCCCACAAAAGAAAGAGTTTCAGCCCACCTCTGGGGCCCTGTGGATGGCATGCCCTTGACTCAATGCTTACAATGCGTCTATCCTTACCTTGGGGGAGATGGATGAGTAACAGCTCTTCCACAAGCAGGGTGTTTGTTAGGGGAGCCCAGGCCCTTGCTCTCCACCAGGCTCTGACCCTGAGCCCTAAGAGAGGCAGTGATAACCCAGAATGCTTCAGGGCTGCCTTCTTAGGGGACTTCCTACCACTTGCTTCCCCATAAGGCACCAAAATACTTCACTTCAAGTACAACAGAAGACAGGAAAAACAACCAAATCTTCAGTACAGCTGGTGCCCTTTTTCCGTGCAGGCGGGGAACCTGCTTCAAGCTGGAGTAAGTTCCTGGGTTTCATTCCCACTGTCCAAGGCTATCATTCTCTCCCTCAACTTATGGGTCAGGTAGGCTTCAGGTAGGCTCTTGTTGGGTCATTCACTGTCCCTACTGCCACATTAGGATAACAGGTTGAGATCTTCCTGACAATTCAGCCAGGTTCTCCACTCAGGATTTAGCCTCACATACTTCTTTTAGCCCCCTGCCCAGCAGGAATAGCTCCTAGCCTTGTCTCTTTCATATCCCCTTTTCTAAGGGCTTGAGCTGCTGCCACTTGCAGGTCCCGCTCTTTCAGAAAGGACTCCTGCTGTAGCCTTATTCAGGAGCTCTCAAGAAAGGACTCGTTTCATGTCATCTCTTCTCTACCTTGCTCCTTCCCTCCCCTCCCCTTCTGAAGTATCTATATCCCTCCTAAGCTCCTCTTTCTACTGCAGCAGGGTCTATAGGTTGCAGCAGGTCACAGTCATCAGGGTCCAGAATGGCTCCTTAATCTCTTCTGTCCCAGTGCGGGGTTTACACACAAATGGGCAGAATTCATTCCTGGTGTAATTCTACTGCTGGGATAAATGCATATTCAAGGACACATTTTGGTGCAAACAATGCAGAAGCTTGTGTTTAGTCTGTCAGTGCTTCTCTGCCTTATACAGTGAGTTTTTTTGCAATACTGTGAATCATGAATTGTCTCCTTTCAGATTTCATTTACTCCTGTAAGAATGTAGCAAACATTTGGCTCAATCAGATGTTTTTGAACAGTGACCTTGCTGGTACTGGGACGAAGTTCTGCTATCATGAGCTCTCATATCAAAATGGAAAAGGGGAGAAAATCATATTTGCATATGCACATATATTTATTACATTCATAAATCAGGTGTCCTATACAGTATTCATTTCCCTCTGATTTTCTGGCTATAACTCCATCTCAGAAGGGCTGTGAGTTTATGATTTGCCTCTTAATAACATTTCATGACCTCAAGGGTTTCTTATATAACTAAGCTTTTTGCAGCTTTCCTCTACAATTCATAGATCCTGGGTACCAATGACAAAGTTAATAACATAGCCAAATTAGCAGATACTGAAAATCCCTAGAGGTAAGAGTTATCTATTTTAGGCAAATAATTTAGTTCTAAATCTACATCTGTAAAAGTATCATTTCTCAATTTAAGCAAGGAAGCTGCTCTAGGAATCTTGAGGAATTCCCCCAGGCTTGCTACTGAGCAGTTTTGATTTGATCTTGGAAAGACTCAGGACTTTCAAAATCTTAACAGTAAGAAAAATCAGTTATTAGGGTTTCAGTTTTCTCCAGGCAATTTCCACCACTTCAGCCTGCCCAAGAGATAAACTTGCTGTAAATCTGCTATGCTATCTGCTGTTTGGTAAGTTGGTTAATAGCCTCATGAAAAATCTCACTGAAGGGTGTTTTTTGGGTGTTATGTGTTTTTCCTGTTTTGTGTTTTTATGGTTTTTTTCTGTTCAGTATGTAGAGGCTGGCTGGGGGCTATATAAAGACATTCCTCGGGTGGGGCGCACAGTCATTTCTGAATGTATCTCTGCAGTTTTGAAATAGCCTTTCTTGATGCCAATCTATGCAGGAAACCTAACGAACAGAAAAAAGCCCAGATTTCCTGCTCTGTTATTCTATTACTTCAGTGCTGCTACTGAGGATTGACACCACTGTAAAATGGAGCACAATCTGTACAGAAGTGCATAAATATCCTTGCACTGAAGACAGATTTTTTTCAAAACCATCCATTTCAGTCCAACTTTCTTAAAAATGCATCACCCCTCCACCAAAGAAGATTTCATAACAATGCACCTATGGGATCAAAGATTGACTGGCCACATTTAGACTTGATGTAAGCAGGTGTAATTCCAAGGAAATCTCTGGAAAAAAATTCAGATGTAAAGATTGGTATAAATTATATAAGAGGCCAAGAATGGACATATGGGTCAAACCAATGATCCATCTGTCCCAGTATTCCATCTTTCGAAAGAGGCCAGTACCAGGTGCTTCAGTGGGAATGAATGGAACAGGACAATAACTGTGGTACAGGAGCCAGCAAACAGAACTGTAAACAGAGGAGATGGAATGGGAGTTCTATTGCAAGAGAAGGGAGAAGGCACGTTCCTGGTTCTTCAGGGAACTGAATGAGTTTTTTTGGGTGTTGTGTGTTTTCCCTATTTTGTGTTTTTGTGTGGTTTTTTTCCTGTTCATATGTAGACGCTGGCAGGGAGCTATGTGCTGCGAGAGAATCAAAGCCCTGACTAAGGAGTGGGACTTCTCTAATTAGAAGTTCTATAAAGGTAGCCAAATAGTCAGCCAGTGGCACAGGTACCAGCAAACAGCTGTAAAAAAGAGGCGTCTGAGTGGGAGTTTTTGAGAGAGAATGTTCTAGGTTTGTTTGGAATTTTGGTTTTGTCTGGTTTTTTGTTTTGTTTTTATTTTCCCTTGACAAGATTTGAGGTGGGAAGGCTATGTCACACACAGAGGCAGCAGTGGGTAGTGAACCAAAGAAACAGAAGAGACAATGAAGTTGACTGGATGTGGAAGCTTCAGGATGTATGTGATCCTGGAGTGAGTCCCTGAAAGGGGCCTAGTTTGTATGGAGTTCTGCCTGATAGAACTGATGAAGGAGAAGATCTGAGGCTTGGAGATGCAGGAGAAAACTATGGCTGAGTTTCAAAGGAGATTCTAGCAGATGACAGAAGAAAGGTAAGAGGACGTTGAAGGGAAAAGTCAAGATTTGTAGACGTAAGTTGGACTGATGAACTGAAGGGAAACTGCTGGGCGAGGAAGGTAGCAATTGGAAATATGTGACTATGAGAACCAGGCAGAGGAAAAGGCCAGCTAGTATAGGAAAAATAGAACTCAGGAACAGGTTTGCTGAGTTGGAAAATGAAGAAGGGGAGAGCAGGCTGTGACTTATGGAAGGAGGACAAGAAAGAAGAGAAAAATGGCTAGATACCTGAAGTTCAAAACCCTTGGAGGAGAGAGGATGACTGATGGAAAATTGCAAGGGAGAATAAAGCACAAGGGGATTTGCATCCAGAAAGAACAGGAGAAAGGCTGGAAAATCACACCATCATTTTGAAAAGGTCTGTGTGACTGGTAACTCTTCAGTAAGAAGAACAACAGAGCTGGTCTAGAGAACAAAAGGGTATGCTGTCTGCTGGGAGCTAAGATATGGGATGTGGACTTGAGGCTGAAGTATCTCAACGGAAGCAGGAAAGAATTCACTGATTGTCCTTGATGTGGGAACAATTGACACTGCTAGATTCTTGCTGGAATGCATCAAGGCAGATGATACCAGGCTGGGAAGCCACTAAGGAAATGGACACTCAGGTGATCTTCAGTGGAATTCTTCTTGTCTATGGAGGAGGAGAACAAAGATGAGACATGATTATGATGATCAAGAGATGGTTCAAGCTGTAGTGCTGTAAGGAGGGCTTTGGGATATTTGGCCACTGGGAGACCTTCGTAGATAGAGGACGGTTCTCGTGAGATGGACTCCATCTGAGTAGGGTGTTGAATTCGTTATCTTCCAGTTATCTGGTACACAAGTCGATTTAACTGATAGGTTACATACCACAGTTAGAGATTGTGCAATTTCATATTTGAGTTCCATCAGGACTCTTCGATGAATACCATCTAGTCCTCATAATTTATTTGTATTTCCTGATTTGTTACAAAACTTCCTCCATTGACACCTCAGTTTGGGACAATTGCTCAAATTTGCCATTGTAAATTGGCTCAGATCTAGGAATGTCCCGGACATCCTCTGCAGTGAAGATTGAATCAAAGAATTAATTTAACTTCTCTGAAACAGCCTTGTCTTCTTTGAGTGCTCCTTTAGCATCTCAATCATCCATTGGCTCACTAATTGTTTGACAGGCTTCCTCTTCCTGTTGTACTTAAGAAACTGTTGTTTGGTTTTGTGGCTTTTTCTAGTTGGTCTTCAAATTCTTTTTTTGGTCTGCCTAATTATACTTTTGTATTTGACTTGTCAGAATTTACGCTCCTTTCAATTTTCCTCATCAGGAGTTGACTTCCAATTTTTAAAGTACACCTTTTTGTCCCTAACTGCTTCTTTGCTGTTTAGAAATTGTGATAATTTTGGGTCTTCTTAATTTTTTTTTATGTGGGATATATATTTAACATGACTCTCTATTATGGTGTTTTAAAATAGTTTGTATGCAGTTTGCTAGCTTTCAGTTTTGTAACTGTTCCTTTTGATTTCTGTTTAATTAACTTCTCCATTTTTGTGTAGTTCCCCTTTTTGAAGTTAAACAATACTATGGTGGGCTTCTTTGGTATTCCCCTGCCAGGATGTAAAATTTAATTACCTTAGAGTTGCTATTACTGAGTAGTCCCACTGCATTCACCTCTTAGACCAGATCCTGTGCTCCACTGAGTGTCTCCTCCCTTGTAGGTTCCAGGACCAGGTGCTCCAAGAAGCAGTCATTAATGACGTCTAAAAATTTTACACTGAATTGCATCCTGAGATATATATATGTACAGTCAATATGGGGTGGTTGAAATCCCCCATTATTATTGGGTTTTCTGTTTTTGTAACTTCCTGAGTATCACAGCAACCATCACTATCCTCATCAGGTGGTCAGTAGTATATTCCTACTGCTATATACTTATTATTTCTGCGTGGAGTTTCTATCCATATCAATTCTATGGTACCATTTGATTCATTTAAGATTTTTACTATAGTTGATTTTGTGCTTTCTTTTTAGTGCCACTCCCTACACAGGAAGTCACTATGTATTCCTGTTCTGGCATTCCTACACATTTTGTACCCTGGTATTACTGAAGTTTTATGCCGAAGACAGGGCTGGGGGTAATAAAAGGGAAAACAACTATACTAAAGGTGTGTAAGATAAAGTAAGATTGGCTTATTTTATATAATACCTTCTTACATTGCTAGTTGTTTTTTCCTCTCCTCGCTCTATTAGTAAGCATAAAACTAACATTCACTTACATAAAAGTTATCAACATGTACAATGAGTGCCAACTCTGTGGATGCTCAGGAGCTTAAGCACCCCCCGAAAAAATATAATGAGTGCTCAGCACCCAAGAACAGAATTTGAGTGTGGAATGGGAAGAATTCGGTGCTGTTAACAACTTCTGCCCTTGGTGCAGGCCATTTGTTTAAAACAGAGGCAGGGGGATTAAATTAAGGATCCTTAAATGACCCTGAAAGCACTCTCAGGCTCTCCAGTTCAAATACAGAAAACAAAGGGTAGGAATAAACGGTCCATTTTCAGAACAGAAGGAAGTAAATAGAGATGTCCTCCAGGGGCTTATACTGGGACCAGTCCTATTCAACACATTCATAAATAAAGTGCAAAAAGGGGTAAATAGTGAGGTGGCAAAGTTTGCAGATGATACAAAATTAAGACAGTTACATCCAAAGCAGGCTGCAAAGAGTTACAAAGGGATTTCACAAAACTGGGGGATTTGGCAACAAAATGGCAGATGAAATTCAATGTTAAAGTAATGCACGTGGCAAAGTATAATCCCAACTATATATACAAAATGATGGTAACTAAGTTAGCTTGATATTACCCATCAAGAAAAAGATCTTGGAGTCATTACATTTATAATGAATCATTCTCATTGTGCCTGTATTATCCTGAACTCATTTTCTAGCTTCAAAGAAAACTTAAAAATTATCTCATGCTATCAGTGGGACACATGCAACTGCATAATATAGCAGTCCTTAACATGCATCAAAACAATACTAGGGAACCTTGATGTAAATAAGATTGCTAACAATTTCATCCTGAAAGCCACAGGAAGACACAGTGTCTTTAAACTGGGAGGTTACTGAAGACACCTTGTAGGCTTTTGCAATCATTTTAATATACCATAATTCATAACATAACTATGTAGTTTGTAACAACTGAATCAGTATTAAAATTGTGTGTGTCATTGCTGTCTTTGCTTTCAATAACTAGAATATGTAACCTGAGGTGACTGAATAGGGGTTGTGTGCATGAGACTCAGTTAATGGTTCAATATTATCCCTTGGAGGGGGGTGAGCGGTTAGGAGCTTCCCGCCTTTTCTTGAGGTAGGTGCATACGGTTCTAAGGTTTTTGCACCCCGTCCCAGACCGCTGCACACGGCTCAAAGCTGCTGCACATGGCTCAAAACCGCTGCACACGGCTTGAATTCTATGCACACCACCCGCAAGCCAGTGCACTCAGCACCACTGGGGCTTTTCCCGCCTAAAAGGGTTTATATACCCTAGGCAACGTTAGTTCAGGTTCCCAGTTTTGTTCGGGTTCCAGTGTGTGTGTGTGGGTACTGTAGAGAGTCTCTCCCTTGTCGTGTATGAATGATAGATGAAAGAGAGAGTGTGAGGGGTGAGAGTGAATAGCATAGTTCGTGTAGTGTGTGTGTGGAGGGGGACATATTTGTGGGATCGATTAGTTTGATATTCCTGTGGAGAATTCCTGGGAGGACCTTCAGACTGATCTCACCGGATTAACCTCGGAGTGCGGAAGGCCGTCGAGCCATAATCCACTGTTCCCCGCCGCCTGCTGGAAGACCTGACCAGATCCTAGAAGACATCGAGGGTCTCCTCACTGTTCCTCTGCTACGGCTTCTAATTAGCCAAGGCATAGAGGTCGTGAGCTACTATCTGTACTATGCAGCTGAATGTAATGTATATACCTAATGTTTAGGGGTCTTCACTATCTGCTTTCTCTTCAGGGTGTTAGGGAGGGTTTTGTTCATAAAGAGTTGTCATATTCTGTTCAGTTCATCTTCCAAATTCAATATATGGTTTGGCCCTAAACTGTGACTTGGAGTTTTATTTGAAAACCCCCGCGCCGGTGATAGATACGGCCACGTGTAATCGGCCTCAGGCAATCTCAATCTTCTGGGACCTGGGATATCTGTCACTTTATTTATAGGTCAGGGCGTGTCCTCCTAATTGGATTTAAATAATCATTCGTTACTGCGTCCCAGGGTAACAAATATGAAAGAAGTGTGTAAATATGCTGAAAATAGACTCTCCAAAACTGACAAGAGTGCTGCTCCCCAAACACACACACTCTTCAGAAGCACCCATTGGTAAAACCAAAAATCAGCACCTATGCCATACACCACTGTTTAGGTCAGGGGTGGGCAAATTCCAGCCCAAAGGCCAGATCCCTTCCTCAGGGTTAATTGTTGGTGGGCTGCCACTGCTATATTTTCCTGCACCTCTGCAAGTATCAGGTGATTGCAGCTCCTGTTGACCGTGGATTGCTGTTCACAGCAAATAGGAGTGGCGGGAAGTGGTGTTCTAGTCTGTGCTCCCACCGTTTTTTCATTGCCCACTCTCGGTTTAGGTCATCATTGAAACTTAGAAAAGAAAAGATCTATCAAGGGCCCATCTGAAGAAATACTAGGGACTCTATTTGCAAATATTAGCTCTGCAGCTGCCAAGCTATTGAAATGTCACCTAATTCCAAAGCGGAAACATTGCTTATGTTGATGACAATGAAATCTAAGCAAAGAGATCTGGACAATATTTAGTCAATGATACAAATGGGGAGAATAAAGATTGATATACAGTAGAAAATTAAGAATTGAGATAATACATGTAGAGTGCTTGGAAATGGTAGGGACATTTGTGCTGGAAGACAAAAAAATGTAGATAGAGAGGTAGAAAGAATAATAGACACAATGATGGTGAATTAACTATAACGATAGCCCTATTTTCTTGCCAGACTGGCAGATGCACTGTTTGTTCAGAAGGGAGCACAAAAGAGAGCAGATATTATTGTGTGCTGTCTAAAGCTGTTTGTGATGCAAACAACAACCTTTCAGGATTGAAGCACATTGTAAGACATATATGGGCACAGAAGCACCACATGAAGAATATTTTCCATGAGGCCTCTTGGAACACAGGCATTAGAAATATATTTTCATTCAGAAATTAAAGTCATGTTGCAGAACTAGCATATGGGTACGTAGGTGTGGGAGTTTGCCTCCTATGTATGTGGACTCATCTCCGCAAACATGCCTCTATTGAAAAGAGCTCAAAGCACAAGTGAATAAAGACATAGGAAGGAAAACAAACAAAAACTAGCAAGGATAGAGACAAATAGAAAAATACCCAGATCTGATATGGGGAATATTAAATTGTAGTGACCTGAAAGTAAATATAACTGAAGTGAAAACAAGATCAATAATAAATCTTCATGTCCCCAGATATACAAAAAATCACTGTGTGTGTTGAAAAATATATATATATGGTAAGCACAAAGTTCTGTCTTAAATTATACCCTTGCAGCCCACTGACTTCAGTGGGACTGTAGGGAGATACATGGATGGTATTTAGCCCTAAATATCTTCAGATATATCTTAAAATTTCTCTATTATAGCCATGAATTTCAAAAAGTATAACAGGTTTTCATTGTATAACATTATAAAGGCAAGAGCATGATTTAAATTGTAGCATTTCTCCATAACCTCTCAGTGATGATGTAAATTGGACTCCTCAACCTAATCAGAGTGCAGGGAATTGCACAATTAGGAAGAAACCTGAATCAATCATTGTTATTATCCCTTGCCCCCCCAAACAATTCTATTTCAGTGAAATACCTGGTGAGCAGGGAGCAAAGTGACTAGACAGCAAGTATGAAAAATTGGGGGGCGGGGGGGGGGAATAGATGCTTATAAAAGACAAAGCCCCAAATATCAGGATTGTCCCTATAAAATTGGGACATCAGGTCACCATAGCAGGGAGTACCTCAAAATAAACATCAGGTTAACATTCTGTTTGTTTTATTATAGATAGGAGAGATTTGTGACTGCTCACGTTTTTCATTTTGTTCTTAAGTTTGTTAATTATTTATTCATAATATTATTAACGGTGGTTGTATTATGCTGCTTGAACTGAACAATTGTTTCTATAAGGATCGTGGACAAGCTGTGTTAAAATAATCAGGACTTTTTAAAAACTTAGCTCAGATATTTTTCAATAAAGAACTGGTTTTGATGTTGAAGGTGAAAGGACAAATGAAGGGACCGCTTTTGCTCACTGTGATCATGATTGCCATTTATATAGTAATTTTCATGCAAGGATTTAAGAGTGTGTTATAAATATCTATTAACTGAGTTCCACAACACACTTTGATAAGGTGTTATTATTGTACTTATGATACAGAAAGATAAATTGCAGCACAAAAAGGTTAAATAGAAATACACAAATAAGATGATTAGATCACAGAGTGAGTCAACTATAGAACTGGGAACAGAATGTGTTGTGACTGTCTCCTACTTTAATCATGAGACAGACTTTCTTCATTCATGCCAATGGGAGTTATGCAACATGCTTGAAAAAAATGGAGTCACCTCAAAAGAAGATTTTCATTTAGTGGGCTTGAATCAGGACCATGTTTTAGATCCTGGTAACTGACTTGAATACCAACTCTCTAAGGGTATGTCAACACTAGCTCGTTAGTTCGAGCTAGGTAGGCAAATGAGGGCAACCGGAGTTGCAAATGAAGCCCGGGATTTAAATATCCCGGGCTTCATTTGCATGTTCCCGGGCGCCGCCATTTTTAAATCCCCCTTAGTCCGAACTCCGTGCCCGCGGCTACACGCGGCACGGACTAGGTAGTTCGAACTAAAGATCCTAATTCGAACTACCGTTACTCCTCGTGGAATGAGGAGTAACGGTAGTTCGAATTAGGATCTTTAGTTCGAACTACCTAGTCCGTGCCGCGTGTAGCCGCGGGCACGGAGTTCGGACTAAGGGGGATTTAAAAATGGCGGCGCCCGGGAACATGCAAATGAAGCCCGGGATATTTAAATCCCGGGCTTCATTTGCAACTCCGGTTGCCCTCATTTGCCTACCTAGCTCGAACTAACGAGCTAGTATAGACATACCCTAACTGCTACCACTATCCTTCACAGGATGGGGTCCACATGAGCAGCTTGCGTGGTATGACTGTAAATCTGTAAATCTGGTGTTTGTATAATTGATGTTCTACTGTAAATAAGAAGCTGGCAGTATTATCTCTCATAAATGTAAACAAGCTTGTCTGAGTGACTGGCTGAACAAGAAGTAGGACTAAGTAAAGTTGGAGGCTTTAAAGTTTTGAGGGCAATTATGTAACAAAACCCAGCACACAACCAAAGATATTGGTGTGATTCCATCTTCTTGGCTACCTTATAGTGACCATTTGAGAGCTGCAGCCGAGCACCTTCAAAAAGGACCTGCAGGAAAAATTCTCCTGTTGTCTCTTGAAGTGCAATAATAAGCAATGATTCAGCTTTAGAATTAGATTCCATTTCAATAGCTTGGCACTTACAAAGCTAATGTTTGCGAATAGAGACCCAGGTGATAACCTGGGGGTATGGAGGGATAGTCTTCCATGGCCTGTGAACAGTGTCTCAGAAGCGGTGAAAAGCCCCATTCCTTGAAACATTTATAGCTAGAATGAATAAAGTAAGGAACCATCTTGTAATATTATTTCTGTGATTACATTACATTATGGAATTTTTAGCACAGTATGATGAAGAAAAAGTATGATGATCCATTAACATGTAGCACTGTTCACTTATGCTGACTGCCTTTCTGTTAATTAAGATGTATATTATAAATCAAATAGAATAGCTCTATCTCAAGCTTTATGCATACATAAGATAGAGCTTCAGCTACATCTAGTGGGCACAGTGTGAATACTGCAGATTCTGCAGCCATGCCAATAGATTTTGTTTAATCTGTCATGTGAAATTACTCCTGTTAGATCTCAATATGTAAAATGGGAATCGACTCTAGACATATTTCAAGTTAGAGTTTCAACAAATGTATGTGGCCCCTTAACAAATCTGTGTGATCACCTGTACAATTGTTGTGACTTGCAATGTTTGATTAAATGCTTTAGGAAAAAGGAGCTCTCTTTAAGACGTGAGAACTTTTTCTGAACAGCCATGTGATGTGATCTAGTGGCTTATAGCACAAGCTATTGTGAAGTGGAGAGTCCAAATCCATGAGCCCATGAAGTAGGTGGGTTACCTATGAAATGATGTTGGCATCCCTTGTTGGCATGCTCAGTCCTCTGATAGTTTTTTCTCAGGTATTTCATACTATTTTAGTGTGCACAACTGGAAGCAGTCCTAATATGAGTCTTAAAGGCAACTCCTTTCCTCCCAAAACAATAAAGAACATTAAAAGTGTTTATTTTAGTATGTATTTAACCTAAATTGAAGTATGGAGTGTATCCGTTAATTACTTGGAACCTGATATTAAGAGGTGCAGAGCACCCATACTTGCCATGAACTTTAGGGGCAGGTTTAGGTGTCTGACACTTCTGAGAAATCGTGTATTAGCTAAAAGAAAAGAGATGTGGAAAAGTGATAAGCATTTTAGGAATATTGAAAGTCAGTGATGGAAGTCTTTTATTTTTAATGCAGCAAATCTCTTTTTCTTTCATATGGCTATTAAGGTTGAGCACTGATCAAACTGCCCATTATTTTTTGGGTATGTGTGTGTATGTCAGATGGACTGGGGTTGAAATACCTGACCCATCTCTATTAAAATCCTGATGTTGCAAATATCTTCTCTATAATGGGACAAAAAGAAAAACAGAGAATGTACAATAATAGTGGTTCATTTGTTCAGTCATTTGATGTGCTTCTCCATTGTTGCAGTTCCTGAGACTCAGCTTTATCCTGTATGTAAACTCTGATTTTAATGATAGTGGCCTGCTATTGAACTGAGTAAATCCAGTTCTGAAACCAGTGGCACTGGAACTATTGTTGGAGGAGGGGGTGCTAATCTGCACACACCCCCTGTAAGCCTGGGAGATCAGGTTGCCAGCTCTCCTGGACTGGACAGACTGGACTCCATTGCTGCAAATGGTGTCCGGTCCATCCAGTCTGGAAGAGTTGGCAACCATCACTGCCCCAGGCTGGGGCTACAGCTGGGGGCAGCTGTAGAACCCTGGGATGGTGGCAGGACCCTGGAGCTGGCAGGGCTGATTGAATGTAGAGCCCATGGCATGGCCAATGAGCAGTGGGACCCTGGGGCTGATAGAGCCCATGAGGCTGGCAGGTGACAGGAATCCATAGGCTGGTGGAGCCTGTGGGGCTGGCAAGACCTCAGAGGGCTGGCAAGGTGCATGGGGCCAGTGGGTGGCCAGACCCAAGGGGCTCAGCAAAGCATGTAAGGCTGGTAGGACCCCCCGGGGCCTGCCTGGAGGCTACAACCTGGGGCTGCAGGAGCCAGCAGCAGGGCTAGCACCAGGTGTGCTTCCTGTGTCTGAAACTCTTTTGACTGACAAAATATATTCAAAGTACATGCAGATCTGGAAACTACCATTTGGGTTCCAAATTACTTCGATTTCTAGACTTATTTTTATTTTCCTGGCAATGTTATCTGCCAGTTTTTAAAAAATAAATGAATCTGCCTTCATCATTTACACTCCTATCCTCACTGTCAGCTCAATTTGGTCCCCAAATGCTCCTGTCAAAATGAGAAATGACAGACAGCTGGAGCAGACGAGTTCAAGGGGTAGGCCAGATCCACAGCATAAGCCTTCCTTGCTCCAGTAGTGTGGGAACACTTCAATGCTGCTCTACAGGAATTGAAGGTGTGGGTGAGAGAGTACAAAGCGAAGGCTTATGGTAACTTTCTGTTACATCATTTCCTCTACCAGACCCATAAAGATTTCTGGGATAAATGAATATCGGCCCTTTCAGTACTAACTTACTCTGTATCCCCTATTTAGGGTTGCCAGGTGTCTGGTTTTGAACCGGACTGTCCAGTATTTGAGCTTTCTGTTCGGGAAACAAATTGAGAAAATATAAATGTCTGGTATTTTCTAAATAAGATGTAATGTAGATTGTGATGTAATGTCAAGTGTGTCCGGTATTTGTGTTGAAACCATCTGGCAATCCTACCCCTATTGCAAGCTAATGCCTCATCCCAGGAGGAATTTTGGTAGAAGAAGCCAGTGGGGAGATGGAGGCAGGCTATGGAACAGAAGAGAGACCTGGGTCTCCATACAGGGAGATTACAGTAGCTTCTGGTCCATCTCCAAAGATTCATATGTTTAGGAATATACATTCCCTATCAAATGTGGAAAACAGATATGTGGAAAACAACATCTCTGCCAAAGAAACATTTGAATGGAAACTCCTCTAAACTGGATTTGAGAATCAAGGTGGATGAGGTAATATCTTTATTGAACCAACTTCTATTTATAAGAAAAACAAAACACCCTGATCCAATAAAAGGTATTTCCTTCCCCACCATGTCTCTCTAATATCCTGGGACTAATGTGACTACAACTACATTCCATACAATCCAGACTTGGGCAGTTTCCAGTCCCTCTCACAGGGATAACTTAAGCAAGGCACAGTTTAACCCTCAGATTTTGTAGAGGAATAAACATTTACAAGACCTGAGACTGACAAAAATTTTCATATTTTTTTCAATTATAAGGGAAAGCTACTTTTTTAAAACAAACATTCTTCTGTAGCACTTGAAACCCAAACTCTGTAATGTTGTGCTAGTGAATAATAAGAAGACAATGGAACTGACTAAAAAGTGGCCTGCCTGCTTTCACTGTCCATGCTGCTAAATATTAAAAGTCATCAAGGAACATTCCTAGTGAAAAAGTTATTTCATTTTTAGTTGCATAAGGGGTTGACTGTAATGTAGAAAAAGGAATTTCTTTAGTTTTAAATACACAGCTTTTCACTTTGGTCCTTTACACAAAAATAAGGCAATTGCCAAGCCAAGTAATCTGATTCCTTGTAGGTACGACTACTTACCTTATTAATTTTACCCCCCAATAGAGTGGCTAATGATGCTAGGATGCAGAATATTTGCCATCTTTCCATTTGAAAATGACTTTACTTCAGACATTCCCTGTTTACATATACTATACAGCAGTCTTTCAGACTGTTCCTATAGACTATAGCAGCACTGGTTCCTGGCTGAGACTTTTCATGGAGTAAAGAGTGCAGTAAGGTCCATACAGTTTGTTACAACTCTTTGGCAAGTAAAATTATTTTTCTTCAGTGTTTTCATGTACCTCTATTCTCCAGTCTTTATTATCCTGTTTTCAGATGTTTGCTTGCTGCTCCATAGGTAAAAATGGTTCTGAAAATATATCCCTTTAAGAAAATAGCTGCTTTCCTTTTTTATACTCAAACCACAAGGGGGCGCAAACACATCATATATGCAGGGTTGAAGAGCATTTATATTTCAAAGCTGACCACCCATAGCAGATTAGTGGATTAATATTTTGCTCTAAAGGAGCTGGCCTTTACTGATGACAATAATTTATATCCAGCCCAGGCTTTTACAGTTGTAAAAGTCATTGAGACTATAATCTTCACAATAGATGTCAGCCTATTCATGGTGTGTGCTGTAGAGCACCCCATAAGCACCAGTGATGAGGTAACTGTTCTCACAAGACCCAGCTCAGGCTGTAATGGACCAGCAAAACGGCTGTCCTTGTATTTTTTTCAGCTGCAAGACACCAAAATTATTTCATTAATCAGTACCTATTTTTCTGACAAGTGTGTTTGGTGCTATGTGAAAGCTTATCCTTGATCTCCCCTGCAACTAAAGCAGTGTGTCTATTTATGGACATGGCTTAAAGAACAGTAGATCTCATGTACCATATTAGAATTTTTGAAAAACAGCCAAAGTACAGAGGTCAAGTTTCCTGTACTAAAAGCAAATTAACAGGATACAAGACCACTACATGGTTTATGTATATCTGGTAGTAGCTGGTAAACTAGGTCACTGTACATATTTCACTAATTATTTTTCCCAAGCAACAAATTATGTAAACATATTTATAAACACTACAAAAAGCCAAATGGGTTCTATTCAAGGCCATCTACTGCTCCACATTAAATTAGTGACAATTTTGCCATTGACTTCACTTCAGAGAGGTTATAGTCAAGGCCTAATTGCTGCTTGAATGACAAAGAAAATGTAGTTTGAAATGTAGCAAAAGAAATATAAGATCACTATGATCTCTTTATGAGCAAGTGACAATGTAGGTGATGTGATTATAAATGTTTTGCAAATTTATCTATGGTATAATCTCAAGGGTTGACAAAAATTCTCTACACTTTCTGTGGACAAAGCCAATGCTTTTGGCAGTTCAGTCTGATATGACATTGTCTGGACAAATGGAGCACCACTGTTATGCAATAAGGTGTATGCAAATAGCTTTTTCCTGTGTGTGCCTATGAAACTACCTATTTATGGAAAAGCTTACAGGGGAGGATTTATCACCTCACAGAAACTAGGTAGTAATGCTTCCCCAACAAGAATCCATGTTTTCACCAACTTTGTAAATTGAGTTGGTAGCAATAAACAGAAGACCATTCTCTTCTGTTTCTAGGAATTTATTGATGAGGACTTAAATAGCTAGGTATAGGATAAAGATAGTTTCCCCCCCCCCGAAGTAAAACTAATGGAGGCCATCAAAGCAATGTGTAGGACAAAATGCCTCAAAATGGAAAAAAAAAAAAAAATTGAGTGCCAAATTAGACCGCAGGTACTATGACTGTTTCTGTATTCTTCTAAACACTTAAGTTATAGAACAGATATGATTCAATGACATTTGGTGTTAAATGTAGTGTCACACACAATTAGAGATCACTGTCTGAAACATACTGCTGCTTCTTCAGAGACAGGTCTAAGAAAAGGCTGTTCTCTACCTAGAAATACTAGGGAATAAGGGTTTGTTACACTACTTTCTGGATTCTCCTTTCTTCCCCAATCTGCACACCTGCTTGTCTCTAGCTTTCTCTGTTGGTGTACTTTGTGAACATTAACCATTTTGAATAATAGTATGATTTTTCACATTGATAAACTCGAGTTACTAAAATACCACCAGTTGATTGGCAATACTAACCAGTTGAATTTCCCAGATGGATTCCTAACACTGTAATCTACACACCCCTTATCTGTGGCTATTGTCCTCTGTTTACATATCCATGTTAAGGAATTCATCTAAATAGTTGTGTTCTTTCCCACCATGCTGGGAAAGTGTTTCTTAACTCACAACACCGAAAAAATAATTTTAAAAGGAAGATGGAATCAGATCTGTGTCAACTTGAGAAGCATTGCTAACTGAGACTATAAGTATTATTAGGGATATGATCCTGCTGTCCTTACTGAAGTAATGATTTACATGGAAGGGATTTTATTGTGGATTTTTTTGGGGGTGGAGGCAGAGGATGAAAAAAAGAGTACTGCAAAATTTGGTCCTTACATGACAAATGTACACATTACCCTATAATGAAAGGATGTTTTTATTCTCCCACAGACTAGAAAAAAAATGGGTATAAATTCATTTAATTGGGAATTAGTTGGCAACCATGTCTGAGAAAAATGGATCAGGGCTGTCCCACAATAGAAATGTTTAAATTCTATCTGCTGGTGATTTCTTAAGTCACTAAATATGAAAAAAATAGATTTCAATTAGATTGCTAAATGAAACTAAAGACATGCATCAATGTAAACTAAATAATCAAAGATGGCATAGAAACCGCCTCTCTCTCCCCCCCCCACCTAATGAGTTCATCTTTTAAATAACTCTTCAGTATGACATAGTAAAAATACAAGAGAAAAAGTCTACCATGGAAGTGAAAGAGAATTTATAAAATTACAAGTTTAATAGATAAATATAATAAATACTTTATGCATCAGTTCTGGACAACTACATTTAAAGCAACTATGCTGGCAAGTCACACAAAAAAGTTGCTTCATGGCAACTTTATTTTTGATAAATCACACTGACAGGCATATTACAATGTTTCTTATTAAGCTTTATGCCATAGTTATGTTTATATCCTGCTCTCCTGAGCTCAGTATACATTGGTGCAATGTAATTTCTACTTTGGAATGTTTTCCTGCACACCACCACAGTTTTACAGGTAGATGTTCTACTTACCAGGGGCAACGGGAGTTCTGAAGAAAAATATTAGTAAATGACTTCTAGAAAAACTAAAGCATTTCTTAACTTTTTATTGACATTGGCAAATTAAAATAGAATAAATTAACAATATTTTCTCAAAAAAATGTTTTGTACAAAAATACTGTCAAAATTTCCTAAAAAGCTTTCAACACAGTAGTATCTTTTCATGTACTGAATAAACTATATTAGCACAGTGTCAAAAATGCTGAAGACAGAAACAAAATAAAAATCTGTGAAATGTTTGCCACTGACTAGTCAACATTCCATCCACACCATATTATTGTCTGTACATATGGGGGAGGGGGCTGGGTAGCAGACTTTAAGTAACAGTATTATTCTCCTGATCTAGAAGGGATTGGCCCACATCTGTTAAGCTTCCAGTTTAGCATATTAAACAAAAATTAGTCTGCACTGCAATGCATAGTTAAAAACGAAGCAAGATGGCAGCATTTGTGCAGTAATATCTGCCCTTCAAAGTTCATGCAACCAACTAATGCAATCTTTCCCTGTTCACTCAGAATCTGATTGCAGTTCAAGTCATTGGAAATCATTGTTTACAAAATCCACAAGATTAAGCAATTTGCCAGGATTAATATCTAACAGCTGAGCACTGTCAAAATTATGGACATGTTACTATGAGGAAATTAAGAGAGGAGGGAGGGGAACATAAAAAGTCATTGATAGCCAGAAATTATTACTACGGGAAGGAAAGTGAGTGTAAAGCTACAAATTAAAAAAAGTGGCAGCACTTATTTTAACACAATCCCAATTTATACAAGCTTATAGTTTACTCTGTTTTCCAGATTCTCAACCTTTCAAGGTACTGAAAAGCGAGATACTGTGTCTAAGGGAATGTTTTCATTCACACAGATAGAAAGTCCTTTGTTTGTTTTTAAAGAAGTCAGCAGCTCACTCTGCTGGGCTGTTGTTTGCAAACGAAGTCTGTCATGAAATCAAACTCGTTCTGTCCCAACCACAGCTCAGGAAGCTCCTTGATGCGGTCCAAACCCATTTCTATGACTAAGGACATGAGCACCTCCTCATCTATGAAGTCAGTGTCTATGACATTGGAAGGCAGCATTGCTGCAGGGACATGAGGAACCGAAGGAGGCATGCCGCTGCCGCCGCTGCTATGCTTTGGGTTGCAGTCTCTGAAATGCTGGCTCGTTCCGTTCATCGGATGATTTGCAGGGTGCAAGTCCGGCATGTAGTGGTTGTGAGGATAAGGATGGTGGCTAAAATACTGGTTATTTAACTTCTGCAGCTGCATGCTGGCCGTCAAGGGGCCTCCTTGGCTCGCAACAGGGGGGGCCATGAACTGAGAATTGTTAAATCTTGCAGTGGGAGGCAAACTGCTGGAAGGATGCCCCCCATTCACGTTCCCCGGCCCCATGGCATGTCTGATCCCGCCATTTGCGTTCATATTTCCAGCTCCGTAATGTATATGATCGCCCATCAAGGCGCTGAAGGCATGTTGCTGCTGCTGGTGATGGTGATGGGGGCTCGGAAACTGACCCATCCCCATTCGGTGCGCAGGGTGGTGATGCAGCCCGCTGGTTCCATCGGGGAATCGCCCGTGGTTCATGGCCATCATGTGGTCTGCCATTTGCCACCTAGAAAGTTAACAGAGGGAAAGATATTTTTTTCACATCCACAGGCATCGTCCGCTCCCTTGCGCACTTACGAGGGGAGGGGGGTTTAAAAAGCTACCTAAGCCCCCCGCCTGCCCTCCTCCTCTCCCCAAAGAGCGTGCAGCCGGGCTCCTGCACACAATGCTAATGTGTTTGAAGAGAGCCAAGTCTGCAGTCCAACCCACAGTCCGTACTGCGACTCCTAGGGACGCACGCACCTTCCCATTGCCACTCCCGCACACCTAGCAACTCAGCCGCGCCGCCCCCCCCCCAAACACATTAACCAGCCTTCCCCTTCCAAGCAAGGGGCACCTTGCACCAGAGCCCCTGCTGCCTTGCAAAGAACAGCGGAAGGAACAAGCCCTCCCCCCCGCAGCAACTTTTAGAATTCAGTCCACAAACCCCCCCTCCACCCAGTCTTGAATTTTTGTATAACGCGCATGGGAGGCGGACACGGACTTTGTTCTTTCTTGCCCCAGTCACACCCCTGCCGCTGTACGCCGAAGTATTACAAAAAAACCCCACCAACAATAAACCTTCCCCTCCATTACACTCACCTCTTTTTGTTGCTGCTCCAAAGGTGCTGCTGAAATCAGTCAGCAAAAATCGCCCAGCATAGAGAGGGCTTTTTTCTTTCTTCCCTTGGCTACGGTGACGCGGGGCCGCTAATTATTAATTAGTATTGGGATTGCGGCTGCAGACGCCAAAAGCTGCTTTCTCGCTCCTCTGCGAGGCTCATCCGCACTTGCCAACAATGAGCTGTGTTTCTCTTACCCAGCTTTGGCCACAGTTAATATAGGATTTCAGAAGGGAGGAGCAAAATCCTCACAGGCAACCAGAAGTAAAACCTGGAACCGGCGAGAGGGGGGCAGGGAGGGGGGAAAGAAAGAAAGGGGGGGGGGAGCCAGGCGGATCTGGATGGAATCCAAAGAATCCTGTTCGTTCTGGTTGAGCGACACGTGTGTTTGCTGATCACTTATGCAGTGTCTTCAGATCAGCTAATGCTACGGAGCCATATCCCCGCTACTCTCTTCTTCTATCTCAAAGCGAGGGGCGGGGGGAGGGAATTACGAATATATTGCACGGAACTGGATGAGAGCAGCCTGACAGGGAAAACAGAGCCCGGAGCATAATGGACACTGGGGCGACCCCTGTTTAAGAATAACTTACCAGGCTGGGGTTTTGTCACAGAATAGGGGACTCAGCTCGCCCTCCCCTCGCCGCTCAAATCAACCAGGCTGCTTTAAACTGCCATTGATTGGTGGAGCAGGGGTTGTCTGGAGGGTATTTCTCCCCCCCCCCCATGCAATTCTGCAACATTGCTTCCCATGACAAGCGTTACACGGAGAGCAGGTCGGCAGCGTTGCTGGTGCCTTGTTCACAATCGCGCTGCTTCCTCACTCCGGCTCCGAACACGTGAGAACGAGCGCTGCTTCTGCGAGCGTGTCTGGCATGCTACTTTTTTTAAGGGGTAACTCCCTCCCCCACATCCTCTAGCTATTTCTTCCTCTCCCTGCCTCTAGTCGGAGGGGGCTGTCGCACGCAGAAAGCGGAGCCTGCAGGTGGCAAGGGGACGTTTTGTCCTCCATGGCAGCAGCCGCCGATCCAATCCGCGATTTCTGGGTCACCCTCGGCTGCTCCATGTACGTGTGCTTTTGCTAAGTTTGTGTTTACCTCTCTCGGTAGCTTTGGCATTCAAACGGAGGCGACTGTGCTCTGTAAACAAACCCAGCAAGACTCATTCCCGAGATCCACCTTTTTACACATACACGGGCGCTGCAGCTGCCCTTGATCCGGAAGATGGTGGGGGAGGGAAAGGGGTGGTTTGCAAAGTTACCCAACCTCTCGCCTGGCTGGCTTTGTCTGATGATAATTTGGGGTTGATTTCTAGGGATCGCGTTTGCCGTGAACGAATACAAGAGCTCGCGGCCACGGCTTGTTGCTGGAAAAGGAAAAAAAAGACACAAACATGGTCATTGCTTTGTAAACACAGTAGTCCTGGAGGGAATATGCTGACTGACATCACACATCATCATAAAGCTGCCCTTTAGCACAGAGCATCTCACATTCAGCCCTCCTTTGGACGGGTGGCAAGCAAACAGAACCCCCACTATCAACAAACCAGGATTTTCAAAATGCATCCATCTCTAGTTAAAATAGCCTCCAGATCTTCCCAGCTTCACTAAATTATCACACAAGAAGGAGAGGGCAAGGGGAGGAGGGCTGCTAATGCTGCAGTGAAGTTGGATACTGTCCTATATTAAATCTTACATAGTACAACACTCTTAAGAAGGGACACTGCCCTGCTACTGAGGGCATGTCCACACGGAAGCGTTATTTCAAAATAACCAAGTGAGCGTCTACACAGCAAGCCTGCTATTTCGAAATAATTTCAAAATAACGGGCATCTTATTCCAAATTCTGTAACCCTCATTTTACGAGGAATAATGCCTATTCTGAAATAGATATTTCGGAATAGGATGGGTGTAGACAGAGCAGATGGAATTATTTCAAAATAAATGGCCTCCAGGGTTTCCCACAGGTGCCCTAGTGGCCACTCTGTCCACACTCAGCAGAACTCTATAGTTCCCCATTCCCTGCTTAAAGCAGCAGCCACAGGGGAAAGGGCTTGTGGCCCAACGCAGACCCTCCTAGCCCTGTCCCACACAGCAGTAGCCATCACAGCCTTCCCTGCTGCTATGGCAGACTGCAGCACACCTTCAGAGCCCTCCGTGTCTGCCAGCAGTGCTGCAGGCAACTCCCAAGCCCCTGCCTAGGGACGGAGGAGACAGGCCCTATCCTGGTCTGGTACGGAGATCCTGGATCCCATTGAGATCTGGGGAGAGGAGGAAAACCTCTAGGATCTCTGCACCAGACATATGGATTGCAAGAACTACAGCTGAATGGCTGACAGCCTGGGCCAGAGGGGCCACATGTGCACCCAGGAGCAGGTGCACATGAAGGTCAAGGAGCTCAAGCAGGCCTATACAAAGGCCAGGGAATGCAGCTCCCACTCAGGGGCGGCACCCCAGACCTGCCCCTGCTTTGACCAGCTCCACCACATCCTGGGAGGGGGGTCAGTCCCTTCGCTCCCCCCCAGTTGTGGACTCTGAGCTGGAGATGCGCATTGTCACTCTCTTGGAGGGCAGCCCTGGGGCTGAAGAAGTGGAGGAGGTGGGGGAGAAATAGCAGGAGCAGGCAGTGAAGGCACCATGCCCACCAGCAAGGATCTCAGCTAGTCCCTGGAGCTTGTATCAGCCTCCCAGGATGTCGCCCAGGGATTGGACAAAGCCGGGGAAGGCCCATCCGGTGAGTTCCATTACTTTTCCTAGACACACACGGGGCAGGCGGTGGGTGGCGAGGGGCTGCGTGCTTCTTGCTTGGCCTACTTGGCCTGGGCATCATGCAGCAGCCTGTGCACATGGGTGCACGTGGAGCGCCGGTCCAGAGCAGACAGCCCCTATGAGGCTGCCTCCGAAGACCCTTGTGCTCTTCCTTCCAGGGTTTCTGGAGAGGCCTTACTGCCAACTCTGTGATGAGATGCCCTCCTACCACAAGCCACCACTAAGAGGGATGGGGTCAGGGATACACACACATACACACACAGCAGTGCTGTGCATGGCACATGATCAGCCCCGCACTCTCGGGGCAGCATCTACTCCTGGGCAAGCATGGCGAGGAGGAGGACACCAAGCCTCTGCTAGGGGAGCCTGCTGGGAGGGAAAGGAAGTGAAGGGGACCCCAGTAGCACCTTCCCTGGCAAGTGGTGTCTGCCGCTCACACACACCTTCCCCATCTACCCTCCCCCCTCTATCCTTCAGTGAGCAGAGATAGAAGTCCTCGCCCTGCAGGACACCGCCACTGCCAGACCCGTGTACGTGTGGCACAGAGAGAAGCCAAGCTGCCCCATCATCCCCCTCTGGCCTGCAGGCTCCCAGCCTGGCCAGCACCTTCCCATGTCTGCTTGTCCTTGGGACGTGGGGGAAGCGAGGCTCCTCCCAGGGAATCTGTGCCCCTGCAGGAAAGGGCCCATTGTGAAGGCCACAGATGGCCTTGCTCCAAGCACATCGCCTTCGTCTGACCCGAGACCTTTTGGTGTCAGCTCAGAGATGAGGGCTGGGCTTCAGGCACCCTCTCTCCTGGGCTGACTGCCCTTCTGTTTGTTCTTTGCAGCTGAACCAGCTGCAAGTGAGGTTCCTGCAACATCTCCCATGCCAGCCTCCCAATCCCATGGGAACTGCTGCCGCAGACAAGCCCATGAGGACATTGAGCAGGAACATGTTGCCTGCCTGTGTGGCCTCCAGCCCTCTCTGGAACAGCAGGACTTATGGTGGGAAGCAGACCAGGAGCTGTGCCACAACATCTGGTGGGAGCTGGCCCAAGAGGCCCACAGCATGTGCATGGCATATACAGCTGCAGTGGACCACATGGTCTCTGCCATAGAGTGGTCCAGCAGCCGCCCCCCTGCTCCTGCTCAGGCTTCTCCCCCTGCTCCTGCTCCTCCGGTTTCTCCCCCTGCTCCTTTGGCATCTCCCCCTAGCACCCCTTGTGGTCACCAAGGGCCCCGCAGAAGAGGCGGTGGGACTAACTGAGGCAGGCACCTCTCCCAGCCCCATCCCTGAGCCTCTCCTCCCTCCTCCCCCTTCCACCCCTCTCGTCTACCCTCCCAGATTCTTTCCCCATCCATCCCTCCCCAGTTACAGGTACCCCAAATAAAATACACAGTTTATTCTTTGAAAACAAAAGGTCTGGTTCATTTTATCGGAGAGGGAGGGGTGAGGACAGGGAGAAGGGAAGGGTGAAGGCACACTGGGGCACTACAGAGACTTCTTGTGGGGAGGCCCAGAGGAGAGTCTCATGGGTGTCCTTGGCTGAAGCTTTCCCTCAGGGCTTCTCGGATGGACACAGCCCCCCCTGTGGGCCTGCTGGATGGCAGCCATGTGTGGCTGCTGAAAGGATCTGGTGAGCTGCTCAGCCTCTGCTCCCCAGCGTGGCAGGAACATCTCCCCCTTGTTCTCATATATGTAGTGCAGGACACAGCACGCTGACACCACTTGGGGGACATTCTGCTTGCTGAGGTCTAGCCAGGTGAGGAGGCAGTGGAACCTCCCTTTCAGATGCCCGAAGGAGCCCTCTATCACCATGCGGGCCCTGCTGAGCATGGCATTAAACCACTCCTTGCTTTGGTCAAGGTGTCCAGTGTAGGGCTTCATCAGCCATAGGAGCAGGTGGTAGGCTGCATCTCCCACGATGCCCATTGGCATATTCACATCCCCGATCTTGATGATGTGGTTGGGAAAAAAAGTGCCGGTGTGCATCTTTTGGAACAGGCTGGAATTCCTAAAGATGCAGGTATTGTGTGCCCTCCTCAACCACCTGACGTTAATGTCTGTGAAGCAGCCACAGTAGTCCACTATGGCTTGCAGGACCATAGAAAATACCCCTTGCAGTTAATGTAGTCGGATGCCCAATGGTCGGCAGCCTGGATGGGGATATGGGTGCTGTCAATGGCCCCCCTACAGCTGGGGAAGCCCATGGTGGCAAAGCTGGGGACAATGGGGTACACGACGCCCAGGAGAATGAGCTGGTGCAGCAGGATGGTGTTGATGGCTCGCACCACCTGCAGAAGGAGACAAACTGGGAATTACTGGGGTTCCAGAGCCCTTGGGAGCTCCCTGAGCCCAGCCCCACCTTCCCACACCCACCAGGACCAACCCCCAGCTTGCCCCATCTGCCTGGCAGGGCTTTGTGAAGGCAGGACAGAAAAAACTCCCAGGGAGGAGGCTTCCACCCACCCTTCCCTAGGGAACCCCATTCTAGCAGTTTACCACCCTTCTAATAACATAGTAAGAGAGTCATATCTGCATGACCACGATCACAATGGTCGATCTCCCCATACTGAACTGGTTCTCGATGGAACGGTAGCTGTCTGGTGTGGTGAGCTTCCACAGTGTGATGGTGACCCAATTCTGGAGAGGGTTGGCGGGTCTCATGTGGGTGTCCCATCACCTGAGGGCAGGGGGGAGCCATTCACACAGTTCCAGGAAGGTGTCCTTCTTCATGTGGAAATTCTGGAGTCACTGCTGGTCATCCCACCGCTCCATGATGATCTGGTCCCACCAGTCAGAACTGGTGTCCAGTTGCCAGAAGCGACAGTGTAGAGTGTGCAGGGAAGGGCAGGAGGGGCTGTGCTGCATGAGCAGCATGTGGAGAGAGGTGAGGGGGTGCCCCGCAATGAGCTGCAGGTCCAAATTCTGCAGTGCCACAAGGGCAGTCTGCAAAAACTGCACCAAGAGGTGCATCATGAGGTCTAGGAGCTGGCAACTGCTTGGAGGCAAGTCTGGCTCCATGGCTGGAGTGCTGTGGTGTCCGCAAGGACAACCAGAGCAGGCAGTAAAAAGGCTTTGCTGTCCCTCAAGAAGGTAGGCAAAAGAGTAAAGCCTGAGACACAGCTATACGGGGGGGGGGGGGGAAGTCCCTTTAAGCACAAGCCTCAGCTAGCCTCAGGCAGCAGCTCCAGGAAGTGACTGCTGTCCTGATGCCCTGCCCAGAGTGCTTCCGCGGGGCTTTAAACGTTATTGAGGCTCCAATAACTGCAGAAGGGGCAGTCTGACTGGTAGACCTCTTTTAGAACAGCTTGACTGGCTGGGGCCTAACTTGCCCACCCTGTTCACAACCTATTTAAAAGGCCAGTTAAAGGTGATGCCTTCCTGTGTAATTGCTCTGGTGGGTAACATGAACAGTGCTTTCTGAAAAGCAAAGAGGGTTCAGGATTTAGATGCAATGGGAGCAGATAATGTGCAGAGGGGAGCAGTCCAGCACACAGCAGACAGGATCCAAGCACACAGCTGATAACTGAACAAAAGGAAGGGAGAGGCAGACCACTTTAAAAAAAACCCCAGCAACCTAAAAACAGTGAAGTGCGACAAGGATGGTATTTCCTTGGGGGAAGGGATGGCAGGAAGCATTCAAAGATGGGAGCAAGAACATCCCCACAATAGCATTGCTAAGTGACCTCATCCTCTGGCTGAATTGAATGGAGTCCGCCATGATGCAATACCTGGCCTGATGGAGAGGATAATTAGGTGCTCTCTGGCACATTTGAAGTTCTTTGTTTGGAGATTATGATTTAGCCATGGTCTCTGATATGGGCCATGGCTTGAGTGATAAGAAGAGGGACAACCACCATCCTGGGAATTTCCCCCTTAATGGTAGTGGTAGTTTAGTGGGCAGAAGAATGAGTGCTGAGGCTACACTGCTGCCATTTGACAATTCAGGCAGTTGTGGACAGTATGTGCAATGCCCAACACATATCAATTAGTGTTAATATTGCTTTGAAAGCCCTTTCTTATTTTCAGTTTTACAGGTTCGGGAAGCTGGCACCAGCAGTAAAGATGCCAAAGCAGATTGTGGAGGACTGGCATATGACAGCAAGAAATATGATTAGACATATCACCCAATACACTATGGGCCCGAGAGACACGTTCAGACACTTACATCTTATATGCAGAAGTTAGAGCAGTGATTCCCAACGTTTTTCCCATGGAGGAACCCCTAAAATAATTTTTCATATCCCGAGGAACCCCTACCTATGAAAACGTTTGCTTGGCCAGAAAAAGTTGACAGTGGGGAGCGCAATTCAATTACTGCTAAATTATTGTCAAGAAAATTTATTTGTAAAGAGCTGTTATATATACATATATATATATCAGCTTACATTGTAAGAAAAAAATTGGAGCATTTTTCCTGTCTTTTTTTGTATTACTAATCTTTTTTTTCAAATATCAAAATATCAAATAAAAATAAAGTTCACTTAAACATCAAAATAAAGTTCACATCCAAAATCAATATAAATTTTACTTTCAGTGTGACACTTGGGCTTGTTTCTTTTAGCACAAATGTTGAATTCTTGGCCGAATTTTTGACAAACACACTTGCAGTTCTTCCTCGATAGACAGCAGACTATTTCTTTCTTTGCTTTAATGTTTGTAAGACATGAGAAAGCTTGTTCACAGAGGTAAGAAGTTGAAAACTGGAGTAAGATGTTCGCGGTATTTCAAAATTTTTATTTATTTATTCCACGTTTTCTCGCGGAACCCCTGACGATGGTCTGCGGAACCCCAGGGTTCCACAGAACCCTGGTTGGGAAACACTGAGTTAGAGCCTGAGGGTGTTTTCTTCATCAGGGGCTGCAAAGCAACTTAGTTTGTGGTTCACCAGAGGGATGTATAGGATTCTATAGTAATTTGGAGGAAAAAAACCCCAACAACCCAACAACCAGGAAGATAAGGTAGAGGATGAGTAATGGGGAGTACTTGGTACAAAGCATGAATCCATCATCACAGAGGTACAAGGATATTAAGAGTCTCATCAGCTTCCCAGTGCCAGTGTGAAGCATAGTTATGTAAGGCAGCATATACACATTGGTGTTCTTCAGGGTCTTTTGCATAACTGAGCTGGTGCTGCCATCAGCTAATGAGAAAGCAGGGCACTGCATACGCAGGGAAGGTATGCAATGGGACTCAAAGTATGGCAGAGAAGTTCTACAGCTGATACAGCTGCAACACGTTGTTTGTACCTGTGTTTGGAAGAGGGATAGAGTAATCTGTGACAATGTGCTAGCACTGGAGTATGAAGATGACCTTCCCCGCCCCATATGCTTGGGAGTTAAGAGTTTGAAGCAGAAGGCCATACTGGAGGTGGGATTCTCTGTGCTAGTCCTCTCATCCCTTCCAGGTTAGAACAGCAGCAATAGCACAGCAGAATGGAAAACCAAAGAGAAGAATCCAAGCTGGTGCTATAAATGTTATGTACACCTGAAGAGCTCTGTGTAGTATTCACCTTTGTCTCTTTCATCATTAGAAGCTGGCAGAATGAAAGATATTACCTCACCCACTATGTGCCTCCTCATATCCTGGGACCAACCACAATGTTCAGCTCTAGAAATACAATGATAGGAAGACATCTGGGTATTTCGATCACTGGGACAGTGAATTTCAATGGGGTTTGGGCATCTAGCTCCATTTGGCTCCTTCCAAAAGCCAGATTGTATTCATTTGTGACTGTTGTGCCAATGCAACTTCCTCTCTCCCCCTGCCCCTGCTCTGAGGACATTTGATGGCATTCTGTCACACATTGTACCAAGTAGTGGGCAAAGACTAGTACAGGAAGACAATAGTTAGGGTTGTCTGAGGAGTCTGCCACTTTTACTTGTTTTGGTAGAAGGAGAATGCAGTAGGCACAGCTGATGCCAACACTGCAGAGTTGGTTATAAACCTCAGCACCAGATTCCCTGATTATTCATATGGAAAAAAATGGCTTTGGCAAATTTTCTAGTGTGGATAGAGCTAAAATCAGATGGCTAGAGTGTAATGCCAGGCACAAGCCTCTTATAATCACCGTTGCACCTTCCACTGGTTCTATAGACAAGCCAGGTGTTCCCCAGAGCCTACCATATGTTTTCCTATTTAGAACATCCTCTCACCATAGTCAAGCTAGCTACTTAGTGAGTCTATGAACCTTGGCACATAACCAGTCAACCCAGGTGTGGGAGAGCTGCCCCAATGGGAATCCCCTCCCGTAGCAGCATAGCGCTAAAAGATTAATAGACTGATGACAAGCATCTGCAAGAGGCAGAATCTATAGTGGATAAGCCACAATAAATTAGTATGGGAGAAAGGAAAGCTACAGAGAGAGTTTTCTGCACTGTTCAGATTGTTTTTCTCTGCTTGGCTTCATAAGCAGTTAATGCCCTCTGGTGACAGATGGTCATGAGACCAGGGTAAAGTGATAGTGGGGAACTAACAACACACTAACAACACACTGCCACTAGTGAGCAGTGACCCCATACCTAAGTTACTGTTACATGGCAGGAATCATAGGTTTGTTCAGTGAAGGGATGTTCTGAACTGAGGGACATGTTCCAGAATTTGATAAATTGGGTAGTCTCACCAGCACTTCCCCCCATGCCTTCTTTCTGTTTGTATAGATGACTCAAGTTAGTAAATATACTAGGGCTGTTAACTCAAAAAATTAACTGTGATCAAAACATTAATTGTGATTATTATCACATGGTTACACAATAGAATATCAATAGAAATTTATTAAATATTTGGATGTTTTTCTACATTGTCAAATATATTGGTTTCTATTACAACACAGAATACAAAGTATACAGTGCTCACTTTATTATTTTTCTTACAAGTATTTGGACTATAAAATAATAATACAAGTAGTATTTTTTTCAATTTACTTTCTACAAGTGCAGTAGTGCAATCTCTTTATCATGAGAGTGCAACTTAAAGTGTAGGGTTTTGTTGTTGTTATATAACTACTCTCAGAAACAAAACAATGCAAAACTTCAGATCCTACAAGTCCACTCAGGCTTTCTTTTTGTTCAGTCAGGTACTGAGACAAATAAGTTTGTTTACATTTACAGGAGATAATGCTGCTCTCTTCTTAGTTTCAATGTTGCCTGAAAGTGAGAACAGGTATTTAAATGGCACTTTTGTAGCCAGCATTGCAAAGTATTTATGTTCCAAATATGCTAAACATTTGTATGTGTCTGTCCCTTCATGCTTTGGCCACTATTCCAGAGGACATGTTTCTATGCTGATGATACTCATTAAAAATAATGCATTAATTAAATTTGTGACTGAACTTCTTTGGGGAGAATTCTATGTCTCCTGTTCTGTTTTACCAACATTCTTCCATATATTTCATGCTTTCACTATCAGGTGACATTGTAAATAAGAAGAGGGCAGCATTATCTCCTGCAAATAGTAACCAAACCTGTTTGTCTGGGCGATTGACTGAACAAGAAGTAGGATAGAATGGACTTTAGGTTCTGAAGTTTTACAGTGCTTTAATTTTGAATACAGTTATTTTTGTATATAATTCTACATTTGTAAATTCAACTTCTATGATAAAGAGATTGCATTACAGTACTTGAATTAGGCGAACTGAAAAAAACCCACATTTCTTTTGTTTTATTGTGAAAATAATTGTAATTCAAATTAATATAAAGTGAGCACTCTGTGCTTTGTATTGTTTTGTATTTGAAATCAATATATTTGAAAATGTAGAAAACTTTCAAAAATATTTAAATAAATGGTATTATATTATTGTTTAACAGTGTGATTAACTGCACACTTAATTTCAACTATTTTTTAATCATGATTAATTTTTTAATCATCTGATAGCCCGGTTTATGGGGTGTGTGTATATATATATATATAGTGGCTTTATCCTTTACGACATAAAGTGGCTTTGTCTCTTTACTCGAAGAGAACCCAGGGATAAAGGGTGATTGCTAGGAACCATTTTTTTTTTTGTACTGAGTCCCTCTCCCTGTACACTTACTTCATAGCTGAGGCAACGTAGTTAACATATTTGTTTTATTAGTGTAATTCTATCCCAAGACAGTTTGTTCAAAATGTAACATTGAAAATTAGACTATTTAGAACAAAGTTATTTTCCCAGGAGGTTCAAGAAGGTACAATAATAAAAATAATCATTCATTAAATTTCACTCTGGATTGTCACACCGAATCACAGCCTGAACATCTTTAGTTTGGGTATGTCTACACTACAGCGTTATTTCAAAATATCTTATTTCGCATTTAAGGCCGGCCAGAACCAGGTCCGGCAGGGCATCAGGTCAGGAGTTACTTTGTGTGGCTGCTGCCTGAGGCTTTTTGAGGCCTGTGCTTAAAGGGATCGCCCGCCCCCCCCCCCACCCGGAAAGCTGGTTCTCAGCTTTCCCTGCTTGCTTGCCTACCTCGATGAGGGACAGCAAAGCATTTTGTCTCTGCGTGCTCTGGTTGTCCTCACTCGGCACACCACAGCACTCTGCAACATGGAGCCAGAGCTGCCCTTGGGCATTCTGGTGCTTCTCTTGGATGCGTTGCTGCGAGCCTGGCTGAACTTTCTGCAGGCTGCCATCCGGAAGGTCCATCGTGGGGCTGTCAGCATCCAGGAGGCCCTGCGGGAGAGCTTCCACCCTGAGGAGCACTAAGAGCCTCCCTTGTCTGCCCCACTGGGGGCTTGTGCCTCATTCCTCCCTCACGTCCTTCCACTTACCCCTCCCTAGCCCCCCTTCCTGATGTCAAATAAAATACATGTATTTTCATGAACACAAACTCTCTTTATTTAACAAAACTGGGGGTGGGGGAATGAAACTCTGGTGAGACTGGGGAAAGGAGGCGGGAGAGGGGAGAAGGGGGGGGGGAACCTGGGAGGAGGGAGCTGGAAGAGGGAAGCAAGGGGAAGAAGGGGGAGGGGAAGCTCAGGGCTCAGGGTTGAGGGTCTCACTGGACCAACTTGATTGTCATGCAAACCTGCTCCTGGGTTCGCATGTGGCCTTTGGTGGCCAGGCTGGCAGCTATCCTGCCATAGACAGACGTGTTCCTCCATCTAGTGTGGAGATCATGGATGTTGGGGGCATCCCCCCCAAACCTGAATAAGTTCCATGATCTCCACCCTGGACCAGGAAGGCACCTGCCTTCTCCGGGCCCTGGTAGGCTCCTGGGATCTGGCAGACTGCTCCTGGGGAGCGGTGGAGGGCTGGCTGCCAGTGGCTTGCTGGCTCATGTTTTGGGGCCACTGGGTCAGGGGCAGTGACTGCTGGCTCTGGGCTGGCAGGCGTGGAGCTGGCACAGGCACTGTGGCCAGTGTCTACCCCTTTAAGGGCTCTGGGGTGGGGGAGAGGGAGAGAAGTGTTCTTGGTTGAGGCTGGAGTGGCCACCGGGAAGGCTGGAGGCCCCCTATTTCGAAATAAGTGTCTACACAGCACTTATTTAGAAATATCTATTTTGAATTTGTCATTATTCCTCATGGAATGAGGTTTACCAACTTCAAAATAAGCACTCTGCTATTTCAAATTAATTTTGAAATAGTGGTTTGGCTGTGTAGACGCTAGTAAAATTATTTCGAAATAAGGGCTGTTATTTTGAAATAACTTTGCTGTGTAGACATACCCTACTTCTCTGGATCTTTTGGATATTGTTAAATGGGACTTTTTTTGGGCTTATAGGAGATTGATAATGGCTTCTGAAGTAAGCTCAAGGTTACTGGTCTCATATTCAGCTCAGATTAGTTGCCATGAAAAGTTCTCACCAATTGATAACTCAGTGGCCTGCCTCCATGAAATAAATTGAAGGTCTCTGTCCTGTTTCTAGTAGTTAAGTGTCCACATTAAAGAAATGAGACAAATGGTATAAAATGCCATCTAGCCTTGTTGGACATCTCAACCACAAAAACGAAAGACTGAATAGTCAAAAAGAATGAACGACTGTCTAACGTCATGTTGACGAAAGAAAAATAGGGGAGCAAACCACATTGCTACTTAGGGGAAATCTCGATAAGTGGGCTGTTCCAAACTCAGGTTGTCTGACTGTGTACCTAGAACCTTCAATGAGGAGTCTCCATAAATAGCCTGAAACTTTGATGAGATATGTGAAGTTTACATTGTATTTGTCCACACTGCCTCTTCTGTAAATAAACAGAGGACTCTGGCTTCCAGATATGTTAATCTAGTACCTTTCATGAACACAGTTCAAATATGTATGAATTAATCAAACATTTTACAATGAAAAGTCTCACATCACCATATGTTTAGATGATTTACAAAGGTTATATGGAGTAGAAATAACAACAGATTTAATCTTGTCTAGAGAGAATTCTCCTGTGTCTTTTTAAAACAATTTAAACTCTTGTTAAATGTTATAAATTCCTATATTCATAGATGGCTAGCTAGGGTTTCTAGAGAAAATAGTAATCAAATAAAAATGATAGTTTCAATACTGATGTTCACTGTAGGTTAATATATTGATAGTTTGTTTTTAATAAATTAAATCTATTTCCTTTACTATCTCAGAATGAAAATGCTAAGATTCTCCTGAACAGAGACTGTCAGTTATGTTGAAATGTACCAGACTCTTGTAGTTTTGTTATGTGAACATCATTCAGCGGGAGATAGACTAAAGCAAAGGAGCCATAAGTAAAACTGAGTTTAAATCCAATTTGAACCTAGATCTCCAGCATAGTTTTGGAGTCTCCCAATTTCAGCCATCATCGCACACACTTTATTTGATGCATAAACACCTGTAGGATGGAACCCATATTTAAAACTGTAGTTGTTATCTTGATTTCACAGATACACAGAGTTTTGAGACCAGATGAGACCATTGTGATAATCCAGTCTGACCTGTATAACACAGGCCAAAGGACCTCACTTAATACTTTATGTATCAAGAGCACAGCTTCCATGTGAGCTTTAGCATATCTTTTAGAAAGAGATCCTGTCTTGATTTAAAAGCTTCAGGTGACAGAGAATCCACCATATTCCTCAATAAATTGTCACAAAGGTTAATTACCCACACTGTTAAAAACCTAGTGTGAGTTTGTCTAGCTTCAGCTTCTAACCATTGAATCTCCTTATGTCTTTTTCTGCTAGATTAAAGAGTTATCTATCAGATTTTTTCTTTTCTTCCATGAAGGTACTTGTAACCACGATAAAATCACCTCTTAATCATCTCTTAGATAAGCTAAATAGATTAAGCTTCCAAGTCTCTTACTACAAAGCAGGTTTTCCATTCCTCATAGAATATCTGTCTCCCTAGTTTTGGCTCATGAGCTATAGGTTGCTGACTCCTGATCTCGACCATCCTTGATAGGTGTTTGTAATCTTTCTTGTACTACTTTTCTGAATCCTTTGCAATTTTCAACTTCCTTCTTGAAGTGTGGCCACCAGATCTAGAAACAGTTTTCCAGTGATGATCTCCACACAGCTTTACTTCTAAGGCGCATCTACACTGCACTCTTAAATTGACCACGGTTAGGTTGACTTTCTGGCACTAATTACTGTGGTAGCTGATGTCCACATTACTCTCCTTTTACTAATGGCGCGCGTCCTAATTTGGGACTTGGTTCTCACTTAAAACTCAGGACCTTTATTCCACTTTTGTTACTTCATCTGTTAAAATGTACTACCATGGACTTGAAATACACAGAAATCCATCAAAGCTAGATGACAAATTAGAAAAAAAGCTGGAGGTGTTCTTCCAACTTCCACACAGAAAATAAGCTCTTTTCCTGTGACTTGTACAATGAAACTCTACACATAACAGATTGCACAGATTTTAAAAGTATGACTGTGCATCTCTCTGAGCAACACTAGGCTCCTTGAGACTAATTGCCCCTTCATGGGCCTTGACTATGTCCATAGGTTCTACTAAGCTCCTAGAGCTTGGGTCCTCCTTGCTTGAGGGGGAAAATAAGTGGCGAAATCTCTAATGCCACCTATTTGTGGCACCAAAATGAGATCTTTCTCATAGTACATTTTCAGATCTGTGATCCTTCCTGTCCTTTCTTATATGGGAAATGAAATAGTTAACAAAATTATCACCGTCATCTCAATTAGCACCCATCAAATGCACGAGGCAGTCCATATCTCTCAGAGCTATTGTTGCAGGCTCTTTGCAGGCATGTCCACATTGGGCTTTTTCCATTCACATATTTGAGGTTTTCTTCACAACTACAATAAGTAATGACTTATTGTTGAAAAATGAAAGCTTAGATTCTGGAGAACAAGGTAACAGCTGGAGAGAGGTACTTGGACACCATGATACCACATACTGGCTGGATCCAAGCCCTGGTAAAGATGACCTTATAAAAGATAATCCTACAGAGTATGTCTACACTAACAGCCGTTAGTTCGAATTAACTTTAATAGGGGCTACACATGCAAACTGCTATTTCGAATTTAATTCGAAATAATGGAGCGCTTAATTTGAACTAGGTAAACCTCATTCTACGAGGAGTAATGCCTAGTTCGAATTAAGTAGTTCGAATTAAGGGCTGTGTAGGCAATTAATTTGAACTAGTTGGAGGCTAGCCCTTCCCAGGTTGCCCTGGTGGCCACTCTGGGCCAAACCAGGGAAACTCTTCTGCCCCCCTCCTGGAGCCCTTAAAGGGCCATGGTCTGGCTACGGTGCCCGTGCCAGTTGCAAGCCTGCCAGTGCCCAGCCAGCAGACCCTGCACCTGGTGCACCATGAGCCAGCCACCCGCTGCCACCCAGCCCTCCACCTCTTCCCAGGACCAGGCTGGCGGCTCACAGGAGCCTGCCCGGGGCTGCAAGAGGCGGGCGCCCGCCTGGTCTAGTGCAGAGATTGTGGACCTCATCGAGGTTTGGGGGGAGGTCTCCAACGTCCATGATCTCTGCACTAGCCACAGGAACGCGGCCGTCTACAGCCGCATGGCTGCCAGCCTGGCCACCAGAGGCCACATGCAAACCCAGGAGCAGGTTTGCATGAAAATCAAGTTGGTCCAGTGAGACCCCCCGACCCTGAGCCCTGAGCTTAGAACGTAAGAACATAAGAATGGCTGTACTGGGTCAGACCAAAGGTCTATCTAGCCCAGTAGCCTGTCTGCCGACAGCGGCCAACACCAGGTACCCCAGAGGGGGTGGACTGAAGACAATGACCAAGCGATTTGTCTCCTGCCATCCATCTCCAGCCTTCCACAAACAGAGGCCAGGGACACCGTTCCTACCCCTTGGCTAATAGCACTCCATGGACCCAACCTCCATGAATTTATCTAACTTCTCTTTAAACTCTGTTATAGTTCTAGCCTTCACAACCTCCTGTGGCAAGGAGTTCCACAGGTTGACTATGTGCTGCGTGAAGAAGAACTTTCACTTATTAGTTTTAAACCTGCTGCCCATTAATTTCATTTGGTGTCCTCTAGTCCTTATATTATGGGAACTAATGAAGAACTTTTCTTTATTCACCCTCTCCACACCACTCATGATTTTATATACCTCTATCATATCCCCCCTCAGTCTCCTCTTTTCTAAGCTGAAAAGTCCCAGTCTCTTTAGCCTCTCTTCATATGTGACCTGTTCCAAACCCCTAATCATTTTAGTTGCCCTTTTCTGAACCCTTTCCAAGGCCAAAATATCTTTTTTGAGGTTAGGAGACCACATCTGTACACAGTACTGAAGATATGGTGTACCATAGTTTTATACTTCCCCTCCTCCTTCTTCCCCCTTCCAGCTCCCTCCTCCCAGGTTTCCCCTGCCCCTCTCCCACCCTCTCTCTTCCCCTCTCCCACCTCCTTTTCCCAGTCTTCCCAGAGGTCAGCCCCCCCCCCAGTTTTGTTAAATAAACAGAGTTTCTATTTTTGAACACACGTGTCCTTTATTTTTTACATCAGGACTGTCTGTCCGGGGTGGGGGTCGGGTCCCTTTAAGCACAGCCCTTGGCTAGCCTGAAGCAGCAGCTCCACGCTCTACGTCCTAACCTGATGCCCTGCTGGCACAGGTTCCAGCCAGCCTTAACTTCGGTTCAGGGTCCACTCAATGTGAACATGCTATTTCGAATTAGCAAAATGCTAATTTGAATTAATTTTTAGGTCTAGATACACTAATTCGAATTAGCTTATTTCGAATTAACTAATTCGAATTAAGTTAGTTCGAATTAGTGCTGTAGTGTAGACATACCCACAGAGTCTACAAATTCTTATATTCTATAAGTGCACTCAGTTGTCTTGGAGGAAGATTTGGGAAAACTTCTTTGGTACAGGAAAATAAAGAATTCCTTTTAATAACGTTCTAGAAGTTGAAGATGGGAGGAAATATTCATTCAACATATTATTTAATTGGTAGTTGACAAGTAATTTATTTGATGCAGACCACTGGCATTATTCACTGGATAAGTTGTTAGCACTGTAATGTTCTAAACAAACATCAACTATTTTTCACAAAGACCCAGATCCTCAGCTGCTGTAAATATGCTGATATTCACTCTGAGGATAAGGCCAAAGACTTTTCATGTAATCTCTAAAATTTGAATAGAGTTTTCTATTTACTAAAGCTTCATTTTTTCTTTACATTTTCATTATTACATACTAGATAATTTATCCAGGGTTGCTCAGGTCATTAATTCAATTTTTGTTTTTTGGAAAATAAAATGAAAATGTACATGATTCATTTAAATCATTGATCTGGGGTGGGGACTGGGGATGAGGGGTTCAATATGCAGGCTGCCCTGGGGAGAGAGGACTACCCAAGCCCTCTCTCACTGCAGCAGCTTGGGCCAAGTGAGCAGTACCTCTCTGTGGTCACTGCAGCTCCGCTGGGCATGGCTGGAGGGAGGGATGTATGTTCTCTGGCTGGGATAGGTCCAGGTTCGTCTGTCCCCTGTGCTCTCCAGGCAGAGTGAGGAGTGCAGCAAACTGCACTTTCTCTTTGCTCCTTGACAAAGGGAAACAGTCAGCAATGATCCCATTCAAATCGGGGTGGGGAGTAGCTTCAGCCCCTGTGCTTTCCCTAATGGGTATGTGGAGTCTGGGAGGCTTGAGGATGGTGGAAGGATGTGCTCTCCAGCCAGCCCCTTTCACCCTACCTGGTGATTCTGTCTCTTTTCTGTATGGTTTTATGAGAAGCAATCCCATTCCAAACAGATCCCATTTTTCTGGCACACCCAAACCCTTATTTTGCTTTAAGTTATGATAACAGGAAGCTGTATACCGAATTAGGCAGTGCTAGTTCTTATTGTTTAGGAGGAGCTATTGAAACAACAGGCAGACCGACACAGAAACTCTCTCAAATATATAGTAGATATGTAAAATTTATTAGCCATAGTAAGCTGAACTGTAATAATGTATTCAGACACATTTGGTATTATACTTCACTTCATGTATAACTAAGTACATATGCACATATTTCTTGGATGTCACATCTTCATGTGGAGCAGTATCTTCTAATCTGCACAGAAAACATTGACTTCAGTGGCACTCTGCATCAGCTCAAACTTCAGTATATATGTCTGCAGGATCAGTGTTTGGGTACGTAAGTTAATAACTCCTGCTCTGTTGGTTGCTCTGTTGCTGTTCAGTGTGACTGTGACCATGACTGTAGCTAGTGCTTCTCCAGCACCCTTGCTAATTTTAATTTTATGATTTACTTGATGTTTTACCCAGTATTGCTCAGATCCTTAACTGAAATAAGTTTTGTTTTCATTCATTGAAATCATTGTTCTGGGGTGGGACTGGTGATGAGGGGTTCAGTATGCAGGCTGCCCCTGGGAGAGAGGGCTACCCCAGCCCAGAAATATATAGTAGATAGCTGTCCCTTTCTCCACCCCTGCCTTCTACTGGCCCAATGGGGTTATCGCTGGCCCTGTCCCCCTCTTTGGCCCCTTGCTGCCCCCCTGTGGTCATTCTACAGTAAAACTGTCCCTCCTACTAAACCCTTCCCTTTCCATTTTATAATTAACAATTGAATACCAGGCACTTTCCATTGTCTTGGCACAACCAAACCCTTATTTTGCTTTACATTATAAGAGGAAGCAGCATACCAAATTTGGTGGTCCTAGCTCTTACCTTGGACAAATGGACCCACAGACGGGCAGACAGATGCACATTTTAAATATACAGAGTAAGATTTATATAAATTGTAGGTTATTTGATTCGTTTCAATTTACTTTTGATGATAAAGAGCGAGTAGTGGTGATAATGAGATATGTGTTACTGACAGTTGAAGAACCAGTTACATTTCCCCCTTTGATTTGATTTTGTTTTTCTTCTAACACAAATTATTATTGGGGCTACATCTACACTGCAGGCTTTTTTGTAAGAACATAAGAACATAAGAACATAAGAATGGCCATACTGGGTCAGACCAAAGGTCCATCGAGCCCAGCATCCCATCTGCCGACGGTGGCCAATGCCAGGTGCCCCAGAGAAGGAGAACAGAAGACAATGATCAAGTGATTATCTCCTGCCATCCATCTCCTGCCCTTGTTATGAAGGCTAGGGCACCATACTTTATCCCTGGCTAATAGCCATTTATGGACCTAACCTGCAAAAATTTATCAAGCTCTTTTTTAAACCCTAATAGAGTCCTGGCCTTCACAGCCTCCTCGGGCAAGGAGTTCCACAGGCTGACTGTGCGCTGTGTGAAGAAAAATTTCCTTTTATTAGTTTTGAACCTACTACCCATCAATTTCATTTGGTGTCCCCTAGTTCTTGTATTATGGGAAAAGGTAAATAATTTTTCTATAATCACTTTCTCCACACCATTCATGATTTTATATACCTCTATCATATCGCCCCTCAATCGCCTTTTTTCCAAACTGAAAAGTCCCAGTCTCTCTAGCCTCTCCCTATATGGGACCCTTTCCAAGCCCCTAATCATCTTAGTCGCCCTTTTCTGAACCTTTTCTAATGCCAATATATCTTTTTTGAGGTGAGGAGACCACATCTGCACGCAGTACTCGAGATGTGGGCGTACCATAGTTTTATATAGGGGAAGTATGATATCTTTTGTCTTATTATCTATCCCTTTTTTAATAATTCCTAACATCCTATTTGCCTTACTAACTGCCGCTGCACACTGCGTGGATGTCTTCATAGAACTATCCACTATAACTCCAAGATCCCTTTCCTGATCTGTCGTAGCTAAATTTGACCCCATCATGTAGTACGTGTAATTTGGGTTATTTTTTCCAACATGCATTACCTTACACTTACCCACATTAAATTTCATTTGCCATTTTGCTGCCCAATCACTCAGTTTGCTGAGATCTTTTTGTAGTTCTTCACAATCCCTTTTGCTTTTGACTGTCCTGAACAACTTTGTGTCATCTGCAAACTTGGCCACCTCACTGCTTACCTCATTTTCTAGATCATTGATGAACAAGTTGAACAGGATTGGTCCCAGTACTGACCCCTGGGGAACACCACTAGTTACCCTCCTCCATTGTGAAAATTTACCATTTATTCCCACCCTTTGTTTTCTGTCTTTTAACCAATTCTTGATCCATGAAAGGACCTTTCCTCCTATCCCATGACCACCTAATTTACGTAAAAGCCTTTGGTGTGGGACCGTGTCAAAGGCTTTCTGGAAATCTAGGTATATTATATCCACTGGGTGCCCCTTGTCCGCATGTTTATTAACCCCTTCAAAGAATTCTAACAGATTAGTTAGACACGACTTCCCTCTGCAGAAACCATGCTGACTTTTGCCCAACAATTCGTGCTCTTCTATGTGCCTTGCAATTTTACTCTTTACTAGTGTTTCTACTAATTTGCCTGGTACTGATGTTAAACTTATCGGTCTATAATTGCCAGGATCTCCTCTAGAGCCTTTTTTAAATATTGGTGTTATATTGGCCATCTTCCAGTCATTTGGTACCAAAGTGGATTTAAAGGATAGGTTACAAACCACTGTTAATAACTCCGCAATTTCACATTTGAGTTCTTTCAGAACCCTTGGGTGAATGCCGTCTGGTCCCGGAGACTCGTTACTATTCAGCTTATCAATTAATTCCATAACCTCCTCTAATGTCACTTCAATCTGAGTGAGTTCCTCAGATTTGTCACCTAAAAAGGCTGGCTCAGATTTAGGAACCTCTGTAACATCCTCAGCCGTGAAGACTGAAGCAAAGAAATCATTTAATCGCTCCGCAATGGCACTGTCTTCCTTGATCGCTCCTTTTATATCTTTATCATCCAAGGGCCCCACTGCTTTTTTAGCGGGCTTCCTGCTTCTAATGTATTTAAAAAACATTTTACTATCATTTTTTGAATTTTTGGCTAGCTGTTCCTCAAACTCTTTTTTGGCTTTTCTTACTACATTATGACACTTAATTTGGGAGTGTTTATGTTCCTTTCTATTTTCCTCACTAGGATTTGACTTCCACTTTTTAAAAGCTGCCCTTTTCTCTCTCACTGCCTTTTTAACATGGCTGTTTAGCCATGGTGGTTCTTTGTTAGGTCTCTTACTGTGTTTTTTTATTTGGGGTATACATTTAAGTTGGGCCTCTAGTATGGTGTCTTTAAACAGTTCCCATGCAGCTTCCAGGGATTTTAGTTTAATTACTCTCCCTTTTAGTTTCTGTTTAACTAGCTTCCTCATTTTAGTGTAATTCCCCTTTTTGAAATTAAATGCCAGAGTGTTTGACCGCTGCGGTGTTCTTCCCAACACAGGAATATTAAAAGTTATTATATTGTGGTCACTGTTTCCAAGCGGTCCAGTAACAGTTACCTCTTGGACCAGATCCTGCGTTCCAGTCAAGACTAGGTCGAGAATCGACTCTCCCCTTGTGGGTTCCTGTACTAGCTGCTCCAAGAAGCAGTCATTTAAGGCATCAAGAAATTTAATCTCTGAATCCCGTCCTGAGGTGACATGCACCCAATCAATATGGGGATAATTGAAATCTCCTATTATTACTGTGTTTTTTATTTTGGTAGCCTCTCTAATCTCCCTTATCATTTCAGCATCACTATCACTGTCCTGGTTAGGTGGTCGGTAATATATTCCTAATGCCATATTCATATTAGAGGAATGAATTGTTATCCATAATGATTCTATGGAACATTTTGATTCCTTTAGGATTTTTACTTCATTTGATTCTATATTATCCTTCACATATAGTACCACTCCGCCACCCGCACGACCTGTTCTGTCTTTCCGATATAATTTATATCCCGGTATGATAGTGTCCCACTGATTGTCCTCATTCCACCATGTTTCTGAGATGCCTATTATGTCAACTTCCTCCTTTGATATGAGGTACCCAGTTCACCCATCTTATTAGACAGACTCCTAGCATTAGTGTAAAAGCATGTTAGAAAACTACCACTATTTATATGTCCGCCTTTCACAGACACATTGGATTTTTTTATGCACGATTGTTTCACATCTGATCTTGCCCATATATTATTTCCCATGTTCCCTATCTGACTAACTTCTAGGGAATCCCTACCTATGGAGCCTCGTGTAAGAGAAGTCTCCGTCCGATCCAGGTGCTCCCCCGCACCAATCGGCTTTCCCCCACCTCTTAGTTTAAAAACTGCTCTACGACCTTTTTAATGTTCTTATGTAAAAACTTGCAGAGCGTCTACATTGCACGCTTGTTCTTGCGCAGGTAAATTTACAGTAAAGCATCAGAAAAGAGGGCTTAAGAGGAATAAGACCTCTTGCACAAGAGCTCTTGCGCAAGAAGGCAGTGTGGACGGGCAACAGCGGTTTCTTGCGCAAGAAACCCCTATGGCTAAAATGGCTATCAGAGCTTTCTTGAGCAAGAAAGCATCCACAGTGCCATGGCCGCTCTTGCGCATAAGCACGTCCTTTGCACAAAAGCACATGGCAGTGTGGACACGCTCTTGCACAAGACCTTTTGTGCAAGAACTCGTGCGCAAAACAGTTCTTGCGCAAAAAGCCTGCAGTGTATATGGAGCCTAAGTGTATACAGTTTATCTAATAGCAAAAATAATCATGCAAGGACTATCAGAGATATGTTGTGGTTCAGGGGAATTTATAAGCTCTGAGCCTCCTCATTTTGTTCAGTCCAAATTTTGTGAGACTCCTTCACACACACTTTCCCCTGATTCAACTTGATTTTACAATTATAACCTCCAGGAAAGGGAAAACATCCCAGTCTGACCAATCTTTTCAGAAGCCCTTCAGTGCATGTCTTCAGTTACAGGTCAGTAATAATTTTTATTGCAAACCCTTAGGTTTCAGGCTTTGTGACTCAGGCCAGCACTCATCTCAATGCTCCCCCCTGTCTCCCCAAGCAATTTGGTGATGAATTGTCCTGGTTCTTTGTCATAAGATTTAATCTTATCTGGGTAGGGCATTCTCAGTTCGGAAGCTACTTGTCTGTGGATCTCCCTTCTTGAACATAACTAGAGGAGACTTGATGTTACAGCTCTCAAAACTCATTTTAAGATCTTTTTATTTGAATTGCATTCTTTGGGAAGCCTCTCTCTTTTGTACCTTCTTTTCCTTTTGGTTAACTTTTGTGTACCTATTTTCGTTTTTGTCAGTGGCTGGTTGTTGGGCTATTGGATCTAGCAATACAATGGGTCCAGAGAGATGTTAACTGTTGTCTTGGAATATGTACAGTAATACAGATGAGCCCTCTGGGAAACATTTTAAAAGGAATTGTCTAAATTATAAAATTACTCAGACTTTCTAATTATTTTTAAACTTAAGTTTTGTTAATAACAGTAGCTTAGAAACATGAAATTAAAATCTGTTTCTAATTCAATATATGATAGGTTATTGTGCAATTATTTAACTTAAACTTTTAGGCAAGCTGAGCAGGTTGTATATGATTTTTTGCACTACTGTCCACATGCATCCACTTGATTTATCACACTCATGCACTAATAATAAATAATAGTTAATATTTACATAAAGTAGCACCTTATAGCATGAAAGTACAATACAGGAGGCCCCCGACTTGTGACATGATTGGTTCCGGAGGAAGCGTCACAAGTCGGGGGCGTCTTAACTCGAACCTGTATTTATGGTAGGCGCTGTGCACCGTCGTAAATGCAGGCCAGGGACATGTCAGGGGTTTCTGTCCCCTTCCGCACTTACAAAAATGGTTGTAAGTGCGGGGGGTCGGAACTGGGGCGATCACATCTCGGGGACCTCCTGTACCAATGTTAACTAATTACTAGAAGCTGGCATGTATTCTTTTCTAGGCTAAGTTTACACTGACACTTTACAGTGCAGTAACTTTCTGGCTCAGGGGTGTGAAAAAACATCCCGTCCCCGAGTGCAGCAAGTTACAGCACTGTAAAGTGCCAGTGTGAAGCGAACTACAGCACTGGGAGCCATGTTCCCAGTGCTGTTAGCTACTCTCCTTGTGGAGGTGGTTTACATAGAATAAACACTTGTGCCATGGCCACATTTTCAGTTTACAGTGCGGTTGCATCTGCACTTTAAACTTTTGAGTGTAGAGAAAGCCCTACTTTATAAAGGAGAAATATTTGATATATTTAAGTAACTAGTGTGTATGTGACACAGTATTTGTCGAAATGGTTAACCGATGAGACTGGGCTCATCAGTTAATGTCACGGTTACATGCAAGAACTCCCCTCCCCCCTGCTGCTTCTATACCAGAGGCAGCAAGAGGGAGCAGGCAGGAGCCAGTGCTCGGAGGGAGCCAACTTTTAATTCAGCAGTTACTTTTTTACAAAAACACTGCTTTTTAACATCCCTATTGTGTAATCAGAAAGGTAAATTAGAGTTATATAATGGCTTATGCCTCTGGTTATAGCAAGGGACTGGGAGTCAGAAGGGCTCCCCCCGCCAACTCTGCCAGTGACATGTAAGTCAATAGGAGCTGGATATCAGATTTCCTTACGCACTTTTGAAAATTGTATCCCCTCAATCTCAAATGCACCTCTACTTCTCTGTCTGTAAAATGGGATAATAACATGTACTGACTTCTGTAAAGTGCCTAGAGATTCTTGGATGAAAGAGACACATTAGTTTGAGTACACGTTGTCTTACAATATACTACAAAACATTTCCAGCTCCCAATCCCTTAGCAGCAGTTCTTTTCTACACTCCCACCTAAACAGCAGAATTACACCCTGATTTCTCCTCTTACCCTTTCTGTATGTCCCAAATATCCCACCTCCAATGTCCTTACAAATTACATCTGCAATAATGACTGCTGGGAGCCCCTGCTTCCTCTCAGCTCCAGGATACTTTATCTCTGCAAGCTCTCAATCTTCACTCTCTATACTCAGTAAGATCACTGCAATTGTCTTTCCAAATTACCTATTTCCTGCTGTTTACCTGCAATATTAGAAAAATATCCTTGATACAGCAAACAGAAGCAGCCTAACAAATTATCCAAGTTCTTCAGCAGCAGCTCCCCTTACCCACAACCCTGTTTCCCCAATCTTCTATTTCTCTCCAAACACACTAATAAAATTAATCCAAGGAAATCCTCACCAATCAGTTTGCTTAGTCACTCAAATAATTTCACCAAAATTATCTCACCCTCCAATAACTGCAGCCCATCATAGCTTGTCCCAGGATGCAAATGTGTGTTGGGGGTAGGAAAACCCTGCATGGGAGTCCACACCAGGAGTCTCAAAACCACAGTCCACAGGCCATTTATAATCCACCATCTGGCCGGTGAGTCTCTGTAGCCCTGGGGATGTGTGTCTGTTCCCTTACCCCAAGCCCAGCCCCTCCTCTGCCCCCCACCTCACCTCCTCCCGCCCTTGCTCCTCCCTCTCCCCCCACTGTACCACATCTATCAAGCCCCTTCCCATGAGGGATGTGACCTTGGGGATTATCAGGGGACCTGGCATGGAGCAGGAGCAGTGGTCAAACCCCTCTGCACTCAGCATGGCAGCTCCATTCTGCTGCCATCTTCTAGGCCAGTCTGCCCATGTTAGCACTGCTATGCTGTCAGTGGTGGCAGCAGGAGTTTCCAGGGGTTTTTAAATCCTCCAGGGGGACAGGGCAGGCAGGTCCACGGGACACATGGAGGGGGGAGGCCTGCCAGAGAGGGGGTGCCCCGACCGCTAGGAAGATTTGAGGACTGGTACTGGCCCTAAGGTAAATTGAGTTTGAGACCCTGGTAAATTGAGTTTGAGACCCTGGTCCACACACCCATCTGAAGTTGTCTCGGGGATAGTGTCCAGGAATTTTAGTGAAAGATGTTCTCAAAGAAGCATCAGCTGACTCACTCACAGCTGCCATGGTCTCCTGCTCAACCCTCCCTGGATGATGATGATGACAGTAAAAATCTGGTAGGGTAAGTCTTGTTATTAATACACTAATAAGCATTTATGTAAAGCTTTTAATCTTCCACAGGCTTTACAAACATTAATTGCTCAATAATTTCATTTACAGATTTTCTAAAGGTCTTCATATTCGCGAAAAAAACTTCTCTCAGCTTGTAATGTTTTATTAGCACTTCAATCATTATCTTAAATGTATAACTTGTCAAGGGTAGTTGATTCCTCACAGAATGCTTATGATGCTTGCAGAATAAAAGCAAACAAACAGCTCTGTGACTGTAACAAGCTTAAATTGAATTTATGCTATTTTTACCCTAATGCTAGGTTTGTTCTTGGTCATGTATTCTTGCTAGTTAGCCTCGGTTTATTTTTGTTTTGCATAGTGCTTAGGGATTTGATTTCAGGAAGGAAAACAAACAGCTAAAAGGACATCTGAAGTTCAGTCACACATCTTTTGCCTATACATAGGAACTGCTATGACAAAACAGACTTGGTGACCCATTTAGGCTAGCCTTCAATAGTAGTCTACATTAGCTACTTCCAATGAAGACTAAATTCATCTGCCCAATTGAACAGTATTATACCATGGATGGATGGATGGGGAGATTTTTTTCCTGGCCCCATAGTTCAGAAGACAAACCACCCAATATAAAGTAACCACCCAGTTATGTATGTATACAATGGTGGAGGTATATGTTTGGGAGATTTCTATCTTAATCCAGCTAGCATTTTGACCTCAAAACAGAAAGATGGATAGCTCTTGTCAGTTTTATCATTGTATAACTGCAGATGCTGCGCCAGATTCCTAGGTGGTGATCAAATTAACATAACACTATGGACTTCAAAGGATTTACACCAGCTACAGATCTGGCCTGCTGTTTTCTTGCATATGGCTAATTGGTTTGTGACTGAAACCAAGATATTTGCATCAATAACATTCTGAAAGCAAGTTTCACAGATTAATTATACATTGCAGAGATAAACTATATACTTTCAAATATCCCCTTATTATTAAGGGACAAGATAAAAAAAGATGTCACATGGCCTTCTCTCTTCCATCCTTCATTATGTCTGTGTATGTAGATATATTTGTACATATATAATTGTACTCTTTTTTTTTCTTCCAGAATTGGTCATGCTACTGTAAGGAGCTGAACACCTGAGCTACCAATATAGTCAGTACTAGTTCAGGCCAATCAGAACTCTGTAGAACTGAGCCCTAAAGAGTCATTCCATTTTTTTTTCATACAGAGTTATCAATATGTACTTTTTAAGATAAAGGTGACCAAAATTGACTCATCAAAGGGGGAACCTCCTTAGCAATGTTTTATATCATGGTCAGGGATATAAAGGGTTAATTGGTTACCTGGTAAGTATGCAGTTAACCAGTTGGGGGCTGTTCCGGCAGGCCTAGCCAGGCTGGAGCACCCTGCACCCCCCTCTGCCTGTGGCATTGTGGGCTTAGCCTGACTTAATGGAGCAGCCCACAGTGCAGTGGGCCCGGCTGGGATGGAGCAGCTCCTTACCCGTGGTTACATGACTATTCGATAGTCCCTGGGGGTGGGGCTGGCAGCCAGTGATACAGAGACTGCTCCGCAGCAGGCTCTCTTGCCCCTGCCCTGTGCTGCTACAAACTGGCTCCCCATGAGCACTGGCTCCACCACCTGCCCCCACCCACTAGCACTGCCTCTGTGGGAGGCAGCAAATGGGTGGGGGTGGGGGGATAGGCAGATCTGCAGGAGCCGACATGCATGGAGAGCTGGCTTGAAAGCTGGGTTCCTGCGTCTACCAGCTCCCGCCTGCCCCCCCGACCCTCCATGCTGCTGCCTCTCTATCAGAGGCAGCAGTGAGCAAGTTGCGGGGGCAGGTGGCTCCATGGATCTGGTGCTTGTGGGGAGCCAGCTTAAAAGCTGTCTCTTCATGGCACTGGCTCCTGCCTCCTCCCCTCCCTTGCTGCCTCTGATACAGAGGCAGCAAGTGTGGGGAGGAGTCCTTGTAGTTGACAGGATTAACCAATAAATTCAGGCTAAATGTCCCTAATTTTAATCCATAATTGACAAAATTTTCTCTCTCCCTCTTTGGATAGCAACTTTCCCTAATGGCCTCTTGAATGTATAAATATATTACATCCATTGGTTCCCCATTATCCATTATTTTGTTACTGTTTTTAACTATAATTTTATAATAAGAGCATGTACACATAACTTCACAGTCCTTTAAACATGTTTTGAGCCAGCAATTTTCAATGTAATATTATTATTTAGCTGCATTTTAAAAATCTTATGTCATCCCAGCAGGTTCCAGAAATGCAGGAATCATTCTCAGTCCCATTTTAATCAAATGCCACAGCAGAGAGGAGCTATTTTGCAAGGTGAATACATTCAAGAGGCTGATCTGTTTTGCACTATTAGAAACCTCTCCAGGGGCATGTCCTTCAACCACTTGCAGGCTTGTTTAAAAGAAAAAGAAAAAAAAAAGGAAATCAAGTTTTCCCAATGAGAAAGCCCCACAGACCTGTTCTAGGACTAATATTTGACAGGTCTCACTGCAGCACAGGGCTTATTTTTACCCCAAGAGCCACTCAGATGGCTCCTTTTTGTACATGCATGACAGCAAAGCATTGCAAAGCTGCCATGTGTTAATCACTTCATGGTATGGGTGAGGGTGTATGCCTGGGTTGGGGGGACAAAGGGTAGTTTGTTTGTTTGAGTGCCAGTCTCCTGCATTCTAACTGATCCTACAGCCCTAGATGATTTTGGAGCCATCCCCTCCTGCTGTATTTCAGTCAAGCTCCCCACTTGCCAACCAAACACCTCAAGACCCTCTTCAACAGCAATCCCTCTTTTCCCCTGCAGCCACATGGCCACCTTCTTTTCTCCCCTCTCCTGTCCCTCCACATCCCCCACTTCCCTTCCTCCCTCACTAAACACCTGGACCCCCCCTCTTCTCCGCTCCCTACCCAGCCCCAGCACTGCATCAGCCCCATCTCCTCAGCCAACAGCTGGTCCCCTCCGCCACTGCTGGCACCAGCACTTCCCTCACCTCACAGCAGCAGAGGCTGTGCCATGCCCTAGCTGGCCTGCCCCAGCCTCTCCTGCGGGCACAGCATGTGCCTGGGTCATACGCTTCCTTCTCCCTCTTGCTGGGGTAGGAGAGTGACAGCGTCATTGTTCACCAGAGGCCGCTGCAGCAGGGAGCTGCACAGGTGGGATGATGAGGGAGCATAAATTGGAGCCCACTCTCCACCAGGCTGTTTGTTGTTCCCTTCTCAGTGCACCACGGAGTTGGTGGCTGCTTGGAGGCAGGCGTGGTGTCAAGGGAGGAGAACCACCTGCAGCTGTGTGGCCTTTCAAGGTGGCAGGCAGCCTGGCGAGCCTACTGGCCTTCCAAAAGCACGAGATTGGCTCCAAAATCATGAGATATTTAAGACGCTCGTTTCCAGTGTGTTTCTAATTATCCTTTAGTTTCTGAGCCCTGGGGGTGCATTGGGTTCACAATTACAAGCATTTCTTTACCCCCCTGAGGGCTGCAAACTTCTAGTGTTCACGGAAGCATTGATTCTCAGGCAGTCTTTTGATTCCAGCAGCTGGGCCTTAGGCAAACCACCAAATGTTGGGCAGCTTGCAATAAAATTGTGTGAGCCGCTGGTTTGAGGGCTGGCTTCAGGCACAAAACCAGAATCTGTTTGGACTTTTGCTCTTCTCAGGTGTTCTACTTTTGGGGGGATCCCACATCCCATCCAAGTTCTGCAGCTTGTAACTTGTCTGCCTCCAGGTGCAGAACTGAAGGGAGACACCTTAAAGACAGCTCCCTCCCACTTAGAATAGCCGGCTACTTGAGTTAGGCTCACTAAAATGATGAGGTTGGCTTTAAAAGGATGCACTTTTAAAACAATATATTGTCTGTTTGCCCTTAGGTTGGAATCATATCTCATTTTCAAACTTTTCTCCAAGGCCTTTATGGCTAGAGACAGAGGAAAGGAAATCATCCTTTTGCTACTTAATTTTTAAAATCACCTTGCTACTGGTGCATCGAGAAATTTAAATAATCCACTCATCAGCAAAACATTTTAGAATACTGATGTAGCTCATTATGACTCTGAAGCAGCTTTGATAATGAATCTTTTCAATGAGTAGTATTGCACGCCTGCTTGTACTGTTTCCGCCAAAACTCCAGTTGACCTAATTGGGAGGTTTGCAAGTAGAGCAGCTGCAGAATCATTATATGAATATCATATAATAAATAATAAAATAAAAATATGCTAGACTTACGGTACCAGAACAGGGAGCACAGGGGTCCATGACCCCATCACTTGTTACTTGCCTTAAGGGCATATGATGAGGAGGAAGTGGGCAGAGAGGAGCCAGCAGGCCCAGGGCCTTGGGGAAGAGGTGGAGCGAGGGTGGGGCATTGGGGAAAGGAACAGAGCCATGATTTGGGTGCTGATTCTGGTCCTCCCTGCTTCTAGAAAGCTTCCAGGGCTTCTGACTGGATTTGTATAGTACCTTCTATATGATAGTTTCCATGTGTTTTAGAAATTTGAACTAACTAAACATTATGGCATGGATCCACTAAGGGATGTATGCTAAATGTTGCAAACCTAATTTTTAGGAAACTAGAAAACGCTGTCATCCACAAAGCCCAAATTAGGCACCTAATCTTTCTATACTGTGCACAGGGATAGATAGAAGCCTATAAATGATATCCACAAAAGCCAGCATTCTGGGTCAGGAGACATCAAACTAGCCAAAAAGAGATGTCAAGGACAGATGTGTATCCTAAACCCTGCCCCTCCCAAAGAGATACACATTTATGTTCAAGCTACTATCAATTGACAACTGGGAACCCCTCTCTGGGAGTCAGGCAGCTTAGGTGTCCAAGTCAGCGTTTTGTGAGAATGAGTTAGGTGCCTGCCTACTCTACACAAAACGTCTGGAAGAGGAAGGGTGCCCACCTTATAGTCTTTAGTCTGGTGGTTAAAGCACTCAACTGAGGGGGAGAAGGGATTTTAATGGGGTCTTTCACACATCTCAGGCAAATGCTTGAACCACAGAGCTATTAGATAGTCTGATATGTGGCTCTCTCAGTCTCGCCTGTTAAAGCTGTTCCCCTGTGGATAAACAGCCATTGGGAAAAATTGAGAACCCTGCACTCAACATCATAGCTCAGTGGACTCTCCTGAGAAGTGTGAGGAACACTCCTGTTAAAATCTTTTCTCCCCATGTGGTAGAGGGAGAAATTGAACCCAACTATTCCACATCATTGCTGTAATTACTGGACTAACACCAGCAGCTTTTGAATTGGACCTACTCTGGAAGGTAGCATCTGTACATATCTGTCAGATTGGGTTCCTCCTGGGCGATAGGCAGGCAAAGCCTGTCATCCCTGGTTCATGGATCACTTGATGGCTTAGGTGGAAGAAGGCATCTGGGTGCTTAGAGTGGGGCACCAGTGTAATGCTCACAGCCATAAACTTAGGCACTGAGGGAACTTTTAACTTGAAAACTTAGACATTGAGTGAGTTTGGGCACCTACAGGATTTGAGGGGCTTTCTGTGGATTGTAAGGAGCCTAAAAACTGGGGTTTAGAATCTAAACCCCAGACTAAGAGGCCTTAGTATCTTTGTGAATCTGACTTGGTGATATCCCTATGAGGTAGGAAGGTATTTGTATACCCATTTGTAAAGTGGGTAAACAGGCACAGAAAGTTTAAATTATTTGCTCAAGTATATACAGCAAACTAGTGGCATAACTTGGACAAGATCGAGGACTTTTGACTGTCAGTCCCCTGCTCTAACCACTGCTCAGACTGTAGCCCACATTGTGCTATGTGATACATGCAAAAAAGTGGGATGCAACATTAATAGTTCTTATACCTTTCAATTAATTGGTCATTATTATGTATGTTAATGTTATTCTAATGAGTCCAAATATAAACAGTCAATATTAAGCAAGAATCAACAGGAGCTGTGAGTAACCAAGTCCTTAGAAAAGCAAGCCTCTTTAATTTAAAGTTCCTACATTTTTAGGAATCTAGTTTTTGGCACCTACATTTGACAATCTGGGCCACTGTGTGCATTAGGGTATAACTGCATATCTTCTACAGTTCCCGTGGAAGAATAATAAATCATGTTTCTCTCTGGCTTAATCGCTTGGAAATGGCATTCTCTCAATTTGAAATAGCTTTTCCCTATTAACAAACTCAGGCATGGTTTCTAAGCTCAGTCCCTCCCACATCCAACCCTCTCTAGTTTGCTTCACCAGCTGTGTCCTGCATAATTCCAGTGCTCAAATAACAAAGCACTATCCACAGGGTGAGGGAGTGTGGAGGGCAGAGGCACAGTGAGGGTATAACTGCCCAGTACAAATTTAGATCGCCTTTCACTGAACCAGGTGAAAAAGATAGTACTTAGTGTCTTTAATGAGGGCGGCCTGTGTGACAATTATACTTCATGTTCCTGTAATTTGACCAGTCAACACCTGGTCCAAAACAACTGCTATAGTGTTAAGGAGAATTCCAAAGCCACATCTAACACAGATGTATCGCTTTCCATACAAGATCACCAGTTTAAAAAAGAACCCTTCCTAACAAGATTAAAATAAATGAAGGAAACACATTATACTTACATAAGAGTTTAATTTTTTATGAATAGTTAACTAAATGAATTTTCAGATTCTGAATGGAAACATTTCTAGATATAATCTACAAAACAAGACAAACAAACAGTTACTAGACAAGGGCTCCATAAAAATAAGTCTGGTTTATCAGTGCTGGTAAATTAAAGAGCAATTGTTATCAAGACTGTTTCCATTGTAGCAACAACAAAAAGGTGCAGGGTTTTTGGTTTGTGTATATAAATAAGAAAACTGAAGCACTTCGGATGGCACTAGTTTAATAATATCTACTGATAATTATTCTTTAAATTCCATGCATTGCCAGAACAGACGGTACAGACCCAACAGACCAAACAAAAGCAAAACAGTAAATAATTGTTCAAGAAACCACTTCTGAATTGTGGGATTTGCAATAATAACTGTTGGTTCACTTTAATGCACTATTAATTGAACCAGGAAAAATAAAACAATTGAGGGGGAAACAGCTATATACTGTTCAAAAAATGACCGAGCCCTAAAGAGCACTTAAGAGCAAGAGCAAAACATCATATACCTGCCCCTGTAGTCTTGGTTAACCCCAACCTTCCATTAGCACCAGTGGGAATTTGGGGCATACAAGAATGCAGGACTGTATTGCAGTGTAGTGTATTACATCAGAAGAGTCTAATCCTGAGAGGTGTTGAGCATGCATAGCTCCCATTCAGACTACTTGTGTGAATTAAAGGGTTTCAGGATAAGGTCCTGAATTCAGTTTGGCTAGTTCAGTAGGTAATAACACAATGCCACCAAAATCTACTTTATAGCAGCTATATAACCATTATATCTATATATAAATATTTAAAAAATGCTCAGTAAATTATTACAGGTTGAACCTCCAAAATCTGGGATTCCCTGGTCTGGCAATATCCGTGGTGCAGCAGGACCACAGATCTTGCTGGATCAGAGAGCTCTGGCACCTGGGAGTGTGAACCCCATCCCTGGGGAGCCTGGGTTGGGCAGGGAAGAAGCGGGGCCATGTGGCTGGGGAGCTCTGTCCTGGGGAGCCCCAGCAGGCTGGAGCCCATGTCCAAGCCCAGCAGGCTGGATCCCGGAGGCAGTGGGGCCAGAGTGGAGCCAACTGCAGGGAGGGAGAGCGACCTGGGAGGCCAGTGGCAGGGGACCTCCCCATATCTGTCAAATTCCCTCATTCGGGATTGGGTCAGGCCTCGAAGGTGCTGGACAAGGGAGTCCAACATGTACAAGAAAACTGTTTATAATAGAGAATGATTCCTAGAATTAAATCTGAGTAGTGCGGTATTAGACAAAGTTAATGGTATAGCTTTTATATCCCCACAACAGAGTAATTAATAGTTAAAGGAATAATTATAAATGCTGATTGAGATGTATAAAAATGTTTTATTAACACACTGAACCATTTGTTAAGGAAAACTAATTGCTCACCTATGGCAGGTCTACACAGCCGCGTTATTTTGAAATAATTCACATTATTTTGAAATAACAAAGTGAGTGTCTACTCAGCAAACCCTTTATTTCAAAGTAATTTCAAAATAACGGGCTTCCTGTTCCAAATTCTGTAACCCTCATATCATGAGTTATTCAAAATAGTTATTTCAAAATAAGGTGGGTGTAGACAGCTCAGCTGTAGTTATTTCAAAATAACTTGCCCCTAGGGATTCTCACAGGTGCCCTGGTAGCCACTAGGGATGTTAAATTTCAATTAATCAGCTCATTGAATGGTCAGTGGAATTTCCATCAACTACTCAATTAGTCGATAAGGGAGGTGCTCACTATCCTGCTGCGCCTCTCCCTTTGAAATGTACAAGAGCAGTGAGTGGCTCTTGTACATTTCAAAGGAAGAGGCGCAATGGGGAACCCATGGGAGTGGGGACCGAAGCAGTCCCCACTCACACGGGTTTCCAACTGCTGCACCTCTCCCTTTGAAATGTATAAGAGCCCCTGTATGGGGCGGGGTCCCTTTACGCACGATCCTCAGCTAGCCTGAGTCTGCAGCTCCAGGAAGTGACTGCTGTCCTGATGCCCTGCCTGAAGTGCTTCCAGGGGGCTTTAAATGCGATTGAGGCTCCAATCAGTGTGGACGCTCTATTTTGAAATAGCTGAGTGCTATTTCGATGAGCATTTGTAGTGTAGACGTGCTATTTCGAAATAATCTGTTTCGGAATTTTTATTCTGAAATTGCTTATTTTGAAATAAGCGTGCAGTGTAGACATAACCCTAGAGTGCTGTTTTAGGCATTACATCACATTAGGTACATAGGTCACAGGGCTACCAGTCAGTGAAGCTTCAGGCAAGCACTGGAACCTGGCCTCTGGGAGTATATCAATGCAGCAAAGAAAAAAACCTGCATGTGGTCCATGCAGGCAGTCTCAGGGTTACAGGGCGTGGGATGGGGGGCTGTTTCATTCATGTGTAGACTTGTAAGCTCAGCCTGGATCATGGGCTCGAGGACCATGTGGGAGAATCCCAAAGCTCTGGCCCCAGCCCACACCCAGAAACCTACACTGCAGTGAAGCAGCCGCACAGAACAAGGACCCATAAGCCCAATTTAACTGACACAGGCCAGCCATGGTTTTTCTTTGCTGTGTAGAGAGAGCTCATTGCAGGGTCTTTTGTTAATTCTACTGCTTGACTGATTACATTAATTTCACTGAATACTAACAGTGACCCTATTTGTGCAAATAAGTAGTATGTACACACTCTCTCTCTCCCTCTCTCTTGTCCAACACATATAAATATAATAATAGTTGTTTATTATGGCTGACTTCAGTGTCAGTCAGTGTGGATGATGACTCTTTGATGTTAATTCAGGATCCCATGATAACCCTGTTCTATCTCAGGACTCCACCTTGAAGTCAGTGGGCTTATTTATGCTTAAGTTTAAGTGTGGGCATAAATGCTTGTGAGATTGAAACTCTGACCTTAAGTTTTGGCCTTGGAGTGGAGGCTGGATGGATAGAAATAACTTGGCCACTAGCTCCTTTGCTTTGACATTGGATTCTCCTCTTCAGAATGCATGCTGCATTCAAAATGTGGCTGCCTGGAGACCACCTGGTTCACCTTCACATACTCACTGACCTAAGTGTTTTTGTCAAAGATGCAGAGAGGGATGGGTTTCCCATTAGGCACAGTTGACATGAGCCTAGGATTGCCAGCTCAAATTCTGCTGCTCCGTGGTCCTGGCAGAGAGTGGGGCCAGCTGAGAGAGGGCCCCATGCAGCCCTGCTGGAGTGCTCCTTGCTCAGCCTGGCAGACAGTGTTACCTCCCAGTAGGTCTGGGGAGTGCAGCTGGTGGGGAGGGCAGGGCTTTGGAGAGTGGATTTGCGGTGGTGGTGGTGAGGCTCTGAGCAGTGGGTGTATGTGTGGAGAGCAGTAGGTAGCGGTGGAGTGGGGGAGATCTATGTGTGCTGAGGCACGGCAGGGGCACTTCACCACTCCTGTCCACTGTGGGAGTCTGGGTGGGTGAGTGTCTCTGAGCCCCAGCACCTATGGGTGCCCAAGATGTGAATCCAGCCCAGGATGCAGACATGGCAATCAAAAATTGAGCCACTCTTGAGAGGCTCGACTCTTTTACCAAGAAGAAAGTTGATTATTTTACCCAGTGTCTTGTCAGAATCAGGGTTTGCAAAGTAATCCAGACAAGATGAAGACAATGCTGATCAGTTGGAGGAATAAACTGGGAGAAGTAATGGAGTTGATAGTAGCTTCTTCAACTGTGGGAGTATGATTCACTGATACTCTTGTTTCTAGATGTCCAGCAGGAGTGTCTAAAAACACTGTTTACAACCTTTCCTTTCAGGCTTCACCTCAGTGACCCATGCTTTTGTCGATTCAGGATTGGATGACTGCAGAGTACTCGTAATGGAACTGCACCATAAGAGTATTCGGAAAAGTCAAAATATGCAGATGTGTCAGCCCTCAAGTTGAGTAGTGTTTGTCATAGGGAGCACATTACACATCTGCTCTGTGACCTGAGCTGGCTTCTGGTACATTTTTGCGTGGAATACAAGGTGTTAATTTTAAGTCCTGTGGTCTTAAATGTGTTTGGTTCTATTTAACTAAGGGACTGTCTCTCTCCACAGGTGGTAATACAGCACTGGAGATATTTAAGGAGCTTGAGCTAACAGCCTCCTGATTTTATTAGACTGCCAAGATGAGCGTTGTGATATCTTTTATTGGGCCAACTTCTGTAGGTGAGAGACAAGCTTTCAAGCTACACACATCTGCTCTTCAGGTTTTATTTTAATATTTTTCAGATCTTGATTTAATTGTGAGGGATTGTAGCCTAGGCAAATGTAGTGAGGGGATATTTTATACTATGGGAAGTATTTCATTTATTTCCCAAAGCCTTAATTGTTCGACTTTTGAGTCATGGTATCAGCGAGGATCAGAGATGTGTTTCCAAGACATATTTTAATATTGGGAAGGAAAGTGGAAGAATCTCATGTTTTGGACATTGGCCCTGTTTATTAATATATAGTTTGGAAAGATTGTACCCACACAACAGCATATGGGATAGGCACATTTTTGCTAAGCCTAAATAAATAAACAATAGAGTTATACACATCTTTGAAAAAACATTTGAGTTATTGCATAAGTGGTCACTTTAACTCATGAACAGATGACAGATAATCCAAGGAATTGCTGACCTTGGCAACATTATAGAGTAATCATCCATTAAGCAAGCATGAACTGTTCTTGAACAATTTACTCAATGTCTTTGGAATTTAATGTGCTTTCCGACAGCAACCATCTTCTTGATCCACCTTCTATCCCGGGACATATATTTGTACTAATTCAAAGGATAAGCCAATCTTCATTTACTGTTTGCCTTTTTCTCTCCTTCATACATATTTAAGGGGAATGACTGAGTAATACAGTTTCACATTCAATATTTTTTTTGCATGTTGCATCTCCCTTAATAAATGTATAATACTCTGCCTATCACATCTTCATGGAGCAGCGCAAAGTCCAACACTTAAGGGCCTAATTCTGCTCTCAGATAAATAGGCACAATTCTTATTGAAGGCAATAGAAATGGTGTCCACACACACCTAAGGACAGAACTTGAACCTAACTAGTTCTCGTGATAACCCTGTGAGGGAGACGAACAAGAATTATTATATCAATTTTTTACAGTTAAACTGACGCAAAGAGGGTTAATGAATTGATCAATCCATGGAAAAAATATTATTAGAACTCAGGAGTTCCTAGGCCCCCAGTCAAGTGCTCACTCCACTAGATCATAAAGCAACTCAGAATGTTAAATAAACCCCCACACCAAGAGTTTGCTTTTTTATATGATTCGGGGTGGGTGTTGGCAGGGTTTTGTTTATTTTCCTTCTGTTAGCATGAGAACAACCAAATGGTACCCTTCTTTTCAGCGTATAAAAGAGAGAAAAAGTATGAAAGAGAAGTAGCAGCTAAAAAGGCAGCCAGGCTCATGTCTAAAGCACACATGTGCCATTTGCTCTTTTATACATTTGTTTTATTCCTGGACCAACTGGGAGAACAGAGATGGACTGTGTCACATTCATGTAGTACTGGTGGGCCAACAACAAGTGCCAGTTACTAGAATTCTCACCTTTGTGGCACTATTTGTGTTCAGCATACACTACTAAGGATTCTAGTACATTTCAGAACAGAATTGCGGGGAAGAAACAGAATATACATTAAAATTGAAAAAGGAAAGGGAGGGAACCAAGGGAAGAAAAAAATGGGAGGAGTATGAGAAGAAAAAGCTGAATGTGATAAGAAGTAAAAAGACTATAAAACTAAACTCAACAAAACATGGATATTGAATTTTGTCACGTAAGATCCCTTTGGCTACATCTAGACTACATTCCTCTTTCGACAGAGGAATGTAAATGAAGGACTTCGAAATTGCAAATGAAGTGCTGATTTACAAATTTCATGCTTCATTTGCATAATGGAGTCCGAACGCTTTTTCGAAAAAGGATTTTTTGAAAAAAACCTGCGGTGTAGGTGTGGGTCTTTCGAAAAAAACCCCTTTTTTGAAAGAATCTGTAAACCTCATTTTTTGAGGCATTAGTGTTCTTTTGAAAAAGGGTGTTATTTCAAAAGGACCGTGTCTAGACTGCGGGTTTTTTTTTTGAAAAATCCTTTTTCGAAAAAGCGATTGGAATCCATTATACAAATGAAGCATGAAATTTGTAAATCAGCGCTTCATTTGCAATTTCGAAGTCCTTCATTTACATTCCTCTGTTGAAAGCGGAATGTAGTCTAGATGTAGCCTTTGTTTACTAGTTCTAGTTGAAAAAGATACTGCTCTTTCTACAATTATTGTAGCTAGATTTTTTGTTTTTACCCAAGGAGTAATTTAGCATAAAACAAATGTATTTTTTTATAAGAAATTATTTTCTTTTAATCTTGTGTTCAGTTTTATTTTACTCTTTATAGGCATCTCTATACTTCACTATTGTCTGAAATTAACTGTTTCATTTAACCATATATTTTGATATATTTATCAAATAATGATAACTTTGGCTAAATTCTTATGTGGTGCAACACCATTGACTTTAGCTGAATTACACCAGCAATTAATTTGACCCACTAGGTATAATGACATGGTTGCTTCAGAGGATTATGGGAAGAATCAGAAGGAAGATGTTAACAGAAGAGATTAGAGTGATATATATTTTTATAGTATATAAAATATTAGCTGATGCTACCACCTAAGACAAGGTTAATAAAATGGGTATCTGAAATTATTAATTGAAATACATTATATTGAACCAGTTTTTTTTTAAAAAAACAATCACCTATTCCCACTAAATGTAATAGCAAAATACTCATTGGCTTTCGTTAGAGCAGGATCATGTCTGTACATTGATACCATGCATTTGTTACGCCTTCCTTCCTAAGATTGGCGGCCTTTCTACTACACTGTTCATTCCATATTAGTATTTGCAGCAAAATGTTATGGTTGAATGTGGAATACCCATGCTGATATCTGTCATTTATTCTTTAATATAAAATATGCTTAATCCTACCTGAATAAATGCTCTTTTATTTTGAATATTTTAAAGGAACACTGGAGCTCAACTTTTTAAACTTACCGATTAAAAATAAATCAGATTTCTGGTAGTGTGCCCTTCAATAATAGGTCCTGAATTAATAATAAATACTTTAAAAATCAAGGGTTTTCTATTCCCTTGTTGCTGGTTCTATCCTGGTTTATAAGGGTCTTTGTTAGCATGGGAGAAGCTAAGAACCTGATCATATAAACAGTGTGACTATAGAGTGAAACTGCTTATATAGGATAGTCAAATGGGCAAAGTTCTGAGAAGATAGAGCCTTTTTTTTTGGCTAACTCTTTTCAATGATAGTGATCTTAGGTATTATTTTTTTACTGGGATATATACAATATTTTGTAGGTATAAAAGAAATGTGATTTTGAAGAAGATGGGAGTCCCATGTAAGGTTATATAGCCTGAAGCTAATGCACCCAACCTTCTTCAAGAGGGTGCGTAAATGTTTAATCATGATTGAAGCTTTAGGGAGTCATATGGTAGGTTCAAATAAAAGCCTGATTCTGTAGTTCTTATTTGACAAAACTCCTGTTGAGATAAGAAGGAGTTATGCCTGTGTAAGGTCTGCAGGATCAGGACCAGAGTACTTTTTATTATACCATTGAACACAATTTTGGTTATCATTATAGCCCTTAATAGAATATCATGGATGAAAAAGATCTTCAGAGTAGTATAATGAGGTGTTCAAATGGCCAGACTTTTCACTTGATTTGAAGAATTCATTTAATATCAGCTACATTTTAAATACCTATTAGTACAACATGAAATTCAGAGAGCCAAATCACACTGATTAGATTTTGTTTGAATATGTTTTAAAACAGCTGCTTTAACTTCATTAGATTACTTTAATGTCTATTGGGTAGCCATTTATATTTTTTTTTATATATGCTAACTTGCCCAAGGAAACTGATATAAAGTATGGTAATGCTAATGTCTAGCCTATTTTTAAGAATGGGAGGCAGATGAACTCAAATAAATTATACTAAAATTAATAGGTTAAATCTCAAGCTTCTGCATCATGTGGACCAAACATTAAGGCTACGTCTAGACTGCAGGACTTTTGCGCAAGAAACTTTTTTTGGAAGAGATCTTCTGAAAAACCTTCTTGCGCAAGAGAGCATCCACACCGCAAAAGCGCATCGAAAAAGCAATGCGCTTTTGTGAAAGAGAGCATCCAGACTGCCTGGACGCTCTCTCACATGTAAGCTGTGATTGCTATGGATAGAATGGCCACCAGGGCACTTGTGCTTTTTCCTCTTCCCTCTTCTGTGCAAAAAACCCCTCCTCCCCATCCACACATGCCTTTTTGCACAAGAGCTCTTACCTCGTTCTTCCTCGTAGAATGAGGATTACCAATTGCGCAAAAACCCCTCTTATTTTTCAATTTACTTGTGCAAAAACGTGTTTGAGGTGTGGACGCTTGGTGAGTTTTTGTGGAAAAACAGCCATTTTCCCACAAAAACTCTGTAGTATAGACATAGCCTAACAGAGAGACTGTGAAGTAGATACCTCTGCTATCGTTCACAATTGCTTACACCATTTGTAAACACATAACCTCCCCATGGCAGCAATAGCAATTTTTTACAAGGTAAAATAATATTAGGAAAATATGTATGTATTCATAGCTGTTTTACCGTGTTAAGGGTTTTGTTTTTGAAAAAAATGAATCACACTATCTACTTTCCTCCTCTCAACTGTTGTGTCTCTCAGCTGGTACAAGGAGCAGGAGCCAGTACCATGTATGTGACCCATCAGCTCCCCATCAATTACCAACAAGTATTCTATAAAACACCAGTGACTGACTGGAAACTTCTGGAATAGATGTTATTGTGATCCTGTGGATACAAACAGAAAAGGGGGAACATTTTTTTCTTTCTTAAGCAAATAAAATATTATAGGCTTAAACTAATAAGGACTGGAACAAAAATATAGAAACATGGGTAAAAGGCAGGAAAACTTCCCCCCATCTCCTCAATGAAATATTGAAGAAGAATCATCATTCTATAGAATCAAAGGAAATGGACTGTGAGCTAGGCCCATTTTATCCTCACAGATGATCCCTCCTGGGAGTACAGTGTCACAGGCAATACTCTGAAGGGAAAATGTCTTCCTGACTCCAGATTTGGTGGTTAGTTGAATTCTGTGACTGAGAACAAGACTCAGCATAGTTGTTATTTTCATCACTGTAGTGCTTAGGAAAAGGTGAAAGTAAGCTGGAGTGTCCTAGTGTAGTGCACCAGTAAGGGAGTGGCTCACTGGGGACAGAGCTCTGGATGCTGCTGGTTACTGTACACAGATAAGGTTCCTGTGCCAGAGCTGGGCATGGGCATCCCACCTCTCCCTATCTTGCCCTCCTCCCCCCACAGGAGCAACAACCCTCCCACCCCATAACTCCTCAGCACTGGATGGCCTGGGCAGCAAGGCCCCAGCCCTGGTGGGCCCAAGCTAGCACCCTCAGCCCCTGGACAATGCTGCCACAGTGCATCCAGTCTCCAGCCCCAAGGCTGTGGTAGCTGGGCAGTGAGGTTCCTGCTATCCTAGCCAGCCCTGGGATCCAACAGCAGGGCAGCACGGTGGCCACACACCCAGCCATGAGCTCCCTCCATACCCTACCTAGAGTCACCCCCTACTCTGATCCTTTCCCTGAGCCCACCCAATGTCCTGCTGACTCCTGCACCCTCCCACACCACTGCCCTCATTCCCCCACACCCACTGCCATGACTCCTACATCCCCCTCCCCAACCAGCCTCCTGCCCTGCATCTCACACCCCCATCCCTGCCAAAGTTATTTTTACACCTGTGCTTAGGAGCTTGCATCATGGACCAGGACCCCATGCTAGGTGATGTGGGAACACAAAACAAAAAGACAGGCCCTGCCCCAAGAAGCTTGCAATCTAAGTATAAAATAAGAGACAACAGATGGATATAGACAGACCCCTAGCCTGTGCACTTCTGACCACAGCACGGCAGGAGTTCTTCCCCTGTAGTGTCCTTCTTTGTGTCTTGATTCAAGTGATGTGGCTGGGAGCTGGTGGAGTGGAGCGGACTGAAGGTGGGTCACTCCACTTCCTGCCACAATGGTGAGTGCAGGGGGAGGAGGGGACTGACCAATGTTCCCTCTAATTTTTTTCCATCCATGTACAGAATAAATTTTGTTTTGTGCATCAAAGCATGTGCCGATGTGCACCAGTAGAAACACATGCTGCTGGCTGTGAGTGCTGCGACATTCTGCTAATCTACTGAATCTATTCTGGGCAGCCACCCAAGTGCTCAGCTTACAGGGAACACTGGGGTTGATCCCTGCTGCTGGCGCCAGGCCACCTGGTGATCCTCTGGGGGAAGTGATGCAGTGGGAGTGAGAGAGGCAGAACAGGGTCAGGAGGAGGCAGGATCTGGGACAGAAGCATGGGTGGTCCCAGGCCCCAAACTCCCCAAGGGACGGCCCTGGGTCAGAATGACAGACTGTGGCCTCAGCACAACAACCGCACTGTAATCTTACTTAGCACCAGATTTTAAGATCCAGCCTCCAATTTTAATGCAATTTTTGAGCATGCAACCAATCAAACCCACAACAAAGTTAACTCATGTATAACTCAAGGGCTGCTCCCCCTAACCCAAGTCCCAGCCACACACAGAACCTTTTAGCTCCAGTGCAGTCATGCTTTTAACTCAAGTGGCTGACCTGTTAGGAGATAGAGGCTAAAGTTTGAATAAAGACAATATGTTCCCTTATAACATGGCTCTTCTGTGGCACAAGCTAGCACCATTTGAGTGCTGCCAGTTCTGCAGTATTTTTCCATATGTGCCCAAGAAGAACAGACAAATTGTCCCATGGTTCACTGGAGAAGAGTCTATAAAGTGGCTCAGTTTTAAGTTTCTACAACGCCAAAATCATGGACTGTTCTTCAGAAGTTTGTTTAGTGCTACACACAAATGAGTGCAGCGCCAGTGTGGACACAGCAACTGGAATGTTATTTCAGTGTGGCCATTCTTACCTGAGTGTAGATAAGCCAAGCTAATGCGCCAGTAAGGACATGCCATGAGTCACATATGGTAATAATGATTTAGAAGTCATCACTAAATTTTACTCATCCACAGGCACAGCCCTATTCTAAGGGTATGTCTACACTTGCAGCCTATTTCGGAATAGGGCTGCAAATGTAGGCATTTGGAATTGCAAGTCAAGCCCGGGATTTAAAAATCCCGTGCTTGATTTGCATCTTCCTGGCCGGACGCCATTTTTGAAATTTACAAGCCCGGAATAACTGCCCGCATCTACACGCGGCAGTGAAACAGGTGTTCGAAATAAAGCCCTATTTCGAGCTACCTGTTAAACCTCATTGCAGGAGGAATAACAGGAAGTTCGAAATAGGGCTTTATTTCGAATGCCCATTTCACTGCTGTGTGTAGACACGAGCAGTTATTCCGGACTTGTCAATTTCAAAAAATGGTACCCGGCCGGGAAGATGCAAATCAAGCGCGGGATATTTAAATCCCGGGCTTGATTTACAATTCTGAATGCCTACATTTGCAGCCCTATTCCAAAATAGGCTGCAAGTGTAGACATACCCTAAGCAATTAATAAATCACCAGAAATACAACAGAGCCAACACTGATTCCTGACATACCCTACTGGTGACTTCTGTCCACTGCAATCCATTGTCACACTAACTTCTTGCTTTATGCCTATTTAATAATCATTTTGCTTTCTAATTTACATAAATTGGAATTTACATACATTAAGAAATTGGCCTCTCTGAGCCTAGACAAGGATTTAAAGATGTGATGCTAGTACACCTTAATTATAACAGGTTAAACTGGCTGAGTCAAAGTGTAGGCTCCTCAAAGCTTCTGCTGTACCACAACAAGCTAACATATCTTAAAGGCAGTGTCCCTTGCCTGCATTAGATTTTTAAAATACATTAGCCCCACCCCCTGGATTCTTGTCTTGACAAAGCCCTGGAAAGAAATACTCGGCAAAAGCTTTACCAAGACAGTCATGTAGGTGAATAGTTTTACTCTGTTCCTCTTAAAAAAAAAAAAAGATGGCCGGACATGTTTTTGTAATACTATGTATTTTGTTTATTTATAAGTCAATCTATCATTTTGTTCTGTTTGTAGATTCCAGAGTTCTACCTAAGACTGGCTGAAACCTTGTCTACATTAGTTTGTTTTTTTTCCCCATGGTTGTAACTGCATTGGTGTTAATCCCTAAATTAGACGTGCTGCATCGGAATAGCTAGGCTAAACTGCACTGGTGCAACTCATTTTTTGTGCCAGTTACTTCGTTCTGACTAGGAGTTTGTACTGGTTCACCTACATCTGTATGGCTACAGCAATACAATGCAAATGACAATTCACACCAGCTGAGGCGATGACCCTCCCCCCCTCGAGTAGATAATGCCCACAGATTTCATAATTTATATCTTTTAAAAGATGGAGCTAATATAAGTCCCTTTCTGATTGTCTTGTGTATGCATGAGACCTAGGACACCTTGCTTATTAATGCTAAATGGGTTGAAAGGATTCCTTTAATATTCTAAGGGATAAAACCATTTATGTCTATCAGTTTATGCATAATTTTTTAACACAATGCTTGTGGCTATTATAAAATCATCTTCATCTCTTGCCACCTTATACACTCAAACGCATATATTTTGGTTCTATCATCTCCTAATGTTAATGAATGTGTTTCAAAAAGCCTTAATTCAGATCCTCAGCCATTCTCAGGTCCTCTGTCAAGGTCTCTATTGCTTCAGTGTTCATGAGTCCTACATCATATTATTTTAGCTACCATGCCCTTTACACATTTTTGTCTCAGTGATTCTTCTTGTACGTGCTTGAGATAACTCATTGAAACTAGTCTTTATTTCATCCTTTCACCTCACCCCATTACTTTTCCACTTTTTACAAAGACTTTTCTTTTTTGATCGCATAATTTTCATCTCTCTGGCAAGCCAAGATAACTGGTTTGTGCTTCTACTTGCTTTCTTGAAAACTGGGATAAATCTGCTCTGCATGATAAGTAGGACCAAATTAAATATGTTCCATCATGTCTTCACTCCCTTACCTTTAAAATACTGAATTGTACAGAAGTTCCAGTTAAACAATTGAATGCATTTCCTGAAAAATAAAAACCTTTGCTTTTCTCAAGGTTCTGTAATGGGGTGTGACTCGCTATTGCAACACCTCCTGCTGGCCATTTGGGAAATTAGCACTCAGCCCCTCCAGTTCACCTTCATCTAATAGTGTCACACCTGCTGTCTCCACTGTTTGGACCCACATTGCTCCCTGGACCGCAGCGTCCTCTTCTGGGTATGGTCCTCTGGCTGTGTCCAGCTCTTTCTCCCCCTTCTGGGGAAACCGGCCACCTCTAGTCCAGCCACTTGCCTCTGTGGCAAACCGCAGTCCCTGCTCTGGCCACTCCCCTCAATGGCAAGTGGGGGCAAATGAAGAGGGGGAAGTCTCAGGCCTGCCTGCTATTCTGGGTCCCAACGCAGGGACCCTACTTCCAGCCAGGGCTGGATTAAGGGGGGGGCTTGCCGGGCAGCTGCCTGGGGCGCCAACCTATGGGGGGGCACCTGATTGAAGTGGTAAGGGGCACTGCGCGCCTGGGGGCGGGACCACGCATACGCCGCGCGCCCGGGTGCACGGCGCCCCTTACCACTTCAGTCAGGCGCCGCCCATAGGTTGGCGCCTGGTGGCGTGGCCGCACATATGCCGCTCACCCGGAGGTGCGGCACCCCTTACCATGTCAATCAGGTGCTGTGTGCCTGGGGGCGGGGCCGCGCATGCGCTGCACACCCGCTGCCTGGGGCGCAAGTATGGCTCGGTCTGGCTCTGCTTCCAGCAGACCCTCATCCCAGCTTCTGCTCTCTGTTTCCCTGGGCCACTTCTCCATAGCCCCAGCACCTTCTTTGTCCTTCATATCTGGGCCTCAGTCTGGCAGCCAGTCAGGCTGGAGCTTCCTGTTGCTTCCTTTCCCCTTCCTGTGATGCTTTGTTGAAGTTATTCCTCTCTAGGAGCCAGGCCGCCGCCGCCGCCGCCGCCGCCGCCGCCGCCGCCGCCGCCAGCTCCTCCTCCTCCTCCTCCCTTGCACTCCAGAGAGAGAGACTCCCTTCTGCTCTGCTGAGCAGCTCTTCTTATATGGCCCTCCCTGGCCTCTGATTGGTTGCTTCCACAAGCTTTCCCCCTTTTGGATGGCTCTGCAAGTCCTCTTCTTATTGGCTGAGGTTCTCCACCACCTCTCTGAAGACTGGTTTAACCCTTTCTCCTCCCTCACCACAGATTCCCATTAAAAATCTTCTGTCTGCTCCTGCCCAGCAACCAGAGAACCAAATCATCAGAGAACTGATGCTGCCAAGAGGTTCTCTAATCTCCCAGATAAGGTCTGCAGGATCAGTTGTAGCCAGGTCCCATAGTGCCATCTTTCTCATTGGAAACTACAGAAACAGTGTGAGAAAGTTCTCCTAATAACTCAGTGAAATATAAACACATTTTTAATGAGCTATACTCTGATAAATGTAATTAACATTGGAATTATTCATATATTTGATTTCATTAGGCAGATGTGGGGAGAATGCTCATTCTGCCTTTTGAACAAAACTTGCCAGCTCATGGTGGTGTTCTGACATGGATTATATGAACATTATCAAGATATGCTATTCTAAAGGGTCCATTTTTAGGCGTGACAAGAGATTTGCCACCATTGTGCCTTCATGAGAGTAGAATGCCAATGTCCTATAATACACTGAATCCTATACTTTGTTCAGCTGCAAAAGGTAATCTTCCATCCCTAATGCACTAAACAGAACAGGACACCTGCATTAGCATGGTTTTTGCTCATGCTAACTTTCCTGAGGCAAACATGAAATGCATCAAAACCTGTTGCCTCCTTGTCCTTTGTCATTCCCTTGCCTATACTTGCTTGACTAATGAATTAAGCCAGATCTTCACATTATAAGATGAGGAACATCAAGTATAATATCTTAAATATTGAGGGACTAACCATTCCCTCCCACAGCAATGCTGGCAAGCAGGTATAGACAAATTTGCTCACCTACAAGCCTCAAGACTCACCCATCAGGCCCATCTATCTTGAAGGATGTCTGGGACTGTCCTTCTTCCCCCAACCTTGCCCCTGCCTGTTATTTCCCCCTGCACAGATCCATTTATCCATGGAAGGTGAGAAGAAGTTGTGGGGAATACTGCTGAAAAGGCATTAGGAACCACTTTTGCACGGGAGCCCAAATCCATATACAAATGTCCCGTTTTATGTATAGATCTTGAGTTATACGTGCAGAAAGTTTTTAACTACTGCTGCGTTCTCTAAAGTGAAATGCAGAACATGGCTTTATATGCTATCAGTACTATGGACTAGGGGAAGGCACTTGTTCATTATAAATGTAGTCCTTTTCTTATTGCGTCAAGACAGACAAATATCTTGGTGCATGTAAGAGGGAGATGAAAGAACCCTAGAAGAGACCCACTTTCTAGAGGCTGGGTGCTGAACTTTCTAAAAATAGCATGTCCACAGGAGGCTATCCAAAATTGGAGACTAGTCAGCTCTGAAAATTGTGGCCAACCTTGTGTAATTCAGGATCTTACAGTCTAGTTCAGACAAACACAACACTTAGAACAAAAGCAAAAGAATACATGGAGAAGGGGATAACAAAGGGAATGGAACAAAAATGGTTTTGTTAGATCAGCTCAGCTCATTGGTCCATGAAGTCCAGTGTCTTTTTTCCAGCAGTGGTCAATCCAGCACTGGTCAATCCTCTGTGCTATAAAGGAAAGAAAAAAAAATCTACTTTATAATGCACCATGGAGAAATCCCAAAGGAAGGGGCTTCTTTGCATAGTTCACTGTAAATACATTGGCTAAATGAGAATGAGATGGAACAAGAAGATATGCATTCCTGTTGATGAAGCAAAGCATATCTGTGTCTAATATACTGGCAAAATTCTACAAGAATAGTTCACCCTTAGGAAAATATTATCCCTGAAATGCTGCCAAGTTCAGTGTCTGCATGAGTTATATCTGCTTTGTATGGTAAGTGCCGGGTTTGCAAGTTAAAACTGTTTGGAACAACTTTAATTTGTTGATTTCTCAAAACAGTTTTACATTCTTCCATTAATGAATGTGAATTCATTGCTCTTTTATGCACATTCTAGTGCGTGAAGAAGGTCATAGTGTCTGAGAGGAAGGACAGTCTGGTGTTTAGGGTGCTAGCCTGAATGTGAGAAAGTGGAGGCCCGTTCTTTGTGCTGCCACAGACTTTCTGAGTGACCTTGGGCCCTGTTATTTAAGTCAAGATTTATAAAAGGTACTTAGGCATGGCTCTGCTTGATGTTGCAATGCCTAACTAACTTAGGAGCCTAAGCCACATTTGTAAAAGTCACATAGGCATTTAGGATCAGATTCTGAAATGAATTTTTAGTGACTGAAGATGCAAATAGGTGACCAGAGGGATTTTCAAAAGCACCTGGACACCCAACTCTCGTTGAAATCAAAAAAGGTCAAGTGTCTGGGTGCTTTTGAAATTCCCACTAGCCTTCTGAACACTTTTAAAAATCTAGCTTTTAGAAGCCTAAGTCCCACTGACTTTCAATGAGACTGAGGCCAGGTCTCCACAAAAAACATAGGTCAATATAATAATGTTGTTCAGGAGTGTGAAAAACGACAGCAGCATTTTACATATAGACTTCCCCTCTGTCTTCCAAGAGCCAGATTTTTAAAGCTATTTAGATGCTGAACAGAAGAAGGCCCACAGTCCATATCTTTAAAAATCTAACCCATAGTCTTCCTGAGCCACTCTGCCCTGAAAGAGAAACACTAGTACTTCCCTACCTTGCAGGCATGTTGTGAGGATATATACACTCATCAAAGTTTGTGAGGTGCTCAGATATTATGGTAATAGAGCTCATGTAGTTAACCTAGTCTAATTATGGTAGATACCCTCCCTTCCTGCCTATTCCCCCATCCCATCTTTTGTTTTTTTGTTTCAATTTAAACATGCTGTCATAGGTCATGCATGCCCTTTTGAAATGTAGCATGGGTTCTCACAGGCCCTTTTGGTCTTGGAGTAATGTGACCTAACAGCCAAAGTTAAACCATCTACCCTATCAGGACTGTGAGGTCTAGTCAATAGTCAGTGGGTGGCAGACAGATTAGGAGGACCTTACTCCTCACTCTCCACTTAATCTCAATACCAGCCCAGGGCCCTGTCAGTGGTGAGGTTGCCCAGCACCAGCTTGTTATGATCCAACCAAAACACACCAAGTTAGTCTCCAGTTCTTCAACCACCTTCCCACAAAGACTCCCTGGGTTGCTTCCTACCCTCTTCTACACAGGTTATGGTCCTGTGATTCCCCATTCTCTCCTCCCTCTGTGGCATCCAGGCACCTGGGGATCATGAGTTGCTGTTGTCTGACTGGCCTCCGCATTATGAAGTGTTTGGTGGTCCTTCAGCAGGAGCCTGCAGCACACCTCCTTCCTGTCTGGTGGTCAGCCCCAAATGGAGCGGCTCTTTTTTATACCTGGCCTCCAATTGGCTCATGCCCAGCAGGGTCAAAGGGGCATGGCCTCCTTGGCCCAAAGAGAGGCATTATCCCCTGCAGTCCCAGTGTGGGGCATGCACGCCCTGTCACACACCCTTTCCACTATGTTCTGATGGAATATGTTTTTGTTCTTAGAAAAACATACCTTGGTGAATACTGATGTCTAAGTAAGTGTTGCAGAAAAGGTACCTAGTGGTGTTTTTTATGTGAAACTTCCACAATAAGTAGTCATGCAGCCATTCATTAACAAGTCCTGGTTGCTTTATGTTACTATATAAAGTATAGATCACTGTACAAAATTTAGGGCTCATGTCTGACACTATAGTACAGTGCTGAAGAACTGCCTCTACACAGTCAGATGTTGATGCTACTGCTGCCACTTCTGAGTGCCCCCCCTCCCAAAAGCTGCTGCTAATAAATTACTAACACATTTGCTCTCATTAATCATTCTTTGAAATGGCAGAGCAGTCCTTGCTGATTGAAAATAATTATTAGCTTCTCAAATGATTAAACAGACTGTTTAGATTTTCATTTATATCGCCATTTTGATGGAGTGATGTGGGGGTATACACATAGCCTTTGTCTTAAAAAGTAATAATAATAATTAATGCTATTTAACAAAGAGTTACAGAAAGTCGCAGGACAAAGGGAGAGAGAAAAGGCAGACAAGGTGAGCAGCAGAATAAAGTAGGACACAGAAGACAGCATAAGATTGTATTGGATAGGAAGCCTCCTCCTGCAGCAGAGACGTGATAAACACAAAGGAAAATGCAACATTCCCAACATAGCAGTGGAGAGACTTGAAATTTCTGGCTAACATTAAAATCTGAGCAGTGTAATTAATCTGGAATTGAAAGAATACCACAGATGTTTAAAATTATTTTTTTTCTACTGACTCAGTATCCTGCACATTTACAAATTGTAGGCTGTGGATTAATAGCCTCTGAGGTTCTCTGCCCAATGGGCTTCGCTCCAAGCTTTGTATTTGCTCTCAGTGAAGCTCACTTGGAGTTAGACTCTTGCCTGAGATCAGGTGGGAAGAAGTTTTTAAAAATAAAATCTGTCTGGTCTCACATTGTTCCTCAGACTCTGTGGGATGGCTTCACTCATATAAAAAACAAACAAAAAGAATAAAATTGCTGGATGAATAGGAGAGGCTGGAAAAGCAGGAGTATGACTGCATAGAGGTTTTGTGGCATTCTTGCTTTGGGATAGGAGGGGCTGCAGCAGCATGAGGGTAGCTAATAATAGCTCAGACTGACTAGATTCTTCAGAATCAGAATTGCAACCCTGCCAGAGCATCTAGTTTGACTGCTTACTACAAATATTAAAAGAGAGGAGATGTAAAATATAACACTGGGCCTTTCATATGAGGAACTCAGCAAGCTGTACAAGCCTTAACAGAACAACACCACACTCTTGGAAGTAGGGAGGTGTTTTTATTCCCATTTGACAGACAAGGGAACTGAGACACAGGTAAGGCACTGAGGCTTGTCCCCTCTTTCCTCAGAGTCAGTGTCATAGCTGGGACTAAAATTAAAGAGTGCTGACACCAAATTCCCCGCTCTAACCATTGAATCACACTTCTTCACCACTAAAAGAGAAAGCTAATATGGCTGCACTAAAGCACTACCTCTGTTGTTCTTCAGCATGAATTTGTATTGGATTCCATAATATAAAAACCCACCTGTGGTTGAAGCACTGGACTGGGACTCAGGAGAGCCAGCTTCAATTCATGTGTGAGCTTGGACATGCCACTTAACTAGTGTCTATGCCTCAGTTCCACTTCTGTAAAATGAGGAAATTAACACTTCATTTCTCCTGAATTTTGTCCATTTTGGGACCATCTCTTAGGCTACGTCTACATGACAAGGTTTTTGCTCAAAAACGGCTGTTTTTGTGGAAAAACCAGCGGTGCGCCTACACCTCAAGCACATTTTTGCACAAGAAAATCAACAGAACAGTGGGCTTTTGTCAGTAGAGTTATTCGTCTCCCCACGAGGAATAACTCCTTTTTGCGCTACAGTTCTTGCTCAATAAAGCAGGTGTGGACACTCCGGAGGGGTTTTTGCGCAAGAAACCCCTATCGGAAAAAGCACAGGTGCTCTGATGGCCATTCTGTGAATGGCCATCAGACCTTTCTTGCTCAAGAGTGTCCATGCAGCGTGGACTCTCTCTTGCGCAAAAGCACATCGCTTTTGCACTGTACTTTGAGGTCCGGATGCGCTTTTGTGCGAGAAGTTTTTGCACAAGAACTCTTCTGCAAAAGGCTTCTTGTGCAAAAACCCTGCAGTGTAGACTAAGCCTTAGAGTATATAGTGCCTAGTGAAATGGCTTCAAATGGGCCCTCTAGGCACAACTGTAATACAAATAATATCAGTTGAGGGTGTGACAGAAGCCAATTGTTTTCTGTGCAAACACAGAGTTAAAGACAGTCTCCATCCCATGGAACAAACAATGTAAATAAAAGTGGTTTTTTAGCAGCTATCTACATAATTCTGATGTAAGCGTGAAAACTGTGCAGATATTTGGAAGTAAAAAACAATTCCTTCTCCCAGAGTTGAATATATGACTGTCTATACATGACTGTATTCTCATCCAGTCTCTGCTGATTAGGTCCAGACAGGACGTTATTTAATACACATTTGAATGCAATCATGAATAAATCTTTTGCATGTTATCATATATGGGTGGAATATGCTTTTCCCACCCTTCAGAATTTTTAGATTTCAATGTGCAGGATCCATTTTGAGTATACTATTAGCACTGAAGGTTTTGTTTTTCAGAGTTCCCTTTGCTACTCTAATCTCCTTTCTGAGAAGGCATAGCAATGAAACAAGGTCATGTTCTTTCCTTTTCTTTCCCCAGCATACTTATACATTGCATCAGTACTACGCAACATTCATTTCTATTATATTATGTTCATATTCTTAATCAAGTGTTTTCCATGTTCTACATTTTTGCTTAAATGTATGCACATGAATATGAAGAAATAAATCTGACAATTAAGTTTTATATAGTCCCCCGTTTGGTCCCCGTAGTTAAATCAATGGCAAAATTTCCTGGACTTCAGTAACAGCAGGATTGGGCTCAGTCTAAAGGCAATATGTATCTAACATTTAAATATATCTACCACATAAAAAGACAATAAAATGTATGCATATCTCCACACTGCATCCTAATTCCTTTGGACTCCATGTGAACTGCTTAATGTACTCATGCAAGGAACTGTGCTTCTGTGTGGGCTCAACTCATCCCAGACTGTACAGGAGAACTTCATAAGTGCCATGGGGCCCTTTGTCTTTTTCTGGGGGGTAGGGGCTGGGGAGTGAGTGAGCAGAGGCAAATTGACTCTACTTCCCCTGATGCCTGGCTATCAGAGCTGAACCAGTTTGGGGTCGGAGCTTAGCAGAAGGAAGTAGAGATGTTACAGCTTACTTGGAAAAATGGGGAAACAGGGTCCAAATTTTAACTTTCTGATGTACTGCTACATGAGTAAGTCAAGAAGCTCCTTTTTATACACTTTATAATACTAAGATGATATGTCCATTAGAATTAGATGGTACCTGGTGAATAGTTCAACCTTTGGGCTATCAGGTCTACTCACTGTGAACTATGTACAACAAATATAGTCACAAGCCCAATAACCCTACAATAACAGTGTGAGAGCACAAAGGATGGAGCAAAAATGATAAATTAGCTTGTCTGTCTTCTGTACAAACTTCCAGTGATTTACTCACTGTCCAGCTGTATATATGGTATATCTTTATGGATTTTATAGAACAAAACACATTTGCAACTCCTAACAGCACTGAGGAAGTGGGAGTATACAGTGTAGCAGTATACACTCAATTTTTATGTGCTTCTTCATTGTTAACTTGTGTTACCATGTCTGTTTTATTATTGATTGTATTTATTATTATTGTTATGGTGTTTGGACCTGGTCCTGTATTTGTTGTTCAGGAAAAACATGTGATGGCAGTTTTTCCTGAGTAGGGAATACAGGATGTTTCCCTTTTGTCAGGTTTTGCTCATGCAATTAATAATTTGCCACTATAATGATTAAACAATGAGGAGTGCAGTGGCACGTTAAAGACTAGCAGATTACGATTAGACTTTTACTGTTAGTCTTTAAGGTGTCACAGGACTCTTTGTTCTTTTTTGCAGATACAAACTAACACCACTACTCCTCTGAGCCTATACTGATTGCAATTATTTTATACTGGTAAATAAAAACTTCAAATTAAAAAATTAAAAAACTTCACTTGGATAAGAGGAGAAAGTTAAGAAAACAACCTTACAACATCAATAGGAAGTATTTTGACTGTGATATTTTATTTTTAACTGGATCCAAATACGTTTTGTGGGATAAAACTAAAGTGCATTTAGACTTTTAATTTCAGCACATTGTCTGGTGCTAAGACAGAATGTAAAACTAAGTATGTTCATCCAAAGATAACTTAAGTTCGTGTTCCCATTTAGATTTCATTGTTTGTTAGAAATCTCTTAGGTGATTAAACTAATGCTCTGTAAAAGAACGAACCAGTCCCGCAGAGCTCTTCTCCATACAGTGCATAACTTGCTCAGTTAAATACTGTTGGAGTTTTACCAAATTAAAATCCTAGGATTTTTTTAGCATATTTTATCCATGAAAACGGAACAACATTTTATATGTGACATTGAAACTAAATTATTTTTGTAATTAAAAAGGATTTTGATACTTTTCTGTTAGGTTACATCTACACTGCACACTTATTTTCAAATAAATTATTCCGGAATAATTATTCCAAAATAGCTTATTTCAAAATAGCACGTCTACACTGCTGGGAAGCCTCAAAATTAGTCCGAGGCAGGGCTCCCTAATGCTAGCTCAATTTAGAGCCCCAGGAGGCATTTGGGGGCTATTTCGAAATAGCAGCAGAGGAACATCTACACATCTGATTTCAAAATAGCTATTTCAGAATAGGCGTTATTCCTCGTAAAGAGTGAGGTTTACAGATTTTGGAATAAGCTGTCTGTTGTTTCAAAATTATTTCAAAATAACAGAATGGCTGTGTAGACGCTTGCATTGTTATTTTGAAATAAAGCTAGTTAGCTCGAAATAACAGTGCAGTGTAGATGCACCCGTAGGCTGTGTCTATACTGGCGCGATCTTGTGCCAGAGCTATGCAAATGAGGCTCAGCGTGGAATATTGCCGAGCCTCATTTGCATAACTAATGAGCCGCCATTTTTGTGGAAGAGGCTCTTGCGCAAGACGGAGCTGTCTACACTGCCCCGTCTTGCGCAAGAAAAACCCTCTTGCGCAAAGCCATTATGCTGATTATTTTCAGGCATAACAGCTTTGCACAAGAGGGTTTTTCTTGCGCAAGAAGGGGCAGTGTAGACAGCTCCGTCTTGCACAAGAGCCTCTTCCGCAAAAATGGCGGCTCATTAGTTATGCAAATGAGGCTCGGCGATATTCCACGCTGAGCCTCATTTGCATAGCTCTGGCGCAAGATCGTGCCAGTATAGACACAGCCTAAGTGTTTTCCCTGACCAATTTAGTAACTTGATTTTCCTGAAAGAACAAAAATGTGTCTTTGAAGGCTTGCGGTAACGTTGGGATACACCATGACATTTTAAAAAGTAGCACACAGTTCATATTTCTTTGTTGAGGGAAGATAAATTCAGTCTGGGAACTTAGGGTGTGTCTAAACTACATGGCTCCATCGATGGAGCCATGTAGATTAGTCAGGACGGCAAAGGGAAATGAAGCCACGATTTAAATAATCGCGGCTTCATTTATATAAAAATGGCTGCCGCGCTGTGCCGATCAGCTGATTGTCAGCTCAGCGCGGCAGTCTAAATGGGGATCTGCCGATGAAGGGTTCTGGGGTCGGCAGATCCCCGTCTAGACTGCCGCGCTGAGCCGACAATCAGCTGATTGGCACAGCGCAGTGGCCATTTTGATGTAAATGAAGCCGCGATTATTTAAATCGCGGCTTCATTTCCCTTTGCCGAGTAAACTAATCTACATGGCTCCATCGACGGAGCCATGTAGTTTAGACGTACCCTTAATATTTACTGTTTCAGGTGAAACACTTTATTATTATTTAATATTTAAATTGCAGTAGCTACCTATATTGCAACAGAGCCCAGAGGCTCTGATGAGGAGTTTCAAGGCCAGTGTTCCCTGTAAGTGGAGCCCCCCTCCCAAGAATGCCCCCTGCAGAGAGATTCAAATGCCATCCAGCTGATTAGCAGAGTGCCCACATGCAGCAGCATGTGTTTCTACTGGTTGTGCACATCTGCACATGCCTCAGTGCTAATAACAAAATTTATTCCGCACATGGATGGAAAAAAGGTTCCAGTGTGATAGGCAATGTGCAAACACACATAGAAATATGGCCCCCTCCTCTATAAAACTTACAGTGAGGGGCCATAATCCTAAGATTACTCACCTGCTTAAAGTTGGCTCATTGAAATTACTCATATGCTTACAGTTAAACACATACATATGTTTTTGTTGGACTGGGGCCTTAAAAGACAGGTGACATTTGGTGTATGTGGGAGCAGAGCCAAAGATACAATGAAATATATATCCTGGTTACATACATATTTGCTTTTTTATTATTATAAGTAGGTAAATTATTAGTTATCCCCACCTGCTTCTGGAAAATGTCTTTTAAATGGTGGAAGAAGGTTGGTATTGAGTAGGGATTTGAAGGAGAGGGTAGTGACCTTATTAATCCAGAGAGTGTGCTGCAGCACAGAAGAAGGTGTGGATATGTTCTAAAGTTGACCTGAGGACTGACTTAGTTTTGTTTTGTTTTGGTTTTTTTTGCATCTTGCACACCAAACTAAACTGGTTCTTGTTGTTCATGATCATATCATAATATGAAATTGTAGAGGAAGACTAATATGAAGCCTGGCTACTACCCAACCTCTTCATTATAGGTGCAGGAATGTGTGCATTTCCTGACTAATTCTAAACTTTGAGTTGCAACTATACTGAACAGAAATAATTACTTCATCTGTTTCATAGGACACATTGCATTTTTTTAATTTTAAAGTTCTGTACAAACATCTTAACATGGTGCAGTCACTATGTGTGTCCACAGTATGCATGCTTTGGTACATTGCTATATCAATGTAAAATCTGACTAGGGCTGAGTGAATAGTGTGAAAAATAATATATAATCATTCATTTGAATTCAAAAGTAAATTTTGATTTGCTCATGTCTATAATCCTTTTATGTTCAGACTCTGCAAAAATTCAAGGACATGATTGAGGGCCAGTGTTTGGTCCTGTAGAGAGCTAGTGGACTTGAGATAGGGATTTATTGTCTAAGTTCAGTAGCCCTATGCTAGAATTGAGAAGACAGCTGCTTTCTAGTAAGCTAAATTGATACTTTTCCCTATGAGAATATTACAGAATATTGCACAGGACTCTATCAGAAAGATCCAATGTTTAAGAAGTTCCTCTGATGAAATTTGATCTTGAGGACTTCAGAGCTGACTGGGGGATAGACATTTGCTGGAAAAGAATTAGCCCATTTGGAAGAAGGAGGAGTGCCACAAATGTTCAGCAAATGAGGCTCTTCTTAACCTCTTGGGAGAACTTAGAATCACCTGGCACTTGTCTAACTGTCCTTTATTTATTATCTTCTAGATCAGTGGCAAGAGATATGGGGTTACATAAGACAACTTCTGCTATTCAGCAACCTGAATCCAGGTTACTGCCTTGAGAGAAGTGCTACCCTGTGAACAGCGATGGGAATGAAAACAATCTGTGGAGAGAAGAGATACAGTTCTTAAGATTCCCTGTTAAATGACCATCCCTCAAGTTCCTTCAGTCCAGAACTGGAGGCTCTGTTTCCTCAGAATGTGTAATATAGAGGAAAAGATCTGGTTATAGTAACAGGATCTCACTCTTCGTTCTCCTTCTGGGTGTTCAGATAGGTGAACCACTGCTCTATTGCCTGTTCTACAAAATGTGGTGACTGTTAGAAGACTCCTTGAAGGTCAGAACTGCTAGTGGGACCATCCATAGCTCCAGAATGTTGATGTGAAGCCTATGTCCCTGAGATGAGCATTGGTCCTGGTTCACATCTCCAGTCGAGGAGACTGGCATGGGCTATTAGATTAAGTCAGGGCAAATCATGAAGGAGGCACCTTTCCAGAGGATGGTGTTCTGACACCCCTCGGGTTAAGGATTTTCATCTTTAAGGCAATGAAGACTTGGGAGTTGAGGTTTTCTTTGCTCATCTGATTAGATGACAGTATTAATTGCTGGAGAATCCAAACATGATCAAGTGATCAGCTAAAAATAGAAGCATACCCCAGATAGTATATGCCCAAGAATTCTGAATGAATTTCAGAATTGAGTGGAAGCTATTAAAAATAGGCAAAAGATTGGAGGATAGCAAATATTGTATCTACATTTTAAAAAGATATAGCAGTGACTGGGAGAATTACAGATGAGTAAGCCTTACTCCTGCCCTTGGCAATCTGACTGAAGCGATAATTAAAAACAGAATTACAAAAGACCTGGATGATCATGATACATTAGGGATGTAATAAGTATTGCTTTTGCAAAGCAAAATTGTGTCTCACTAACCTATTCAAATCTTTGAATGTGTCAATAAAATAGTGAATAAATGGGAACCAGACAATATAATTTATTTAAACATACAAAGGCCTTTGACTAAGTCTCTCTCAAGAGGCTACTAAAGAAACTAAGCAGTGATGGTGTAAAAAGTAAAGTATTGTCCTGCAGAAACTGGGTAAGAGACACAAAACATAGAGTAGAGAAAACAGTCAATTTTCACCAGGACAAAAGTTGAATTACGGGATGCCTCAAAGACTGAGATTGGGTCAAATACTTTTTAATGATCTGGAAAAAGAGGTGAACAGTGAGTTAGTTGAGACTGAAGAAGATTATGAGGAACTTCAGCAGGACTAAACTAAACTAGGAATATGGTCAACAGTATGACAGATGAAATTCATTGCTGCCTAAAACAAAATTATATATATTGGAAGAAATAATTTGAACTATTTATATATTTTTGGGGGATTTTAAGTTAATTGTATGAACTCAGGGAAAAGACCTGGGCATCACTCTTTACAGTGAAAGAAGATCTTTGCTAAGCATATAGTAGTGGTCAAAAAGCAAACAAAATGTTAAGATTCCTGCTGAGGCGTGTTTAGAATTAAGGAGGACCTCCTGACTCCCACCCATGTCCTGTCCACATGTCTTTCTACCAAGGCCCTTGATTTAATTTGATTAAGGGCTTTAAATATCAGGAACCTTGAGGCTAGTTGTAAGGATCCTGACTGGTGAATGGAACTAGAAACTTACACCTGGGCACAGTACAGTTTGAATACTTGCATTTTATACCATTAGTTGTCTATCCATTCTACTTCAAGTTTCTCATGTTGTACTCCTCTTTTTTGTTATATCCCTACATTGAAGTTGGAAGGGAAAGCAGCGGGAGAGCAATATCCTCAGTGCAGTAAGAGTTGATATTGCAAATTCTTACATACCCAGGGTACCAGGTATTAATCTCTTGTAAGTGCATTCACATTTGAACTGTCTGTCTCTTTTGTGAGATCCAATAATCTTTGCTTTTTCTCCTTTTCTAGGACTAATTTTCCAAATCATTAATTTTCAGTGGCCAGGCTTCAATTAGCTTAATCAGGCATTGATTAGATTTCTCAACTCCCTGACATTTATTTTCCACCTTGCCTATATGGTTCCGTGACTCCATTACCCGTTTGTTCACTTATTGCGTATCAGGTTTATTACTCTCCATTAAGATTACCTGATGAGAGGTCTCTTTAGCCATCCAACTAGCCATTTCCATTAGCAATGCTGTCATTTCTCAGTCAGTGCCAGAGTCTACCATCCTTACACTGAATAGTGCTTTCTTCTAAGTAGTGCCATTGATATCAGTTGGCTGCTCACAGAGCAAGGTATTATTTATATATGATAAGTGGTAGCAGACTGACCCAAGGGAAAGCACTAGACTTGGCATATTCTTTGTAATCATTGCTTAAAAACTTGTGAGCCCTTAGAAAGCCCACCATATGAGCAGACTACTGTTATTTTTCATAATATACAACATCCCTTCAGTTTCCATTGTTTTCAGCTGCTTTTCTCAGTTTCAAGACCTACGCTATTAAAACAAGAACAAAACTCTTCAGCATAATGCTTTTTCATAAACAATACTCCCACTTTCCAAGGAAAATTAATTAACTGGTACAGTTCACAGTGTACTGTTTTTGCTGCCCTCATCTCATGAAGACATTGAATTCCTTTCTTTTGTTCCTTTAAGGATTTCACAGATACTGCATGTGTTATGATAGCTAAATCTTCAATCTGAAGTGTAAACATTAGTGTTAGTAGTAGTAATAATAATAATGATCATTTGATTTCTGCTTAATAATAGTTCAAAAAGTTCAGAGTTAGCACAGACTAATGAGTGATAAAATCATAGTTTTAAGAAATTATTTGCCTAACTGTAGTAGACATGGTATAATGTCCAGGGAAAAGAATTAGAGCCAAGATTATTGGGTTTTGATTTTAACTCTGTCACTGTGCAGCAAAGGGAAAATAAACACAAAGCCAGACCTCTATATTCTTCAGTTTTTATTCAATGACAATAAAATAGGGCTTTGATCTTTGAGCTTTCTGGATAAGCTCCTCATATAAAATATTATTGTAACACAACTCAATATATCTCCTCATATATTTGTAGCATAATATATAATCATATACCAGTACATCAATATGCCTCTTTATTTAAAATAAAGTATCTTTTTACAGATTTGTATTTCCACCTCTTTCCTTCAAATTACGATCAATAGCAGCATGAGGATTACTTTCAACCCTTTACCCTCTCACTTTTACTAGGCAAATGTTAATCTTTTTTTAAGCCCTTTCCACAGTCCTTTTCCTCCTTAATGACTATGGAGAATGGTGATTGCATTCAGTTCACTACTGCTATTACATTCACTTTATTTGGCTTTATTCCTCTTTTAAAAGAATCAGTTGTAACTAAGCCATGGATTTTCAGATAGTGGTGGGGAAGATCTTCTAAAGTATACAAGGTGTCTTCATTACACTCCCACAAACCCCTGCCACCACAAATCTTTCACTTTTTTTCCCCTCTCCGACTTTGGAGGAAATCAGGGCGAGCAGTAGAGCCAAGCAACCCAATGAGTGCAACTGGCCTGTAGCAGGCTGCCTGATTGGCTACACTGCCTGACTGATTGGAAGAGTCAGCAGTCCAGCTCAGAACACAGTAGCAGCAGTGTGGTGGCTGCTCAGAGCATTTGCCCATGGTACAAAATCTTCTGTGCCTGCTTGTTTTCCACCTTCCTCCTGCCTTGTTCCAGTGCTGTACTTAGCCCTGCTCCTGTCTTGCTTCACTCTAGGTGACCTGACTCTGACTCTTGGCTCCAATTCCTGACTTCATGACATGACTTTGGATCCAACCGCTGGGCACAACCACCCACATCCTGGTCTCTGACACCTACACACATGTGCTAGAATCTCTCTCTCTCAACAGTCCAACATTGTTGTAGTTAACATTGTAACCTGTCACACCTTTTGAATCAGAGGCCCCTTTCCACAAATAATGTTGCCCGAGTCTAAAACTGTCTTTACAGAGAATTTATGTTCTCCCTGTGATATGAAAAGGGCCTTTGAAAATCTCTGAAAGTTTGTTTTGGTGAAACACTTGAACCTCTTTAATCTGGCAACCCTGGGAAAATGGGTATGCCAGATTAAAGAATTTGCAGGGCCAGAGAGGGCACTGCGAGGTCTGGGCAAGAGAGGGATGGGGGTGGGGTGCTTACTTGGCATCCTTTTCGTGGGAGCACAGGTAGCTCTGCTTTCCCCACTGCCTCCAGGCACCGCCCCTCACTGCTGTGGGAGTGGAGGGGAAAAGCCACAGGGGAAACATGTTGCTGTGCTGCCATTCCCCCCAGCTGGCAGGGAGGTAGAGCAAGAGTGCACAAAGCTGCTTTCTCCTTTGCCCGCCAGGGTTTGTACCTCGATTAGGGACACCAGAGTACAGAGGTTCATGTGTAGTAACTTTCAATGACTATATTCACAGTTTCAAGGGACTGCAGGGAAGGGACACAAGGGGGACCTGTGACACCTCCCCACATCAACGCTAGCCCTGGGGAGGGCTGTGGGATTCCTATCCTAGACCTCCCTCTTCCCACCCCTGCACTGTCCCACTCCACCCCTTTCCTTAACTCTTGCCATTGCTTCACCCGTCCCACTCCCACTGTACCTCTTCCTCCAAGCCTCTTCTGCTTTAGGGCACATCTACACTTTTGCGAAGATTGGTGCTCTGCAGGTTGATCTTCTGGCATTCACTTTAGTTGGTCTGGTGAACCCACTAAATCAAACACTGAGGGTGTCCCTGTCCACCCTGGAACTTCTCGCAGTCGCTGCAGTCACAAGGAGTAAGGGAAGTTGATAGGAGAGATTCTCCCATTAACTTCCCATTGCGGGGCCACCCCAGAAAATCGATTCAAGGTATGTTGACTCCAGCTACGCAATTGACGTAGCTAGACTTGTGTATCTTGCAACGATTTTCTCTGCCAGTGTAGACCTGGCCTTAGACTTTTAATAGTGCTGTAGGAATGAATGCTGAGGGAAGGTGCTAGTAATCCTTAACGAAACTATTGTGAGGCTCTTGACATCTATCAACATGTTTCTCATTTCCCCCTTTTTTGGTCATTGAGAGGTTGTAGATGGGATGACACAGTAAATACTCATCTTTTTAAAGGTGGACATTTTGCCATTGATCACAAGGCTTTATGGCCATCTGTGGCCTGTAGCAGATGTAGAAATAGTTACCCTGGAGTGACTCTGTTCTTTTCTTCTGAGAGATTCTTGAGAGGTTTCCAGAGGGAATAGCACTTGGACCTCCAAGGACTCCTTTGGTAGAGTAGCACAGGAATCTGTCCGGTGTGCAAATGGAAGTATGACAGAGAAATTATTGAGAACACGCAGATTCTCAGTGCAGGGAATTGTTAAACCTGGGCTGCTGCTGAATGTTCAGAAGGAGCTATAGCCACTGTTACTTTGCCCCTGTCCCCCCTCCACATTTGCACTTGCTGAGGCAATTGTAATGATGTATTTAGTACACGGACCCTAAAACACTTATATATCTATGCCTTTGTCACCTCAGGAGTAAACTATGGTAATGAATTCTACATGGAAAAATATCTGGAACCCATTTAATAACTGAAGCTAGGGTGACTGCTTGGTTATTGAACCAAGTTGCTCACAAACAGCATGTTACATTGCAGAGTTGGCAGCTCAAAGAAGTTCATGTTATTGATTTTAATGAAACCTGCTCAGAACACAGACCAAATTTCAGGAAAATTCCTCCACCATATCATTTTCCATTTTTCATCAAAACATTGCTTCTGTTTAAACTTTTTGAGCAGCTCTAAACTGAAACAGTTTGTAACCCATTTCCTGAGAAAGTATCCCTCTCACCGTGAGGTATTAGCAAAGTTGTAATCAATGGTGGCAGTCATTTTAAATGAAAGAGTCTGGCTGTCAGAACTTTTTTTTATGAAGACTCCTTGTCTTTGGAACTTGGCTTCTCCAGCTTTTCGGTAGGCATTTGTGGAAAAGTTGGCTTGATGGGCTTAGAAGGAGTTTTGTGTTTGTCTGTGTTCATGTGGGGGAGGCTTATATGGCAATTTGTTTAACAGAAAGTTTAGAACTTTTGTATTCAATATTGTTGTTTTTTATTTTTTTGAAGTTCTAGGGGCCCAATTCTTAATGGTGCCAAGTGCTCACAAGTTCAGTTGACTTCACTGGAAGCTGTGTTCAGAGCATTTAAAAAGCAGGCCCAAATATCCGAGATTGGTGCTATAAAATTTAATTTTATACACACCATACATAATACAGATCCAAACTTTGTCTGGCTGGAGAAAGTCACAATGTATCCCCTTTTCAAACTGCATACCAGTATACAAAGTGACTTACACCATGGGGTTTGAACTTTCTGTCTCCGCAGTACTCCCACTTTTTTTGTTGTCTTTATTCACAACCAAACAGAAGTTTGTAGAAGTATGAGACCCTGATAATCCTCAGATTACTGACAGAATAGGTTGTAGGGCTCACAGGGTTTCACTGTCTACTATGCCAGTTGGGTTTGTGTATTAAAATGTAGTAATTTGTATAATTTATGTACTTTAGCTCCCCATCTGAAAAGCTCTTAGAAACATGAATTACTTTGCACATGGGAACAGTCCCACTGAATTCAATAGCACCACTTGCATGTGTGAGAGTATAGGAGTTTGGAGCCAGAGTGTGCACTCAGAGTACCACCCATACTTGCAGATAAGTTAGATGCTTGGTCTTGCTCAATATTTGCAGGCACATTCTATGTGGGCTGTTTTAAAGATACAGTTATGATAAATCAGGTAACTACAGGTGTCTCATTATATTGAGTATGGAGTATACCAAAACGGTGCCATCTATGATGATGATAACAATACAGAAAGCTGCGGCTACTACCATATGGAGGATGCTTTGCGTGAGACAGGATATTAATAGCAGGCTTCACCATTTGTTTGATAACTCTGATTCTGAATTGCAGATGTTCGGTTTCTGAATTGCTCTCATCAGTGTACCGCTGACTACTGTGCTGTTAATGAAACACTGTGGAGCTTTGGGATGTTGACCGGAGCTTTGTTTTTTTGCTTTTTTTGTCTCTCAATTTAATGAGCTGCCTTATAACTAGGGACTCATTTTTTACCATCAGGTCTACACAGCTGAGCTTCTACTGAAATCAAAGGGCTACACTTGAAATGCCTAGGCCTGAAGTGGCTGTTCAGAGGAGTGGTAGGGAGTAACTTACCCTGCTGGGAGGCTCTGTTAGGTCTACCTGAGTTAAAGTTCTGAGCCCCTAGCAGAGTTAAGGCTCTTCCCTTCTACTCCTCCCACTCTGGCCGTGTCTAGACTACATCCCTTTTTTGGTAAAGGGATGTAGTCTAGACATAGCCAGATTGTTGGCAGAGGCAGGGAGAGGCTAGAATCATGGCTCTGCTACCACTTATGCTGTAGCAACTGGAACTGGCTGGGCACGAGGGTAGAAGTGAGCTGCACCCTTATCAAAACTACAGAAGAAGATAACATTTATTCTCCCTCGGCCCTGATCAGGAAAAGAGCCGGGAAGGGTACACGACATATATACAGTTCCTTCCCATTGCTCCTCCTGTTGAGGCACAGCTACATGCTGAGCCTAAAGGCTCAACCTAGCCCCAAAGGACTTGAATATATGGGTTTGAGTGCAGAATTTGATTCTCCTATATTCTGTTGTTTCAAACATGCAAGATTTGACTCCAAACAAAACCCTGGAAGCATATCCTGCAAATTTATGGCTCAGGACCCCCTCTCTATAAAATAAGAGCTGTATAATTTTCATTTTCATATAATGGCTCACATTTTGCCACTCTCTGAAAAATGATAAATTTTAGGCTTATAACTATGAGCATTAATGCTGTGAATTAGAAATTACTGCATACCTCATTAACTGCTTCAACTTATGTGATAATTAGAAATGAGAAGACATATTTTTTTTTTTTTTTACTAAAAATGAGAATGGATCTGATACATTTTGTCAGGACCTGAGTGAAAGAATAATTTACTGAACTAAGATGCCACAAATTAGAAATAAACACACACACACACACACACACACACAGAGGAAGAGAGAGTGGGAGAGAAAGAAAGAAAGAGCAGGTTATGGTGTAATATGAAGGTTTTCCAAGCATGAGTAGGATTAACTACAATACTACCAAGTGAATTATTGCAGGTCCTCCCAGATATGTCTCAATATAACCTTTGTGCCACATCACACAACCTTGCATTTTAAAAGGGCTACCTGTATTATGCTAATAGAAAAACTATTTGCAGTTTGCTACCCTTACTTCTGCGTGGCTTCTGATGGTGGTGGTGCTGCCTTCAGAGCTGGGTAGCTGAAGAGTGGTAGCTGCTGGCCAGGAGCCCAGCTCTGAAGGCAGTGCCATAACCAGCAGCAGTGCACAAATGAGGGTGGCATGGTACGGTATTGCCACCATTACTTCTGTGCTGTCACTGCCAGATGTAGGTGTGACCTGACCCCCAGAGCAGTCTGTGCAGGGGAAGAGAAAATTCTGTCCCTCTGCAGCCTTGCTAGGACTAGCAGCTGTAGCTTGGAATATAGTAGGAACCCATGCCAGGTTACCTCCAGCCCTGTTCCTCTCCAGTGCCTGGAAGTTTAAAAGTACCGTGGGCTGGAAGTGTATGTACATGTGTAGGGGTGACTGTGACACCCTGAGCCCATAGGCACCAAAGCTGTGGAGGTCAAAGGCTGGAACATATGTGTGGGGAAAAATTAGTGGGTCCCTCCTCCAAAGGCTTTCGCTTGCTACTAGCCCCGCTGACCAACTCCTCCCCCCTCCCTTCCCAGTCTTTCAGAGTACCACAAAAAGCTTATTCGTGGCATTCAGAAAGCTCTGGGAGGAATGAGGAGCAGTGGGAATGGGATGCGCTCAGGAGAGGAGGCAGGGAAAAGTCAGGAGAGGGTGGGAACTTGGGGGAAGGAGTGGAATGGGGCAAGGCAGGGGTGAAACAGAAGCAGGGCCTGGGATGGAGGGTGGGCTGATCACCCCAGGCTAGAGGGGAAGTTGGCACCTATGCCTGGCCACATTCATCATCCATAAGACTGGATCTACCCCACCCCAAAAAGTGACCACTACCCCTACATCATAACTCCCTCACTTCTGTGCTGCTGCTGGCAGCAGTGTTGCCTTCAGAGCTCGGCATCAGGCCAGTAGCCATTGCTCTCTGGCCTCCCAGCTCCGAAGGCAGCACAGAAATATGGGTGGCAATACCGCAACTCACCTACAATAGCCAGATTTAACAGGGGAAGACCAGATTTCATTGTCATTCACATGTTTTTCACAGCCATGAATAACGTGATTTCATAATGGACTGAGAATCCTGCCCACCCAGGAACTTGGGGTGTTCAAAATAAAGATTTGAATTCAAATTGTATATGTTGATATGTGGATCTTCTTTCTAGTATATTCCCTTAGATGTGTTCATTTTAAGAAATCCATAAAGGTGTATAGGTTTAAAGTGTGAAGCAGAGAAAAATAGAGGAGGGCTAAGATGGAACTCATCTACAATTAGATGGACAGAAAGCTGGCTAGACTGTAGGGCCCAACGGGTAGTGATTAACGGCTTGATGTCAGGTTGGTGGTCGGCTTCCAGAGGAGTGCCCCAAGGATCGGTTCTAGGGCCAGTTTTGTTCAACATCTTTATTAATGACCTGGATGAGGGGATGGATTGCACCCTCCGCAAGTTTGCAGATGACACTAAGCTAGGGGGAGAGGGAGAGACGTTGGAGGGCAGGGATAGGGTCCAGAGTGACATAGACAGATTAGAGGATTGGGCCAAAAGAAATCTGATGAGGTTCAACAAGGACAAGTGTAGAGTCCTGCACTTGGGACGGAAGAATCCCAAGCATTGTTATAGGCTGGGGACCGAATGGCTAAGTAGCAGTTCGGCAGAAAAGGACCTGGGGATTACAGTGGATAAGAAGCTGGATATGAGTCAACAGTGTGCCCTTGTAGCCAAGAAGGTGAAAAGAATATTAGGTTGCATTAGGAGGAGCATTGCCGGCAGCAGGGCCGGACTGAGGGGTGGGCGAGCTGGGCAGCTGCCCAGGGCGCCAACTGTTGGGGGGCGCCTGATGGCAGCTGTAAGGGGCACGTGGCATCCCTTATAGCTGCCATCAGGCCGGTGCCGTGCACCCGGCTCCAGCAGCGCCAGCCCCCCCCATCCCACGGTGCTGACCAGCAGCGCCCTTCCCCCATGGCCGCAGGGCCCTGCACGGCCCAGCGCACGCGCCAGCAGCGATGGCCGGACCGGGCAGTGCATGCATTGTGTGCCCCGGGGGTAGGCCCCGGGCTGTGCGCCAGCGGCCGTGGCCGGGCCACGCATGCGCCGTGCGCCCTGGGGGTTGGGCCCATGCATGCGCCATGTGCCCCGGGGTGGGCTCGCACTCCCTGGGGGAGGGGGGGCGGGCTCGTGCCCCAGGGGCGGGCCCGCGCATGCGCCGTGCACCCCAGGGGTGGGCCCGCGCACGCGCCATGCGCCCAGGAGTGGCGCTGCGCGCCTGGGCCCGGGGTGCCAAAATGGCTCGGGCTGGCCCTGGCCAGCAGATCTAGAGAAGTGATTATTCCCTTTATTCGGCTCGGGTGAGGCCACATGTGGAGTATGGAGTCCAGTTCTGGACTTCCCACTATAGAGAGGATGTCGACGCATTGGAGAGAGTCCAGTGGAGGGCAACCAAAATGATTAGGGAGCTGGAGCACATGACCTATGAGGAGAGGCTGTGGGATTTGGGCTTATTTAGTCTTCAGAAGAGAAGAGTGAGGGGGGATTTGATAGCAGCCTCCAACTTCCTGAAGGGAGGTTCCAAAGAGGATGGAGAGAGACTTTTCTCGGTAGTAACAGATGGCAGAACAAGAAGCAACGGTCTCAAGTTACAGTGGGGGAGGTCTAGGTTGGATATTAGGAAAAACTATTTCACTGGGGGTACAGCTACACTGTGGGGTTTTTTTGGAAGAAGATATGCAAATTGCACTCACATTTGCATATCTTCTTCCGATTCTTTTTCCGGAAGAAGCTTTTCCGTTATTTGGCCCATCTACACTGGGCCAAATGTTGGAAAAAAACCCTCTTTGGGAAGCCCCTTTACACCTCATTTTATGAGGAATAAGGGGGCTTCTGAAAGAGGGTTTTTTCTTGATATTTGGCCCCATGTAGATAGGCCAAATATCAGAAAATCCTCTTCTGGAAACAAATCGGAAGAAGATATGCAAATGCAAGCGCAATTTGCAAACCTTCTTCTGCACTCCCCCCCCCCAGTGTAGCCATACCCTAGGAGGGTGGTGAAGTACTGGAATGGGTTACCTAGGGAGGTGGTGGAATTTCCATGCCTAGAGGTTTTTAAGTCTCGGTTTGACAAAGCCCTGGCTGGGATGATTTAGTTGGGATTGGTCCTGCTTTGGGCAGGGAGCTGGACTTGATGACTTCCTGAGGGCTCTTCCTGCCTTATGATTCTATGATTCTAGGGCTCCCAGGGATTCAATAAGGATGTAAAGAACTACTACCTTATTCTCCTTTCTTCCTCCATAGGAACAACTTGAAGCTGGTTTTTCCCATTACAGTTTTTTTCCATGCCCACAACATTACTCCAAAAATAGTGATAAATACAAACAGGAATCCATTTAATCAGTTAAACTCACTCCCTAACTTTGGGGGCAGGACAAAATTGGCAGATATCAACCTTCCCTTGTTTTGACTGTTCTAATCCAAAGCCTTGGCTGATGATTTTTACAAAACAAACAAACAAACAAATAAACAAAAAACAAAACAAAAAGCTAAAAAGCAAAACAACCCAAAACAAAAGAAACAAACAACAACAAAACCCCAACCTAACCTAACCTAACCTAACCCAAACCAAAATCAACCAACCATAAAAACTACAAAACCATGTTGTGTGTCAAAAAAGAGATGGAACATAACTTCATTTAACTCCTCTCCCCTGCCCCAACTTTGGAGGTTTGGATAAGATGCAGCTAAACAACCCCTATTTTAGCAGAACTCAAAGCTCAATTTCCTTCCACCAGACAAACAACATTATATTTTGAACCTATTTGTTAGTACTAGAAATTACAGGGCTTTTTAAAAATAAAATTGGTCTTTGAATGTTTATTTGTCCTTTCAAATTGTTTTAATAACTAAGACTAGTAAATTTGAACAGTCCCTTTATACAGGAAATACTAGGTGTAACAAGATATCCAGCTTAAAAACATTAATCATATTAAAACTAATTAAAAACTGAAATTTCTGTGCATTCCAAACATTGAGTGAAAAAGTTCTTTCCTGAGTGCAAGCAAATGCTTGACACATGGACTAAGTCAAATTCCAAAATGTAGCAAAACAGTGCCTGCATATTTGGCAGGAATTACAACCAGTTCAGGTCACTGTCTGTTTCAGCAGAAAGATGAGTCTCTGCTTGTGACACAGAGCTAGGAAAATAATGCAGAGGAAAACATGAGGAACAACATGTGACATTTTGTAACTGCAGCAGGACTGTTACCCAAGGAACAACATTTTGCAGTCACTCTTAAACACTTCCTTCTATGCAAGAGTTTGAACAAAATATTTTCATGGGGGGAGGGGTGAGGAAGAGGTCAGGGCTTTCACACTGTTACCGTATGAATGAGCTAGCTTTTTTTAACGGTGAGTGTGACTTTCAAAAAATCTCTCAGAGCAACACACACTTCAAAATCTTTCCCAGAAAGAATGACATACAAACACTGCTTAAGTATTTAATGAGGAAATCCTGCATTCCACTAGAGTAAAAGTCAGGCTAGGTTTGAGGTGAAGGGAAAAGTAATGCTGCATATGCTCTTTAAATCCTGCAATGTCTAGTGCATGGGTAGACTGCTGGACCTGTGGGAAACCCTATTGTTTCCCACACAAACATAGAAGTTCACCCATACACGATTCACTGCAGGATCTGGGCCTAAATGAATCTAGCCTCTCGCTTCAGATGGTTGCAAGTCGTCATTATTTCCAGGAGCTATTGTCATGTAGGTTCTTCACATTATATTTTCAATAACTGAAGGGTCAGATTCTGCCCTTGGATATGTACCTATCAACACCAGCGGGATGTGCACATGTATCTGAGGGCAAAATTTGGTCTAGAATTGATTTAGGAACAAGCGAGCATTTTAAATATCTCCCACATCAAGTGTTTCAGTTGCATTGTTTGGATCATTGTCCTTGTTTTTAATGTTATTTTTTTCATTTATTTGCAATCTACTTATGTTAAACCGTTTTTGATGCTGAAGAACTGATATTTCTTCAGAGATACAACTAAATCACTTGTTATTGTAACACTTATTGGTGATAAAGTTCAGACTAAAAATTAAGCAGCTGCAATGTTGCAGCACAAATTAGTTTAATGTAAGCAGTCAGGAGCAGCTGTTTGGCTTAGGACTCGAATTTAGCAGTGGGGGAAGGGTTCTGTGATGCTGACAGTGTTTTTTTTCCCCCTCTACATAAACATTTTTGGCTGTTACAGCTTTTGTGCTGATCATGTGACTGTGTCCCTAGGCAGATAATTTATTTCTGTAGCTTTCATGAGCAATCATTAACCTTCAGACACTGAGCTTGCTTTCTGCTTTGTGGCATTTGTTACTTTATTTATTTATTTATTTGGTATCCTAACTAGTTTAATTCACAGAGCGTCGGGAGAAAATTACAACCAATTTATAATAGACTGTAATGCATAATACTTATGTTTCTATTAAAACAGACCTTTGCTTACACAACCACTCTCATGGCTTAGCTTGTGTCCATGGATCAGAATAATTATTTTCAGTGATGTAAGAGCAGCTGTCGTCATGATACTCCCTTAGTGTCTTACTCGAAAGGCAAGGCCTTACAGAATCCTGATTTGAGACCACCCCTTAGAATTTCCCACCCCCATCATTCCCATGTCAGAACAGTGAGACCTGGGGAGTTTTTGGAGAATCAACAGGGTTGGTGTGAAGGGAGAGGGCATCAATTTCTCTATTTGGACAATTCCCATTTCCGCACAATGGCTGATCTATTGAACTGGTATTGGTGGCAATCTCTAAAAATGTATCTGGAAGAAAGACAATACACTGATAATAACAACTATAGTTTTCACACATACCTCAAAGGATTCCTCAAAGCATTTTGCAAACACCGGCCAGTCTCACAACATTCCTATATGTTGGGAAATTGCTGTTTTCTTATACCCATTTTACAGATAGGCCAAAAAATGTTAATTGACGTGGTGAAGGTCAGAGAATGAATCAGTGTCAGCGCAGGAACTGCATCTACATGTCCAGTGTTTTGGTCACCACAAAGAAGATGTTCAGAGATTGAAAATACTGTGTTCAAAGAAAGGAGATAAAAAGTAGGCAATGCAAATCTGTTAGGGTGCATCTACACAGCAGCGTTGTTTTGGAATAATGGCCATTATTTTGAAATAACAATGCAAGCATCCACGCAGCAATTCCGTTATTTCAAAATACATTAAAAAAATGGACAGCTTATTCCGACTTCTGTAAACCTCAATTCACAAGAAATAATGCCTCTTCCAAAATTGCTATTTTGAAATAGCAGTAGTGTGGATGCTCCACTGCTGCTATTTTGAAATAGCTCCTCCCCAGGGCCATTCAAAGTACTCCCCAGTGCTTCCTAGGGCCCTAAATCAAAGTAGTGCATCCACATTAGGGAGCCTGCCTCGGACTAATTTTGAGGCTTCCCTGTAGTGTAGATACACTATTTCATAGAATCATAGAATTAGAAGGGATCTCAAGAAGTCATTGAGTCTAGTCCCCTGCCCTCCCAGCAGGACCAATCACTGATCATCCCTGACAGGTGTCTGTCTAACCTGCTCTTAAATATCTCTAGTGATGGGGATTCCACAATCCCCCTAGAATAGCTTATTCTGAAATAAGTGTGCAGTGTAGCTCTACTGCTAAGAAGCTGGATGAAAAAATAGCAAGAGCTCAAAAACACTACTAATGCTATTTTTATTCGTTTCTGAATGTGTCTCTTGCTATTGTTCCTGATCTATTTGGCTAGCCTAATTCTTTCTGATAGCTGATAATTCACTAATTATACTCTGGAGGTCATCTTTTGATGTCACTAAGTTGAATATTCTACTTGAACATGCTTTCAGGGTGGTGAACTCCATCTATGATTCTTATATTACAGTCGCACCTACCATCCTGAGTTTCATTCGGAGGTCTGTTATGCTAGGTGCTGTACTAACATTTTGTAACAGACAAAAAACATATAATCTAAACAGACAAGGCAAAGCATAGAGGAGATACAAGGCCCAGAAAGGTGAAGTGGTGACTGGAAGAGACAGAAATGACAGACAGTTTAGTGTCCTATATATTGGACCATACTACCTCTCATGACTCACTGAACTTGGTATAGCTTGCTGATTATTTGATTATTTATGAAGAAGCGTGTAATCTGAATAAAGCCAAGTGTACCAACACATAAAGAAGATGTAGTTACTCTAAGACTATGTCTATACTGGGAAGGTTTGGTGACAAAAGTGCTGTCGACATGCAAAAGTTGCCAAAAGTGAAAACTGGTCAGACTAGTTTTTCTGCCTCCCATTGTTGACATTTCATAGCCACCTTGCTAACACCCTGTTGACAGAGCAAAATAATGTGGGTAAGTATCCTGCAGTGCAGTGTTGTGGGAGGACAGAGCCGATCCCTGCACTTCTTGGGGTTCCCTCCGAGTTCTCCCACAGCCTCCTCAGCTGGTAGGAGCAGCATCATGAGTAGGTCTGTGAGCTCTCCATGCTAAGGAAGGTTAAAGCAGCACAGCAATCTCTCTAGCCCTCCCCCTGCAGCAGCAGTCTGCCTGCTGCTGTGAAGCATTCCAGTGATTTGCTCTTTCTTTGTTCCCCAAATGGTGCAGCTCAGTCAGCTGTCAGATGCTTTCCAGTGCTTGGAAAGGGGGGAGGCTCTTGCTTTCAAGGCAGCAGAGATCAGAAAACACTGAGCACAGCCACTAGGGCAGGCATTGTGGGAAACTGGCAGAAGCCAGTTCTCTTGGCTAAACAAACAACAGAGTCCACACTGGCTCTTTGTTAACAATAAAAGGAGGGGAAAAGACAAAAGTCTTTCACAAGCCTGGAAGTTTTTTAATACCAAAAACGGGGTGTTTTTCCTAACAAAAGTCACATTGTGGTGTAAATGCTCTCACTGTTTTGTCACCAAAAGGCAGTTTATGGCAACAAAATGTGCCAGTGTAGTCAAGGCCTCAGATGCAACAGTGATAAATGCCACATAACCTCATTCAATAGAAAGATGAATGGTCAGATTCTGCTGTCAACACCAGGAAACAAAATGAATCTTTCCTCCTTCACTAATTTTTTAAAAAAACTCAATAATTGGTGTGTGATAGATCCTAGCATTCCACTTGGAAGGATGAAGAAAGGACTGGCTTGCAGGAACGTTGTCTGAAGCCTCCATCTTTCAAAATGTTTTATGCAAATGACAATGTGGAATGGGAACCAAAAAAAAAAAAAAAAAGAAGGAAAAGATGAGGACACTCATAACCTCATTCAATAGAAAGATGAATGGTCAGATTCTGCTGTCAACACCAGGAAACAAAATGAATCTTTCCTCCTTCACTAATTTTTTAAAAAAACTCAATAATTGGTGTGTGATAGATCCTAGCATTCCACTTGGAAGGATGAAGAAAGGACTGGCTTGCAGGAACGTTGTCTGAAGCCTCCATCTTTCAAAATGTTTTATGCAAATGACAATGTGGAATGGGAACCAAAAAAAAAAAAAAAAAAAAAAGAAGAAAAAGATGAGGACACTCTATCTGTTACATTCCTAAAAGACATAGAGGTTGTGACTATGCTAACCTTTGGGATATCAAAGAGGTTCGGGATGCTGGGCTGTTTTATTGCAATGTAGACTTCCAGGCATGGGCTACAGCCCAGGCTCTAGGACCTTGTGAAGTGGGAAGGTCCCAGATCTTGGACTGAAGTCTGAGCCCAGAAATCCACACTGCAATGAAACAGCCTTGCAGCCTGAGCCCTGCAAGCCTGAATCAGCTGGCATGGGCTAGCAATGGGATATTCTTTGCAGAGTAGACATACCTAAATTCTATTAATGAGACTTGGGTACCTATGTGCCTAAATCTTGAAAATAAAAGCTGGGCCCCTAAGTCATTCAGGTGCTTTGGAAATTTTACTTCTGGTCCCCCATCTCTCACTGCCACCCCTCCCCAACCCCAGTCATTCAGTTGTAATATGGTGAGTCATATGTAGCTTCCTTGTGCTTACCATTTTAAACCATAGGAAAAACTATGTAGCACTTTAAAGACTAAGAAGATGGTTTAATAGATGAGGAGCTTTCGTGGGCCAGACCCACTTCCTCAGATCATATTCTGGGGTCTGGCCCACGAAAGCTCATCACCTATTAAACCATCTTCTTAGTCTTTAAAGTGCTACATAGTTTTTCCTTTTGTTTTAGCAAAATCAGACTAACACGGCTACCTCTCTATTACATTTTAAACCATGTATGTCAAATCTACAGGAAAAACACCCATGGTAGTCAGAGTGCAACATAACCTCTTTTCCTAAGATCATTCATTTAAAAATATTATTTTTGACACATTTAAAAGGATTCTGAAAGCAGTGGGCCAGGCTGGGGGCTGGCTTTGAGGGGTCATTTCTGTGGCCTTGTCTTTATTAGGTTGTTGCCTGAAAATAATTCCCCGATATTGCTGTCCTCAGTACATCGCCACAGGTGGAAGCAAGAGTTGGGGTTCTAATGCAGACTCTGTGTCATGTAGAACTGAGCAGGTTTAGACAGAATGGTGGACAAGATGGACCACCAGCCATCTGGAGCCTTGTCCACAGCAGCACATCCACTGGGGCTACCACTGTGGGAGCTGTACTATTTGCAATGATGGGGACATTTTTCAGAAGAAAGGCTGGTAATGATGCCATTAGTAGGTAAATACTTGCTGACAATAAATTAAAGTCACCTGGGCTGCCACTTCAAACACAATCAAAAGATGAAATGAGACTGTCAGCCTCCGACCTGCTGGAATGCTTCATTTCCTCTATTTAAGGTAAAATGTACTGTAATGTTTCACATGGTGAATTTCTTGTTATTGCTGTCTAAAATACATCCTGTTAGAAAGCATGAGCAGGAGTAGCAGCCTGTGTACACATAGCCAGCATATTAGATAAATCTATTTAAACCGTTTCTCATGTTGGCAGCTTTATTTCAAAGTCAGTTTCCATTTCCATCATGAACACTTATGTTTCAGGGTTTAATTGACAGTTCCAAAGCTTTGTTGGAGTGAAATGAAGACTTGCCATATCAGTGTTCTTAATGTGCATTAACTTGCAAAACATTAAGAACATAAGAATATGAGAATGGCCATAGTGGGTCAGATGAAAGGTCCATCTAGCCCAGTATCCTGTCTTCTGACAATGTCCAGTGCCAGATTCCCCAGAGGGAATGAACAGAACAAGCAATCATTAAGTAATCCCTTCCTTGTCACCCATTCTCAGCTTCTGACAAACAGAGGCTAGGGACACCATTTCTACCCATCCTGACTAATAGCCATTGATGGACCTATCTTCTATTAATGTATCTAGTTCTTTTTTGAATCCTGCTAGGGCATGTCTACACTAGGAAATTATTTTGAAATAACTAAATTCAAAATAATAACTCCTGAAATAACAAAATCCAAATAGTATGTCCCCACTATGGGGGATCCTTGAAATTAGTCCAAGGCAGGCTCCATTATTGTGGATGCACTACCTCGACTTAGAGCCCCAGAAAGCGCTGGGGAGTAATTACTTCGAATTACTCTGGGGAGTAGTTATTTTGAAATAGCAGCACTGGAGCATCCACACTGGTGCTATTTCAAAATAACTATTTTGAAATAAGCGTTATTCTCAGAGAAAAGCAGGGAGTACAGATTTTGAAATAACCAGCCCGTTATTTCGAAATAATGGGCTTGGCAGTCTGGACGCTCCACTTATTATTTAGAAATAAGGGGAGTTATTTTGATATAACTCCCTCGTGTAGACCAGGGCTTAAAGTCCTGGTCTTTACAACATCTTCTGTCAAGGAGTTCCACAGGTTGACTGTGTGTTGTGTGAAGAAATACTTTCTTTTGTTTGTTTTAAACCTGCTACTTATTAATTTCATTTTGTGACCCCTAGTTTTTGTGTTATGCGAAGGAGTAAATAACACTTCCTTATTTACTTACTCCACACCAGTCATGATTTTATAGTCCTCTATCATATCCCCCCTTAGTCTCTTCTTGTCTAAACTGAAAGTCCCAGTCTTTTCAGTCTCTTCTCATATGGCAGCTGTTCTATGCCAATAATATTTTTGTTGCCCTTTTCTGAACTTTTTCCAATGCCAAGATATCATTTTGAGATGAGGCGATCACATCTGCACACAGTATTCAAGACGTGGGCATACCACTGATTTATATAGAGGCAATAAGATATTCTCTGTCTTATTCTCTGTCCTTTTAAAAATGATTCCCAACATTCTGTTTGCTTTTTTGACTGCTGCTGCACATTGAGTGGATGTTTACAGAGAACTATCCACAACGGCTCCAATATATCTCTCTTGAGTGGTAATAGCTAATTTAGTCCCTATCATTTTGTATGTAGCAATTATTTTTTCCAATGTGCATTACTTTATATTTATCAACATTAAAATTAACTTGCCCAATCACCTACTTTTGTGAGATCCTTTTGAAGCTTTGGAATTAATTATCTTACACAGTTTTGTATCATCTGATCATTTTGTATCATTTTTAGTGTTTAACAAAAAAGCAAACATTAGAAATTTAGATAATGCCAAGTTAAGGTTGCATTTTCACAAGTTCTGGAATCCATTCAAATGATCACTGCAACCTTAATTCAGTCTCACTAGAACTGCAACAGTGCAGGACTCTTAGTTTTAGAAAGTAGTTCATAATGCTGTGGGTACAGTTTGGCTTAAGGAAACCTGTGCTCAGTTGGATGTCATTAAGGGAGATAAATCAGTTAGGAGAGTGATGGTAATTGATTTCTGGACAACATCTCCTACTCTTGTTCATGAGTGCATGGCCTGAAAAATTATGTGAAATGATTTTCCAGGATAATTTGTTTTCATAGAATCATAGAGACCTTGAGAGGTCACCGAGTCCAGTCCCCTGCCCTCATGGCAGAACCAAGCACTGTCTAGATCATCCCTGGCAGATGTCTATCCAATCTGCTCTTAAATATCTACAGTGATGAATATTCTACAACCTCTGCAGGCAGATTATTCCAGTGTTTAACACACTGACAGTTAGGATGTTTTTCCTAATGTCCAACCTAAACCTCCCTTGCTGCAATATAAGCCCATTGCTTTGTGTCCTATCATCAGAGGCCAAGGAGAGCAATTTTTCTCCCTCCTCCTTGTAATACCCTTTTAGATACTTGAAAACTGCTATCATGTCCCCTCTGTCTTCTCTTTTCTAAACTAAATTCAATAATTTCCAAAATAGTCTCACGAGCTAACATGCCAAATAAGAGTTGAGTGGGAGGGGGTTTCCCAATGAGATGTCAAAGGCTTCAGGGATCCTAATGACCCTAAGTTCTATGAACATGGGGTATTTTCTAAAGCTTCTTAAGGGTGATTGGGGTGTTTCTCTCCAGTTGGCCTCAGGAGACCACTGAAGTAAGGGAATGAGCTCTTAACAGCAACCCACACAGCTCCTTGATCTCTCCAAGTGTTCTTCCCATCCCTATTCCTGGAGCTCTCCTAAGAACTGAAGAGGCAGAGCTTTCTTTCTGTGGACAGCAAGAAATGTGCAGGTACAGAGGAGACAGTGAAGAGCATAACTGCAGGTGATTCCTTCTTGTTCACCTGACTTCATGAAGAATCTCTGGAAAGTGCAGAACCACCTTCTCCAGTCACCTACAACCAAAAATGGGTCACAGGGACCAGCAAACCACCTCATTTACTGCACTCCCTTAGCTAGGAGCTACTGTACACAAATAAAAGTTATTTGATTACAGTTAATTGACATGTTATTCTAAACCTTAAGGCTATGTCTAGACTGCCCCCTCTTGCGCAAAAAAATGCAAATGAGGTGAAGTGTGGAATATCGCCACGCCTCATTTGCATAATTAATGAGGCTCCGTTTTTGCACAAGAGGCTTTTGCGCAAAAAGGAGCCGTTGACACAGCTCCTTTTTGCACAAAAACCCCCTCTTGCGCAAGAGCCATTCTTCCTCATTTTTTCAGGAAGAACAGCTCTTGCACAAGAGGGGGTTTTTGCGCAAAAAGGAGCCATGTAGACGGCTTCTTGTTGAGCAAAAGCCTTTTGTGCAAAAACGGAGCCTCATTAATTATGCAAATAAGGTGAGGCGATATTCCACACTTTGCCTCATTTGCATTTTTTTTTGCCCAAGAGGGGGCGGTCTAGACATAGCCTTAGGGTTTAGAATAACGTGTCAATTAAGTGTAATCAAATAACTTTTATTTGTGTACAGTAGCGCCTAGCTAAGTGAGTGCAGTAAATGAGGTGCTGAGATCTCTCCTTTCTGGTTTTTTGTTCCAATATGGGAAAAACATTTATAGACTGTTGGAATTCTGGTGAATAGCTTGGTTTTTAGGATGTCAGTACAAGAACTTCCTGTTTAATTCACTTTAAATAAGGTAAAAAATTTCCACCTCAGCCTTTAGATCTAGCTGGCCAACTTTTAGGTTGATAAGACTTCTTTGTATTTTGGAATAGGATATGTGTGTGTTTGTGTGTATATGTGTGTGTGTGTGTGTGTGTGTGTGTGTGTGTGAGAGAGAGAGAGAGAGAGAGAGAGAGATGCATTTGTGAGTCAGCTTTCATGGGTTAGCTGTGGTACTGTGAATGGATGAAGGGCTCCTGGGCCTGGGCTCTTACTTGCTGGGCTGGCAAAGTGTGGAAGTGCTGCAGATCACTCGCCTTCTAGGGAATGGAATCCCTTGTGTCAACACCAAACCCTGTTGACAGTTATGGCTGGGAGTTTAGGGCACTTGGCACTAGACAAGAGACAGGCGACAGAACTTTCTCAGGTGCTGGTCCAAGACTGTGTAATGAAGTCCCACGGGAATAAAGGGCCATCATTAATCTTATCACCTTCCACTCTTTGACCTTGCCCATAATATCTCCTCACCAAATCACTCCACTGCACACACATTTTCTCCCAAAGAGAGGAAGAGAGAATAAACATGTGACGTGTCATCATGTTGCTTAATGCACTTCTGGAAGGTGCTTGGATACTACAGTAATGAGTGTGATATGAGGACCTGGATAGAATGAAATTCTTTCTTTCTTTCTTTCTTTCTTTCTTTCTTTCTTCAGAAAAAAAACCAAAGATGAAATAAAACTACAAGAGCATTTAAAGCAAGTAATTTGAAACACCCAACTTACATACAGCCTAGGAAAGGCAGATATGGACTATACCTTTCTCCACTAAATAGACACACTGGGTTTCACTTTTTTTTTAAAATGATATACCTATGATTTAGTGCAGATTTACACACTTATTTACTTTAGGAATTTATTTTTACAGAAAAAAAAGAACATTTATTCCATTCCAACGTTTATTCCATTCATTTTCTTCATTGCTATACAACAGGGCATTCTGCTGACTTGTTCCAAAGTACCCCAATGGTCTTGAACTGTCTATCTTTCCAGCGGTGCATTACAAATAAAGAAGGCTGAGCACATGGAACCTATTTTCACTTAAGCAAGGGATACATATAGGTGACCAAATGTCTATTTTGTAAATAATAAAGAATTTCACTTAATTCAACACTTAGCCATTGCAATGCATAAAAAGGCAAGACTTGACCTTATACCACAGGAAATAAGGACTGCATATTTTGCTCAGAAAATGAATAATACTAATAGTATACCAAGGCCCCAGAAACCAGACACATGGGCTCTGGGTGCCTAACATTGCATTTTTATTTTATTTTATTTCCATCTAACTATGAGCTTTGGATTTAGGGATTTAACTTTCGGACCCCAGGTGTGAACCTTTTGGCAAAGATTCTTTTCGCAACCGAGAATGAGTGCAGATATGCTTGAAAAGGGACAGCCTATAGAGAACGAAGGGTTGTAAACTTGAAAGTAGAAGGCATGCCAAGCCGAAAGTCCTTTTCTAGTGTCTGTGCTCCAAAGCAAAGGTTACATCTCTGAAACAAACAGTCATAAACATTTTTATTATGAAATATTGCCTTAGCTCAAATTAAGGTTAACATTAAACTCCTGAAACTTATTTTTCTTTTTTGCACTGATGGTTTAGTTTCTCTTTCTCCCATTGTGGGTTTAAGTGTTAGATAAAAGATAACTGTGCATTTCCTTTCCTGGTATTTTTCTACTGTATTGTAACAAAAATGCTTGAAAAATTGAAAATGCTTTTTGACAAAGTCTTTAACTTTCTTACACAGGCATAAAGAGTTAAGTTGCCAGAGTCCAAAGGGAGTGTAAAAGCACAGAGGAGTGGGAGAATAATAATCATTAACACATTATTCTAGAAATTATGCCCTTCACTGTAATATTTAGATGTATATTACTAGATTTAATAACCCATAATGGTTAAGTGCCTCCCCCCCCCCACACACAGAACTGATCTTGAGGGTGAAGTGCCTTCCACATAGCTAAATGAAAGGAGGTCCTGAAATCTGCAGTTATGGTGAAATTCACAGTGTGGGTGAAATAGGCCATAAAAGGGAATAAAGTAGTACGTAGGTCTGTGATAACCTTCTGCATAGAGATGATTTTCACTGTTAGTTACTAATTTGGACAAATATATGATTTGCATCATGTCCTATATGAGGGAGTAGACATTTTCACTCCTTAAATGTGAACTACAATGCAATCTATCTACCTACACCAGGATGTAAGATTAGCAGAGGGTGGGTGCACTGGCATATTGGGGTCTGAGTTGTTTTTTAAGTGCCCGAGTGACTTGGAGAAGCAAACAGCCTTGTATGTGCAAAAATATTTGGTAGGAGAGGGGGAGGATAAAGCTTCCATTTTCTCACCAGAATTTAAACATCAGATTTTTTTTTTTTTGCTTATTGTCGAGGGAAAAAGCAATTTATTGTGGTGACCCAAATGGGGTCTTCTCAGTTTATATCCAGTAACTTCCCTGAAGTTGGGCTTTAGCCCAATATCTGACTCCAGTAGGAAAGAAACATTTATTGGCATAAACTTAAAAAACAACGAATAGTCCTCCAGCACCTGAGATAAAATGATAAAACAGAATGTTATATGAACCATATCCATATGAAGTGGTCCAGCAGCATATAACTAGGAGTAATGGGATGAAACTGAATGAAGAAATAAATATGCTGATCCCCAGAAAAAAATTCCTAGCAGTGAGAGCTGTTAGTCTGTGCAATAGTGTCCCAAGGGAAGCAATGGAACCCTTATTGTTTGAGTAATTTAAAACTGCACAAAAGAGTCTGGAATTCTAGAGGGAGAAACCATTAATTAATAAGAAGACAGAAAAAATATTATCTAATAGGTCTTTTTCCATGTCCAACAGTCATGTTTTTGTTATTTTAAGGCAAAACTAGGTAGGGCAATAAAATTATAGCTTTCTAGTCTTTCACTGCAATTGCTGAGTGGTTTTTGTTCCCTAATAATGGCATTATTTTCCCTCCATAAAATTTGTATTTTATTTGTACTTTAAAAGTGGGGAGGGTTATTTAATGTATTGTCTATGGACTAGAATAGATACTTGCCTCCCGAAAAGGATGTGTTATGTAAACATGGGGTAGATCATGTTTCACGTTTGCTGGTACCTCTTGATTTACTGGGCTGTGTTCACATGCCCTTGTGCAGGTGACATTGCATTAACATTCCAGGCGATATGCTCTCTTTGTAATGAAGCAGTGCAGAAATAGAAAGGGACAAGAGCTGAAAAAAATGTCCTATGAAATGGAGCTGCATAAGTTAATATGTATCATGACATTCCGTCATGAGAAGAAAAAAGTGTTTGCAACTGCAGGTAGTGGGCTTGCTGAATATTGTCACTGAAGAAATGTAAGAAATAGGTATCAGGCCCATTATTCAGTGTGATAATGCTGTCTTATGGGCAGCTTAGCCAACCACTGGAGGACTCCCTCTGTAATAGGAAACTTCATGGTGGCATAGAGCTGTTCTATGCCACCATGGGATAGCAGGTATGGGCTGGGGCAAAAGAAGACTTTGCTGGGATAGTGCTATGCTTCAGCTATCCTCAGCTCCCTGGAAAGAGATGTTAGCTGGTAATATTTAAAACAGTCTAAATTCTTCTCTAATTTATTTAGGGGACTGGCTTGGCACCTCAGTAGCCCAGGAGCAGTGGGTGCAAGGCAGTGTTTGTATTTTGCACCCTCCTGAGTCACACAAAACACTCCCCAGTCAGACTCCAGGATCAGGGCCGATCTGTTAGGCAAAAGGCTAAGTATTAATGTACTTTCTCTGTGTCAGCTTCTGAAGCAAGGAGCCATGGCAATATAGAAATAAATAGCCAATGCATTTAAGGCTTATTTGTTACTACAAATAGATATTATATTAAAGGTGGGATAGCATGATACATATGAATCCACGCAACACTATTTTGTAGTAAATATTTAATGCTCTTTGCACTCTTTGAGCACCTCTTTACAACAATAAGGTGAGTGAGTGCACAGGGCTTCTATGTTATAATGAAAGCTATTGTGCAATGGTAAATTTACACTTTTGTTAGTTGTCTGAGTAGCAAGAGATCAGGAATTAATGGTGACATTCTTCACTTCCTCACAACCAGGGGTTCCTGGATTTCCACAGATGTTATAGAATGGAATTTGTTTCCAACAAATCACAATGATTATATCCACATCCACTTGATGGGGAGACTATCCTTTTCTGAAGTGTGAAATGGTGTGATTGTGCCAGTGGCAACATGAAAAGGTACAGCACTGACAGGAATAAACACGTTGCCTTTTGGGGGGAGGGCTGCATCTTCTGCTCCATTACTCCAGATTTATGCCAGTGTAATGCCATTGAGTTCCACGGTTTCCCACCAGCATAAAACTGGAGTAAGGCATCAGTGAGTTAGGCCATATATCTTTGAAGGCCTGTGTAAACATTTACCAATTAATCTTCACAATACCTCTCTGAGCTATCTACTATTGTTCTTGGTATACAGATGGCCAAATCAGACAGCGATAAAGTGCAAGAGATTCATGTTGTTTCGTTAATATAACAAAGTTAAGCAAATTGTAGCGAAGACAAGTCAATACTATAAAAACTGTCCTGGATTATTTTTTGAGTGCATCATTACCATGATGACATGAGAATAAAATGGAGAGACATGCGGTGCTCATGTATACATTAGTCATTTACTGTGATGACTATTCACCCAAGAGTTAATCCAGGAATATCCAAACCACTGTAATTATCCCTGCACAAAGGCTCTCTATTATTTGCCTGCTAAATAACAAAGCCTCCTCATTATCTGACACTGACATAACTTTAGCAGTAAGGGTAGGTAGAGTGGATGAGCATTCTCTGTTTGTGGGGGATGGGGCATTGAAAACAAACTATGACATAAAAAAATCGAAGCAGCAACCTAATGGGATGACTGGGAGATTTTCCTGAAGGAAAAGCAATATCATTGCAAACATACAGAAATGCTGTGCCACAAACAACAGAAGTTTTAGGATAATATGGAAAAGGTAAAGAAATCCTGTTTCACATAGGAGAGAATATCTAGAAACACTGGCTACAAAAATGTATCAAGTGGCAAAGGGTCCAAAAATTGCATCAGTTCTCTAATCTGCCACATGAGCAAAGGTTTTCTGTATGCTTTGCATTCCTCATAAGGCTTTGCTCTGGAGCTTTTATGCAAGTGGTGATGCGCTATATTGCATTCATAATGATTTCAGAGATATGACTGCTTCCAGGGGTTTGACCTATTTTACCACTCATGCATTATACACTGGGTAAAGTTATACTCATAAGGCGTAGTCATTAGTGCTTAAAATGTATCATTCTACTGCTAACCTTTTTTTAGTGTAAACTGGAACATTTTTTAAAAATTCTGAGTCAGTTTTTCTGTTCAGGAACTCATATATAATGACCTCTTTTTTCTAATGTCATCCCTGGGAGTCTGGTATTTTGAGTATATGCAAGAGGTTTGGTATTAGCAGGGACATCGCTAGTTGAGAAAGAGAAAGATATTTAGGGTGGGAACGTACATGCCAACGGAAATAGGGCCAAATTCTGTTCTTGGATTTGTGTGCAAGAAGCTTGACAGGAGTGGCCCATGCATATGTGAAGGCAGATTTTAGGCTCATTGGGCTAGTTTCAGGTTCCAACTGATATTAACCAAGATCAGGGTTTTTTAACTAAAGGCTAAATTCCCCATTGCATTCGGTGGTTTATGGAGGAAAGAAAATACATGGAAATGCTTCATGCCAAGAGCACCAAAGCAATAGCAGAGAAAAGTCCATTTTATGGCCCTGATTCAACAATGTATTTTAAGCATGTGCTTAAATCCTTCACTGTTCAGCAGATCATTTAAGCAGATACTTAACATTAAGCAGGGGCTTCAAGGCCAACAAAGTCAGTGGGACTTAAGCACAGGGTTAAATGCATTGCTGAATCAAGGCTCAAGTGCTCTCTTGAACACTAATAGAGGGACATATTTAATGAAGCCCCAGAGCTAGACTTACAGGATATGACAGAGCATGCTGGGGATATGTCTACACTACAGAGTTTTTTTCAGAAAAACGACAGTTTTTTCAAAAAAACTTTAATTACGTCCACACTGCAATGACGTTCTTTCGAAAGAAAATCGAAAGAACAGAAGGGTTTTTTCTGCCATTGGTACCTCTTTCTATGAGGAAGGAGCCTTTTTCTGAAAAGAGCTCTTTTGGAAAAAGGCATGTGTAGACGGGGAAGAGGGAGTTCTTTCGAAAAAAGAGGAAAGAGGAAAAAGCACAGGTGCCCTGGTGGCCACTCCGTCCATAGTAATCACAGTTTATATGTGAGATAGCATCCATTCAGTGTGGACGCTATCTTTCGAAAAAGCAGATCGCTTTTTTGATGCGCTTTGGCAATGTGGATGCTCTCTTTTGGAAGACGTTTTTTCGGAAGATCTCTTCTGGAAAAGCTTCTTCTGAAAGAAGCTTGCAGTCTAGATGTAGCCTGGGTCTCATGTGTATGCTGTAGTAAAGATTGCAAGGGCACCCCGTCATCTTATCTACTCCTCATTTTTAGAACAGCCACCTGATGGTTAACTTTCTGTCACATGGTCCCTTCAAAATCCTCTAGTGTTGCACTGCAGAAGACCATGCTGTCACCATGTCATGGCCAGAGAGGTCTAGTACATGCCTGAGACTTCGCCAATATCATCCCCTTGGTTTGAATTCACAGGTTACTCTGGCCTGGACAACAGGGGTTTGCAGTCCTGGTACACAGTCACCACTCTAAATCCCCCTTCAGGATTCCAGTTCTTGGTTGTGGCCCCTGGCCAGGCCATGGGGTTCTGCCTGGCTCTGTGCTTTGAAGTGCTGTAGGGGCTACAAGTGGCCTCTAATGACAAGCAATCTGAGACTGTCACTGTTGCCATTGCTTGCTGCCAGTGGGAGTGAAGTACAAATGGGATGATAAGGTCAATGGGCCAATGATAAAAGTTAAAAAAATCTGTGCAAAGTATGAAAGAAGAAGAAGCAGGCTTGACTGAAAATGAATAAATAAAAAAACCTAGTGGAATTTTCAGGTCTTTCACTTTCACTATTAACCTTTGATAGTGAGTTTTAAATAATAATAATAATAAAAAAAAGGATAAAAAGGACTTCCGTTACTTCATTCAAGGACTTTCATGATACCATCTACATGTTTTGTTAGTCTTTATGGTGCTACTGGACTATTTGTTGTTTTTTAAGTTTTTCATTCAAGTATTACTTGATTCTTGAACTCCTAAACAAAAACTGAACATGTCAACAACTTTACAATGACTTAGTGAAGCACAGTTAGGGCATGTCTACACTACAAAATTATTTCAAAAGAACTCACCTTATTTTGAAATAACAAGGTGAGCATCCACACAGCAAGCCCATTATTTCAAAATGATTTTGAAATAATGAGCTTCTTATTTTGAAATAGTAAACCCTTATTTCATGAGGAATAACGCTTATTTCTAAATTGCTATTTTGAAATAGCGGGAGTGTGGATGCTCCACTGCTGCTATTTTGAAATAGCTCCTCCCCAGGGCCATTGAAAGTAATACCACCCAGTGCTTCCTGAGCTATGTCTACACTATGGGGAAAATCTCTGCCGCATCCAGGGAACGCATCTGCTCTTCCACTTTTTTTTGAGGAAGAGCAGATGCGCTCTTTCTTAAGCCCTGTCTTCTTCCTTTCATGAGGAAGAAGAGCTCTTCTGAAAGAGGAGGCTTTTCTGAAATTTGGCCCTGTGTAGACAGACCAAATTTTGGAAAAGCCTCTTCCAAAAAATTTTGGAAAAAGGTACGTAAATTGCAAAGTGCAATTTGCGTACCTTTTTCTGATAGATCAGTGTAGTCTAGACATAGCCTGGGGCTCCAAATCAAGGTAGCATGTCCACATTAGGGGAGCCCACCTTGGACTAATTTCGAGGCTTCCCTATAATGTGGATGTTCTATTTCAAAATAGCTATTTCAGGAGTTATTATTCCAGAATAACTTATTTTGAAATGCCCTTGTAGTGTAGACATACCCTGAGGTTTTTGTCTACACATCATGGTGTTTACGCAAAAAGCTTTTTGCAGAAGAGATCTTGCGCAAAAACTTCTTGCACAAAAGCACGTCCACACCTCAAAAGCGCATCACAAAAGTGATGTGCTTTTGTGCAAGAAAGTGTCCACACTTCATGGACACTCTTACGCAAGAAAGTTCTGATTGTCATTCACAGAATGGCCATCAGAGCACCTGTGCTTTTTGTGATAGGCTCTTTTTGCGCAAGAAACCCCTGTTGAGCATCCACACACACCTTTTGCACAAAAAGGAGTTATGCCTCATAGAAGGAGGTATACCTACACCGCAGAAAGCCCTCTGTTCTGTTGATTGACTGTCAATTTTCTTGCGCAAAGAAGTGCTTGAGGTGTAGACGCTCCACGGGTTTTTGCGCAAAAACCATTGTTTTTGGGCAAAAACCCTGTAGTGTAGACGTAGCCTTAGAGGGTTTATGTTTAAAAATAAAGCTGTTGAAGTAATGAACAATACCTCAGCAGAAATTTATTTCAGCTGAAAAGCGAAAATCCCAGCACAGAGAGATCTGTGAGATTCTGCAGAAAATCTGCATAATAATAGTTTGTTTTCCTTCTCAGGGAGGGACTAACAGAATAGCACATGAAGGGGAAAAAAGCCCCTTTGCTCTCTATGCTTCAGTTTTATGCTTAGCCAATGGGCTGAATCCTACCACTCTTATGCTGAATTACTCTAGGGGTATTCCTCCTGAAAAGAACATGAGTATTTGTTGAGCAAGGGCATGATAGAAGGGAGACAGATTCAGTTCCTAAACAGATAACCTAACGAAAATGTAGAGGCTTTGGCTTAGTGGACAGATCTATTTGCTCTGAAGCACAGTGATTAACATGAGTAATTTTTCTTTGTATGCAGTTTTGGACTATTACATGACTATGTCAGGATTAGTGGGTCCAGTCCTTATTAACACAATGTGATTCAAGTCACTGGCAGACTTGGCTGAATTAGTACTAAATAAAAAAAGCTTAAGCACTTCAGGATTTGATCCAACAGGAGTTTTGTCTGATGGTGTTTCTGGAGGCTCAGAAAACTTGAGTAGTAAATGGAGAAAAATACTTAAGTTAGTTTCTATAAGAATTTAGTAGCATTGGGAAAAGAATGGCTTGAGTCACACATTTAATGATCAACAACTAATTATTGGCATGGATGTGCAAGGGGGAGGCACGGCTCTCTTTTCTTGGAAATAGCTACAGGAAACAGGAGGTAATTAAACAGATGAGTAGCATGGTTCTGATTCTGACCTCACTTCTGCCAGTTTGACACTTGTGCAAATCCATTGTTTTCAGAGGAATTACTCCTGGGATGCACTGGTTTAGTGAGATCAGTATCAGGCCACAGATGGACAAGAATGCAATTTTAGCTCTTTTCTTGGGCATTTTAAATTTATTATAATTTCCATAAAGGAGACAGAGAAGAGGGGCTAGCTTTTCCAAATACAGTTTTGGGAGAGGGACTCTACTTTGGGGGCATGTCACTGGAAGGACTTGCTTCTCCTCATTCATCATGTAGGTACCCAGGAGAAAGCTTTGTTAAGCAATTACCAAGGAGATTTGTGATCTAGCATGGTAGATGCCTACCAGGTGTCTGGTCCTGTGTTCTTTTAATTCCAGCTCTGACACCACCTTCCTGTGTCACTTCAAGCCTCCATACCTAAAGTTATTCCATGGATAAAATGGGTGCAATTATATCCACTCCCTTCCTGAGAGAGGTGGGGCTTTAGCTACTTAGCTAATTATATTTTGTAAATTAGCATATAGGTCAAGGCAGTCAATAGAAGAGCTGAGAACAGAATCTGTGCCTCCCAGCTCCCAGTTCACTCTTGAAGACCACTGGGACTTGTTCTTAGGAAAGCAGGAGCAGAATCTTCCCAAATCACTTACTTTGTCTTATTTAAACTTCGTGTCTTTCTGGATAATACAAGGATGCTTATATGACATGCAGTATGACATATGCCTCCCTTATGAAAATTTCACTTTAGTTTTGCAATAGTGACTTAAAGGGCAATTTCCAGGGCTATGTGGGAGGGAAGAAAGCCCATGACACACTGGAACTGCTACTGTTCTGGCCACTGGAGCAGGAGATGCAGAAGACCATGCAGATGAACTTAACAACTTTTTATGAATCCTGGATCTGAATACCTACAACAGCAAACCCTACATGCCAGCATCGGTGTTATGTGTGAGGCAAACTAAGACCCAGTCTCCATGTGGTGGGTAAAACAAGATGATAACGGTGCTACCAAGCCTATAGGCTGTAGCACCTGTTGGGGGCAAGCTATGTAGACAATTTGTACCCTGGATACCATCCTCCTTCACCCCACATAAGCAGGAATTTCTGGTAAGGCAAATATTTAAAATGTGCAAAAGCTTCACAGGGGTAGCCAAGTTAGTCTGTAACAGGAAAAACTTAAAAACCAACCAATAGTCTAGTAACACTCTGGTATACTCTAGTCATCTGAAGAAGTGGGTTTTGCCCACAAAAGCTACATATTTTGTTAGTTTTTAAAGTATTACCAGACTATTTGTTATTTAAAATGTGAAAATCCTAAATCAGACAATTGTTAGATAGTTCTGCTATCAGTGTTTTTGTGAATAGCGATGAAAGCAACAGGGCACCAATGCTGGCCATGACTGTGATTCTTGGGGAGCAGAGGACTTGTAGTGTGGGTAGGTCATAGTTCCTTCTAGTTCTTTGGTATTTATACATGTGTCAGTTTTAGATTGCCAGCTTTTTCTTATATTTCAGCAGTGGCTCTGTAAATCCCCTCAAATATAGGCCAGTCAGGAATACTGTCAAGTGGAATGTTTGTCTTACTTATACACACATCATGTGCAAGACTTACCTTGCATAATATAACCTGCTAAATAAATCAAACTGGGAATTTCAGCTCCAAATTAAAGTGTATGTTGGAAAGAGCAATGACTGGGTCTAAAATGGTTCTATTAAATTCACGAGACTCCACACACTTTTATTCATGTAATCTTCTATTACATGAAAGAAGTTAAAAAAAATCCTAACCACTAGCAAAGACATTTGCAAATTTCTTTGAAAGGAGTGGCAAAGGTCACTTCTCTTGCCAGCCTTTTATGGGTTTCATTTTTGTCTCCCCCACTCCCACTCACTGCAGTTTGCTTGTGTACATCTGCTAAACTTAAATGACAGAAAGTAGGAGTGGAGATACTCTCTTATTCAACTGTGCTGAGCTGGTATTTTCATGAATGACATTAAACTCATATTTAGCATGAAAATTCAGAAAGTCCACAAACAGAAGCATGCAGCAGTTCTTTTCATCCATTTTTCTTTTTCTACACTTAATATTTTTAAAAATTAACATCTATTTCTAGATTGCTAGGTAAATTTGTTATCATAAATACAGCAGTATTGGTTCTGTACAGATGCTTCAAAAGCAAGACAATGAAACATTCGCAGTATACATTTTATTAAATAAGGTAGATAGTCAATTGCTCTCTGTATGGGAGTTGTTTGTACAACTTAAGTTCAAATTCCAAACTTGTGTGATTAACTCTTGCAATGTATATGAGAATTGGCAAGAGGATTTTTAATAGCAAAAGCTAATGTTTTCAAATATGAGTGCTTTCATGCCAGATGTCTGAGCCCAAACTTAAGCACCTGGATAAATGGCATGATTTTTCAGCAGCAGGGTACATTTTCAATTCCCTTTGATTTTCCTTGGAGCTGTGATTCTCAGCAACTCTGAAACTCAGGTCACTTATGTAGGTGTCTAACTGTAGGTTGGCAGTTTGAATTTATTTTGCTTAAACCTTTTTTTTAGCAATGTATGTCAAATCCAGACTAACTTTTCTTGCTCAAATCCTGCCTTAGCAAAGCCCCATGGCTAATATTACACACATATTTAAGTGCATTGTGGGGCAGAAATATATTTAAGTGCTTTCCTGAACCAGAAACAATAAACTCATTGTTTATTATATTTTACCTGTCTTTAAATTAGATGTCCATGCATTTTCAGATGCATATGCAGAAGATATGTAGCATCCGCAGATACCTCCCATATTTCAAAGTATCTTTGGTTTGCACCTTTTTATTGTTTTACGCCCATAATAGATATTTTTACACTGACTGCAGGAACTATACCCTAAAGGGACTGTAATTTTTTGATATGCTATTATTGAAAGTAAATCATTGTTGAAAGGTTGTGCTAAATAAGAACAGAAACAGCTGTGTTTCTAAAAAAAAATATCAATAGATCATGACCCAATTGTACCATCTCTCATACAAAAGTTTGCATCAGTAAAAATTCAGTGGAACTGACAGAGAAATGGTGTGTGTTTCATTTGCAAAAAGTGAAGCTGAGTGCAGGTTGAGTTGAACAAGTGGAACATTATTAAACCCTGTGGACTGCTCTGCCCATAAGGCTAAGTGCTTCCAGCCTAACTCCCCACATTTCCTGTTCAGCTGGTATCCCCAAGTAACAGCCCTTTCAGGATTTTGGTCCTCTGTCCTTTCAGTGTTTGTGCTGGACTGTGTTGGTCACACTGGGTACATCTAGACTACATGGCTCCATTGACGGAACCATGTAGATTAGGTTTGTAGACATAGGAAAATGAAGCGGCGATTTAAATAATCACCGCTTCATTTAAATTAAAATGGCTGCCGCGCTGTGCCGATCAGCTGTTTGTCGGCTCAGCGCGATAGTCTGGACGCTCCGCGGTTGACATCAAAAGCCTTTGTCGACCGCCTCGGTAAACCTCATCCCACGAGGCATAAGGGGGCAGTCGACAAAGGCTTTTGATGTCGACCGTGGAGCGTCCAGACTACCGTGCTGAGCCGACAAACAGCTGATCGGCACAGCGTGGCAGCCTTCCCAGCGTGCCCTGGTGGCCACTCTGGGCACAACCAAGAAAACTCCTCTCCCCCCCCCCCTCCCTGGAGCTCTTTAGGGGTAGACTCTGGCCACAGTGCCTGTGCCAGCTCCAAGCCTGCCAGCCAGCAGTCGCTGCACCTGACCCAGAGGCCCCAGCATGAGCCAGGCAGCCAGTGCCAGCCAGCCCTCCACCGCTCCCCAGGACCAGTCTGCCAGCTCCCAGGAGCCTGCCAGGGGCTGGAAAAGGCGGGCACCTGCCTGGTCCAGTGCGGAGATCAGGGACCTAATTCAAGTTTGGGGGGATGCTTCCAACGTCCATGATCTCCACACTAAACAGAGGAACACAACTGTCTACAGGCGGAGGGCTGCCAGTCTGGCCACCAAAGGCCACATGCGAACCCAGGAGCAGGTTCGCATGAAAATCAAGGAGCTGCGGCAGGCGTATGCCAGGGCTACAGGGGGCAGCTCCCAACCAGGGGCAGACCCAGACCTCTGCCCCTATTTTGATGCCATGGACTGCATCCTGGGGGGCAGGACGGTCCATGCCCCCCAGGTGGTCATCGACCCTGGGGCAGAGCTTGCTGCCTCCTGCTGCTCCAACCCCTGCTGCCTCCCCAGCTACCGCTCCTCCTCCCATTCCTTCTCCCCCTCCTGCTTCTTCCTCCCCACCCTCCCCACACCCCCAGGATGCCGAGGCCCCCGCACCTGCGGTGCTGGGAGACAGTTGGGCCGGCGAGACCCTCAACCCTGAGCCCTGAGCTTCTCCTCCCCCTTCCTCCCCTTGCCTCCCCCTGCCAGCTCCCTCCTCCCAGGTTTCCCCCTCCCCTCTCCCACCCTCCCTCCTCCCCTCTACCACCTTCTTTCCCCAGTCTCACTTCAGTTTCATTCCCCCCCCACCTCAGCTTTGTTCAATAAAGAAGCTTTGTTGTAATGATCACATGTGTCTTTTATTGTACAGCAGGAAGGGGGGTTAGGGAGGGGTAAGTGGAAGGACGTGAGGGAGGAATGAGGCACATACCAGGAAGACTGTTACTGCCTGCAGAACATGCTGGCAGGCTTGCAGCAACACTTCCAGGAGAAGCACCAGAATGCCCAGGGGCGGCTCCAGCTCCATGCTGCAGAGAGCTGTGGTGTCCTGGGTGAGGGCAACCAGAGCATGCAGAGGCAAAAATGCTTTGCTGTCCCTCAGCGAGGTAGGCAAGCAAGCAGGGAAACCTTAGAACCGGCTGTCCGGGAGGTCCCTTTCAGCACAGGTCTCAGAGAACCTTAGGCAGCAGCCACACAGGTAACTCCTGACCTGATGCCCTGCCAGAACCGGTTCTGGCCGGCCTTAAATGCGATTCAGCATCCTATCAGTGTGGACGCGTTATTTCGAAATAGCAAAACACTATTTCAAAATGCATTTTGTGTCTAGGTGCGCTATTTCGAAATAAGCTATTTCGAAATAACTATTTTGAAATAAGATATTCTGAAATAACACTGTAGTGTAGACATACCCTAAGGGTGCATCTACAAAGCACACTAAACTCAGAATAAGATACGCAATTTGCGCCACGCAAGTTGCATATCTTATTTCGAAATAGCTTATTTTGTAATTTGGTGCATCTACACAGCGCCAAATTTCAAAATAACGCACTATTTCGAGACATCCCTTTACCCTTGTGGAATGAGGGTTACAGGGATGCCAGAACTGCATGCCCATTATTTCGAAAAATATTTCAAAATAACAGGTGCGTTTAAAAGATGCGGGGTAGCTATTTCCAGATACCTCCGGTATCCCAAAATAGCCCCGCTATCTAGACATACCCTAAGAGAATGGACACTTTTAGATCTATTGGTGAGTGCCCGGGCAAATTAAAATGTTCCCCAACAGGTTTCTGCGTGTTACCATTTTGAACATCTGATTTGTGTCCATTAATCCTCACACACATAGCCCCCTGCCAAAACCCCAGCCAGCTTCTGCACCTTCCCTCCTGGACAAAACCCCCACCCGCCACCACACCCAGTGGAGCCACCAGCCACCTCAGCCCCCAGAGCAAGAAGGGAGGGGACGGCTCCACAGCCCCAGAAAAGGCGGGGGCTGAGGGCAGTCAGTCCTTAGCATTGCCTGAGCTACAGTGCTGTTTCCCCACAGCCGTATGCTGGAGCAGGAGCCGAGCCGTGTTGCACCGCTAGAGCAGGCCGCCCATCCCAAGAGCAGTCAGGCAGCCACCACCAGCTTCCCCAGGGCTGGAGCTGAGGCCAGGGCAGGCTGTGTAGCAGGCAGCTTACTCTGGGGCTGCACTATGGCACTTGGTGGGGGCCCTGCTGCTCCCAACCTGGCTGCAGCTCCAGCCCTGTTGAAGCTGTGTACACAGCCGATTCCAACTTGCCATTACTCCGTGGCTATGTTATGGGAGGAAGTATGATGATCAAACTCCTATTTTCATGCAAACTGGGGGCGCAAAGTCAGTGACTACTGTGTCTGCAATGCCATATCTTGCACAGCAGGCCTCCATTTGCTAATCACTGATTTGCTTTTTGAAGCGGGCAGGGCATCAACCTCCCAAAAGTTTGATTTTTAGTGCATTGCAATCAAGTTATTGCTTTTCATTTAAGGTAATGATTCTACTACTAACATTTCCCATGGTCAGGTGAGTAGTTCATATGGTGAGTCTCTTATTGCTGGCAGTTATCACATAGATTCATAGACTACATGGCTGGAAAGGACCACAGCGATCATCTAGTGCAGCTATTCTCCAACTGTGGATTGCGACTCCTAAGTGGGGTCACAACCCCATTTTGATGGGGTCACCAGGGCAGAAAGCCCCATCCAGGAGCTCCATGACCAGCAGGAGACTAAAGCCTAGATCCCAAGCTGGGCTGAAGGTAGGAGGCTGCAATTTTCTGGGGGACAGGAGATTTTTTTAAAAGTCCAAATAGCACAAAAAGGTTGAGAGACACTGATATAGTCTGACCAACTGTAGTAGTTTTTGTTTTAGAAATTTGCCAGTGATGGAGAATCCACCACAACGCTTTGTATGTTGTTCCAATGGTCAAACTGTTCAACTTCTAGCCATTGGATTGTGTTTTATCTGCTGCGTAGAAGAGCCCACTACCAAATATCTGTTCCCCCTATGGGTACTTACAGATTGTAATCAAATCACCCCTTAGCCTTCTGTTAATCTAAATAGATTGAGCTCTTTGAGCCTATCTTTCTAAGGCAGGTTTTCTAATCCTTTGTTCATTCTTGTGGCTGTTCTCTGAACCCTCTCCAGTGTATCAACAGCCTTACTGAATTTGGACCCTAGAACTGGGCACCATATTCCAGCTTTGGTCAAACCAGAGCCAAATCAACCTATTTTTTCATTGTGTCTACACTTAAATTTGTCTCCTACCAACCCCATTCCATCAATGCAATAACATCACCTTCCCAAGATGTAAGTAGCCATGTTTGATGTACTGAAGTTGATGCAGTTCAGGTGCAGACACTGTGTTACTTGTGTCATTCCAAATAGCTTTCCAGCAGCTATCCCACAATGCCTGACAATGACCACTCTGGTTACAATTGTGGTCATGGAGACTGGAAGGTTCCCCCTCCCCTTTAAATGCACATACATATTTGAAATGCATTTGAATTGATTGTCCTGTTTGGTGGTCACACCTAGCAGTTCTCCATTGTTGCATGCAGCTGACCTGCAGACTGTGCCAGGTACTCATTCCAGATGTACTCTCGCTTGCAGTAATCATTCTCCACTTGCTGAGCTGGTAGGTGAATCTTTCCTGGGTGCTGTAAAGGTGGCCGGTGAATCATGGGACCAAAGGGTAGGCTAGGTCCCTCAGGATGACGTCTGGCATTTTTACATTCCCCATGGTAATCCGCTGAATGGGAAAGAAAGTCTCTGCTTGCAGCTTTCTGAACAGTCCTGTGTTCTTAAAGATGCAAGCACCGGGCACCTTCCCTGACCAGCCAACATGGATGTCAAGCGTTCCTGGAATCCACCGGCATTTGCACAACAATAGAAAAGTAACCCTTTCTGTTGATGTGCTTGGTGGCAAGGCAGCTTGGTGCCAAAACAGGGATATGTGTGCCATCCATTGCCCCATCACGGTTCAGGAACTTCATGGCTGCAAATCCATCCACCATGTCCTTCACATTGCCAAGAGTCACTGTCCTGTGCATGTCAATGGCTCCCCCTGTGGATTTTCTAACTGCAAAATGATTTCCTACTGATTAGTAGGAATCTGGTGTTGTATGTTTTCCACTGTGTGTTTGCCTCTCACTTCTCACTGGCAGTGCAGCTCTTGTTTTGTGGTCCCTGCACTGGAGAGCTGGGGTGGAGCTCATTAAGCAGATCCAGGAATATGGTCTTTTGCAACCAAAAGAGCTGAAGCCACTACTTGTCATCCTAAGCCTGCATTATGTGATCCCACCAGTGCTTGTTGCTTGGAGCCAGAAAATGGTGCACCATCATCTCCAGCTGCTCTGTGAACACCACCAGAAACCTCAAATAGATTTTTGTTAGGTACCACAGCAATCTGTCCTCCAAGAAACTGTCATGTTCCCTGCTGATTTGCTTCTTCTTTTGGCTCTGCAAATACTGGGGAGATTGTATGGCTGTGCTTGCAACACTCATGATAATAGTACAGGGCTCCATTCTTCTGTCAGAGATCATAGAACCATAGAATCATAGAGCTGGAAGAGACCTCAGGAGGTCAACAAGTCCAGCCCCTTGCCCAAGGCAGGACCAATCCCATCTAATGGCAGACAGTGAGGGGAGCTGCATGGATTTCTGTGATTTTTTAAAAAATGCTTGGAAAATTATGGGCTATGGGCTATTGTGATGTTATGGGATGGAGACAGTTGTATGTTGGGAAGCTGACCCTTGGCTTATAGTCATGTGACTTGTTTCTGCTTTACCATACATTGCCAAAACTTTCCAAAAGGCAATGTGCTGAGTGGTGTTGGGTTGCCCAATGGGATGCCTACCCATGCTACACGGCACCATGCATTGACTCAAGCACTCCCACCAGTATGTACACGCAGCACCAATTGAAGTAGACATATATACAAGTGATATATCAACTGTGGTGGTTTCATGTCAATTTCATGTGCATTGACCAAAGCTTGTAGTGTAGATACTGTATGAACCTTCTAGTAATCTTATACCTCTCAAATTTCTCATGAATATCCATCCATTTCACCTGCTAGAGGCTCAGAATTAGAATTCTGGTCCCCCTGTCTAATCAAGTCAGCTAATGCACTGAATTACATAAAGCTACAAATAATGAAGCATGTGAAATGAATCCACTTTTTTAACAATTATAAAATGAGACATTTTATCTCCTCCTTCTACTACATGCCAGTGATTGAAGATGTTATATTTTGGGCTCCATCTCTTATTTATGGATGGGACATAAAGGCTCAGTCTAGGCTAAGGAGAAAAGAATTGAACCATATAGATTTGATTCTGCATCCTATATGTGCCCATAGCTCCAACTTAAACCGAAGGACTAAATTGCATATGCTTATGTCCCACAGAGCTGATTTCAGTTGGATGAACATCTGTTCACACCCCAGTTGAATTTGTCTAACACACTACCATTCACATGCAAACTGTGCTTGTAAATCCACATGCATCAAGGTGAACATGGGGATGACTTCCATCTTTGTGTACAAGACAGAAGTTCACCCCATTGAACTGAGGTATTTTTGTAACCCAATCATGCTCAAGTCAATTATAGTAAAAACAATGCCAATGGAATGTCTACCTCACTCCTGTACAGCAGCAGGAATTTGATTGGTGTCGAGCTCTTAACTGGGTGCAGACAACAAGGAAAACAAGTCCTAGCGGTGGTTTCTTTACTGAGCCTAACAAACCACAGCTGATAAGCTATATAATTTGCTGCAGCAATTTGTGCCAAAAATAAAAGACTCAGTCCTCCAGCACAGCACAGTTTCTGAGAAAAACAGAACTCCACCCCTTCCCTTAGTAGCATCTTTATTTCTTTTGCTTCCTCTTGCTTTTGCTTTGTCAGTGAATGAAGGATGTCATGATATGTCTGCTATCCCAGCTCACTGACTACACAAGGGTGCAGTGCAGCGAATCATGCTATGGCCTCCCCTATTTAACCAAGACCCTCTCTGCCACCATGGTAAATCTGAAGCGTTATGAAAGCCAGCAACACAGGCATGTTTTTTTTTAAATGACAGTAACACAATGACTTTAACAGTGTAGTAGATTCTTAGCTGAATAGCCCTGACTAGAGGAAAGAATCTCAAGAGCTTCTATATCATCAGTTAAAGAGCTACCCAACTATGCCAGAAAACAGGGTTTTTTTTTTGTTAATTCGACAAAATTATTTGAATTTTTAAAATGTATTTCTGTTTATCAGCCACACAGACAAAATTTTGAAAGATGCAGACTGCTGGTTGCTCTGTGACATAACTCAGAGGTTACATGTTCTCTAATTTGGATTTTGCCCAAGGCATCACGCAACCCTTGATGTTTTTTGCAGTGTTTACAGTAAAAATGGCAAAATCTGCATCTTGGTTATTAAAAGCAAAGGCTATAAAAAGGGGGAGGGGAAGACTAAAAGGGCAATGATTTTAATTCTACCTCACTGAATTCAAATGCTTGAAGGGATATCTCTGCTGGAAAGGTCGCGCTATGGAAGGTAAGTATCACGATTGCAGCTTGTTCTGAGGTTTGCAATGAGATAAACAAAAAAGGTAACTTGCCTAGGATGTTTGTGTGTCAAAGGTGACAAGGAACCTGCTTTTCCTTTCAAAGCCTCTCAGCCCTGTACAAACTAACTGGGATCCGAGCTGGCAACAGACTGCTGTTTGCTTTTAACTCCTTACAGAAACCTACGGAAGCATTAGTGCTGGGAGCCCCTGCCAATATTACATTACTTTTTTTTTTTTTTTGAAAGTGACTGAAGGAGGGAGGCAATTGGCTTCATGTCTAAGGAATCCTTAAAGCTCTTGAGTCTTGCCTTTTAGTTTTGTACAAATGAATATAAGAAACCTAGAAAAACAAACAGTTGACAGAGCCAGGGCAGAAAGACATGTGTCACAATAGTTTAGATTTATAGAATGCCAGAACAATATCAGTTCTGATGATGCTTGACCAAGTTTTGGAGGTCAAACAACACCAGCTTTCTGTTCCACAATTGTAAAGTGCCTCACACAATGGGATTCTGGCCCAGACCTGGTGCTCCTAAGTTCTACAATAAAACAAATAGCACTATCAATAATATTAAATATTACCATGGGTGGCCTTCCCGAACCACCAGCCTGGTCCCACCTACACTCCACCCCCAGAACGCCTATTGTAGGTGTTCTGGGGGTGGAGTGTTGCTGCCTCAGAGTGCCTGCCCTCCCTGTGCTCTAGGACTGGAAAGGCTCAGGTGGCATGTGGCCTGTCCTCCCGGTGATGGGAGGCATGGCCTGGGCAGAATGGGTGGGCTGGGGGGTGGGGATGGGAGCTTGCCTCCCCCAGCCCTACCTTCACCAACTGTCCATGGTCTTTAATTACAGTTAATTGAAGGGGAGGGAAAACCATCATGATTTCAAGAAGCTCCCTGGTTTAGAACAGCCCTGCTATTTTTATATAAGCCTCATCATCAGAAACACATTTTAGCTGCCTAACACCCTTACAAGGAAAAGAAGGACTAGCCCCATTCTGTTGATGGAACACTGAAGCACTATGTCTACACTATGGACCTTAGAGCAGCACAGCTTACTGCAGCAACTGTGCTGCTGTAATGTCTCCTGGATAGCCGCTCTGTGCTGATGGAGGACAGTTCTCCCACTGGCATAATTAAACCATTCTGAATGAGTGGCAATCATGCATCTTCCACTGATATCGTACTGTTCACACCTGTGCTTTTGCTGTGTGTGTGTTTGTATTTCTTTCACATCCCAGCCAACCACAGTTTTGCCAACAAAAGGGCAGTGTAGACAAAGCCTGAATGGCTTACACAAAGTCATGCTGAAAAAAATGTGGCTGAAGCAGAGTCTGACCATAGGATTCATAAGTGCAGGGCCAATCCCCTGTCTGCAGCTTATTCATTGAAACAGAATAGATCTATATCACACTCACAAAAGCTATGTTAGGACTCCACCATTATTAAGGATCTAAACTCAAACACACAGAAGTTAGGAAATGCCAGAATTAAGATTGCTTGTGCAACCCCTCTATGCATATGCATTATTACACAGTCTTTAATTACACAATTATATATTTTTCAAAATCTAAAATAATCTCCACTAAGCATGTATGAATTGCAATTTTCCAAAGGCTTATAAGTTTAGCAGATGTAGGCAGATTTTGATAGGGGTGGCACAAAGCATGTCTCTGACACAAAGGCCACTCTACTGCAAAAATTCTCCACGATGCAAAGCCTGAAAGTACTACAGCAGGGGTAGGCAGTAATTTTAATGGGGGTCACTCAGAATTTTGTAAGTAGTCAAGGACCACATTTTTCTATGATATTAATGGGGGAGGTGTGTGGTCTGGGATGGAGACTGGATGCAGAAAGGAGCACAGGGTAGGAGACTGATGTACAGGAGGGTATGTGGGGTCTGGGAGGGAGTTTGGGTGAAGGAGGGGGTTGTGAGCTGGGGCAGGAAGGGGTGTGGGGGTCTGGGAGAGTGTTTGGTTGTAGGAGTAGTTTCTGACCTGGGAGAAGGGGATAGAAGGGAATTGTGGAGGGAAGGACCTGTGACCAGAGGCAAGGTGCAGGAGAGGGTGTAGGCAGGGGTTTGGGTTGTGAGATCTGGGGGTAGGAGGTTGAGGTGCAGGAGGGGGTGGGTACCAGATATACTGTCTGGCTGGGAGGCACTTACCCTAGGCAGCTCTCAGCCAGCAGCCTAGTGGGACCCTTGGGCAGTCTCACAGCCTGTTGCACCCCCCCACAACAGTCGAAGTGGCTGCCTGCTGGAGCAGTGAATGAACCTCTGTGCGGTGTGTGCCATGCGGTGAGGGGGAGGGCTCTGTGAGCTACCTGCACCCAGAAGCATGGCCCAGGCAGCTCCTGGAAGCTGAGAGCATTGTGCTGGGGGGCAGCAGCAGTACACAGAAACACCGCAAAGGGTTACAGGCTATGCAGAGACACTACTCAAGGGTCCCCCTATGTCATGGGACATTGGCAGTCCAGAGGATTGTGGCAGGCTGGATCCAAATGTTTTTTGGGGGCGGCGGGCAGATTTAGTTCATGGGCCATATTTTGTCTGCCCTGCACTAGAAATTTCCAAAAGAAAAGATCACCAGAATTCTTTCACATGGGCAAGGAAATGTGTTTTTCCCTAGCCCTGCGCTCAGAAATGGAGGCCTTAGGCAGAGTGGAAAAGTAACTGGTAAAGTTTGGCAAAGTTATAAGGAATTTCAAAGAGGGTCTTACAATAAATGGGAAGTGCTGGGCAAACATAGAAAGAAGTGATGCTAGCAGCTCTACCAATAATCCTGATCTGAGCCTGTCTCCATGTGGTTTGTGATACTAAGGTACTAAACCTGTACTCTTGAAACCAACTGGAGTTTTGCCACTGCCTTAAATGGAAACAGAATTGGGAAGCCTTCAGCAGGGGCCCCTATTTTATGCAAAGACTCAGTGACCATGTTTTAGAAAAATATCAGTTTGACCTTTCAAAAATGTGCCAAAAAAATAAGAGAGAGAAAAAAGGAAGGGCTTTGGGAACTGCCAACCAGGAAACATTGTTTTGTTTGCTTAAAAAAGAACACCAGCAACTCTCGCTTTTTTTTAAAGTTACAGGCTAAGTCACTCTCTCCTTTATAATCACTTTTTAATTTTTTAAATGATACTATGTTTTCACTGAGGGTTGATAAAACTCTGGAAAAATTCTAACTGGCTCAGTGTTTGGATTTGGTCCTCTTGAGGCTCATCTGACTCCATAAATTTCCAGCTCCTAAATTCAGTGCAAACTCACCCAGAAAAGAAAAGAAAAGAAAAGAAAAGAAAAGAAAAGAAAAGCCTGGCAAACTGCACAATAAAAATCCAAGTTGCAGCTTCTGTCATGAGTCAATGAAGAAAATGTTAGCAATGGCCAAGAAGAGCAATAAAATGCTATAAATCAACAAGCATTATTTCCTGTATGGGAACCCAAAATACAGATGAAGTTCTGGCAATCTCTAGACACATACAGACTTTGCAAGTGTGATCATTTCATCAGGTTTTATTGAGTTTAACATTAACAACTGTCTCCTACAGTAAGTTGAATAGAGATCTAAATGTGCAAGCATATACTTTTCTTTCTCCTTTTGCTTCCCTTCCCATTCCTCTCTCCCTTCCCCCACACCAGCTGTTTTGCAGTGTCAGCCTTTCCATGCATGATCAGTTAGCTACAATCTAAGGGAAACCCCTCCTCAGAGCTTGGAATCCTTGTACAAAGCCCTATGACTTAGCTTATGGTGCATCTCTTATCCTCACGTCTCACACTGTTTATATTTCAGCTCATTTCTCACATAATGTTTGCATGGGAGAAGAAAAAGATGCTATTAAGTAACAGGGGGACCCTTTAAACAGTGCTGAAGCAGTATTTCCCCATGCTCTTTGCTAATGTCACCCTGCCACATGCTGAATTTTTACCAGGGGTTCTCAACATAATAAGCTTTTAATAGCAATGTAACTATTTTAATGACATTTTATGTTCACGAATAAAACTGATCAAAGTACATTATAAATTATTTTATCGATAATTCCTAATGTAAGTGTGATAATTACCTTTTCATAGGACATAAGTTAGACAAAATCATTATTTCATATTTCACTGAGGACTTAGCAATGTTTCTCATTCTGTTGGCCCTGTCCCCTTGAACTCTGGACAATTTAGTTGAGACCTAACATTTAAGCCACTTTAAAGTTGGTTCTGATTACATAAGGCATTCCCTCTCTTTTACAGGTGCCTGTTGTTTTTAATTATGCCATTTAGCACAGAGCAATACAAATCTTCAGTTGTCAATGTTTATATAGGACCTGTTCAAAAAGCAACATTTTATGTTAATTCTGCCTATGCAGCACCAAACAGCTAACACATCATTGAGTCAAATTCTGATTCCGTAACACACACACAATGCCTGTTGACCTTCACAAGAGTCTGAGGGCAGAATCTGTTCCATTATTCCCAGGGAGGTAGGGCCACATAGGTGGCTGGCTGGCTGGCTTGCTCTGTGTGTGTGTGTGTGTGTGTGCGCACTTTGCTTTTTTGATTGATGATAGAGGTGCAGCAGCACAAACAAGTATGGTACATACACAGACATGAATGCAATGTTAATTTCAAGGTCTATTAAATTAATGTTTGATAGGACAAAATCTGCAAGGGGAATTGTTCTCAAGCTTCTAAGAGGTTATTATTACAAACAATGGAGAATCAATAAGTAATATTTAATACTATTAGACGTACTTGACAGTGTTCTTTTGAGTAAGTACAGTGAGGTTCTGAACAATATGTGATTTGTACTCCAGGCCTCTTTAACTGTTGATCAGGTCAAGTTAAGAACAATCCTTAGAGAATTCTTGGAAAGGCTGTTGGAAAGCAGTCTGTACCTAACATACACATTAATAATTAAAAGACATTTTTTTCCTGAGTTTATTATGCTTTATTTTTCAATTGGTGAAGTAGGCTGGAGTATGCCCTGCACTCAGTTTTTATTTGCAAGCCAGGAGGAAGACTGCAGCAGACTTTTGGCTATGAAAAGATGACCTTTCTTGTAAAGAATTTAAGACTTTTAACTTCGGAGGGGAATGAGGCTGGAAACATGAAGAAAGACAGGGGGAGGGGAGCAGCATCTTCCCTTTCCTATTAATCTGGTGGCTTTCAAAGTTCCCTTTTCCCAGAACTCTCTCTTCAGCCGGAAATTATAATTATTAGCAGCTGTTAAAACAAACAAACAAAAATTTAAAAAGCACACATGGACTGGTGTATCTGCAGATGCTGGAATGCTCTGATAGCTATGTAGAAATCATGAAAAGAGGGCTCCTTTTCCAACATCACCCGTCACAGCCAGGCATGGTATAAGGAGAGCTTGGTAAGGCTGAGTGCAGACTAAAAATGGCTATCAGAGGCATTTATTTTAGAGGTCATTCTGGTTAAGAATGAACAACCCCTGCATTTGAAGAGCAAAGCATGGGTTCTCTTGCTCCTTGAGCCTCCCATTATCTGCTTTTCTGTACATAAAGGGAAAAGAGATGATTTGTTGCAGATTAAGGGGACGTGCAAAGAAAGAAAAAAACATACAAAAATCTCGATGACCAAGAGATATTCCCCTGTGGTCAACTCTCATGATTTTACCACAAATCTCACAGAATTTGTTGTCTTTGTTTCTAAAGCCTGAGTGTGAAATGTCTGATGACATGAGAATCTCAGTCTTTAAAAAAGGATGTTTGTGGTCCTGGGGAATGTGGAGGCAAACCTGTAAATGTGAGCCCCTAAAATAAGACCACAAATAAAATAATTCTAAACTTAGTATTTATTTTTTTCTGCGTTTTAGCTATCTTTCAGGCCCTGCTTATGTTGTAGGAGGGTTGGCTACAAATTGCAGCTGAGTTGCAGACAAGCCATAGAAAATTGCTTTCTGTAATAAAATCCACTATTATTTTTCTGTGTTTTTCCGCTGTTGGCCACCAGGGACTGAGAGCCAGCAAAGGGGAGTTGACAGTGGAACAGGGGCTTTGGCTATTGGCCACCCAGGATTAACAGTGGCTGCCCAGGTCTGACAGTGGGGGCTTCTGCTCTCACCACTAGGGCATGCAGGGCTCCCACTATCAGGGCTTCTCTTCACTATGCAGTGGATTGATGCTGCAGCGATCAATCCACCAGTGGTTGATTTAGTGCATCTGCTTAGTCATTATAAATTGATCTCTGAACACTCTCCTACTGACTTGGATACTCCATCAGGACAAGCAGAGTAGCTGGAGTTGATGGGAGAGCAGCCTCCACCCACCCTAACTGCACAGAAGACACCATGGTAAATACATTGACTTCAGCTATGCTATTTGTGTAGCTGAAGTTGTGTAGGTTAGATTGACGTGTGTGTGTGTGTGTGTGTGTGTGTGTGTGTGTGTGTGGTTAGTGTAGACAAAGCCTCAGTCTTGTGCACAGAGGGACTCACCCTGTCATGATTGCAGTGGAAGTCTAATATGCAGTTTCTGCAATATCGCAAGTTAAGTATGGCCTTACCAATCTTACATTTTTATGTGGCCAGATTCATGATATTTCAACACTCAAGGACAGCAATATTAACACAGAGTGAGATTCTCAAAGATTCTGAACCTGAAATGAAACACAAATGAAACAGCTACACTATAGTATATCTAGCCTCTTTAGGAGGAAGAGAGGTACCTCAAAGATTAAATGTACAGCACAGAGAAGCAGAATAGATATTTCCTATGTTACCACAGTTGCCATTATCTGTGCAGCCTGAATAATGGGCAAGAGGCAAACGGTTTTTTATTATTATGAATTATTATTATTATTGTTGTTGTTATTATTATTATTATTAATAATAATAATAATAACAATAATAATAAATAAGTGGGCCTAACCCCTGGTCTAAACATGATGGTAGTCTCCTAAGTATATATCAGACCACACTGGCACATTGGATCCAACTATCCCCAAACTTTGCCACTTGCAACCATCTCTACTAATAACATTGGTCACTCTTGTCATCACTTTTTCCTTTGTCCTTTTCCTGCCTACTAGGAAAGAAAGTATGCTGAATAAATTTTCTCCTTGACCCTCCTTGTTCTTTTCTCAAGTGTCTCTTATGTTGGCTAGAAAAAAGGTAGCACTATTCTAAAATGCTGTCTCTGTAGTTTTGCTTTGTAAAATGACATCCATTCGAAAGAGTGGTATGAAAATAATGATCTCATTAGAAGAGAGTTTAACTGTGTAGAAGTGCTTCCTCTTTGCAGCAGAGATTAAATAGCAGCTAACTACAAACAATAGTCATTTAAACAAAGAACGCACATCAAAGTTATTATCTCTGTTGCTGCCCTTTAAGAACATTATCAGAAATTGATCCTCTCACCACTGCACACTTTCATTAAAAGGCCCTGAATTCTAAGCTTGAAATACAAATTGTTTGGGGGTTTTTTTTGTCCTCAAACTGGCTCCTTGAGTTGGTATTTTTAACTAATTACTGGTGACATTTCACTTTTCTTTCTAATGAACTTCCTCAATTGTTCTGTTTTCCCCCTGGGAAAGATAGGGAAAAAAAAGTCTTGACACAATACTAGAGGTGCAGTGCCAGAAATAATTAAAGGAAATAATAGTGTAAGCAGCTTTCTCTCCCCCACATTTAAAGAATGCCTGAAGTACATGTCCACTGGAAATTTGGGAAATCTTAGCTAGAGTGATGTCTCAAAAGAAAAAAGTTCAGGGGAAGACAAGCAAGTAAGTCCCCATTCCCTGTATGACAAGAAAGGTGGATTGCGTGAAAATGATAGCCACTCTCTGGCTGATTGTACCAATTCAGCTCCCAATCCATTTGAACTTTAAAACTTGGTTGCAAGATGAACCGCTAATACGTACCCTTTAGAATAACAACTAAAATAGTGGGAAGATTTTAAGTATATCACTTCACTTACCACTGAGGAGCCCTCACTTAAACAGGATTTATGTGGGTTTTGTCAGTAGGCTGCTACCTTAATAATCATGCAGTACCTCCTTTCCCCCCCTCACCAATGTTCCTTCTAATCTTTTCCATCCATATGTGGATTTTTTCCATCCGTGTGCAGCATACATTTTTATGTGCACCAAGGCATGTGCACCACCAGTAAAAACAAAACACCTAGCTGTACATGCGCTGTTAATCAGCTGGGTGGCCTTTGACTTTCTCTTGAGTGGCTGCACCAGTGCACACCTTACAGGGAACACCGCCCCTCACACATGTTATAACACCATAGGCAAGAAAACATTTCCAGCAGGACAAAGATGGAGGGGGAAAATATCAGCTGACATGAATAAAGTGTTGCTGCTAGTGCTGTGGTTTGGCTGCCATGCACCATCAAGAGGTGTGCATTTCAGTTAGAAAGTGAGGAAAAATGACCACATAGTACAATTCCAATGATTAATTTTTTTGGTGGATCACAGATCAGGAACATGTTCTATCAGCAGTACCTACAATGAAATGCACCGCCAACGGCCTCTCTATCGGTTACACTCCCTAGCCTCTATTTGTCAGAGGCTGGAAATGGATGACAGGAGAGGGATCACTTGATGGTTACCTGTTCCATTCACTCCCTCTGGGGCACCTGGTATTGGCCACTGTCGGCAGATAGGATACTGGGCTAGATGGACCTTTGGACTGATCCAGTATGGCCCTTCTTATGTTCTAAATAAAAATAAAAAAGCATGTTAGGCCCTGTCCTTTATTGGAAACCAGTGAAAGCATTTAAGTGCTACTCCCGCTGCCATTAGGTATTAGGTCAGCAGAGGCTTATCACACAGACTGACATCAACACAGCAAACAAAAACCCCAAACTCCTGTATGGATGCAAACCTTAAAACTGGAAATGGCCAAAAATTGTCGATTATTTTTCACTGGGATTTTTTTAAATGTATGGGGCTTTTTGTTTTTAGTAAAAAATGTTCATAAAAATGGAAAAATAATCTATTCTCATAAAATATTTTTGGTTTGGGATAAAAACATTCACCAAAAATATTCAGGTTTTGTTGGAAAATACTATCAAATATTAAAATTTTGCACACAAAAAAAATCATTTTCAGAGAAAAAATGTCAAGCACCTTGACTCAAAAGTACTACCATGCGAGCAGGGCTACACATTACTGGCTTTCTGATTAGGTGAAGGGTACTGGAGGCACAATGGTGAGGGGTATGAAAGAGGGAAATGAACATAATTAAAATTAAATAATAATAACAGTGACTTCACATACCCACAGGACTCTGCAAAGAGGCTATTTAAAGATATGGTGATACAATCATAGAAGGCATCAGAAAAGGAAGCTGGAAGGCAAGAATAAATTCCACTGTGATTAAGCAGCAAATTTCAATATGCTATCTGAGCCAAACAAGTGTCCATCTCTGACCCAGCAGAGATGAACCCAATAGAAAGCAGCATACTAGGACAGGTATTCAGTTCAATGGAAATTCTGAGGAAGAGCGATTAGAGAAAGATATAAAAAAAATTAACTGGAAATTATTTTAGTATGGAAGAAATGGGAAGCCTGTAAGAAAATAAATAGGGCTGTTGGACTCTGGAGCAAAAGAGAGCAATTGAGGAAGATAAAGATATTGCAGAGAAGTTGAGTGATTTCTTTGCACGCTCTCAGGGTAATATAACCACTTTTCCTTGCTGTGTGACCCCCTTAAAGTCCTTTTTACTTGCTCACCATATAGCAGAGGGTATCTACAGAGCCATCGCTGAAATCAACCATAGCACCATTGACATCAATTTACTGATTTACCAAATAGAGACTCTGGCCTTTATTTTATATGGACCACCAATGGGCATATAGCTGATCCCTTTGCCACATGGTGTGAAAGTGATGCTGGGAAGATACCTACTCTTACCCTCCACAACTGCTGTTCAAAGACCCAGGGTTTAAGTGGTATATGCCCATCTTAGAGCAAAATATGTTATATGCAAAAAGCATTGCCCTGTTCAGCAGTAAATCCACTTTGTAGGACCAAAAGCAATGCTCCACTATAGAAGCACACAGGAAATATTGCTGAGCTGAGATATTCTGCAAGGGAACTGGGTCCTTTATTCCTGAGGCTTCTGACATTCTGCTACATACTTTTGATTACTCAGCTCTATTGCTTGTCCTGCTTATTGCAGAAGAAAATGCATTGGAGTGGCAATCCAACATAAGGTGAACACAACTGTGCAGGTCTGAACGATCCTTCCTTATTGTTTTATTCGTGGTGCCTCCAAATTTGAAGAACCTACTAGATTCCTTGGGCTCCATTTTGGCTGTTTACTTCATGATACCTCCTCCACCCTTAATACAAGTTTTAATGTGCTCAGATACAGTGCATGGCTACTGTACCTTGACTTTCAATTACATTGAATCCTATTATAATCACTTTCTTTGTAACAAATCCTCTTTAACACCTGAAAAGCTCAGCTCCCATGGGTGCCATGCTATGTTCTTGAAATCAAAACCAGAAGAATTCTAATGGAAATGAGTTAACTATGCAGAGTACTTTGAGAATGTGACTGGCATGAAAGACCTTTAACATGCAGTTTATATTCATATTCAGCAGTGGAAGAAAAAATATTCCAGAATCAGCTACCTATACAGTATAGCTGCCTTAAGACAGAGGATGCAAATCATTATGTTATCACACCAAAACAATTTGCATGGAAAATCAAAGAAAGGTCAAGAATAGGTTTCCCAAGTAATATTATTATACAATTAAATGTTCTCCATCGAGTATGGAGCAAGAATTTGAAGAGATTTACAATGATCGCCAAAGAGCTCTATAGCATGACCCTTCTTTACAATTCATTTTTTATTTTTTGGTTGGCGGGATGGATCCAGAGGTACTATATCAGATTCTGTGACAGAACTCTTCTTTTGTTCTACTGAGCTGGAAAAAGAAGAGGTTTCACACACAATTCACATGGTGCTTGGTTATTCTCATATGTAAACACCTTACATTTACCATATGCCATTGTTGCAATGGGAGCAGCATCTGGCGGAATCTGGGCTAATATAGGTGGAGGATTATTTCAAACAGTCCTTCATTATAGATGTAAATCTATAACCTCCAATAAAAGAAGTGGGAATTTCTCAATATACATAGTATGCGATTTATATCAGAAATGCTGCATCAGGAATCTAAGATTATAGAAAATATTACTTTAAGAAATTAATCCCAAATTTTCCTGCATTATTTTTTGTCTTATGACCCACATTTTGATTCATCTCACATTGGTAGGTATTACTAAGGGATATCCCACCTGACCACTTGATTCCTTCATTTTTCAGTCACTCACAGATGCCTCAACAACTTATTAGACAAATAGATCAGCCATCAAAAATATTAGATGATGTCTTTATCTATGTCTTTATCTATGACTGTCTTACAAAATGCTCTTCACAGTGGCTGAGCACTTAATTTCTCATCTCTGTGGATTCAGCTCATGCCCATAGTGTAATATGTAGCTCTATCAAATTGCAGGGACAGCCATTGTGCTAAATGACTTGTTCCACCTTTGGTCCTTTCAGTAGTTTAATATGACCACAGAGCAACACATGCCTTTAGGTGCATGCACACACAGCATGACTTACATACAACTATTGATCTGCTGGTGTTTCCTGAAATACCCCTCTCACCATGGCTAGGACTGTTGGGGTATCTCTCACTGCAATGCTATTTCGGAATATCAGAGTATCCCGAAATAGCTATCCCGCATCTTCACAGCAAGCTTGTTATTTCAGGCTCACTATTCCGATGTCCCCGTAAACCTCATTCTACGAGGACTAAGAGACATTCAGAATAATGCTTTATTTTGAAATTTGGTGCTGCATAGACAGCGCCAAATGATGAAATAAGCTATTTTGAAATAGCATCAGAATAAGATATGCAGTTTGTGTAGCTTCCATTGCATATCTTACTTCGAGTTACAGTGCAGTGTAGACGCACTGCATTGCTGAGAACAAGAGCACTTCATTGTGGGAGATAGGTGGACTGAGTGAATAAACTACAAAAGAGATACAACTCTTTCAGTGTCCTCTCTACAGGGAGGAGAAAACTTTATAAATGGATAGTTGAGCTTGACCTGAGCTACAGATCTTGTCCTAGCCACTATAACCCATTAAAACAAAAACTGGTGTGTGCAGTTGCTAGGGGTTGTACATGTATGATTTCAGTATGAAAATGCAATGTCTTTTTCAATAACCTTCCAGTTAGTGTATAAAGGGAAATAGAACTGGCCCTAGGCAAGACAGTGTGGCCTAGCAGATGAATTACTAGTCTCTGAGTCAAGAGACCTACGTACTAATACTAGTTCTGCCATTGACCTTCTGTGTCATTAAGGGCAGGCCCTTCATATCTTTTTGTTTTCCTTTCCCCTCCCTTTCCTTTTCTTCTTAGGTTATAAACTGTATGGGGATTTCCTAACTGTGTGTTTGTACAGCCTCAAGCACAAGGAATCCACAGTCAATTACGAATTGCTATATTATATATATCTGCAGCATATCTGGCCCTATCAAATACCATACACATAGGTTTACAAAAGACAGGAGAGATGGGCCAGCTGCACAGTTTTAGTCATAATATTCAAAAGCAGTCACAGATTCTGACCATCTTTGTGTTTATGTGCCTGGATTTGAGACAGCTTGGACTTCATTTTAAGCATTTCTAAACACCCACAACTACCACTAATTTCAGTTGAGCTTGTGGGAGATCAGCAACTCTGAAAATTAGACTCAAGATATCAGAAGCTGGGAAGCCAAAAATCAAAGCAGTCTAAATCAATGGCTACTTCTGAAAACATAGCTAATCTAAGGGCTGCAGTCTGCCATTGAATATGTACATATTTCCCATGGTCTCAAAGGTAGGGAGGCCTGAGTTCTATGGGTAGGATCTGCCATAATAGGATAAATTGTCATAAACAGGAGAAAGACAGATGATTTTGCTGCCAGTTTCTGCATCCTCTGTATTACTACATTTTAAAAGGGTACAACCTGGAAAAACTATTTTTTACAAAACCTTTTTGTAGATTATTATATACATGAATCTTCTTAACAAGGAGCACTGTTCTTTTTGTAATGCAAAGCTCAAAGTTTTCATGTGAATTTTGTGAACAGGTTATGTAACTGTACTATTACCTTAAATAGTATTTTTTATTTGAACTGCCAACTTTTTCATCAGAAGCAAAGAAAAAAAATGCATATTTCCAGGTATAAAGATAATTTTCAAAGGGTTGTAATTAGCTCATGATAACTATCTTTTGTCACGTCTTCTCTGCTGAACTAGAAAAAATGTGGACTTTTTTCATTGTTAAAACCAAAATATGGCACCTCTAGTGTGACAGCCTAGACAAACCATAAGACAAATTGAGTTTGAGGTGTTTCCTCTAGCTCTGTGGAAAATGATAGTGTAGAAATATTGTGAATCCTTGAATGCTCATGTATATGATCAGGTATTGAAAAATGGAAAGTGGCAATGGGCATCCGTTTCTGTTCATCTCTAATGTGAGTGCTGAGTTTTATTGCCCGAGAGAGAGAGAGAGAGAGAGAGAGAGAGAGAGAAAGAAAGAGAGAGAGTGTTTCAACACCAATGGGAAAATGTAATGAGAAATAGGAAGAGAATTGGGAATCAAGGCCCCAATCTGCCAAAGTTAAGTGGCATGTGCTTAATTTTTAAGCATGAGAATAGCCCCATTGTGTCCCAAAGTTAAGCACATGTCTAGCATATGTCTTTGCAGGATCAAAGTCTAAGTGTCTGATCCAGATAGGTGGAGGGTTTCCTGAATTTCTATTTGAGTGAATGGGGCAGATTCTCAGTTGATAGAAACCTGCATAGCTGCTCTCTTCTCCCCTCATGAGGCCTCCATTGCTTGCTATGTCCCTCCTCTTCTCCCCTCCCCCCATCCTGTGGAAACGGGAGTGAGCAGAGATGTGGCAAATGGTGGTGGATCTCAAAGAAGAGACATAGCGGATGGGGGAGGATCTTGTAAGGGGGTTGCGGAAGGATGTGGTGAATGGCACAAAGGGGGGGAGTTTAGAAGGAGGGGGTGGAGGAGAGGAGGGATGCGCTGAGCAGTGGGGACCTCCAGAGGAGGAGAGGAGCAAGGAGGAACTCACTAGTCAGCAGCGGGCAGTGAGGGGCCTCTCGGGGAAGGGGCAGAGTACAGGCAGGGCCACCATGGCCCAGGTGTCTAGCAGTGGTTTGGTGGCATTTGCACAAGGGGAGGCTTAGCTACTGCTGGCCTCTTAGCTTCTCAGCCTTTGGATCTGGCCCTAAGGAGATGGAAAAAGGTGGATGGAAAGAGAGTAGGGATGAGAAGAAACAATTTATGTAATAATCCTAGCTTTACCAATAACCTTCTCAGTCCTTTATCCAATTCTGGGAACATTCTATGTAAACATTAAAATACTTCCTGGTGCCTGTCATAAAAATTCTTGCACAGTAAAGTCGTTGTCCTAATTCTGCCCTCAGACATGTGGCCAATTCCTGTTATGAAGACAGAGATTGATTGAATGTGGGGAGAGGGAACAATAGGTGGAAACTTCCTCCTTTGTCCTCTCTCACTCATCTTTCCTTCTTGTGAGTGTTTATAGCAAGGCATGGACAATCTTCAATTTCTGTTATAACAACAACCATGATGCAGCCAATCCTGTTACATTCTCCAGATTGTGACCTTGGAGTATAAATAATCAGGAGGAGGTGGAAGTGACCTATGGAGGACAAAGGGTCCTCTTTACAGGCAAATATCTCTACTGTTAAAAAAGATGATACCGTCAATACATTCTTGAACTACAAATATAAGTTAATTTAAAAATTTTATTTAAATAGGACCAAGCTACACAATAGACATTTTCTTAAATAGACATATTAAATAGAAGTTTATTTAAGCAGACTCCAGCTACAATTTTGAAAACATTCAATTTCCAGATTTAGAAAACATTCCATTTTAGGGATATTTGAAGCCACATATTTTATCTCATCCCATCATAAAGCGAAAGTCTGTTTGTTCATTTTAGATCACACTTCATAATATGAATGTATCTACCATACAATTTGTATGAGATCCCATAGTTTGGCTTGGGCCCATCTCCAGTGGATGAATGAAATTCCTAAAGTTTATTCATTTGTCAATTATAATCTAATCAAGTAGCATCCATAGTATATACTGAACCAGTATGATAATAAAATTGATGTGGATAGGAAAATATGATTATTTCAAGCTGCTAGATGTGTACCAAAGGGTATTGAAAACGGTGGTGAATGGAGAACTGTATTAAAATTACAAGGGAGAGGTACAATTTGTAAGGGGTTTCCTGGCCCCACTTGCAGTCTAGGGGACTCTGTAGAGAAGTGTAACACTGGAGTGGGTTTGCCAAGAACCAGCCTCAGCCAAGATGGATTGAGCTGTGCCTCTTTGCTTGGAGAACAGCCTATTGTTCTTCGTTGTTTGTTCTTGAGTTTCTGAATGTTAAGAAATAAAGAAGTGTTCTTTTTCAACCTTCCATTGAGTATGTTTCTATCTAATTTTTTTCTGTGTATTCTTTGAAAAAAAGTACTACATAGTGTCATATTGTATTATTGTATATTGCAACTTGGGATTCTATTGCAACTGAAATCTGCTTCATAATTTATTCACACAAGGATGGGCAGGTAGAACTATGGTAGCAAATGGTGTAAATCAGCATAATTTTTGTGGAGCTCTGTGAAATTATAATGACTGAGGATCTGGACTTCAGAGTGTTTTATTTTTTACTTCAGTGTTTAAACTTCTGAAAAAGTTAATAATACATCCAGAACCCCCACAACTACAACATAACACAAGACTAGTGAAAAAATACTAGTGCTGCTTGCTATCAGATCCTGATTTTTGAGAATGTATCACAAACGCACTTCTTCCCAGAGAGAAACTCCAACCTCCCAGCCAAATCTCCTGAATCATTGCTTTGTAGATATAGAAGAGGGGAGCTTGCCTAGGAAATTTGGAAGAAGGGGCACAACATGTATGAACACTACTAGCACCTTCCATATTGTGTATGGTAGAATATTAACTGTTAGAAAGGAAACAGGTTGAAGTTCAGAGGAGATATAGGGAGATTCTTAATTTTTCTGATTGTATTTGCCCATTCTCGGGCAAATGGCGATGGCACAAAGTCTTCTTGTCTTTCTGCTTGGATGATGACATTTAGCACTTATGCCCTCAAATAATGGCTCTTCAACTATAGAAAATAATATAGTAATAAAATCCTAACTGAGGTATATAGTTCAAAAGTCAGGATCTGATTGACATCTGTACAAGCGTCCAATGTTCAAGGTGTTGAGCACCCACCGAGGGCTTTCAGCAGTTTACAGGTGTCAAGCATAGGTATGCGCAGCACATTTCATTAGGGTGTGCACCCAGGGAATTTTATTTTATTTTATTTTTTTAAAGGCGAACATTTATTGAATACTCAGTCATAAAGGACATGCTGCGAGCGAATGCGGGCTTTCTATACATTTCTACATTCGGTGCTTATTGCATAATACAACAATCCATACTTTAAAACTAAAAAAGCGTATCATGCGATTAAATTAAAATGGAAAACCACTTATTTTTGAGACATTAGGGTGTGCCTGGGCATACCCAGCACACCTCCTGCGCACACCTATGGTGTCAAGGCTAATTCCCCACTCTGGCATGATGAATGCAGAAGTGGGGCCCCACAAAAGTACCCCAAAACCTTATCTTTCCAGGCTTTGGTATAAAACTTCTCCCAAAATCCTAAAAACCTAGATTTTGGGGATAAAAAGCCGCTGCCACCATCAAGTGCTTTTGAACCCACAGACAGGGGTGGACACTTGAAACCAACCTAAGGGCACCCCAACCTCTTTTTCCCAAAGAGCTTGAAAAAGAAAAGATAAAACACAAATTGCAGTCTGTGGCTGCTATCCCCTAGTCAGAGGCCTGCAGAGCCCACAGACAGATTTTCCAGGACACAGAACTGAACCAATACCAGGTTAATAAAAAAGAAAGAACTTTTATGATCAAAACAATACTCCTGTTGCAAGCATAATGACTAGATGGAAAAAGTCACCAATTAATATACTCATGGGGACTCCCATGGGCCAAAACGTAGTTACAAAAGAGAGGAAAACCCATTTCTAACAGCACAGACATCAAATCCAAAGTCCCACAACAGAAATCAATAAACCCTAAGGGATTTATTAAACTTTACTCTACTTACACATTATGAAGAGTCTTTTTCTTGGAGAGAGACATGTCTTCTGTCTCCCTCAGTATCTAGAGCAAACTGGCCAGAGACAAAGGAGGGAAAAACCCCAAAATTCCTTTGTCCCAGTTTGAAATCCCTATCTGCATTTCTATTGGCTGAATGCTACCTGGCGAGTATCGTTAACCCCTTCGTCCGCAGGCTGCTGCCCATCCCTCATGGTTATGACAACAGGATTGGGCCCTTCAGCAGGAGATAATTCATTTACATTAGAGTAATATCCCTGTGAGTGAAGAATTAGGCCCTTGGTCTCTATCAAGCAAAAGGAGAGTGATCTACAAAAGGAAAAGTATGTTTACAGAATTGGTATTTAAACCTTGTGAGGTAGTATTTTAGAAATTGTAACCACCTTCCTGTATAGCTTCATCATACTATCCAGGACATAAAAAGAGAATTGGATCAATTAATGACAGGCAGTTGAATCTTTTCAAATAGCAGACTTCCTTTAAGTCTTAGAGAAGATATCTTACGCTTCTGGCAAAGGTTGATGAGTAATAAAAATTCCTTGTCTGTTCAACATGAGGATCAGACTAAAATGAACCCCACTTTTGGGTGGGAGATAGTCAGCTTGACTCAGTGATCTATTATGCTAAAAGAAATGTTTCTGTATAAAGCCAGAGGTAAATTCCACAGACAAGAAGTCACTGAAATGAATTATGTCACCAATCTTGCTAAACGTAGGTCAGTAGCAGAGATACCCTTCTATTTCTGTATACCCATCACCTAAGTACATTTAGCCTTTAAACTATAAGACTTCCCTGGGCCCTTTTGTAAAATGTCACCTGCTGTAAAATTCCAGTATTTTTAGATGCTGGGGTCAGGATGAGTGCAAAAATGACATTTTGGTCTTGTAAGCAATTCCTTCACGTTATTGCTATAAGAAATTAAACATAGTAGGGACTGAGAAGAATTGCTTCTGCCCATTTCTACCCTCTCGTGGTCCGAGATAGAAACTGTGAAAAAATGAACACCTCCCTTACAGAAGGGCCGCATGGCCTATGCCACCTGTGGGGGGGGAAAAGTGTTCTCTGTGCAATTCCAATGTAGCCGATACTTGTGGTGCATTCTAAACAATAGCGTAGAGTTAATTTTCACTCTTGCTATCTTGATTCTTCTCTTGAAAGCCACATTAACCAGTAAACGTTCAGCCCTCATCCCAAAACTATTATTTTGTCAGTTATTATTGTCTATCCTGACTATTTTTCATCTTACAGGGCAAGGGGAGAAGTCTGCTCCATGTCCCTCTCTTGGTACAAAGATCCCACTTTTTTATTTCCCTTATATTCAAGGTCCACCATTGCACTGAGCCTCTCTCTAGTGAGGGAATTCAAACGCATCTTGCTATGGTTTGTCATTATCCATTGATCTTTGAACAGAGTATGTGTGTGGGGTGGGGAACATTGCTAGAGAGCACTCCCTTCTCCTTCCAAACAGGTCAATGCTCAGTTTCCCCATACCCAGTATGTAAATAAATGCAGCTACTCTACATTGCTACTAGATTGAAAGGCTGGTCTTATAGGGCATGTCTACACTAGGAAATTATTTTGAAATAATTGAATTTGAAATAATAACTCTCGAAATAACTATTTCAAAATAAGCTTATTCCCTGAGGAAAGCAGCATAGATTTCTAAATAACCTGCCCCTTATTTTGAAATCACAGGCTTGGTTGGTAGTGTGGATGCTTCGCTTATTATTTTGAAATAAAGGGGGTTATTTGAAATAACCCCCTAGTGTAGACCAGGGCATAGTGAGCCTAAATAAAGACTTCTGAGTGCTGCCATGCTTCAGATTGCTAATTGGGGTTCAAGGCTCAGTTCTGCCACTGATCAACTACATGACTTTGAGCTAAAGCCTCCATTTCCCCCTCTGTGAAATGGGGAAAATAGTTATTATCTATCCTTAAATGGCAAGAGATATACAAGTTCAACATACATTTTCTTTTGCTTGCAGTCACTAAGCCTTTCATTAGTTTGGAACAATATAGTGGGCCTTCTTCTACACATCTCCTTTAAACATTAATGGCAAGAATGATTTTGTCAGAACTAAGGCATATTCTCAGAAAGATCCATTAGACTGAAATTCCGAGGAATGTTTTTATACAGATCTAGTTCACAATACGGCTGTCTAGCAGTGGTTAGCCTGGTTTAGTTTGCCACAAGGGGATACATCCAAGTGTGATGGTAGAATAGAGAAAACCATGTGGTTTTTATTAAGCTCTTTTAGTTTTTTACCATTTTGTAAGGGAACACCACTGCAAATCATAACTGAGCTAAAGAAAGATTGTATTTTAAATGAAATCCTATGCAAACAATGGTGATTTTTCATGCATTTTCATCACTTTTATTAATATTTTAAAACATGAATATAAATTATTTCAAGCTATTAAAACCTTCAAGCCCTCTATAAAATCCTCCACTTGACAAAAATTCAAAACACTCACTATCGTTTCAGTGTATGTTAAAAAAAAAAAAAAAAAAAAAGATGGTGAAATTACATGTTGATCTATTTTTAGTCTAATCAGGCTTTTGAATGAAGATTTTAGGCTCATATTTTCATAATTATGTGTGTGTGTGCGTGCACGTGCGTGTGCGTGTGTGACTGATTGGAATTTTATGGCAGGAAAGTTTTTGTTGAGGGGAGGGAGACGGATTACTAGGTCAACATTTGAGGACTCATTTGGTTTGGTTTAATATTATTGAAAAGCACATAGTGGCAATCAGGATAGGTATTCTGTAGTTCAACAACAGAACAAATAAATACATTTGTGTAGTCTGCATCCACTTGATTTTGCATGGTTAGCATCTGGGCTTTACCATTTAAAAGTTTTTAATCACATAATCTTTACTCATGTGAGAATATTTATTGCACTAAAGGAAATACTATGTAAATTTGTGCTACTAACTAGTATTATTTGCTTGAGAAAGGAGTGAGGATCAGGTTTTATGAGGACTGACTCACACTTTGCTAGACTTTCAAACTCGAACTCCTTTCCTGTGCCCACAAAAAATGCTATGAACAAATGGTGTAAGACAAACACTACATGATATGCTTTATGGCACTAATTAAAAGACAACAAATTTTAAGGTTTTGTTTTTGAGAAGTCTTTAAAGTTTTAAAAAATTCACTATGCCTGCTTCCCAAATGCAGCCTCCTTAGAGCAGAGTGTCCTTAATGTAAGAACAGTTTTGGCTTTCGTTTTGAACATATGTCTAGGAAAAAGAGAGAGCGAGTAAGCAAATAATATAATTTCAAGGTCATCCTAGCAGGATATAGGTGGTCTCTAGAAAATTGTTGCCTACATGTGATTTTTTAAGGATTCTGGGAAACTCATTAAGGAATTGCACTTCTGGAAGCAATACTGTCCTGTCAGAGCTTGTAAAGCATTATAAACAAGAGAGATTCCATAGATCTCAAAAGTTCAGCCCAATCAAATTTCTCTAGAAAGGCAGCACTCCCACTGCCCTCACCCATGAGTAAAATTGTGCCATGCCCACTGAATAAAATAAAGTCCTGCCTCCAGGGGCATTGCCAGTTACAGTTGTTGAGGGCCTAGATTGACTTTTCCTTTTTGCAGGTTTTATAAAACCTGATATTAACTGAAATTATACATACATACATATATAAACACACACACACTCTATGAAGATATTTCTATGAAAGCAGACTACACCCAGCTCAAGATTCCTTTTGCTCCTGAATTCTGATGTGAGTCTCTTTGTTTAAATTTATATCTAAGATTTACATGACAAAAGACCACTAGTTTTTGGAAGCCCACCTTGAGATACCTAGGGCCTGATTTTTCAGAAGTGTTGAGCAGCCACACCTCCCAGAGATTTCAGTTAAAGTTATGAGTGTGTGGCACCTCTGAAAAATCCTATTCCAGGCATCTATATTGGGCTTCCCATAATAGAAGTATCCAAAATCAGTGGCCATTTTTAAAAGAGTGGCTTGTTAGCACTTACACAGCCACCATGACAGTGTTAACATCAGAACATTTTTCAGCAAAAAGGCCTAGCATACACTAGTTAATAACTGTATTTTGGGCCAGGCTAAGTAAAATATAAAATAAATACTACTACTACTACTACTACCTAGTTGTTATATAGAATTTTTCATTGGTAGATCTCAAAGTGATTTACAAATGACCCATTTTACAGGGAGGGACACTATGACACAGAGAGGCGAAGTTCTTGTCCAAGGTCTCCCAGCAGATCTGAAAACAGAACTCCTCCTGGGCACCAGTGCAGTATTTATCCACTAGGCCACACTGCTTCTGGGCTAAAAATCACTCTTTGTTAACACAGTTATAGAACCCTATTTCCCATCCACATTGGCAATGAGAAAATATATAGTAGCCCTCACTCATGTTTCAGAACAATTTGTAATTACTGTGGCTGACCACTATATCAATCCCCTAGGGTGCTGCTGGTAGCATACCAGAGTTACTGCAACTTGGAAATAAGCTCTGTAGTTGCTTCAGCTGCTAGATCTTATAGGTGTTAACCCTGGTGGATCCAAATAGCTACTCAGACACTTGATTAAGGGAAAGGGTATTTTACTAAGGCTGACAGGAAAGGGAAAGGTTGCAAATGCGCTAGGTGTGGAAGCTTAAAAATGACAGTTCAGAGCGAGCAATAGCAGTTCTTATTTGAGTCCCTGCCTTATTTGAGTCCAGTTGAGAGTCAGGACTGTTCAGGCTTGGGCCTGGCATGCTCTCTCCAGTCCAATCTCTTTTCCAGAAAATAGGTGCTTGTAGGGCTCCAGGCCAGACTCAATTAGTGTTTCTCTCCTCAACATCAGCTCCCTGCACAGCTACTGCCAATCCCCTATAAACTCCACATGGATCTGCACCCCACAGTAATAGCCAGCACTCACAGCATTTTCCATATGCAGCTCTGCATCTTTTTTCCTGGGCCTTTACAGCTTCCTGTAACTCCCACTTAAAGTAGAGCCCAGCCACTTTTTCTTCTTTCAGGACCTGTTTCCTTACTAGCATACAGGAAAGCGAATATTTTCTTGCCCTGCACCAAGTCCTCCATGACAACTACCTCCATGCTAAATTTCACATCTCAAAATGAGCAATTTTTGCTGTGGCTGTTTTAGAAATTTTTATAGTGAAAAAACAGTTTTTTTCTCATTTCCCATAACTCATACAACTGATGAAGGTATTTGCCTCAACATTTCCTCACAAAACAAAAATGTCAGATCAGGCAGACGCCAATAACTGAAAAACTGAAAATATCAGCCTCATGATTGAATATCTGGAAAAATGATGAGTGTGAAATGAGGGGTTCCTAAAAACAACATGTTTACATTTGGGCACACCCTGGCTGTGACAGTAAGCGATGAATGTGGCACCTGCACAGTATTAGCAACAGAATGCTGGTCTGGTACAGCATGCTGTCATTTTCCTCCAAAACAGTATGTTTCCTCTGGACTTGTTGTTCTCTGCCTGCTGTTTCTTGCATCATGTGCTTGTCCATTCTAGGCCTGTGTGGAGTCAAGAACCCAGAGTAAGCTATGTGGGGTCATTGCTTTAATTAGTAAGTGAGGACTACAACAAATCTCCTGGGAACTAGATAAAGACACCCGCCTTTGTCATCAAGATAACAAATTAAATGGATGTTGTTTTGAGGTTAAAATGAGCCAAAGAAAGTTAAGAAAGTATTTGACAAATGAGATCACATCATTTAAAAAAAAACCCCTTCCATATCTTCGAAATGTCTGTATGATTTGCCTCAAACATTCAGGGAAAACATCTATTCTGATATAGTCTACAGAACATCATACTTATAAAATTTCAGGTAGATTGGTTTAGTTTTGCATTGGATTTGATGAAGTTAGTGTGTGTCCAAAACTAGCATTGTATCATTAGGTTAGCGTCATCCTTCACTATGAAGAAACTAGTTTTAATTTTTCCTATTTTTTTCTGACAGTGAATAGCAGAAGAACATACACACACACACACACACACACACATGCACACACAGAAATGATATGAAAAACACCTTTATTTTCATAAAATTACATTAAAACTATTTAAACTGTTATAAAATTACAATATATCAACATATATACAAAATATGAATGAAATGAAGCAAAACACATCTTAAGCAAATAGTCTACATGGATCACTAAAATATCATCACCAAGTTTATTCAGAATCTTAACATATCAAATTAACTAAGAAATGTCCAGGTTTCTAGTCAATTTATACAAAGTGTAATCAGTCCACAACTGGGCCACAATTACTGCACCGAATAAAACCTAGCACATTACACAACTTTACCCTGGCTATTCTGTTTTGCTTAGATTTCAAAATAGCAAGTTTTGCCTGACCCAGCAAAAAGGTACCCAGACAGGAAACCAGCCAAATGTGATATTTCACTCTGAGAACTATCAGTCCCAAAGCTTGAAGAAGCTGTTCGAAAAACAAACAAACAAAAAAAACAAAACAAAGAGAGGAATCAGTTGGGTGCAATGTAAGAAAAAAAAGAAAAGAAAAGAAACAATAGGTCTGAAAACTAAACAGAAGGGGGCACTGTGCAGACTTTGCGAGAGTAATGTGGCAGACAAAATGGTTGGTTGGCATGATGCTATGGAGGGCACGATGCTTCAAGTTCTCTGAGCACTTAGGAAGTGGACCTTTGCACAACATCCTCCCAGCCTGGGCTATAGAGTCATTTAAGTACAGAGGTGTCCTCCAGACTGTACCAGGGATATTTGAGAAGGTCGCATAATACTATACCTTGACACATACCATAGAGCTGACATATATCATATATAACCCTTCTGCCAGATAGAGCTGGCAGCAGCCAGGGCCGGGTTCAATATCTAGGGGTTCCTTTTCATCCATCCCACACAGAACTGGCTTGAGCCCCCACCCAGTAGCCTGGGAAATTCACACACCCCTGGGTGCCTCTGAAGGGCAATGCTTCCCCACTCGCAAGCACAGAGTCTGAGCGTAGAAAAGAAACTTTTAATGAAAGAGGGAGAGCAGTCACATGGCATTAACTTGGGAAAACACCGCAGACAGAGTTCCTAACCAACCCACAAGTAAGTGTCCCAGCTCAAATGGACTGAGCAATGTCCTTTGCCTCTCAGGCTCACCAGTCCAACAATGTAAGGGTCCCATTCACATACCCAAACTTTCTCTGTACCCCACTTCAAACACCCCACTTACAGCTCTGTCCAGTCAGTGCAGACCCAGACACATCACCCTGATGACTTCCCTCATTGAGCCTGAGGCAATGCTACCTTTGTGCTGGTCCTGTGGTCCTCTTGTTCCTGCCAGCCGCCTCGCTGGCCACCTGCTGCTGCTCCTACCGGCTGCCTGCCGGTCGCTCCCACCAGCTGCCCTGCTGGCCGACTGCTGCTGCTCCTACCAGCCGCCTGCCGGTCGCTCCCGCCGGTCGCACTGCTGGCCGCCTACTGAGGCTCCTACCAGCCGGCTGCCGGTTACTCCCGCCAGCCGCCCTGCTGGCCTCCTGCTGCTGCTCCTACTGGCCGCCCACCGATCATTCCTGCCAGCTGCCCTGCTGGCCGCCTGCCGCTTCTCCTACCGGCTGCCTGCCGGTCACTCCCACCAGCTGCCCTGCTGGTTGCCTGCTGCTGCTCCTACCAGCTACTCGCCAGTTGCTCCCACCAGCTGCCCTGCTGGCCGCCTGCCACTTCTCCTACCGGCCCCTTCCCGGTCACTCCTGCTGGTCGCAATGGGTCTGGCTCCAGGCCAAACTAGTAACTTTAGCTCTTAGTGATTTCAGCTCTTAGCCTAGGCTGGCCAAAAGATTCCAGCTTCCACTGGAATAACAAAGAGACTCCTTATGGAATCTGTTTTAGGTTTATTCTTAGAACAGGGGGGAAAGGAGACAGGTTGAACCAGTCTTACAGCTCACACCTGGCGGGCATGTAGCTGGCTGGCTCAAGCCCCTCCCCTTTCCCCCCCTCAACTCAGTCCACTTGAATCTGGAAGGGGGAGGCTTGTCCATCTGAGACTCTTTACAATGACAGTGTTTCGCCTGCAAGCACTGGTGGTCATATTTTACAATTCCTACATTTAGGGTTAACATGGTTTGTGACCCTACTACAGCAAAATTAGTTATAATACACAACATTCCATTCCAACAATTGACTATCCATCAGGCCTATAGCACTGGTTGAACTGGATTTACATAACCACACCCCAGATTCCTTCCCCATTCCAGCATCAGCTGTATTTACATATCAATAGTTAATTATCTTGCAGGGCTAAACAACTGAGTAAGCATAACCACACCCAGGGCTGCTCTCCCCCTTCAGCTGGCTGCATTGAAAGCAGTGGTTCAGACTCTGATTACACATAGAGAAACTCAGGACAACAGTCTGCCTGGTTGCACAAGGATCTCATCAACTGATGAGGAGACAGCTAGTGTAAAATAGAGGCATAAGGATCTTGCACAAAAGGGTTTTTGTGCAAAACAGACATGTCCACACTGCTTGTTTTTGCACAAAACCTCTTGCACAAAAAGGATTGGAAGAGACTATGCAAATGAAGCACACGAAGTTACTAATGAGCACTTCATTTGCATTGCCTCTTTGGCAAAAAGTTTGTAGTGTAGACATAACCTGAGGGAGCACTACCTGAAATCCAGAGAGGACCTTATCCAAAAAGCACATAGGTAGGGTTCTGGTCTAAACAAGCAAGAATGGTTGCTGACTTCCAGTTTGACTAACCAGATACAATCAGGTGGAACAGCTTGATCAACCCATGCTGAGTAAAGGCAGAAAACAGGCTGCTAGTGGAGAAAGATTTTGTGGGTAAAAGAGGATTAAAAACAGCGGTACTTCTGGCTGCACACTTTGGAGAATTTGTCAAGTATGAAACAGGCCTTTATAGAATGAAGGCAAATCTAAATTCTGTAATCTACCAAGTGCCAAGAAAATAGGTGAGAGTCAAAACCCATCCTCTCATGGATGAGAGAGAAGGCAAGGGAATTCCAGGCCAGTGGAGGGAGAGTCTGAGTATAGCAACCACTGAACAGACCCAAGGCAGAAGGCTTCCACCCTGCTGATTAAATCAATGAGACTTTGACCCCCTTCATGGAAGGAACAGCAAAGCAGGACACAGCCAGTGGTAACTACGGTCCTCCCCACTGCCCACTCAATGGTTACTGTGCCTCTGAATCTACTCCGAAAGGACTGTGGTGTGTGTGTGTGTGGTCCATCTACATTAGCTGGAGCCACAACATTGAGACCACAAGGTTGTTGGCAATCAAAACCCACCCCCAAAAAGTGAATCCCAGAAGGAACCAGCCCCATGTCTATAAGTGGCCTTCCATCTTCTCCCCAGCCTCCCCCACCCAGTTTTTTTAGCATATATTGTTCAGACCCCACCACCTTAAACCCAGAGATGTCCCACTGTGATTGTCTGGGCAATAAAGGGGGATTTCTACACTGCCAAAGGCCCAGTGAGATTGAATTGATCTTAGCTCAGTTAATGCAGGAAGAAGATATCTGTTCATGTACTTGTAAACAAGCACAAAATGCTTGCACATCACTGTCAAACATTATAGAAACTGAGATATCATCAGCATAGCTGACAGATGAACCAGGAAAGCATTCGGCCTTCCTGGCACAGAGAGGGCAGGAAGACGACTTCGCAGGTGCTGTAGGAATGGCTCAAAACTAACATTATACAATATTTCAGACAGATGATACCCTTGCCAAATGATTCTGTGGATTGGGAAGCAGGGTCTAAGACCTCCATTAATCTTTAGGACACTAAAACAATTTTGTACAGTAAAGAAATATATGAAGAGAACAATGGCCCAATCCCAGAGCTTCTAAATTCTTTAATAGAGAACTCTGGCTAACTCTTTCAAAGGCCTTCTCCTGGCCCTCTGAAACAAGCCCCATATCCAGATTACAAAATTTGCTAACAGTAAAGACATCACAAATTAAAAGCAAATTATCAAAAATACAGTGGTTAGGAATACAATCTGTTTGATCAGGGTGTATCAAAGAATCCAGTCAGTCCTTCAGCCACTAGGCTCAAGCATGGAAAAAAATCTTATAGTCAGAGCAGAGAAGGAAAACAGATCTCCATTTCCCTAAGTTACAGAGGTTCCTTTTTTTGTGCAGCAGGGTCACCACTGGCCTGCGGCAGCTAAGGGACAGCTATTTCTTCTGGATACACTCCAGTTCCACTAGAAAAAAAGGACCGATAAGATGCCAGAAATGCTTGTAAAATACAGATGGTGGCCTCAAAGCTTGGGGCCTTGCTTGGAGAGAGTTCCTGGATTGCAAGAGAGCTCTTCTTCCTTAACCCAGTGCAGCTCCTCCTTTGCCAGCAAATCACAGGTTTCAGGTAGGTGCAAAGTTGTGTAAAAAGAAACTGCTGCTTTCCAGTTCTCAGAGGGGTCAGCCATTGTATGACCATCTGGCAAAAGCAGACAGAAATCTGCCCATCCATAGACCTTTTCTCTAACCTGAGAAAAAATCTTGTAGGAGCATCAGTTTCAGGCAGCTGAGTAAAACAACAGGGTGTCTCGCACTTTCTCTTCCAACAAATACCTCAGGATCTGGCTCCTCTCAGTTAAGGTTTGGTAACTCTGCTCTGGATTTCCCACACAAAGGTTGCCATGGAGTCCCAAGATGTCTCATGCCAGAGCACTCATGGCCTGATGCAAGGACAGTTTGGCACCCTGGGTGTGCTGTTGGCAGAATAAAACAGTTGGATCTGGACCTTTCCAGAATTCCCCCCTCCCATCTCCTGGACTTATACAGGGGCTTGTGATGCTAGCAGTGCTGTCAAAACACAGCAAACATCTGGGTGAAATCAAATCTGTAATAATTAGATTTGAAAGTGGCAGAAGGAAGCACAGGCAGGAAGAGGGAGGGACACAATGGCAGAGACAATGATTAGGAGACAAGTAAGTGGGAAATATGGAAGACTAACAAAACAGATTCACACCTGTCTGCATGGAATAAAAAAAATCCACTCTAGCTTCTGAGACCTTGCTGGGAAACCCTTCAGCCAACAGCATTGCCTAACTTTGGAGTGAGAGGCCCTCCAAACATCTATTAGCCCAAAAGTCTGAAGGTGATAACACTGTTCCCTGCCTGACTGAGTGAGTGACTCCTTGTGGTTCTTCTCTAAAGTAAACTATAATCTGCAGTGCAATTGAAATCCTCTCCCAGGACAATAATAGTATCAGGCCAATGGCAAGTATGGCCTGGACATGTGTCTACAGAAGGAGGCACCATCTTGCCCCAGGATAGGGGCACATGTGATAAAAACATTGAAATCACTAGTGCCAATACATGTCTCCACCTGGAGGAGCTAGACCTGCACAATCTCCATCACAGAGAGGATCTTCACCCCCTGCATCCTGGGGAAAGAGCAAATCTACCCCTGCAGTGTCATTGGAATTCTAGATCCCCTAATTATCAGGATCTGAGTGAATCTCTTGCAAAAGGACTTCAGTCCATTTCTTTTTCTGAGAAATGCAAAGAGTTGTGCCCTTTTATGACCAGCCCAGGATCCAATAATATTTAGAGAGCCATAGAGATGAGAAGGAAAACATCAGAGAGAGACAATGTGAAGTGGAAGGACTTTGAGGAAAATGAGCCATGTGGAGCTTGAATAATCCTACAATCAACTCGGGTCTCGCTGAAGATAAGGTCATCTTAGTGAAAATCAGGGAACTAGGCCTTAACCTCAACTCCTTACTTTCCTTTAGTGCTATCTAAAAGGTCACTACCTCTTTCACACTGTACCTACTCTTCCTATCTAGCTGACTGGCTGAAACATCAGGAACCAGTGATGATTCATAGAAATCATCATAATCCTCTTCCATTTACCTCAGGCTCCATCAGCTCAGAATCATTGAGCTGCCATTATAATAGTCTCATCTTTCACAAAGGTGAGAGATTCAGTGGGAGCAGCTAGCATATCTATTTTTCTCAAGAGTGGTAAGCAGTACAGCCCCAGATTAGGACCCTGTGTCCCGTATGCAGGATTGGCATCTGGAGGAGTTGCTTTACCAGGAAAAGACACTACTCCACTGGGAGCTCGAGGCATGGAGCTGTCACCCAATGCAACAATATCCTCCTCCTCAGGGCACACAGCTCCGTACTCAGCTACTACCAGCTGGTCAGGGGCTTCCAAAGTCTTAGCTATTTTAGAAATAGTCCTGTATAAATCAGTATTGTTGGCTTGTCTTTCACCCCTTCCCCTATGTTTAGAACCTGTGTCTGCTTCCTGTGCAGGGATATGCTCCTCAACCTCCCGGACTTGCTTCTGTGCAGGCAAAAGTGATGGGGTCATAACAAACCTTTGGAAGGGGGCTGCCCTTTGGACAAGGGCAGACCACATCCAGCGAGCAGGGGAGATGGAATTGGGCAATGCAGATGCAGGTTTTGTCTCCTGCTGATCCCTGGATGTCCCAGTCCCCTCCTCGCTATTCTGGGGGCCCACATACTTCTCAGGGACCCCAGAGACAGCAGTGCATGGGCATGAACCTGTCAAATGATTAGGGTTACCACACAGGAAACATTTAATGTTTTCAGAGATATCAAGTACTATATTAAGTTCCCCATCTATATGGTGCTTTAAAGCCAGGTTAAAGGGCTGTACAGGATTATTTAGAACCACATAAATCTGGTACCATAACAACATAATATGCCTCAAATCTTGGATTCTCACAGCCTAACAGCAGATACTACCTTCCCTTAATGGGAGTGATCACACACTAGCATCTTGTTGTGAAGGAAAGGTGGGAGGGGGACACTGGAAAAAAACCTGCTTTAGGAGCAGGTGTAAACAAGGGAAAATCTTGAGCAAAAGATTCTTTGACCCTGAGTCCCTTCTGTACCAAACAGTTCACAGGCTGCTCCTGGGCCAGGAAAAACACTATAGATTTACTCATTCAAGAGGCAGATTTTATATGAGCACAGTCCAGGGGCGGCCCGTGAGTATAGGCAGACTCGGTAGTCGCTTAGGGCGCCGCCTTCAACGGGGCGCCCGATAATGACGTCACAGGGTGCCCAGGGTGCCCGATGATTACGTCACGGCCATTGACGGCTGTGCAGGTGGGGGCACCGATCGCAGTGTTCCGCCTGGGGCGCCAGCTGCCGCAGCCGGCCTCAAGCCGCTCCTGGCACAGCCAATAACCTTATCGATACACAGCAAGATATCCTCCACGGTGCAGGAGACAGCAGGCACACTGAAGCTTCCAGGCTTGTGGGTCAAATCAGTAAACCCATCTGAAGTGGACTGTTCTCCCCACCCTAAGAAAAAGGGGTGGGGGGAACAAAGACCACCCATAAAACAAAGAAACAGTAAGTAACACAAAACCAAAAACACAGTCTAATGGAAATCCAGTATGTATCAAACACAGCTTCACTCTCAGGAACTCCCTCAATCCAGAGAGAGAGAGAAAGTGGGATGCAAGATGGAAGGGATAGTATAAAATAGTATAAGAAACATAATTAGCCAGATCTCTGGTGTCCATTGATGTCAGTGGAATTACAGCAAAGATGATCTAGGCTTAGTGTCTTTTACCAAAATGACATGTTTGTTGTCTTCTCCAAAGAGCACCTGTGCTCACAATTTTCATCACCATTCTGAGAGTTCTGACATACTTTCTATGAAGTCTGATTTTTCACATTAGAATAATATTTACTACTCATACAGTCATATCCTGCCATCGAGTTTCACACAAAGCTGCCATTGACTTCAATAGGAGTTCCGCATGTGGAACAATGACAGGATATGCCTCTAGTATTGTGCATATTGACTCTATATCCCATGAAGGCGCCAAAAGAATAATAACCAAGGACTTAATTTGCTAATAAATTTATGTCCAGCTTCTCTGTTTTTTTCTCATGAGATTTCCATGGCATCAGGTATGAACTTTTGGGCGGTTAACTTTGGACATCCTTTTTACTGAAATTAGGTCCTAATAATATGGCAAAAGCATAACAGTTCTACTGACCAGGCTTGAAATGAAAAAGCTTTGAATCCAATAGTGTACATTATTGAAACTTGTTTTTTTAGAAAATTCTATTGCTCCAAAGGAAATTAAACATCTTTGTTTTACTAAAATTAAACAATGAGCACTGACAATAGGGATAAAACTGAACTCGATCCAAACCCTATGGGAAGTTAATGGAAAGACTCTTATTGACTTCAGTGGCATTTGGATCAGGCCCATTCTGAGCTGAAGACAGAGCATTACTACAGAAATGACTTTGCTGTTCTGTTCTTTGTGTTACACATTTAAAGTTCACGTTATGTACATGTTTTCCCATTTCATTTCCACTTTTGGTAATGACACAATGAAAAATAAGAAGCCAGATTTATAGTATGCATATAATTCATGTTCAAAAATATAATTTTAAAAAATTGACAAAACCCATATTTGCAAAGGAGTTTGATCCAGGGACTTACGTCTCTATTCCTCTTCCTTGGGCTCTGAGTTTTGATACATGGAATATGATACTGGAGAGAAAAAGCAGTAACTCATTTTATTCTTGTTGGTTGGTTTTCCAGATTCATGGGTATTTTGTCTCTCTTTCCCCAACTGGTGTCTCAGCAAGGAATTCTATCTGGCATGGATTTCCATCTCAGAAATTTCTCTAGCTAGAAAACTTCCTACTTCAAAGGCCCTTTATCTCACCCATCTTCTGATCTACTTGCGTCCCCAGGAAAAAAACCAAAACCCAACAACCTGAGTTTGAGAAATCCATAATTGGTTTAGTCATTTAAGCCACCCACTGGATGGAAGATTCATGTGAGCAATTAATGCTCACCAATGTCAACTCACTAGTGTCAGCTCAATGTCAAAAAAAGTTATGCTGAAGTTCTTATCTGGTAATAACAACTTTTGTTTGTTATTATCAGATAAGTGAAACCACTAATTCAGCAGGAGTTTTCAAACTCTGTACTTCCCTTAGGAAGACTATTGTGCTTTGAAATAATAGTTTCTTCCATATAAATTGGGGTCAAATTACCCATCTACATAAACTAATAGCAGGGTGACTACAAACATCCAAAGAATTTATTTCTATGTACAGGAGGAAATCATACATATTTTAAGATCACATTGCAACAGATCAGATAATGTTAGCCCTCATCACTGAATTCAGTATACACTGTGCCCATAAATCACTCAATCTGACATAAATGCAAAGAACATTCATTTTTCTCTTTTGAGCAGAATGCAATCATGCCACAGATACAGCCTTAAAACCAGCGAGGAGTCATATCCAATAACTATCCCAATTATCCCTTGGCACAATGTTTTCTACCTGCAAGGAATGATTATGTGGCAGTTGTGATGATAAAGTCCTTAAAATGATGTTGATGCCTCATGGAAAAAAATTGAAAGACATATTGTTTAGAGACAGTTGTGCTTATACACTGTATCACATATTTAATGTGTTTCTTTCCCTATTTTTATAACTAAGGACATATGCACAAAAAGACAGTGTCTCAGGAAAATAATGATTATGTAGCTAAAGTACAGAACTGACACCCATGAGATATGGCTTCCATTTGTGCTCTGCTTAGACTTCCTGTGTGTGACCTCCGGGCAAATTGCTTACCTGCTCTGTGTCTTGATGTTGTCATCTGTAAAAGGGTGATAACACTTGTGTGCCTTCCAGTGAGGGTGAGCATTAATTAATTAGAATGCAATATGACCATGATAAATTGGAGAATTGGTTTGAAATCAGCAAGATGAAATTCAATAAAGACAAGTGCAAAGTACTTCACTTAGGAAGGCACAATTAAATTATGATGATACCAAATTGCTCAAGATAGTTAAGACCAAAGCAGACTGTAAAGAGCTTAAAAAAGATCTCACCAAACTAAATGATTGGGCAACAAATTGGCAAATGAAATTGAACATTGATAAATGGAAAGTAATGCACATTGGAAAAAATAACCCCAACTATAGGTACAATATGATAGGGACTAATTTAACTACAACTACTCAAGAGAGAGATCTTGCAGTCATTGTGGATAGTTCTCTGAAAACATCCACTCAGTGTGCAGTGGCAGTCAAAAAAGCAAATAGAATGTAAGGAATCATTATAAAAGGGATAGAGAATAAGACAGGAAATATCTAATGGCTCTATATAAAACCATGATGTGCCTACATCTTGAATACTGCATACAGATGTGGTTGCCTCATCTCAAAAAAGATATATTGTCATTGGAAAAGGTTCAGAAAAGGGCAACAAAAATGATTAGGGGTTTGGAATGGGTCCCATATGAAGAGAGATTAAAAAGACTTGGACTTTTCAGCTTAGAAAAGAGGAGAATAAGGGGGGATAGGATAGAAGTCTATAAAATCATGACTGGTGAGGAAAAAGTCAAAAAGAAAAAGTTATTTACTTATTCCCACAATATAAGAACTAGGGGTCACCAAATGAAATTAATAGCTAGCAGATTTAAAAAAAAAAAAGTTTTTCTTCACTCAGCACACAGTCAACCTATGGAACTCCTTGCCAGAGGATGTGGTGAAGGCTAGGACTTTAACAGGGTTCAAAAAAGAACAAGATAGATTCATGGAGGTTAGGTCCATCAATGGCTATTAGCCAAGAAGGGTAGGAAGTGTCCCTAGCCTCTCTTTCTCTGGAGGTGGGTAACAGAGGAGGGATCACATGAGGATTACCTGTTGTGTTCCATCCCTCTGGGGCATCTGGTATTGGCCACTGTCGGCAGACAGGATACTGGGCTGAATGGATCATTGGTCTGACCCAGTATGGCCGTTCTTATGTTCTAAATGAACTACACAATGGGGAATAACTGAAGCTAGACAATAGTGCTGCTGAAAACGATCTGGGATTTATAGTGAATCACAAATTGAATATGATTAAATAATATTATGAAGTTACCAAAAAAGGTTAATATAATTTGGAGGTTTATTAATTATTGGGAAGTAATTGTCCCACTCTATTTGGCACTGTTGAGGCCTGAGTTGGAGCACTGTGTCCACTTTTGGGCATCACATAGGGAAGATGTGGTCAAACTAAAGACAAAACCTGACTTATGAGGAGAGGTTACAAAAAAAACTGGCCATGTTTAGTCTTGAGAAAAGAAGATTGAGAAGGGACCTGACTACAGTCTTCAAGTATGTTAAAGGCTGTTACACAGAGGATGGTGATCAATTGTTCTCCATTTCCCCTTACGGTAGGGAAAAAAGTAATGGGTTTCATCTGTAGCAAGGGAGATTTAGGGTACATCTACACTGCAACACTATTTCGAAATAAATAGCACTATTCCGAAATAACACGTCTACACAGGAGGCAGTTATTTCAAAATAGTGTCAAAATACTGTCAAGCTGGAGGACATCTTACTCTGACTCCTGTAACCCTCATTGTATGAGAAATAAGATAAGTCAGAGGAAGAGTGTTCTCTTTTGAAATAAGTACTCTGTAGATGCTCCATATTTTGCTCTATTTCAAAAAAAAGATACGCAATTGACGTAGTTCAAGCTGTGTAGCTTATTTCAAGTTAAGCGCCTCAGTGTAGACAATTAGATTTGATGTTAGGAAACTTTCTTGCTATAAAGTTAGGTAAGCTCTGCAACAGGCTTCCAAAGGAGGATGTGAAATCCCGTCACTGGAGGTTTTAAAGAACAGGTTGGACAAACACCTGTCTGGTCTTACCTCAGCACAGGGGGCTGGACATGATGATTTCTTGAGGTCCATTCTAACTCTACATTTCTATGATTTTGTAATTGTTTGCAAAATACTTTCATATCACTTGCATGGGTGGTGCATTGAAATCCATTATATTATATTATTATCTTTTTATGTAGTAATAAAAGTAGCAGACATTGTTTATTTGTATTATGGTAGCACCCAAACTGATATCAGGACCTTATTGTGTTAGATGCTTTACATACTCATAGTGAAAGATAGTCCCTGTTCTGAGGAGCTTCCATTCTGAGAAAGAGTCAGAGTGGAAAAAGAAGTACAGAAACATGACAATGTTTTCCTAATGTCTCCAATTAAATTAGTGGCCCAGCTGGGAATACAAGGCTGATCTCCTGACTCCAGTCTAGCAGTCTACCCTCTACACACACTGCCTTTCCAAAAGCCATCATGAAATCCAACCCCAAATTTCACTTTTTTCAGATTAAAACCCTGCAGAAATCTACCCCCGTTATGTTTTCTCTATGCCCTCGTTTTAAAAGGCTATTTTAATTAGGAATGAGCAAACAAATAAGGATAAAAGAAAAAACTGATCCAAATCCTCTCCACACATCAGTAGAGAATGAGAACCAAACCTATTTTGACGTCTTGAAAAATAAAATAAAATAAAATAAAAATTCATTTTTGGAATCTTTGTGTTTGTTTATTGCCATGTATTTGAGAAGCTTCTTTGATTTATATGCCCCATTGGTCAGGGATCTTGTCCTTCTATTTCAGTCTGCAAAGCATCACAAACACCTGAGGTGCTGCATAATAAAGTAGTCATAATAATTGTTTCAACCAGGACCAGAAGCTAAAGAACCCAAGCCAAACTTTTCAACCCAGAGTACTCCTAAAAATGGGTTCCAAAATTCACATTTAAATATTAAATGTAAGTAACTTGATTTTCAAAGGTGCTGATCACCAGCAGTGTCCATTGATTTTAACAGGACATATGTGTGTTCAGCACTTCTGAATCTAAGGCCTCTTCTATATGGTTGTCTCTATACTGATTTAAATGCCTAACTTTAGGTCACCAGGTTAGGGAATTCTGGCTGAAAATATTGCAGGAAAGCTGGTATGATAAGATTTACAGTTCAATTAAGAGGCTACAAAGGTTTGCACAATCACCTGAACGTTTGGTTACATCTCTGAATCAAATTAACCCCTGAACATTTTGAAGTTTACCCATCTTCTGTTGTAATTTACTGTGCTCTGAAATCTGACTGCCCTGGTGCAAATTATATTTTTAATGGTTTCAATAGCATCCTATATGCATGGCAGGTAATCTCTAGAGGGGTTTAAGGATAGCATGTCAGACTGAATTGTCTGACTTAATGTTATATTTCCTTTGCTTTTGTGGGTTTAAATCAAATTCTTAATGTTATTTGAAGTCTTTTTTGTGGTTTCATTTTAATGCTTTTGTGCTAAACCTTCCAGAACAATGTCCTTTCCAGACAACAGATACACTGAAACCACTAATGGCAGAAGGGAAAGAAAATCTGTCATTGAAATGTATGAGGATTTGAATGACAGATTGTACACTCAATTTATATGTTCATAAAATGTGTATTTTATCCTTGCCAGATTGGAATGGCTGCTTTGGTGTAATTGTGGTCCCATGTATCACGTCAGTCCATAGTGTCAGAGCCATTATGATTCTAATAGAGATATGCATATTGAAAAAACGCTAAGAAAAAAGTCATTTCATATGCACAGCAGCTGACATTTATATGATAATAATGTCTATTTTAATATTAAAAAAGAGAAAGAAATACCAAACTGAATAGGACTATTAAATTTACTAAACTGACTGGCTACAGAATTACATTTAAAAAAAATTAAACTTTTTGGCATCCAACTCCAGAGAACTGGTTATTTTGCAGAACATTTCATAATCCATGAGATATGCTAAATTGACAGCCCAGGACCTTCTATTCACAGAATAGGTAAATCATCAACAAAGGCAATACCAGGTTCCCCACACTGCACTGCCAACATACTTCAGCCTTGACTTTGAGTGACTGTCTTTAGGGATAACTCATTCTTTATGTCCACTGAGCACTTAACTTCTTTGTTTAGATCGACAGCTCGTGCCAATTGTGGTGGTTTTACATCTGGTCATTGGGTCCTCAGAACTCAACAATGTTAATGAATTTTGGCCTGTAACCAACTGATTTCCCCTCCCTCCCTCCCATTAACTCACATTCTATTATCAATGCCTTTATTCATTTTGTCTGTAAACAGGTACCAATATGCTTAATTCTTAAATAGTAATGGGATGGCTCATAGAAACCTCCAATGCATAACTAAAAAATGCTAGGAAGGATATGTCTATGTGACGGGGTAGAACAGGCCCCAAATCCCCCCGCTGGAGGCTTGTGGCCTTGCCACACCACACCCAGAGCAAACCATAGAGAAGTCCTCCAAGAAAGCTAGAGTGGCACAAAGGACACAACCAGTCAGGACTCAGCAAGCCTGTTAAAAGGAAGCTGTTGGGCCAGAATGAGGCAGTTCCTCCTTGGAGCTCAAAAGGCTCAGACAGGGCTGGAGAGCAGAGTTGCAGAAGGGCTGCCATAGCAAGGAGGGCAGGCAGTTGGCCAAAAGGGGACCACTTGTGTGAGGTGAGTGACAGCTCATTACTTTGGTACCAAAAGTAGAGATGCCTCCAACTCCTGGAAAAAGGGGTGATGGAGGAGTCGGTGAGGCTGGTGGCCCAGAAACAGCACAGCACAGCTGAGAGACAGAGAATGTTGAAGTGCAGCAAGAGGCTCAGCAGGCTGCCCAAAAGCAGCAGGATGTACTCCTGGAACTGCTTCAGCTCCAGCAGCAATGGCAACAGCAGGAGCAACAGTTTGAAGAGGCAGTGTTTCGGAAAGTAATTTCCTCAGTGCTCCTGAACTCGTTGAACTCAGGGCTGGAGATACCATTGGTCAAACTGGGGCCATATGATGACACAGAGGCTTATTTGGATACTTTGGAATGGGTAGCCACAACTGCTGATTGGGAACAAACCACCTGGGCTGCCTGCCTGGCACCATTCCTGGCAGGAGAGGCTTAGGCAGCATACCATGCCCTGGATGATGATGGGGCAGTAGATGATCAGACAGTGAAAACTGCCATACTTGTCCAGCTGGGGATATCTCCAGAGACTTACAGATGAAGGTTTCGCTCAGTACCTTTTCCCACAGGGGCTCGGCCCTAGGTGATAGCCCAATGCTTTAAAGACTGGGCCGTCCGGTGGCTGTGCCCTGAAGTCTGTACAACCCAGGAGATTATTGATTCTATAGTCCTAGGGGTATATGGGGTTGCATGATAGTACCTCTAATGGGGTAGTACTTCTAAAGGAGGGCTTGTCGCACTTCTTTGGGAGTGGCCCATCCTTTATTGATCTTTACTGGCACCCAGCTCTCACCTGTGGCTCCACGTAGTTGCTTTGCGTGCGGCAACGGCCACACCCCGGGCAACGGCTTTGACAGGCCAGCTAAACCTGGTGAGGGTAGCCGATGGGTCTGAAACCCTCAGCGAGTTAGGGACTTGTTCATCCCAGCATGCGAAGACTGCTTCGATGGATTAGGCAGAGGAAATCTTTATAATTCAATGGCTGAGAAGGCATTGCAGCAGCACACTATGGAGTGCGTGGGGCATGTCAGAGCATTTAAGGTGACATGGCCATCCAATGCAGCCGAGGTAGTCTCCAGAAGTAACGATTTTTCGTGCCACTGGATTCTGACTTCTGAGACCGAGAGAGTGGGATCATCTCTGTGCAAAGGCTTTCCCACTATAATATTCTTCACGCACAGGTTATGTTGTGCAAAAAAAAGAAGTTGGTAATGGGAGCATGGAACGTCCGTATGTTCATGGACAGTGAGGACACAGTAAGACCTCACTGGAGAACAGCCCTAGTCACTAAAGAGCTTTCCTGCTATGGTATTGATATCGCTGCCTTCAGTGAAACCAGGCTTGCTGAAGAAGGATTTCTCACTGAACTAGCTAGTGGTTACACCTTCTTCTGGAAAGTAAAAGTGCAGAATTAGGACAGGATCCATGGAATTGGCCTGGCCGTCAAGACTAGTCTGATGAAACAACTTTCGGACTTGCCTGTCGGTATTAACGAGAGGCTCATGAAGCTACGCCTACCCCTCAGTCACAAGCGGTATGCAATAGTCATCAGTGCATATGCTCCCACCATGAACAGCACAGAGGAGACAACTGAGCAGTTCTACATTGACCTCAGTTCTGTTCTATGCTCAGTGCTGACCAACAACAAGTTGATCTTGTTGGGAGACTTCAACACTCAAGTTGGCTGCGACCACATGTTAGGCAAACATGGCGTTGGCAAGATGAACAGCAACGGCCTATTGCTGCTGAGCAAATGTGCAGAACATGACCTCCTCATCACGAACACAGTGTTCAGGATGGCAAACAAATACAAGATTACCTGGATGCACCCTAGATCGAAACAATGGCACATGATAGATTATGTCATTGTTTGTCCGCGTGATATTCAGGATGTCCTTATCACCAGAGCCATGAGAGGAGCAGAGTGCTGGACTGACCATAGGCTTGTCCTCACCATTTTCAAAATACACATCGCTCAGCATCACCCAAAGCGCCCAAAGCTCATCCGAACAGCCTTTATCATTGCTAGACTCCAGCAGCCTTCTCATCTGCACAAGTTCCAGTCAAGCCTTGATGAAAAGCTGACTGCCAATGGACCATTGATTGGAGGTCCAACTCAGAAGTGGAGCCAGTTTAGAGAAATGGTGATGGAGACAGCGAAGTCAGTGCTTGATCCCAAGAAACGCAACCATCAAGACTGGTTTGATGAGCACAATAGTGCTATTGAGGACCTGCTTGCCAAGAAGAACAAGGCATTTATGGAGTGGCAGAATGATCCAGGCTCCATCTCTAAGAAAGACAGGTTTAAGTTTCTCCAGGCCCAGCCTCAGTGAGAAATCTGCAAAATTCACGACCAGTGATGGGAGAAGAAAGCTGAAGAGGTGCAACACTATGCTGACTTAAACAATCCAAGGGAGTTCTTCAGCTCCATCAAGTCAGTCTTTGGTCCTTCCAAGTCTGGCTCTGCCCCCTTGCTGTCTGCAGACAGAGCCCGTTGATCATGGAGAAGGCTGGCATCAATAACCCATGGAAAGAGTATTTCAGTCAGCTCCTTAATTGTCCATCATCAGTCGATCAGTCAGCACTAGAACAGATCCCTCAGAAGCCAACCCTTGAAGACCTGGGAGATCCTCCATTTATTGACGAAGTTAGAAAGGTCATCAGGCAGATGAATTGCAGCAAGGCATCCAGCAAAGATGGAATTCCCGCAGAACTGTACAAGGCATTTAATGAGGAGTCACTTAAGGTTTTTCATAATGTCTTGACCAGTATTTGGGAAGAGGAAGAAATGCCATCTGACCTCCGTGATGCCGTGATAGTTGCTTTATATAAGAATAAGGGTGCAAAAGCCAACTGTGGGAACTACAGAAGTATCTCGCTGCTTTCAGTTGCCAGGAAAATCTTTGCCTGCATCATCCTGAACAGGCTGATTTCAACAGTTTCAGAAGTGAGTCTCCCCAAGTCACAATGTGGCTTCCACCCTAATCGCAGTACTGTCGATATGATCTTCGTAATGAGACAGGTGCAAGAGAAGTGCCTTGAGCAGAATATGAACCTCTACTCTGTCTTCTTTGATCTGACAAAGGCATTTGACATGGTTAACAGAGATGCATTGTGGATCATCCTCAGGAAGCTGGGTTGCCCACCGAAGTTCATCTCACTCATCAAGCTGTTTCATGACAACATGACAGGAGAGGTACTCTCAGATGGTGTGCCATCTGAGAAATTTAACATCTCCAATGGTGTGAAGCAGGGCTGCGTACTCACCCTGGTGCTTTTTAACCTGTTCCTCACTCAAGTCCTCATGCATGCTGTCAGAGACCTAGAACTTGGTATTTACATCAGATACCATTTGGATGGTTCACTGTTTGATTTGAGACATCTTACTGCAAAGACCAAGACACTGGAGAGGCTTATCACCGAAGCGCTGTTTGCCGATGACTGTGCCCTTATGGCACACCAAGAGAACCACCTGCAGACCATCATTGACAGATTCTCTGAAGCATCCAAACTGTTCGGTCTCGCAATTAGCCTCGGAAAGACAGAAGTCCTCTTCCAGCCCGCACCAAACAGTGCTCCTCCACAGCCATGCATCACTATCGATGGCACACAACTGAAGATAGCGGACAGCTTTAAGTACCTGGGCAGTACAATATCAAGTGATGGATCCCTTGACAAAGAGATTACAGCGAGGATCCAGAAAGCCAGTCAGGCACTTGGGAGACTGTGTATTAAAGTTCTCCAGCACAAAGATATTCACCTTTCAACTAAACTCAAGGTATATAATGCCGTGGTCCTCACCCCTCTCCTGTATGGCTGTGAAACATGGACCCTGTACAATAGGCACATCAAGCGGATGGAGCAGTTTCACATATGCTCCCTATGCTCAATCATGCGAGCACGCTGGCAGGACTGAATTACTAACTAAGAAGTGCTTGATAGAGCTAGTTCCACAAGCATCGAAGCCAAGATCCTCCAGACCCAGCTTCAATGGTCTGGCCATGTTCTCCGCATGGACGAAAGCAGGATCCCGAGGCAGCTGTTCTGCGGGGAGCTGGTACGTGGTAGTTGCAAACAGGGACGCCCGAGGAAGAGGTATAAGGACAACCTGAAGACCAACTTGCAGTGAACAGGCCTTCAACCTTGAGAACTTGAATTAGCTGCTGCAGACAGGACTAATTGGCGTTCCCTTACAAGGAAAGCAGTGACAAAGTTTGAGGACGACCACCGCCAACACCTCACAGCTGCATGTGAAAGACGATATAGAGCTGTGTTCCCTGCTGTCCTGACAACCGGCATCCCATGCCCTATCTGTAACCACATGTGTGCTTCGACCTTTCGGCTCCGGAGCCACATGTGTTTCCACAAATGAAATGCACAACATGTCTTCCTTGGCTCCCAAGAGACAACCAACAAAAAGTCCTAGACCAACACTTGGAGATATTACCAGCACCAATTCAAATATGGGTTCAGAGACATCACCCTGACTCACTGCCTGAAGTGGTCCAGACCACCAAAGATTTCCTACTTGCCACTGGACCTAGAAAATCTGCCTTACCATGGCCCAACACCTGGCAGGCTATAGGTTCAGAGGAGGGTGCCTCAGAGACCTGATCCAACCAAAAGGGAAGTCCCTCTGGATCTGGCATTGGAGCACTATTCCCAAAGGGAGCCCCTTTCCCCTCATCATCCCCGGCTTGTGCCACAGAAACCCCAAGAAGGAGGGGTCACTCAGGCCCTACACTGGATCTGCAGTCATGCTTTCATTATGGGAATCTGGGACACTTCAGCCGATCCTGTCCTCTTATGGAGTGTGAATACCTGAACTGTTATTATAATGGGATTAGGCAGTGGCCCTTCTACTTAAAGGGTCAGCGTGGGCCCTGCATAGGTAGTGGCATTCGAGCTGGGAGGAAGGACAGTTGAGGGCCTTATAGACTCAGGGTGTGGGTATACCCTGGTTCAGGAAGACCAGGTGAGGGCACCTGGCTTTGACAGATACCTTCCTGTACACGTTTTATGTATATGTGGGAAAACCTGAGTCTGCCCCACGGCACAGGTGGAAATGGAGGTACAGGGCCAGAGAGCCTGACTCCAGGCTGGCATGGTCAGGGACTTGCCCAGGCCTATAATTTTGGAGAGAGACTGGGTGGGCTACTCAGCTCTCATGTGGGAAGACTCAGGACAATGACCCAGGGCTGAAAGGGTCAGGGTTCATCAGGGAAAGAAAGCAGAAGGGCTGAAAGCTGGGGTGAGGAAACATCAAAAAAGAGCCCAGATACAGGACCAGAAGGGCCCCTTTGTGGGGGACCTGCTACAAAAATGCCAACAGGAACTGGATGAGACTAATCTCTTCAGACAGAAAGTTATTAATCAACTGGTTCAAACAAAACAGGAGTTGGCCAGGGTGTAGGTGGAAGCCCAGGGGCAGAGGGAGCAAAAGGAAGCTCTACAGGCAGCACTAGCCCAGGCCCAGAGGGAGAGGGGTCAGAGGGCTCAGCAGGATACTAAAGAAACACAGACCAAAGTTAAAGTCTAGCAAATTGTTGTGGGGACTCAGGTTAAAATACTTAGTGAGGCCATTAGCAGAGAAGCCCAGACAGATACACCCCAGCTGGAGGAGCTGAATGAGAAGGGCTGGGATAAAGAGCAAGACTCTGGGCTAGACAAGGGGGTAATACAGGCAGCTGTTATGAATGCCCTCTTGAGAGAAGATGAATCTCTGGCATGATGTGGGGACCTTGAGAATGAGTAGCTGACTGAAGACCTCCAGTATATGTCACAGGAAAGAGACCGTTTGCTCCAGATGGTATATGGCAGGGATGGGCAATAATTTTTGAAGGGGAGGGCACTTCACAAATTTCAGAAGTGGCTGTGGGCCGACCTGGAAGGGATAGGGCCTTAGGCAGAAGGGGTGGGGTTGAGAGCTACCCTACTGGGAGCTTTGCTTGGCCTGGGGTCCCTCCCTCGTGACTTCTGGCCAGTGGAAGGGACCTGGAGCAGATGGGAGGGTGCTGGGGGTTAGCCGTGAGTTCTCTGGGGTGGAAGCTTAGAACTCTCATAACATGGCTGGCAGCTCCTGGCCCTGCTGCTATTCTGTTGCCTGGCAGCCGCCCGGCAGGCACAAGCCCTGTGAACAGAAGCAGCTGAAAGGGCTCTCACCTCCCAAGCAGTGGGCCAGTGGAACCGAGAGCTGTGAGCTGTTTCAATTGCTTCTGTTTAAAGCGCTTGCACCTGCTAGCTGGTTGCCAGGCAACACTACAGTTGCCAGATGGTTTAACAAAAAATACTGTACCCCTTCCCAAAAAAACCACCAGGAAAAAATTTTGTTGAGGGAGGAGGAAAAAAAGGGGGAAGACCAAAGTTGTTATACAAAAAAAAAGAGAGAAAAAAAGAGAACAAAAACAGGAAATACCAGACATTTCACATGTCCAGTATTTTCAGGGTTGTTTTTTTTTACTGGATGGGGAACCCAAATACTGAACTGTCTGGGCAAAAACTGGACACCTAGCAACACAGCCCCCCAGTAAGCGCAAGCTCTTTAAATAGAAGAGATTGAAAGGGCTCGCATGTCTTCAGTTCCCTAGCAATGTGCTAGAGGCACTGGGAGCTGTGAGCCCTTTTAACTGTTTCTATTTAAACACATTGCCTAACAGGTGGGGGGAAGGCACAAGCCCTTTAAATAGAAGCAGTTTAAAGTGCTCATAGCTCCGGTGCCACTAGCGTGTTGCTAGGGAGCCAGAGACATGCATGCCCTTTCAACTGCTTCTATTAAAAGAGTTTGTGCCTTCCCGGGGCTTCTAGGCAAGGCATGGGAAAGATGCAAGCCCTTTAAATAGAAGCAGTTAAAAGGGCTCATGCATCTCCAGCTGCAAGGTAACGCACTATGGGCCAGGGCTTGGAACTGCCTTGTGGGCTGGATCAGAGCCCTAGGGAGGCTGGATCTGGCCTGCTAAGAGGCTTTTGCCCACCCCTGGGCTACGTCTAGACTGGCATGATTTTCCGCAAATGCTTTTAACGGAAAAGTTTTTCCGTTAAAAGCATTTGCGGAAAACAGCGTCTAGATTGGCACGGATGCTTTTGCGCAAAATCACTTTTTGCAGAAAAGCATCCGTGCCAATTTAGATGCGGTTTTGTGCAAGAAAGCCCCGATCGCCATTTTCACCATTGGGGCTTTTTTGCGCAAAACAGTCCTTCCCTGGCTACACTGGCCCTCTTGCGCAAATACATTTGCGCAAGAGGGCTTATCCCTGAGCGGGAGCATCATAGTATTTGCGCAAGAACACTGACAATCTTACATTAGATCGTCAGTGTTCTTGCGCAAATTCAAGCGGCCAGTCTAGACAGCTGGCAAGTTTTTCTGCAAAAGCGGCTGCTTTTGCGGAAAAACTTGCCAGTCTAGACGCAGCCCTGGTGTATGGCCATAAGACACAGCTGGAAACTCTGTATTCAGGACTCTGAGAGAAAGGACCCTGATAGATCGGCGTACAGAAAGACTACAAGTAATGGCCCTCCATTCAGGGGAGTCTGGGAGAGGGAAGCCTTTCTGAGGTAAGGCAAAAATGTACTACAAGGTGCCTTTCATAGATCTACCACCCAACTCCCATTAGGAGGGGAAGGAGTATGACAGGGTGGGCAAGACCCTGATGCCCCCTGCTGGAGGCTTGTGGTCTTGCCACACCCCACCCAGAGCAAGCATAGAGAAGTCCTCCAAGAAAGCTAGAATGGCAAAAAGGACGTGACCAATCAGGGGTCAGCAAGCCTGTTAAAAGGAAGCTGTTGGGCCAGAATGAGATGGTTCCTCCTTGGAGCTCAAAAGGCTCAGATAGGGCTGGAGAGCAGAGTTGCAGGAGGGCTGCCGTAGCAAGGAGGGTAGGCACTCAGCCAAAAGGGGGCCACTTGCATGAGATGAGTGATGGCTCATTACAATCTGGTATAGAATTATTTAAAGAAATGTATTTAAGACTTGCCCTGGGTCCATCACCATTACATTGCAGTGCCTGCAAGTTCACATTTCACTCTCGACTCACCTTCATAAAAGATTAAGGGAATGATATGGTTATTAGATTAGCACAAATAAATTCAACAAAAGTGGAAAGAGTCTTTATGTTCTGGAATAGGAAACACAAACATACACCTCTGTTTTAAATACGAGGGAATACTGAGGAGTTGATGATGGCTACTGACAATCATCCAGCAAAAAGTTTTGGATTGAGAAGAGGGGATCTAGTGACTGTTACAGCTGCCGAACAAAGAAACAGAGTTTGCTCTTCCAACATATGTTGAACAAATGCCAGAGTGAGTAGGTCACAGACTGATCTTGAAAAGCATTTGAAATTCTAGCTTCGAAAAGCCAAGCCTCTTGGCCTGTGTCTTTACTGAAAGAAACCCTTGCATAGTACAGAAAAAAAGAAAATTAATGGGAGGGGGAAAAGGTAAGCAAGCTATAATAAAAAACTTAAAGATAAGATAGATTGTGAAGATTGGATGATCTAGCTGTGATTATTTAATGAAGTTCTTGGTATGAGTAAAAGAAAGAAAAGAAATTGTGACTTAGCCTGTCATATATTCAAAGTCAATTTCAGTAAAAGGATGCAAAATTTGTCAACATAGGAAGAGAAATGGATGCTACTACCTGGACACTCATAGATAGGAGTGGAGTAGATTGGGACAGAAACAAACCTGAATGACTGAGGGACCTAGTAAGAATTAGAACCTAGAAATGAGGAAGGGAACATGGGTTAGAGAGCATAACACGGCATAAAACCAAATTAGGAAACTGTCAAACAGAGAACACGAAGCCATGCTGGATGGGGTGAGGCAGAATGCCACGCTGTGAGTGTGTCTGCTTTACTCCCTCTCGCTCGTGCAGAGCTGGCTATACCCCATGTTTCTTGTTAGTTGTGGAAATCTGTGGGTCCCCTTTCAAGGAAACTTTCTGCTAGCAGCAGGTAGAGCTGGGGCCAAGAATGTGGTCCACTGTGTATAAGATTAAGAACTGTTCCAAGACTTTTGTTACACCCAAGGAAAAAAGAAATTGTTATTGGTGGAATGATAGCCCCAACTTAGTCCATGTTTACACTAAATGGGAAGGTAGAATTAAGATACACAACTCCGGCTATGTTAATTACATAGCAGGAGTCAACATATTTTGATTCGAGTTTCCATGCCATCCCCACAGCAAGAGGCTGCCGGGAGCAAACACTCCTGTTGGATTGCCTTACTCCTTACAGGAGCAGGAGTATTGGCCACTGACAGGGGTGCCCCCCTGAATTCGAGTTAGTGGGTCCAGACCCACTATATCGAATTCTGGGATATCAACCACAGCAGCATTGGTCTCCCCTCTAGTGAAGACATGGCCTTCTATGCTTTAACTTTGTGGGTTTAGGGCCAGGTGATGAAATTTAGTTTCCTGTATTTAATCTATAAATTCTATATGTAAAAAATATTTATTTCCATATATATTTGTTATATTGACAATGTATGATATGAAAAGTCTGTAAATCATAACCAACTTTGTGAATATATTGCCTATCAAGGTATCTTTCGCTTATTTGTATGATGGTACATACTGCAATTGCCATATAATGTATAATGGGGACACTTATGAATACAAAATGCTAATGTGCTGCATCTACATACTAGAGAAAGCATTTATGTATCTCTGAGAAACTGAATTAAGGTAGAGGCTGAAAAAGCTGATGTAAATCAACATTATCAAACTGTATCTCCTAGCACGAATTCAGCCAGGTTCATTCAATAGTCTGGGAAAATGTGATGGTCATTAAAACTGAACAAAATATTTGTTATATTGAAAATTCACAATAATGCTCATGTTTCATGGAATTAGCTGAATACCAGCTGTGATCAAGAAGAAATCTGATTTCTATCAACTGTGTCTATCTACCTAGGTTTACCCCTGCTATGGCATGGTATTACATGCATTAGGGATACAGATAAAAGGCCCAAGATAGATTTGGATTTGGAAAGTATGGATGGGAGTTTAAAGTTAGAATTTTAATCCAGCAAATTATACTTCTGGGCCTTAGCCACAACATTTTGGACGTGGGTTCAGATTTACAATCTGCCCAAAATTTGTGGGCATTTAGATCAGGGAGTTTGGTTATTGCTAATCTATAATAATCAAGTTTTACTCACCTCTCTGAAGAACACACTATTGGTCTGCACAGGAGATAGACCACTGGCCTATCAAATTATAGCAACTCCTATATTCTTAAAGAAATAATTAGAAATATTCTCCCTTCCCCATTCCACAATCCATCTTATTCATGCTGCAACATTTCTAGCTCACAAAATAGATAGGATTGCTTTTGTAAATAATATGTTAATTCAATCCATGCATCTGCATGAAGAGCCCTTACTTGTAATTAATTAAATAATTCATTCATTAATTATTAATCATGTGTATGGAGTTACATTGGGAGAGGATTCGTTGGCCAGACACAAAGCCAAAGGAAGGGAGCAGGCAAATTGGAGTAAACAGCCAATCCACAATGGGAGAGAATGTTCAAAGTGAAAACCACTGAATGCAGACTGATAATATTATCAGTGTCTGTTGGTCCCTGCTTGTGTTATTTATTAATTGACCAATTTAATTTATCAAATTATGCAGTATTTGGATTATAGCACACACCTAGGCTATCTGGTATTCCTGCTTCATAGCTAGTTCACATGCATGAACCCTTAGTTTGTACAAAGGCCTGGCTTAAATTACATTTCCAATTGTATTTCAATAAGAATCATTGTTTTTTAATCAACCTTCAGCAATGGATGATGGAAGGAGGTTTAGAAGTCTTGGATTTTCTCAGGATATACTGCAGATGACCTTACATCCGGTGTCCTTGTTTCGTTTGAAAAGAATAATTGCTAATCAATAGTGAAGGGCTAGGTGACAAAGTAGGTTAATACACTAGCCTTTTGCCTCTGGAGAGCTCGATTGTAGCTTAGGTCATATGTAACATGGGCTTGCTTGTTTCAATCTTGTCCCTAGTGGTATCTAGCTATACCACAAAAATCAAGCCACAGTTTGATGTATGTCACATGGCTGGCAGTTTCTGCTCAGGGAAGTCCTAAGAATGGGCCTTGCAGACCAGGAAGGATTGGGATTTATTTGCATCAGTGTGAGGAAAACATTATGTAAGACTGTCAAAGCACTGTGTGTGTATCTACTAGGGGCAGGAAACCTTTTTGGGATCAGGGGCCTCTGATCCACAGAAAAATTAGTGGGGCCTAGGCTAGTAGATTTTGTGTGCTCCAGCCCCACAGGGGGAAGAGTGGAGGGTGGGGTGGCCTGGAGCACCAACGCGGGCTCCCCAATGCTGAGGGGGAGCCCCGAGCCTCAGGGGCTGGATCCATGCAAGCCTTAGGTTCCCCACCCATGGTATATACATTATAAGTAACCCAGGTTACGCCACTGATCATTAAAGTTGCCTGGCACCTCTCATGATTTAATCCTGATTTTGCCTACATGTCACCATTTGAGCTGAAGTTTTCCAAGGGTTTTCCAAGCCTCAGGCTGAATTTTATTTTGAAAGGCTCAGCAAAAATGGTTCAGCTGCTTCCAGGAATGAGATTGGGGAAAATATGTTGTTTTGCTCATGTAAAAAAGTTCTTACAACTACAGTATTTTGTTGAACAGTTCTCGTGCCTCTGTTTTGGAGCAGGGACTTCACTCTGGTGCATGGGTAGCAGGCAAATGCATCCTTGTGGCATTCTAACCTTCAGCTCCCCCTCCCCCTGGTCTGAGGCCCTGGCCCTTCTGCCCCATCTTTCCCACTGGAGCCTGGAGTGCACCCCAGACTCCTGCTCTTCTGTGCCTGGAGCCCCAGTGCCATGCAGACATCATGGTCGGAATGCGCCCACCCCCAGAGCTGGGCAGGGAGCACGGTTGGAGCGAATCCAGCCCCAGTGCTGGGCGTGTGGACAGGTGGCATGGCTAGAGTCCTCAGAGCCCCAGCGCTTGGCAGGTGGGCAGGCAGAGCAGCCAGAGCACCTCTAGCCCCAGAGATGTGCAGGCAGGCAGGTGGCTTGGCCAGAACACTGGGCGGGCAGCACAGTCCCAGCACTAGGCGGATGGAAAACCCTAAGAGTCTTGTGTGCACTGTGGCCACCACCCTGCCTGCTCCAGCCTCTGGGTCATAAGGGAACAGCAGACAGGAGGGGACCTAAGGATGAAGTGTGGGCAGGGCCATGTCAGGCTGTTTGGGAAGGCAGAGCCCACAATATTAGGGTTACCAGATGGTTTACAAAAAATACCGGACACACTTCATTTCAAATCGGGGGGGTGGGGGAGACTGGCTGGGAGGGGAGCAGGGCTGGCAGGGAGGGTGTCGGGGGGAGCGGGGCTGGTTGGGGGAGATTGGGAGCGGGGGAACAGCCGGCGGGAAGCAGGGCTGGCCAGGAGGAGGTTGGGGGGAGTGGAGCTGGCTGGAGGAGATTGTGGGGCGGGGAGGGAACTGGCTGGCGGGAAGCAGGGCTGGATGGGAGGGGTTTGGAGGGAGTGGGGCTGGCCGGGGGGGTGGAGCAGGAAGTGGGGGAACTGGCTGGCAGAGAGCGGGGCTGGCCTGGGTGCACGCAGATCCCGGGGTGCTGCCTGTCCCGCACACGGTCCCGGCGGGGCGCATGGGTGAGTCTGGCCCAGGGGATTCCATCCCGCCCCGGCCCCCTCCTTTCTACTGCGTAGTTGCGTACTGTCTGGCTGGTAGACAGGCTCATGTAGTGTGAGCCTGTCTACCAGCCAGGCAGTATGCAACTACGTACTGATACTCAGGATGATAATAATAAAAACTTAATTAGAAAATACCAGACATATAAATGTCCGGTATTTTCTATGTCTGGTATTTTCTCAATTTGTTTTCCGAACAGAAAGCTCAAATACTGGACTGTCTGGTTCAAAACCAGACACCTGGCAACCTTACACAATATCCACGGCTCTGGTGTCAGAGAGGTGCCTTTTGTCATAGCAGTGAAAATTCACCCAAATTTAGCTAAGTTATGAGTTTCTGGAAATTCTCGATTTGAACCTACTTGGTCGAAACTTATTGGAAGTTGGCAGCTCAATTATCCAAAGATTCTATTTATACCAAGCATGCTCCAGCATCTCTTAGTTCCTACATGTCAATCTGACCACACATGTGACGTTCTCACAGACTCACTGAGCGTGCTGAGTCCTGGAGCTGAGTAGGACTTCTCTGCAATTGCTTTTTCTGTCAGTCAGAGGCCAACTGTGATGCTGGATGATGGTCTCAAAACTACCCTTGTCAGCACTCGGACAGCAAGAAGGAAACTGCTTGACTGACATACAGGGGTAGGTGGCAGGAGTTCCTGATAGAAGGAAACAGAAAGGGAGGGTATAAAAGCCCAGGGTGGGAAAATTTGAAATAGATAGGAACCAAGGTGAAAGGTAGTGGATAGGAGCAAAGGTGAGGGCAGGACAAAAGGGGTTAGAACCTGGGCAACACAGTAGAGCTGGAGCTAGGAAGGGGATAGGCATGGATAGAAAGAAAGGGACAAGGAAAGAAATGTTCTAACCATTATTGAACACTGCCTTTCAGTACCTTGCACTGAATGCAGGAATCCCAAGTCTCTACATTTTTCTGTTGTCAGTAAATGCTGCAAAATCCAATGGAAAAGTGTGTACATCATCCCACTCTAGCACTGGTCCACATGGATAATAACAGCCTGCTACTACTTCCAGTTATTCTGTGAGTTCAAGGAGTAGAGTGCTATTCAGTGTATCTAACAGTCCCAACCCTCACATGCATGGTGGGTGAAGGTAGGGCTGGATGAGGCAAGCCCTCAGCCCTACTCTTCTGAGTCCTGCCTCTTCTGTCCAGGCCCCACCCCATGGGAGCCAAGTCACTCCCCCTCACACCATAGAGAGGGAGTAGGGCATGTGGCCCCAGCCTCCCCAGCCCCAGAGCACTGCTTTCCCTCTCCTATCATACCCGCTGTCCCTGCCTGCTGATGATCCACTTTGGGTGTCAATATGATTCCACATGAGAGAAAATCTATTCTTTCTTTCTTTTAAAGTAAGAAATTACATTTAAAAAGTCTGTAGTAAAAGGAAAGTTAAAGCTGCAAAGCCAAGGATTCCAGACTTAAGGTTGCCTGTGCAATCTTAATTCAGGCCTCTTGTGCATAAGCACTATGTTAGACTCTTTAATGATGTGGTCCCATATTTTCCCTGGAAGATCATGCCTCATTCAGTACATAGGATAGTGGTGCTCTGGGTACAAATCAAGCCTATGAAGTAAAGGAGATTGTTGTGTGTAAGGCCCCTGGTTAAGACAGCTGTGTGCTGCCCATGGAGAATTGGATTCTATCCCCCCTGGGCCAAAGAGCTCGTATATGACGTAATGTTTTGCAAGCAGCCACTAGCTGTGTGTTTCTTATTGACCCAAAATGATATGCAGAAGTGCTGAATGCACAGAACTTCAACTGAAGTCAGTGGGAACTGTGATTTGACACGTGAGGTGCTATAAAATGCTAAGTACCCTGAAAATCAGGTTCTTGGTGTCTCAAGGTAGGAAACCAGAATTAATAGATGTTTTAGGCACTGTTAGCCTTAATCTTTCTGTGCCTCACTTCCCTATCTGTAAAATAGGAATAAAAACACCTCTTTTCACCAGGGTGTTTTGAAGATATATTCATCACCTGTGAAGTACTCAGATACTATTGTGAGAGTGCTCTAGAAAAACCCAGGGAAAATTAATAATTCTGTATCCAGTGACAGGCTTGGAGGTGGTATGTGTTAAATAAGGCTTGGATCTACACATCAGCTGGATAGAAACAAGTGTTTATCTAGTCACCGAGGGCATGTCTACACTAGGAAATTATTTTGGAATAACTAAATTTGAAATAACTCCCGAAATAACTATTTTGAAATAAACTTATTCCCTGAGGAAAGCAGGAGTACAGATTTTGGAGTATAGATTTTGAAATAATGGGCTTGGTAGTGTGGATGCTTTACTTATTATTTTGAAATAAGGGGGGTTATTTTGAAATAAGTCCCTAGTATAGACTAAGGCTGAATGAGGAAAAAATAGTATGTGATCATGTAATAAAAGACTGTACTGTAATGTATGCACTCAAAGGGGCCAAATTAAGGTTGCACAGGCAGCCCTCATTCTGGCACTTCCCATGTCAATGTTTTTTTAACATAGTTTTTTGTATGTAAGGTAATTGTGCTTAATAATTCTTACATTGGAAGCCAGCCTCTGACACCTCTCTCTCTTTCTCTCTCTCTCTCTGGTTTTAGGGAGTGCTGCTGCTTGCCTATTGCTAAGTGGTGACTACATCAGAATTTCCGTATTGCTTGATTGGCTGAGCTAAGGGCTTAGCTGACTCTGCCTAGCAACAGGTTAGTTGTAGTACAAACACCAACAGAACCTATCTGTTTGGAGAAGTAGTTATTGCTGGTAGCTTGAAGCAACAGCCTCTAAACCAACAGGCTAAGCTGACTAACCTTTCTACACAAGCAGTGAGCTAGAATAGGTGATGCCCCCTGAGACTGTTTTTCCTTGCACTAGAAATCTGGATTTTACCTCAAAATTAATTTTTGCATATTTTTAAAATGTATAAATATTTCAAAAATGAATATGGTGCATAGTTCTAATTCTGCAGTATATATATGAGACTGCTCCATGTCATGGATTTTAATTGTAAGTTCTAATTGACTGGTTTAATGATACTTTGCAAAGTAAACTCAACATGTAGGTCACAAGTTCACAATGAATTAATCCCTGGATGTTTACCAAATGCCAAAATTAAATTACATTCTTAATTGTTTTGCAAATACTTTGGCCTAACTAATTAAACAGGAATGACTTTCTGCGTTGCTACAGTGCAAGGAATATTAAAGCCTTTAGGACACGTTTCAAATTAGTAAAATCTACTTGTTTCATTTTACACTATGTGGTCAACTGACACGAAAAAAATCTGGTATTATGATACAACTAAAGTTGCAAGAGAAGACTGTTGAAAACAATGACTGTACGGAGGTTCAGATCCATAAAGGGACTTAAGGTTGCAAAGCTGAGCATTGTATCACTTAACTTTTAGGCACCTAGATGCCAGTAGAAGCCACACAGCCTGCATTAGGCATGTAGACTCCTTATGCAATGCATGGGAAGAGATAGGGCTGGGGGTGGGTTTCACAAAAGACAGCATAATACGTGGGGAGCTGCCTCAGATAGCTAATGGGAGATGTTCAGGAAAGGGTTGTGACTCAAGTCCCACCCCTTTCAAGGAGTTTGGTACTTAAATCTGCGCTGGAAGGAAGTATTTTTCTCCACTTGGGATTCATAGCCAGGAATCCTTTCCTTCAGTCAGAGGTTCTTGCAAGAACTGTGGCAGTGTATGCCTGACTCCCTGCACAATGCCCATGGTGGTAGGGACAGCAGCCTCCCTTACAAACTTTTGCCCAGTGATTAAGGAACTGACCTCGGTTATGTGAAATCTGGATTCTATCCCGTTCACTGCCTGCTGAAGTAAAGGGAATTGAATTTCTATCTCCTGCCTCTCAGGTGAGTGCCCTAACCACTGGGCTGTAGAATCAGTCATTCTCACACCTCTTCGACACTACATAGTGAATTATTTATACACAGTGGAATTATTTCTCCAACTGGAGAAAGACCCATACCAGAATATGACCTAGACTAGTGGTTTGGAGCGTTCACCTGAGAAGTAGGGAGCCATGTTCAACTCCCTTCACATAAGGCAAAGGGGGGAACCGAAAGCAGGTCTCCCATATCCCAGATGAGTGTCCCCCAGCCATCCTGTATGGGGTTAGGCATGCTTTGAGAAACCCCCTGATTCATCTTGTAGGCAATGTCTAGACTATATGGCTCTGTCAACGGAGCCATGTAGATGAGTTTACTAGACATAGCAAAATGAAGCGGCGATTTAAATAATCGCTGCTTCATTTACATCAAAATGGCTGCCACGCTGTGCCGACAATCAGCTGATCGGCACAGCAGGGCAGTCTAGACGCGCTGCAGTCGACAAGGGAAGCCTTTGTCGACCGCTCCAGTATGCCTCGTGAAACGTCGACGGAGCCATGTAGTCTAGACATACCCCCTGATTCATCTTGTAGGCAATGTCTAGACTACATGGCTCCATCGACGTTTCACGAGGCATACTGGAGCGGTCGACAAAGGCTTCCCTTGTCAACTGCGGCATGATTATACATAGTGAGGCAGTCTCTCAATGAGACTGGTCCATTCTGCTAGAGGTCTTTGAAGATGGAGACTGAAATCTTGAATATCACCCAGTATTCAGCAAAGAGCAGAGCAGAGTGAAGTGATGCTGAGCAGATGGGATACTGGGTTCTGAACCATTTGTAGATCTGTCTTTGTCTTTCTTTCTGTCTTTCCTTCTACAGAGGTTGGTGCCAAGCAACTTTAAAATATTTGTTTTAAGTTTAAGTAAGTGTAGTATTGAAAAGAAAATGTATTTGATTTATATCACACATCCATTTACAAGTGTCTTGGCTAGTTAGGCAACAACTATGTTCTATATTTCTGTCCTGCTATGTGAAGCCAGATACGAAGGCTGACATTTCAGAGAGTTGTTTTGTTTTTAAAACAAAAGGTATAAATTAGGCAATCTAATTTTGATAATGAATGGTTGAAAAAAATTTGTCTTTTGTTTGCTAAGCTCCATTATGAAAGGCTATATTAAAATAATTGTATGTAGTAATCCCCGGTGTTTATATGTAGAAAACTGCAGAATAGCTAACTTGCTTTCCATAACATGTTTATTGGCAGATAGTTATTTGCAGTGCTGATATAGCTGTACTGGTCCCAGGATAAGAGAGAGATAAGGTGGGTGAGATAATATCTTGTACTGGATATGTGGATATGTGTTGGAAGGTACAAACTTTCCTGACCTGAAAAAGAGCTCAGGCTATGTCTAGACTGCAGAGTTTTTTTTCAGAAAGAGATACGCAAATTGTGAACCTCAATTTGTATATCTTTTTCTGTGTGGGGTTTTTTTTTTTTTTCTGGAAGAGGCTTTTCCAAAATTTGGCCCATCTATACAGGGCCAAATTTTGGAAAAACCTCCTCTTTCGGAACATCCCTTATTCCTCTCACCAAGAGGAATACAGAGATGCCAAAAGAACACACCTGCTTTTTCGGAAACTGTTCTGAAAAAGCGGATGCATTCCCTGGACAGGGCAGAGTTTTTCCGGGATACTGGAGGTATCCCGGAAAAACTCTGCAGTCTAGACATAGCCTCTGTGTAGCTTGAAAGCTTACGTCTTTCACCAACAAAAGTTGGCCCACGAAGAAAGGTGTTAATTCACCTACCTTGTCTCTCTTATGGCACATAGTCTTTCCATTTTAGATCGGTCTGAGACAACATTAGTATCGCAAACTAAATCTGAATATTTTTTTTTTCAAAATTGAACTGTCCATGGGGTTGTTTTAGATACAGGATTTTAGTTAAGTGTATTAAATGGATAGAAACAATTACAGTCAAATGCAGATCAGATCTTTCCAAATACTGGGGGGAGGGGAGAATGGGTACAGTATGAAATTTTGATTCAGGCTCATGTATCTACTATGCAATACTCAACAGCATGGTAGGCTAGCAGACATAAACAGGGCCATGTTTTCAAAATGCTGAGTACTTTCTGCAGGTATAGTTTGTCTGTTCCCTCCCCCCCCCCCCCCCCCCCCCAGATGCAAGCCTTTGTGTCTCATTGTGGGAAGAAAGTAGGTAGTAAGGGAAGCATATGTTTTGACTTAAACCCATGAAAATAAGCTAAGGCCTCATCTCTTTTGATAATGTATTCCTGATTATAATAACTTGAGCTTCTTAGACTCGTATTAGAAGAAGCCTAGGTGAGTAATATTTTTAGTGATTTATTTTCTGAGGCCCGATTACTCTGTGAGGCTTACAGCTACCAGAAGTACAAATGTATAACTTTTTTTTAAGAGACACAGTGATTTAAAATAGTAAAAATGACTAACCATTTTAATAGTGTGTTCTAATTGCAATAACCTCTTTCTTTTCAGGAGGCTTTACTAAGAGATAATTGACCTTTGTGTCTGTTAAGCACTCTCACATTTGGCTCAGGATGCATAATTCACATCACAGCCAATTACCTTGTGATATAGCCCAGAAAGAAGCTTGACTGTTGCATAGTGCTGCACAGCTTTGCTTCTCTCTTTTTTTTTAAACCTGTATTTAAATATCTTCATTTTCAGACTGTTTCAAAGCTCATTCCATTTGCCAGACTGCATCTGATTTCTTTTGTTCTGATCCTTTTTCCTCTACTACATCCCAACAGGGAAAGCACAAAAACAAATCAGGTTTTTTTCCAAATTATACCATCAAATTGTGATTTACAGTGTAGTAGAAAGTAGGTCTCTCTTAAATACTGTTGTTAGTTAATCTTGTCTGTAATGACTTTCAAACTGGATACTGCCTGGTGCATGAGGAAGTGCTCTAATAAAGAAATTCCATATTATTTCCTATATATAATAATCTATTATAGTATCAGTGGGGTTTTTTTTTTATCATGATTTAACCAGAAACCAGTCAATTGTTCTTTCTTTAATTAGTTCTTTAAGAGATGTTACACTGCCCATTTCTGTAGCATGTAGGCAATTTACAGAAATTAAAATAGTCTTTTTTGCTTTGTCCTGAGCTCTTGCTCTTCATCTCCCAGCATTCCTGTCAAGTATTTCTTCTAGACTATGACTACACTGCACTTCTTTTTAAGAAAAAGGTACTTTTTCCAATTCTTTTTTCAGAAGAGGCTTTTCTGACATTTGGCCCACCTACACGGGGCCAAGTGTGGGGAAAAATCTCCTCTTTCAGAAGAGCCCTTATTCCTCATAAAATGAGGAATACAGGGCTTCCGAAAGAACACTCCCGCTTTTTCGGAAACTGATCTGAAAAAGCGGACTCGTTCCCTGGACGCGGCAGAGTTTTTCCGGGATACCTCCAGTATCCCGGAAAAAACTCTGTAGTATAGACATAGCCTCAGTCTGACACTGACATTCTTCCTGTCCTCCTTCACCATCTCAAACTATCTTTTTTTCTGGGTCTGCCTTGAGTTTTTTGTCTCATGAGTAATAGATCTACCCTCTGGCCAGCATATACTGCGCCTCATTGTCTTAAATGACTGAGCTGTTTCAGTTAATACTCTCAGCTTTTCCATGATGGAGACTACCTGCACCGTGGCTTGCCTGTAGTTTATCAATTATCATCTATCCAGCATTCGCCTAATCATTTTCATCTCGGCGGTGTAAAGTAGCTGTCTCCGTTGTTGGCCAGTATTCTTTCTTCCTTGTTGGCCAGCAGTCTGTACCATATGTCTTGGCTGGCCTAATCATTGTTCTTACATACTTTGCACTAAACAGTTTATTAACAAAATATGAGATTCTTCTGAGAGAAAAGATACAATAACAAAACCTCTGCCTCTTTTTTTTTTTTAAATGGCCTACAAGCCAATTAAAAATCTGGGTCCTTAATAAGTCTAGCCACCATCCTGAAGCTCAACAAATACAAGCTTGAACAGACTGTCAGAACAATGAGGTTACAGAAACAAGAGAACACCCATCTACCGGTCCTGGACCACCATATCTCAAGACTCATTCTCTGGAGCAAATCCACCAAAACAGACCCAAGCTGAAAGATGATTTGTCTGATAATTGCATCTCAGACTCAGTGTAGTAATTCATAAACTGCATCTTACATGGGAACCTAGAGACAGATATACCCAATGCAGTCCAAACTAATGTTATAGTCTCATAATATTTTGGTATTATATGGCCTGGTCCATTCTGAAGACAAGAGACTGGTGCACTTTTCAGCACTGAGTACTTTTCAGAAATAACACTATGTAGAGCCTTGAAATCAGAAAGACCTGGCTTACTGCACATGAGAATCTCAGGGAGCTCCAGGAGCAGCAAAGAATCCAATATGACCCCATAACAGTGAATTATATTGGGAAAATTATACATCCACCTCCATTACAAGACACATTCATAAGCCAGCAGCCCCAGTCCTCCTGTCAGCTTCTCACTGGAGTTGAATCCAACTTTTTCTCTGTCAGACACTGGGAAAACACAGACCTCAGCAAACAGAACTGAAGAAAAGGAGATGTAGCCTTGCACTTTGTGGATTGTAGCAGAGTGGAAAACATCTAGGACCCTCTAAATACACACATTGTCAACACCTTTTTTAATCTTACGCAGGTTAAAATATGCATTAGTATGTTTTGTACAAAAGAAATACTTCAACACCAAAGACCACCTTGGGCCTAATTTCCTTTTTTTTAAAGCAAGTTAATTGAGAAGGACCAGAAAATAGTCTTTTGTATACCCTGTCCACTCCCAGAATCCTGGATCCTTCTCTGTCAGACTTCAGGCCACAATATGCTATTGAGACACTGTTCGCTCCCATAAATAACCTCCTCCTCCTCCTATCTCTGGACAAGGGAACTCTGTCAATACACATCCTGCTATACCTCTGTGTACTATTTGTTTGTGTTAACTCACATCCTGATTCCAAGAAACAGTGAGGGTGATTGGAAACTCTCTAAAGGGGCACAAGTCTTTCCTTGAGGGAACAGATGGACCAGGAAGAGGAGTTTCAAAAATAAATGCTACAGCAAATAGGCCAGCACTATGTCCCCAGCAGGTCATGTTTCTGCCAAGGAGGTTTCTCCATCAGTAACTGTGAAGCTAATCCAGTGGGGCTGGATTATGATCCTGAAGCCTTTTTAATTACATTTGAAAAGGTGGCATTAGCATGCTGGTGACCTTCAGAACAGCAGGGAATGCCTGAAATGTGGGGAAAATATGGATTTTGATCCAGATTTCAAATGCCTAAATTTAGGAGCATTTGGAAGTAGGGTTTAAGTGCTGCACAGAGTGCAAGTTTCACTAAAGATCAAGGTGGAGATTATATAGCAGGATGGTTTGTCCCTTTGAGACACTGCAAACACTAGATTAGGGAGTAGCCCAACAGGCAGTTGCTCCAGATAAGCAGTTAAGGATTGGCTCTGATTCCCATCTGGAAGATCTGAGTAAGTAACCAGCTCTCTGATGGAGACCATGGGGCCAGGACTGACCAACCGACTTACCTGTATAGCATCTGAAGGCAGGTAGGTCTTCCACTGAGGTAGGTAGGCAGACCTGAGGCTAAGGGAGGGCCTTGAGCTGTGTGTGTGTAAAAGGTATTATCATACTAGTCCAGGTAAAGACTACCATTTTTGGATCACTTTTCAGTATTTCTTGAATTTGCATGGCAGAAAAATAAAAGAGCCTGCCTTGAAGAAACAAACAGAATTGATCTGGCTGCTGGTGGATGCCACTGACTACAGGTCTTATGTGGAGACATTTGTGCCCATCTTTAATGTACAAAGTCTGGAGAAAATAGCGATGGTATCTCTAGCTCACCCACTGCTCTTGCAGGCCCAAGCCTGTTGCTTCATCTTTTCCCTTCTCCCTAAATCTAATAGTAAAAACAAGTATGGGAAATTGCAGATATGTTTCTGATTTAAATAGAGTGCTTGATGCAAACCTATTAGATTAATAGTTATAATGAAACTTGCATGCGTTTTTCTTGGCAAAGGCTTCAATCACTTTGTTGTAAGCAATCCAACTTTCTTGTGTTTCCTCAGCAAAGCAAGTTTCCAGAAAACTCAGTCTTTCCAAATGCATTGTCAACTGCTGATAAATTTTTATGAGCTTCAGTTTGAGAAGCTGTGGGTGGCAGCAGCCATAGATAGCAGAAATATTGGGAGAGCACTTAGTGTGTGCTGCTTCTCCTTTTGGAGTACATTTGCTTCAAGTGTCAAATCACAACAGGATTTTGTTATAATCTGCACTTTTTTTCCTCTGCAGTGTTGGAATAATATCTAAAACATTATGCCTAAAACCCAAACCAGGGTTCATAAGGAAAGTAAACGTATCACGGAGGCTCGGATGAATTTCTTGCTGAAGGTCTTGCATCTCAGCACAAGTTGGGCTGGCTCAGGATCCTGCCTCCCTGCGTGCCCATTCATGACTGATTGGAACATTGCAGCGAATAGTGCCCAGGCTAACGCTTCTGAGAGCCGAGATAAAATGTCAGAGCCTTCAACTCCTAAACAAACAGAGGTATTGAGACCATGGGAGAGGAGAAGAGCAGAATCCAATGTAACAGAATCCACTGTTATGTTTTGGGTGCTTGGCTGTATAGTGATAAGTGCCCTAAATATATTTAGATCTTCATCCACAGATATCAAAACTCTTTATAACTACAGGTTGATGATACATACAGTGTGATGATGAGCAAAATTAGGAAGGGATTTATAACTAGTTAGGGTTGCCAGACGGTTTCAACAAAAATACTGGACACACTTGACATTACATCACAATCTACATTACAGCTTATTTAGAAAATACCAGACATTTATATTTTCTCATTTGTATTTTCTCAATTTGTTTCCTGAACAGAAAGCTCAAATACTGGACTGTCCGGTTCAAAACTGGACACCTGGCAACCCTACTAAATATTGGTATTTGGTATAACTACATGTCTGCTATCATATTTAACATTTCGGCCTCCATGCTCATCAAGTTTCTGCCTCTGGTCAAATGAACACAACACCAAGAGAAGGCTTTGTTACATGGGGTGGCCTTTAGCACTGTTGACCATGTCCTGGTAAATAAAAATAAATTCTTATACAAAACAAAATTGATCCAGATTGATTGGTATTTTTTATTATTAATCATTGATACTGCAGTAGCACCTATAGTCCTTAGCCATGATGGGTCCTGCCAGGCTATAAATGACAGTCCTGGCTCCAGCTAGCTTACTGATTTATTATTTGTATTGTTATAGCACCTAGGAGCCCTAGGCATGGACATGAGCTCCTTTGTGCGAGCCACAGTACAAACACAGAACAAAAAGACAGTACTTGCCCCCAAAGATCTATCTGGCAAAGCAAAACAGGTTAATGAGACGAACAAACAGGTAGGCTGGATGAGGAAGGGGTCTCAGGTAACAAATAAAAGGGGGTAAACATTTTCAAAAGTGTCTAAGTGAGTTAGGAGCCAGTTTGATTTTTTTTTTGTTCCTCCCTCAAAAGTTACGTAGGCAACTAAGGACTAGGTCCACAATGGGATTTAAGTTATTAGAGCACGTAAATTTTCACTGATAAAGTCCCCATGACATCCATACCTGCTGTGGGCACACACAAAGCTGCTTAATTTCTTACAACAGGAAGTGCTTGATGCCACTGCTTGAGTCCTAGCAGGATCATCAAGCTTGACATTTCCCCACCTGTCTTGCCTGAGGGGTCCAATCCAGGAGGCATTCTCAGGGCTGCCTAAGAGCATGCCTACTGCACAAAATGGAGGAGGGGGGTTATGCCTATACTACAGTGGAGCAGTGGCTAGAACCTGGGCTGCCAAAGGAGAGTGCTAATGCTAACCACTAAGTTATAGGGTCTTTCACACTTGCTCTCTGGCCCAGTGACTAAATATTTTATACAAAAATAATGCAGAGTAGAAGACCCTCAACAGGAGACCTGGGTCTATCTACCCTGAACAGCTGAGTGGCTCAACACTCACCTGGGAAGTGGCAAAGTTGGGTTCAAGCCCTTTGTCTGAATCAGCTGAGGAGGTATTTGAACCTGGGTCCCCATATCCTAAGACAAATATTAGCCAGTGGACTATAGGGTCATCAGTGCTGTTGCCTTTTCACTTTTTGTGAGAAAGGACTGGCCTGGTTTAGGCACCTTATTCTCTGTGAGGAGTGCAGCCTAAATGTCCTCAGCATTTCCTACTAGGTAACTCCCCTCTCTGTGGTCTGGCTTCTGTGATTCCTGTTCTTAGGTGCCTAGATGCCCACATGCATTGTGCAGGGAGCCTGGCCCCCTAAATGAGAGCTCAGTATCCTGCTGGGCATTGGAGCATCTAGAGATAGGTGTTACAATGCTGAGGTGTCAGAATGTGAGCCCTAATGTCAAAGGGCTATCTACACAGCTATTTTTAGAATTCTAGGGCAAGCCTGAATCTGTTGACCCAGGCTAGGAAGCTCACTGTCATGGATTGTACCCTAAGACCCACTGCATTATAAACCTGAGCTCAGACTCAGAGTTAAGACCAAACCCTCCAACTGTCCACACACAAATCTGCCTGATTGAGGGCCAGCAAGCACTCAGGACCTGCATCTTAGGGCCCACCCTCTTAGCCTGAGTCCCCCTGAAATTCAGGTTCAAGCCTGCCATTTTGTACAGTGGATGCAGTTCGAGCTGTGCAGTATGGATGTGTTAGCATGGTGATGGACCTACATCCTGCAATTGTAAGCCCAGGTTTACAATGCTGTGTGAACACTTACTTGAACACCATGTCCTTAAGTGGGGGTTTCACAGACCTAGGTTTGCAATGCAGTGTAGACCTACCTCTGAATGCTAATCACTTCTGAAAATAGGGTTTATCTGTTTTTGAAAATTTTACCCAGCCAAAGAGTAATCACATTTCACTAAGTTTTGGGTTATATTTTGATACTTTAGGTTTATATGCCTCAAAGGTAAAACTTTGGGTTGCCCAAGTCCGGTGAACCTAAACAGCTTGTCTGATTCATCAACGTGGAAAATATCAGGTTTCTCGGTAAGCTAGGTAACGTCCTCAGAAAGTTCCTTTATGTTGCAGAAAAAAGTCCAGTAGATGGTGTGCTTGCTAAATTGCTCATAATGCTTCTTCATAAAATTGATGGCAGCGTCCACAATGATATTGAAAAATTTGATTGAAAAATTGTCCCCGAGACCTTGAGGAATCTTGTCTGCATCTTTATTAGCAAACTCTTTTACACAGTATGTGCAATCTTGGGTGGCATCTGACCTTGAACCCTTGTTCTACTACAATTTTTTCTTGTCTGGTCTGTGGTTATCTGTGCATCAGTGAATGCTCTCTAATGATAACTCTCAAGGTTAATGTGCATAATGATTCAAGGAGTTTGAATGATGTAACTGTTCTAATTCAAAGATCCTGGACTGTATCACTAGGCTGATCGGGAAGAATGTGTAATGCCATATTGAAGCCACTGGGAAATGCAAATCCTTCAAATCTTGTGCCTTCAAGTTGGAGAGAGGCATTCTCTCTGGTGGAAAAGCAACGATTGTATAATGCATATTTGATATGAATTGGCTTCTACTTTTTTATCTTACTCTTCCATTTTTCACAGGGGTTTAATAGCATGTTTATCAAAGGCTTCTGTCATGCCGGAGAATATCAAACAATGTCAGTGAGTGTTCATCACAGCACAATGTGTCTTCCCTTCAAATGTTTGCCCTCCGCAAATTTGAGTGCTCAGTCTTCTAACTCTCTCCTTCCCCCAATGCTATTGTGTCTACTTCATAGACATATGTACATCCATAAAGGTAAGAGAGTGTTCTCTGACACTGGTAGATGGCCAACTGCAATCAAATATTTTAAAAGTGTAGGAATTTGCCAGTGATGGTATAGCTCAAGAACTAGTATAGCATTTAGCACTGATCCCACCATGAAAAATTATCAGTTAGCTATTGGTTCTTTATCCTAGATGATATACTATGGCCAATTTTTTCAAATTTGAATGTCTAAAATTAGGTGGTCTGATTTTCAAAGACACTGTGCTCAAAACTCTCAGTCAAGACACTTAAGTTAATGAGCAGTGCATATGCTCAGTGATTTTGAAAATCAGGACTCTTTTAGGTTCCGAAACGACATAGGCATTTAAGGTATCTAACTTAGGGTACATCTAGACAACAGTCTAGACAAAGCCTCTGTCGACAAAGAGCGTCTAGAATGCATTATGTGGATCGAAAAATTGATCCACTTTGTCAACAAAGAGTGTCCAGATTGGCGGATGCTCTGTCGACAAAAGAAGGCACCCGGAACCACTTCTGGCAGGGCATGGGGGCAGGGCATGGGGGCAGCATTTACTTCCTGGTGCTGCTGCCTGCCCTTTGCAGAGATGCGTGCCTAAAGGGAGCCCCCTGTACAGCCGTTGCTCTGCTCCTGCAGCTGCCTTGCTTACCTCCTAGAGGGACAGCACAGGTTTTGCAGTGCTTGCTGTGAGTGCCATGCTTCCTGGGACACCACAGCAGTTTGGGGGGTTTTTTTTTGGAGGTTTTTCTGATTTTGACCCTTTTTTTGCCATGGAGCCAGAGCTGCCCCTGGGCAGGCGATGGCCTCACACCATCATTCTGCAAGTTTTGCTGCATCTGCATGACACAGTCATGATGCTCCTTCCCCATCCACACCAGAGATTTGAAAGCATCGCCCAGGATGCAGGACCAATGGCCTTGCCTCCAAACTTCTTCCTGGAGAGGCATTTTTGGAGGCTTGACATCAGTTTGTTATGGAGTTGTGGGATGACCAGCAGTGGCTCCGCAACTTCCGGATGTGGAAGGCCACATTCCAGGAGCTATGTGCCTGGCTTGCCCCTGCTCTCCAACGACAGGACACGCACCTGCGCCCCCCACCCCCTTGGAAAAGAGGGTCGCTATTGCCCTCTGGAAGCTCGCAACGCCCGACAGCTACCGCTCCATAGGACACCAGTTTGGCGTGGGCAGGTCTACTGTTGGGGCTGTCTTGATGGAGATAAGTCATTCTAGGGGGACAGTCACTGCTGGGGGTGTGTGAAAAAGGGGGACTGTCAGGAAAGGGCAAGGAGGAGTGGGGGATGGGGTGGAGTGAGAGTGTGAGGGAGCTCCTCCACTCACCCTGCGCTGCTCCGTGGGGGGGGGGGGGAAGGGATCCTGAGGAGGGGATTCCCAGGGTGCTTGGGGGGGGCAGGTTGGGGGTGTTCTCCTCCCAAGGGCTCAGGCACCCCGTCTAACATTTTTCTTGTCTGTCTATTTGTCTCTTTCTGCAGGTGGTGAGGGCCATCAATTCCCGGCCGCTGAACAGGCTCGTCTGTCTGGGAGACCTGGACACCATCATGGCCAGCTTTGCTGCCCTTGGCTTCCCGAACTGTGGAGGAGCACTCGATGGGACACCCATCCCAATCCGTGCACCGCCCCATCGAGCAGCCCAATTCATTAATAGGAAGGGCTACTTTTCAATGGTGCTCCAGGCCCTGGTCGACCACCAGGGACAGTTTACTGACATTTGTGTTGCGTGGTCGGGGCGGACACATGATGCCCGCATCTTCAGGAACTCCTACCTCTACCGGAGGCTGCAGGCAGTAACATTTTTCCCGTATTGGGACCTTGCCCTTGGGGATGTGCACATCGCAGTGTGCATTGTGACTGATGCCACCTACCCCTTGATGCCGTGGCTGATGAAGCCCTACACCGGCCACCTGGATGTGAGCAAGGAGCAATTTAATGCTCATCTTAGCCGAGCTCGCATCCAGGTGGAGTGCGCATTCGGATGTTTAAAAGGGAGATTCCGTTGCTTGCTCACATGGCTAGAAATGGGGGAATGCAATATCCCTGAGGTGGTGGCCAAGTGTTGCGTTCTCCATAACCTCGTGGAGAGAAAAGGGGAGGCCTTCCTCCCAGGAAGGGGTACAGGTGCTGATGGCGAGGGGAGGCAATTTGAGCAGCCCCGGACAGCTGCCATCCGCCAGGCTCACCAGTCTGGCGTTCGCATCCGGGAGGCCCTTTGGGAGCAATTCTCTGAAGGAGCCCACTGAGTCTCCCGCAGGTCTTTTCTGTGGGGGCTTGGCCCTGGCCCAATACAACCTTCCCTCCATAACCCTCACCCTGACCCTCTTTCTAGAAATAATAAACACCAGGTTTTGTTTGAAAAGAATAAGTTCTGTTTTATTGTTATCAATATTGTTAACTGAAAGCATTTAGAAATGTTGTGAAAATATAAAATCTTTTGTTCATTGTACATAGTTTTCTCTCAAAGCATAGTTTCTGATTCAAAAATAAACATTTTCTTAAATAACCAACATTGTCTGTAACTGGGGTGGTGGGGGTACTCAAAACCTGGAGGGGGAAGGGGGCTTAGAACCTGGAGGGGAGCAGGGGTTCAGGTCAATGGTGCTTCCCTGCTTGCAAGCTCCTGCCACCTCGTGTGCGGGGACCACTATGGCCTCGGTGTCGACTGACAGAGTGCTGGACAGGAGAGGGGAGGTGCACTTGGGTCTGGGAGGGCCAGGGGGAGAGGCAGGCTGGGGAACGGGGTGGGGGGGGGAGGGCTGGGGGAGAGGGAGGTGCAAGGGGAGAAGGGGGTGGTGGTGGGGAAGGAGGGTTTGGTGGAGCAGGGTCATGGCGTGCTGGAGGAGCGGTACCAGGGACAGGAGCAGGCAAGCCACAGACCTCACGGATTGTGGCACAAATGGAAGTGTGCTGCTGTACACGCTCTTCCAGCAGGAGATCATGCCACAGAGCCTCTGTCTCCATCCTCTCTTTCAGGGTCTTGTTGAGATCCTGCAGGGCCGCCACGTGTGTCTTCAGAACCTCTGTATAAGCATGCCAGTGCCTGCGGCTGCCGTGTCCCCGAGATGGAGGTGGGGCTGGGATGCTGTGGCCTGCTTGCACAGGTGGTACGGCTGTGGAGGAAAAGAGGAAGAGACAATCAGTCATGCATGTAACAGCTGTTCTCGAGGGCATGCCTTCACTGTAAGGGACTCTCCTTCAGACAGGGGACTCAGAGGTTCTGAAAGTAACACCATGTGTGAGCTGGGCATCAGCCTGAGCATCACAGGGGCCCCAAAATGCCAGTGGTACCATATGCCCCCTCACACTGCCAACCCACCCGTGTGTGTTGTGGAAATGGCTCCTGGCACCACGTGGCTCACACCCATGTGTCACACTCTACCACTGCACATGTTTGCACATGCACAGCCAGCTGCATGATGTCCAGGCTGAGCATGACACATTTCCCTTGTGCATCACCCACTGTGCACCCACCTCCCCCACGCTGTGTGTGGCATAACCTCACAGCACTCACCTGCTTGTTCTTCCCCGATGTCCGAAGACACCTGGGAGGCCTCTGGGGTCTGGGTGACCGGCTCCAGGGTGAGGGTCACAGTGTTGTTGTCGTTGTCCTCCTCCAGCAGCAGGTCTCACTCTCCAGATTCCCTGGACTGCTTGTGCTCCTCCTCTGGTTCATCCACCACAGGCTCTGATAACCCAGACTGCACAAGACGCAGTGGTGTCCGGGCTTCCCCACTGCCGAGAATGTGTGCTAGCTCCCTGTAGTACGGGCAGTAGTGTGGGGTTGCCTCAGAGTGGGAGCTCTCATCTCGGGCCTTTGCATACCCCGGCACAAGTCTTTAACTTTGGCCCATACTTGCTCCAGGGTGCGGGGGTGGTGCCCTCTCCTGGCCAGTCCCTGGGCCATGCGACTATAAATTTCTGCATTCCTGTGGCGTGTGTGGAGGGCTTGTAAGGATTCCTCCTCGGACCACACCTCGAGGAGGCTCTTTATTTCTGTCCTAGACCATGCCGGTGCCCGGCGTTTGGAGCCCCTGGGTGGGTCCTCAGAAGGGTCCCTGGAAGGGCCAGGATGGTCTTGGGGCTGGGACCTGGGATCCTGTGGGACAGGATTGGCCGTGTGCTGTGGCTGGTTTCCTGCCACTAATGTCTGGTAGGGTACCTATCCCTTTAAAAGATGGCTGCAGACAGGAACAATAGAGGTGCCAGGCATGTAGATGGACTGTCCACCAGGGCTTCTTCCTGGAGGCCTTTTTTGTCGACAGAACTGGCTCCCTGTGTCCACACACACCCTTTTGTCGACAGATCTCTGTCAACAAAGGCGTTCTTCCTCGTAAAAGGAGGTTTACCGCTGTCGACAAAACTGCTGCGTTCTGTCGACTTACTGTCAACAGAATGCGGCGGTAGTGTAGACGCAGGTATAGTTTTGTCGACAAAAGGTCACTTTTGTCGACAAAACCCTGTAGTCTAGACACACCCTTAGTGAACTAAATTCGCAGATAAGGCCCTTAGGGTACGTCTACACTAGCCCCCTAGTTCGAATTAGGGAGACTAATGAGGGCGACTGAAATTGCTAATGAAGCGCGGGATTTAAATATCCTGCACTTGATTAGCATATTCCCAGCCGGTCGCCATTTTGGAAACTGACTAGCCCGAAGTAACTGCCTGCGTCTACATGCGGCAGAGAAGCGCGATTCCGAGATAAACCCCTTAGTTCGAATTAACAGTTAAACCTCATTCCATGGAGGTACCCTTAGATTTCAACTGTGGAAATAAAATTCCCATCAAAAACAAAGGACACACATGGAGACCAAAACAGGAATTTTAAATGTTTGGGTAAGCTGTAGAGAGATACGGTATAAAAAGAGGATGCAAACAAATTGTGATTTATCATTTTTGAAGTAGTACATTTTTATACTTCATTTCTTCCACAATGTAAAATGTACAAAACAGAATCTACAAAGAAGCATTATGGGAGTGTGGGGTTTCCTTATTTATTTATTAGAATTACCCTGTGACCATTTCTTGCTGTGAAACACAAATCTACAGAATTTTCTAAAAATACAAAAGTGAGATTATTATGAACAGATTATTTTTGCCCTCGGTACGCAAAACAAGGGAGTTTTAAAACCCTACACTGTTCGTCATAAGTAGGTTTTAATTTGTATCTACACTGTGTTCTTCTCACTTCATTAGCCTGAGAATTTGTGACTGAGCAGCAGTGTTTGGGCAGCCTGCTGCCTAGTTGGAGATGTCAGAAGCAATTACTTTCACAGATTTAAGATTTTTATCATACAAATTCTCTTTTTAGCTATCTGAGTGGACAGTACAAGCAAGAGCATTCATTAAACATTTCATCCTATCTTATCGGCTCCCTAGAGCTTGCATCTCACCAGAGATTGTATCTCACTTTGCATGTGAACAACATGTGAAGTCAGAACTCTGGCTAAATGAAGTTAGCCAAATGCCTTCTATTTTAATGACTTTCTTTGAATGCAGTTACTCTTGGGCTATAGTGGAGAGACATATGATGATGGATATTACTTGTACTATCTTTAGTCACAAAGAAGAACATGTGACACATCCATATAAGTTAGGTTACATAGACAGCTTTATGTTCACAGGACTGCAGCACTTTTCTGGCTTCATGATCTGATGTGTGACGTATTCACAGATGTTTAAAACAATTAGGGTACGTCTAAACTACAATAATTTTTTGAAAGAGGATATGCAAATTCCATGGGAATTTGCATCTCTTCTTCCGATCACATTTTCAAAGAGGATCTTTCGAAAATGAAAGTAGTCTAGATGCAGTTTAAAAAAAAAAACAAACCCTTTTTGAAGGAACCGCATAAACCTCCTTTTTATAGGAAGAGTGTTTTTTTTCGAAAAGGGGTTTTTTTTTAGAAAAAAACGTGTCTAGACTACTTTCATTTCTGAAAGATCCTCTTTCGAAAATGCGATCAGAAGAAGATATGCAAATTTCCACGGAATTTGCATATCCTCTTTCGAAAGATTCGTGTAGAATGACTGCTGTTCTTGGTACTCCCATGCACTCTTTAAAATGGTGCTGTAGTTTATCTTCATACTACATATAACTGAAGGAAAACTAAAGAACAATGTAGTTTACAAACATGAAGACAGAATGAATGAGTCAGGGAAATTTCATTTTAGCAGTCAGGAGGTGTTGGCTCAATCATCTTCGAGTCTGAAGTCCCCTGTTCCTCTACAGAAAATATACTATATAGCACATTGTCTGACAATGCAGTAATACCATCTCCCTGAATGGGATTGAGCATGGTCACCATACTGTGGTCAACACAGTGTGAGTGTAGACACCATGTAAACTATATTGACTCTTAGAGCACATCTACACAGCAAGGCTAAAGTCAGAATAAGCTACGCAACTTCACCTATGTCAATTGCGTAGATGAAGTCGAAATAGCCTATTTCGGCTTTTTGTGTTGTTTACACAGCAGGAAGTCCAAGTTAGAGCACTCTTCCTCCAACTGCTTTACTTCTTGTAAAATGAGGGTTACAAGAGTCGGAGTAAGAAGTCCTCCATTTTGACATTGTCGAAATAACTGCTTGCTGTGTAGAGGCAGACTATGTTATTTTGGAATAATGTTAGTTATTCTGAAATAACACTGGTGTATAGACATACTTTAACTGTCCTCCAGTAGCTATCCCACAATACCTGACACTGACCTTTCTGGTCACAGTAGTGAACTTTACTGCCCAAGGGTTAGGGAGACTGAAAGCTGTCATTTTCCTTCAGAACCTAAGGTATCTTTGAAATGCCTTTTGCTGACTGCCCAGCTTGGTGAGCCCAGCTTGGTGAGAAGTTGCGTAGCTTATTCTGACTTTAGCCTTGCTGTGTAGATGTGCCCTAAAAGTCACTATAGTATACATGGTGTCTACACTCACACTGTATCGACCACAGTATGGTGACCATGCTCAATCCCATACAGGGAAGTGGTGTTACTGCATTGTTAGACAATGTGCTGCATGTCTCCTTCCTTGTGTGCAACTGACCCTGTCAACTACACGCTCCAGATGTGCTAGCCTACAGTATTGGAACTCTTGGGCCTGTGGGGAGAAAAGGCTGTTCAGGGGCAATAGTTATGAGACAGCTATGAGAGGACTGCATGGGGGATGTAAGAAACATGACTGAGATCAGCATTAGTACTATGTGATAGAGAAGGAACTGCAGCAGGCATACCAGAAGGCCAAGAAGACGAGCAGTTGCTCTGGTTCTGACCCATAGATCTGCCACTTTTACAGTGAGTTGCATGCTGTATTTGGGGAGATCCCACTAGCAGTCTTCACAGCACCATGGATACTTCAGTGGAGCCCAAGACACCACCCCCTGCTGTGAGCAGTGCAGAGGAAGAGGAGGAAGAGGGAATGGAGGATGGGAGACATGTGACTCATCTGTAGGCTCATCTGTGCTGCAAGCCAGGATCTATTTGAGACTCCATTGCAGTCCAGTGATTCCCAGTAGCTTAGCAAGGGTGAGCCTGAGGCAGTGGAAGAAACCTTGGGTAAGTGTGTGACTGTATTTCCCACGTTTAAATGCGTTGTGTTCCTGGCAGCACAAAGAGCTTGGAGAGGGGTGCGGGAGCCCCGCCTCTTCTGCCCTTAACCCTGCCCCTTCCAGGAGTGCGGAGCTCCCCCCCTATACCTCGCCCAGAGTTCCTGCAGACACTGTTGGTTCTGCTGACTTCCATTCTACCTCTTTTACATTAATTCTATTTCTGTTTTATCTATTTTAGATTTGGGAGTTTTTCTTTGTTCTGGATCATTCATTGTGCCATATAAAAATATTTGGGTATGAGAGGGAGAATTGAGAGATGATATACAACTCTTTTGCTTTAAAAAGAGCTTTCTGTGCTTTTTAGTCATTTTTCTCTATTGTGTAACTTAAGGAGATTTGTTTTGTGGTGTTTTTTTTCACTAGGGAAGGGCAAAAACAAGTACTAAGAATCCCACCCTAAAATGTAAGGCTAACTCCAGTTTTCTGTTTGTTCCTATGCTTCATTCTCATACCTAAAATCTACTGTAAGGCACCAGCCATGGGTGGTTCACTCAAGCCTCTTTGGGGGAAGAAATTACTCATAATCAACTATCCAAAAGAATTAAAATCTTGTTTCTATTCTGTCCATCTTCTATTTAACTCACATGTGCTTCAAAACAACTGGGTGACTCATTCCCACCCTTTAACTGAAAAAAAACCCCAACTTTTTCCTAAGAAAGCTACATTAATTAAATTAAATATTCACAAAAAACAATACCTTCAATTAAAAGTGAGTAACTGCCACCTCCCATCTCACTGGCCCATATTGTTGCATGATAAATACAAAACCTCTAAATGGCAAATACCATAAGGTGTTTCTAAAAATATCTTAGTTGTTACATTATAGGCTAGCCTTCTCTGGATTGCATAATACTAGATTAATTTTATAATCCACCTCTTTTGTTTTTTGAGTGAGTACCCAATCTCTGGCAACCTTGCAAAAAAAAAAGTTAGATAAAAATTCCTTTTAAAGCCACAGAGTTTTATCCACTGTATCCCCAACCACAATGTAAGACCCCAGTATTATTCCACCTGTCACCCCACTCCCCCCACCCAAAAAAAGGAGGGAATGTCTACACTACAGAGTTTTGTTGGAAAAACAGCTGTTTTTCCGACAAAACTTGAGGAACATCCACTCTGCAATTGTGTTCTTCCGCAAGAAAATTGAAAGAACAGAGGGGTTTTTCTAGTATTGGTAATCCTCATTCTATGAGGAAGAAGCCTTTTGTGAAAGAGCTCTTTCACAGAAAGGCGTGTGTGGACGGGGAAGAGAAAGTTCTTTTGGAAGAAGAGGAAAGCGAAAAAAACACAGGTGCCCTGGTGGCCAGTCTGTCCATAGCAATCACAGCTGACATGTGAGAGTGCATCCATTCACTCTGGATGCTCTCTTTCGGAAAAGCAGATCACTATTTTTATGCACTTTTGCAGTATGGACGCTCTCTTTTGGAAGAGGTTTTTTTGGAAGATCTCTTCCAAAAAAAGCTTCTTCCGAAAGAAGCCTGCAGTCTAGATGTAGCTCCCCCCCCCCCCCACAAAAAAAAAAGAAAGAAAAAAAAAAGAAAAAGAAAAGTCTTGTGGTCAGCAAAAACTATTCTATTTTTTCATGTATGCACCCTCCTCCACCCTGCTCTACTTTTTGGTAATTACTTGTGTTTCTAGCTGTATAGTTTTCATGAGTGAATGAAGGAAATGTGGTTGAGCTCAAATGTCTATAAGGTAGGTGCATAACTGTCTGAAAGACTGAACTCAAAGAATTGGTGGTTGCTGTGAGACTGGAAGGACAGTGGGGTGCCTCAATGATTATCAGTGATTGCTATCAGGCTGGAAGTACATATATAGTGGGTCCTTCAAAGGTGTCTCTTAGGTCTGTAGTTAGTCAGTGTTTAATGGAGTGGAGAGTATGCTTGTCAAATGTGTAGATCACACTAAAGTGGGAGGGTTGCAAGCACTCTAAATGACAGGATTAGAATTCAAAATGACAATGACAAATAGGAGAATTGGTCTAAAATCAATTAAATTAAGTTCAGTAAAGATAAATGCAAAATACTGCATTTAAGAATGAAAAATCAAATTCATGGCTACAAAATGGCAAATGACTGGTTAGAAAGTTGCACTGCTGAAAATGGCTTGTGAGCTACAGTGGAACACAAATTTAATGAGTCATAATGTGATGCAATTGTGAAAAATATAATAATTCTTTAAGGGTATGTCTACACTAGTCTCCTAGTTCGAACTAGGGTGGCTAATGTAGGCATTCGAACTTGCAAATGAAGCCCGGGATTTAAATATCCCGGGCTTCATTTGCATGTTCCCGGGCGGGCGCCTTTTTTAAATCCCTTAGTTCGAACTGACTGCCCACGGCTACATGCGGCAGTCAGAAGTTAATCCGAACTAAGTCCTTAGTTCGGATTAACTGTTACACCTCATTGCAGGCAGAGTAACAGTTAATCCGAACTAAGGACTTAGTTCGGATTAACTTCTGACTGCCGCGTGTAGCCGCGGGCAGTCAGTTCGAACTACGGGGCATTTAAAAATGGCGCCCGCCCGGGAACATGCAAATGAAGCCCAGGATATTTAAATCCCGGGCTTCATTTGCAAGTTCGAATGCCTACATTAGCCACCCTAGTTTGAACTAGGGGGCTAGTATAGACATACCCCAAGGTATTAACTGGAATGTGCTATGCAATGCATGGGATATAATTGTTCTGCTATAATTGGCACTGGTGAAGTCTCATTTGAAGTATTGTGTCCAGTTCTGGGCACCACACTTTAAGTGGTGGCCACTTTGGATGGAGTCCAGAGGAGAACAACAAAAGTGATAAAAGGTTTATAAAACCTGACCTACAAGGAAAGGTTCAAAAGGTGGGCATGTGTAGTGTTGAGAAATGATGACTGAGGGTAGATCTGATAAATCTTCAAGTATGTTAAGGAGTGTTATAAGGATTACAGTGACCAATTGTTATCCATGTCCATTGAAGATAGGACAAGAAGCAATGGACTTAATCTGCAGCAAGGAATTTAGGTTAGATGTTAAGAGAAACTTTTCAACTGCAAGGCTAGCTAAATACTAGAATACTTCCAAGGAAAGCTGTGGAATCACTGTTACTGGAGATTTTTCAGAACTGGTTGACAAACACCTGTCAGGGATAGTCTAGGTGTACTTGGTCCTCCCTCAGGGCAGGTAGTTGCACTAGATGACTTCTCAAGGTCTCTTCTAGTTCCATATTTCTATGATTCTGTGATTTCTAATCACTCCCATTCTGTGTGTCCATCCAGCTGTGAGTCTGTTTGTTCAAGAACTCCTCCTAAATGGTAAGAGCTAGAGCCACGAAATTTGGTATGCTGCTTTGTCTTATCCTAACTTAAAGCAAAGTCAAGGTTTGGTTTTGTGAGGACAATGGGATGTGTGCAGAATGCAATTGTTTCTCATCAAATGGAAAGGAGGGTCTGTGAGAGCAGAGATAGTTATACCCCTGAATGACCATGGGTGGCAGCAAGCATGGGGAACAGTTATATTCCCCAGTGACCACAGGGGGGCAGCAAGCACTCTAGCCCTGGGGAGCAGCCACCAGCCGCCCTGGCCACAGGAAGCAGCTGCTGGCTAGCCAGTGTGGCCCCCGCCAACCTAGGCCAGCCTTGGGAAGAAGCAAGCAGAAGAGTTGCTTGGCCCCCACCACCCAGGACCAGCCCCAGAGAGTAGCTAGCAGTAATGTGTTTATTTTCTAAATTCATGCTATTGCACTGTTGTGTGTATATATACTAAAAAATGAGGTACTGTCATCTTTAATCAAGAAGCGATGTTTTATCACAGCCTATGACAATGGAAATACTATTTACGTCATCCTGTACTAAAATATGGATCATGTGTGTTCATTTGTATTTGATCCATCATAGAAAATTCAGAAATGGAAGAAATTAAGCATTACTTGCTGTCAAAAGCATGACATTCTATTTCAGGAAGCATTGTCTTCATCACCATGGCTTTGCTCATAAGTTTCACTCACCAACTGGTAGCTGCATCCCTCTGTCCTGTATGGGCCCAAACCTGAAAGTGGGTCCACTGGGGTATAGAATCTAGCACTTCTGCTGAGCCCTACTGAAGTTAACAGGTCTCTGCATTGTTTGTTTGAATAGCAGACTCTTCATGCCAAGGAGATATATATATTTTTTTGTGCAGAATTTTGGCCTGTATTATGTACTCTTTTTTTGTTTACATTCTCCCCCTACTTTTTTTTTTTTGAAGTTTCATGTCTTTACTGTGTTTCAGTCTCTCTCTTTCCTTCATCTTGCTTTCTCAACTTCCAGGTATCTACTTAAGTAACTCGCAAAATAACAAACAACAATGAACACAGTAATACTGGCTATTTTTTGTCATGAACCTGACCTCTTTTATTCTTCTGTCTCATTAAGTGGATTGTTTATATGAAATTGAGTTTAGTTGCTACGGCTGTACTCATTTAAATTTTTTTAAATGAAAGGAGGGGAAAAAAGTGAGTAGGGGGATTCAAGACCAATGCAAGCTCTGTGGTTCACTGCTGACATTTGCAACACAGTTCTAGAGGGCAGTGTTATTGTATTCTCTTCCTGAGTGACAAGATGGGGTAATAGGTCATTTCATTTGCTAATTTCAATAATTAAATGAAAGTCCCTGGTAACTGTTCAGGTGGAAGCTCAAGTTCCCACTGCATTTTCCAAAAGGACTAGGAGACAATATGAGTGACTCTGACAATATTCTGATTCAACAACTGTATTCAACTCCCTTTAAAATCAATGGGAGCCTTTCCATCGAATTTCTCAGTCTTAGTAAAATTGTTCTTGCATCTACAGCACTGATTTGGCAAACATTTATATATGTACTTCACTTTAAACATGCAGGTATACCCATTGTCATCAAAATTAAGCACATATATACATATTTGCAAAATCAAGGCAGAAGGTTGGATATAAGCTGCTTTTTAAGCCCTTATTTTGCAATTGTATTGATGTGGGCAGACCTCTGGGCAGGGCCCATCTCTTTGTTCTGTGTTTGTATAATGTTGCACACAACAGTGTTCCAATTCGTGGCTGAGGCTTTTAGGTGGCCTTGCAAGTCAAATAATAAAAATATGATTGCTGCATTTCCAAAAAAATCATTCAGGACCATAACCGGATTCTCAGGTCCTTCTGAGGTGCTGTAGCGGGAGAATATGGGCAGCAAATAGCTCCTTGATAGTAGATCCTTCACTGAGGGCTCCTTGCACTGGTGTAGCACTGATGAAGGGCTCTATTTTGGCTTTGATCCTGTTTCGTGTACTTTGTACTGGGTACTGCAAGGACTCCCTTTCTAAACTAAACTGGATCTTTATTAAGAGAACTCTTCAGAGGTTCTGCAGCTCCAACTAGCATTCTAATCATGTACACAGAGACTGATGTCCTGATGCCTCCTCCAACCTCTTTCCTCCTGCAATTGGTGCTCCTCCCTCCAAATTCCATGCATATTGCTATAGCTGCTAGCCTGGAATGTAGGAAAAGATCAGAGGCATGGCTGGAATGCACATAATTGTGGCTAAACTTTGCTTCCCAGGGGCCATGGGAAGCAGAGTGCAAGTCAGAACAGCTATAATGGAAGTCTTGGTGTGTTTTATTCACAAAGAGTGAAGCTGAGTACAGGTTAAGCTGAACCAGTGGAACTTTTCTAAACCCTGTGCACTATCCTGAACATGTGCCTCAGATTCTTACAGCCCACTCCCTGCATCACCTGTTCCACTGATGCCTACTCAGTAAAAGTTCCCAGTGGAAACATTGCCCTCATATTCTCGTTTCACTGAGCATGACACAGGGAGGGTCTTTCTGAATGGCCTCAGTATAGAAATATGTGTTTAAAGCTAATTTTCTTTCCCTGCTCCACCCCTGCACAGGGATGGAGTAATTGAGAATTGGCTCCCCAGAGTTTATGTTGTTCCTTTGGAATACTCTGCATTGAGGGGGAAAAGAGCTGTATCAAAATTAAATACTATGTCATTGTTTGAAAAAAAGAATGTTGTATTCAAATTTGTGTGGTGATGATAGCCATGTGATAAATTGCATAATGATGCAAATTGTGTACATACAAAATAAAAATAATTGAAGTTCAAACGGGCTTATTTTTATGTGGCAGTGTGATCCATCAGCTGCTTTGATAAGCTTCAACAGTTTTTGGAGATGACCATGTGATGATCTCATAAGCTGAATCCATCTGAATATTGCAAACAAATGTCCTCTAAAATGCCCAAATGATGTATCAATATATGAATGCTAGGCTTGTGCATGGAGATCCACACATTTTTCTTCATTTGTGTTATGCTGTGATGCTACTGCAGCTTTCAGAGAGCTAAGTTGTATTTCAGTAGAACTTTGTTGATTTATTTTTAATTTAATTTTAATCATTTCCCTCTGTGTGTTCTATCCATTTTCTTTCTGCCAATTTATTTACTTAAGTATCAGTGCAGTTCCTCAATAAGAGGCTTGGAAAGAGAAAGCTCACACTGTCTGGCTTCAGCTGTATTACCACTTGCACATCTATCAAGATTAGCTACTTTTACAGTACATAAAATCCATTTATGTAACCAGAAAATCAAATAAACTCCTATTTTTTTTTAAAAACCCTCTCATGTCCTAGTCTTCTGTTGGCCATGTAAAATGATTTCTGGGAATATAACAATATGTAGTTTAATTATTACGTTAAAGTGATCAGAAAAATCTGAAAAGAAGTAAATAGGGGATGTAGTGAGTTTGATCAGTGCTCACATTTGGAGACAGATTAGTTTACATTTTTATTTTATTTGTTTTTAATATTTGTGTATGTGTTTCTAATTTTCTCGCACATGAAAATGTATGGTGTCATCCACAGCCACTTGTGTTTTCTGCCATGCCACTCGTGTGTATGGAATGCTTTCCAACTCCAGCTCATCATATATAACTCTCTTTTCTTTCATATTCATCCTAAAGACTCTCTTGTGTTTAAATCATGTCAAACCAATCTGATAGCTTTCTTTGATAGGATAACTAGTCTTGTGGATAAGGAAGAAGCGGTGGCCATGGTATACCTAGAGTTTAGTAAGGCATTTGATACTGTCTTGCATGATCTTCTTATCAATAAACTAGGCAAATACAACTTAGATGGGGCTACTGTAAGGTAGGTGCATAACTGGCTGGATAACTGTTCTCAGAGAGTAGTTATTAACGGTTCACAATCCTGCTGGAAGGGTGTAACAAGTGCGGTTCCGCAGCGGTCTGTTTTGGGACCAGTTCTGTTCAATATCTTCATCAACGATTTAGATATTGGCATATAGAGTACGCTTATTAAGTTTGCAGATGATACCAAGCTGGGAGGGGTTGCAACTGCTTTGGAGGATAGGGTCATAATTCAAAATGATCTGGACAAACTGGAGAAATGGTCTGAGGTAAATAGGATGAAGTTTAATGAGGACAAATGCAAAGTACTCCACTTAGGAAGGAACAATCAGTTTCACACATACAAAATGGGAAGCGACTGTCTAGGAAGGAGTACTGCAGAAAGGTATTGAGGGGTCATAGTGGATCACAAGCTGAATTTGAGTCAACAGTTTGATGCTGTTACACAAAAAGCAAACATGATTCTGGGATGTATTAATAGGAGTGTTGTGAGCAAGACATGAGAAGTCATTCTTCCACTCTACTCTGCGCTGATTAGGCCTCAACTGGAGTATTGTGTCCAGTTCTGGGCACCACATTTCAAGAAAGATATGGAGAAATTGGAGATAGTCCAGAGAAGAGCAACAAGCATGATTAAAGGTCTCGAGAACATGACCTGTGAAGGAAGACTGAAAGAACTGGGCTTGTTTAGTTTGGAAAGGAGAAGACTGAAAGGGGACATGATGGTGGTTTTCAGGTATCTAAAAGGGTGTCACAAGGAGGAGGGAGAAAAATTTTTCTCCTTGGCCTCTGAGGATAGGAGAAGAAGCAATGGACTTAAACTGTAGCAAGGGAGGTTTAGGTTGGACATTAGGAAAAACTTCCTAATTGTCAGGGTGGTTAAACACAGGAATAAGTTGCCTAGGGAGGTTGCGAAATCTCCATCTCTGGAGATTTTTAAGAACAGGTTAGATAGACATCTATCAGGGATGATCTAGACAGTGCTTGGTCCTGCCATGAGGGTAGGGACTGGACTCGGTGACCTCTCAAGGTCCCTTCCAGTTCTATGATTCTTTCAGGGGGGCCCACCAGAGGTGAGTCAGTGCTATAATATATCACTGCTAGTGAATCAGTGCTATAATAGGATGAATGCTAGACTACAATAATACAGCTTATGGCCTTCATTCATGCTGTGCTCTTATGCTGATCTTGAGTTCAGGTAGTCTTCAAAGGTAAATGGGATTTTTTGTACTTATTCCTTTGGCCCTGGTCTACACTAGGGAGTTATTTCCGAATAACCCGTGCTATTTCCAAATAACAAGCGGAGTGTCCACACTACCAGGCCCATTGATTTGAAATAATGGGCCGGTTATTTTGAAATTTGTACTCCTGCTTTCCTTGAGGAATAACACTTATTTTGAAATTGTTATTTTGAAATAGTGTGACTGTGGACGTGCCGGTGCTGCTAATTCAAAATAGTTGGTCTCCAGAGGCCTCTCACAGCTGCACTTGTGGCTACTCTGGCCACACCTGCCAGCCCCACTGCTCCCCTTCTCCTGCAGGGCTTTTAAGGCTGCAGGCTGCAGTAAAAGACCTTTGCCAGCCCTGTGGCACGTGAAAACCATTGCCAGCCCCGTGCCATTCTGCAACAGCACAGGAGCCATGGCCAACCCCAGTGCTCCCTCAGAGCCCCCCACATATGCCAGCACTCCTGCAGCATCCTCGGCTGCAAGTGGCCAGGGAGATAAGCGAGCACTGGCCTGGATTAGGGTGGAGATCCTGGATCTCATTGAAGTCTGGGGCAAGGAGACCAACCTCCAGGATCTCCACACCAGAAAAAAGGAATGCCGATGTCTACAGCCAGAAGGCCACTAGTCTGGCCAAAAAAGAACACATGCGGAGCCTCAACCAGATCCACATGAAAATAAAAAAGTTCCGGCAGGCCTACAATAAGGTGAGGGAGCAGAGTGGGGTGTCCTGCTACTATGACCTGCTCGATGCCTCCCGGATTGAAGTGTCATTAGAGGAGGTTTTGGAACAAATAGAAAAACTTAATGTCAACAAATCTCCGGGACCAGATGGCATTCATCCAAGGGTTCTGAAAGAACTCAAATGGGAAATTGCTGAACTATTATCTGTGGTTTGTAACCTATCCTTTAAATCTGCTTCTGTACCTAATGACTGGAAGGTAGCTAACGTGACACCAATATTTAAAAAGGGCTCTAGAGGCGATCCTGGCAATTACAGACTGGTAAGTCTAACTTCAGTACCGGGCAAATTAGTCGAAACAATAGTAAAGAATAAAATTGTGAGGCACGTGGAAAAACATAATTTTTGGGGCAAAAGTCAACATGGTTTCTGTAAAGGGAAATCATGTCTTACTAATCTATTAGGGTATGTCTACACTACCACCCTAGTTCGAACTAGGGTGGTTAATGTAGGCATTTGAAGTTGCAAATGAAGCCCGGGATTTAAATATCCCTGGCTTCATTTGCATCTTGCCGGGCGGGCGCCATTTTTAAACCCCTTAGGTCAAACACTGTGCCCGCGGCTACACGCAGCACGGAGTAGGTAGTTCGAATTAGGATCTCTAATTCGAACTACCCTTACTCCTCGAGGAATGAGGTGTACCGGTAGTTCAAATTAGAGATCCTAATTCGAACTGCCTACTCCGTGCCGTGTGTAGCCGCGGGCACGGAGTTTGACCTAAGGGGATTTTAAAATGGCGCCCACCCGGCAAGATGCAAATGAAGCCCGGGATATTTAAATCCCAGGCTTCATTTGCAACTTCGAATGCCTCCATTAACCACCCTAGTTCAAACTAGGGTGGTAGTGTAGACATACCCTTAGAGTTTTTTGAAGGGGTTAACAAACATGCAGACAAGGGGGATCCAGTAGATATAGTATACTTAGATTTTCAGAAAGCCTTTGACAAGGTCCCTCACCAAAAGCTCTTGTGTAAATTACATTGCCATGGGATAAGAGGGAAGGTCCTTTCATGGATTGAGGACTGGTTAAAAGACAGGAAACAAAGGGTAGGAATAAATGGTAAATTTTCAGAATGGAGAGGGGTAACTAGTGGTGTCCCCCAAGGGTCAGTCTTGGGACCAATCCTGTTCAACTTATTCATAAAGATCTGGAGAAAGGGGTAAGCAGTGAGGTGGTAAAGTTTGCGGATGATACCAAACTGTTTAGGATAGTCAAGACAGAAGCAGACTGTGAGGGACTCCAAAAAGATCTCACCAAACTGAGTGATTGGGCAACAAAATGGCGAATGAAATTTAATGTGGATAAGTGTAAAGTAATGCACATTGGGAAAAATAACCCCAACTATACGTACAGTATGATGGGGGCTAATTTGGCTATGACAAATCAGGAAAGAGATCTTGGAGTTATCGTGGATAGTTCCCTGAAAACTTCCACACAGTGTGCAGCGGCGGTCAAAAAGGCAAATAGGATGCTCGGAATTATTAAGAAAGGGATAGAAAATAAGACCCAGAATATCTTACTGCCCCTGTATAAAACTATGGCACGCCCACATCTTGAATACTGTGTACAGATGTGGTCTCCTCACCTCAGAAAAGATATTTTGGCCTTGGAAAGGGTTCAGAAAAGGGCAACTAAAATGATTAGAGGTTTGGAACGGGTCCCATATGAAGAGAGGTTAAAAGGACTGGGACTTTTCAGCTTAGAAAAGAGGAGACTGAGGGGGGATATGATAGAGGTATATAAAATCATGAGTGGTGTGGAGAGGGCGAATAAAGAAAAGTTATTTATTAGTTCCCATAATAGAAGAACTAGAGGACACCAAATGAAGTTAATGGGTAGCAGGTTTAAAACTAATAAAAGAAAGTTCTTCTTCACACAGCGTGTAGTCAACCTGTGGAACTCCTTGCCAGAGGAGGCTGTGAAGGCTAGGACTATAACAGAATTTAAAGAGAAGCTAGATAATTTCATGGAGGTTAGGTCCATAAAAGGCTATTAGCCAGGGGATAGAAATGGTGTCCCTGGCCTCTGTTTGTCAGAGGCTGGAGCGGGATGGCAGGAGACAAATCGCTTGATCATTGTCTTCGGTCCACCCTCTCTGGGGCACCTGGTGTTGGCCACTGTCGGCAGACAGGCTACTGGACTAGATGGACCTTTGGTCTGACCCAGTACGGCCGTTCTTGTGTTCTTATGATGCCATCCTGGGAAGGGGTCCGGTCACCTCCCCCACCATTGTAACCGAATCCAGCCAGGACATGTCTAGTGTCAGCCTCCATGAGGGTGGGGTTGTGGAGGAGGAGGAGCAGGCCAGTCAGGCAACCATGCCCGCAAGTCAGGAGCTGCTCCTCACCCTGGAGATGCTCTCCCCTCCCAGGATGTCTCCCAGGCATTGGATGAATCCAGGGAAGGCACTTCAGATGAGTTCTATAACTCTCCCCATATACATGCGGGGACCTACTTGGTCTGGGGGGGTTGCACAACAGCCTGTGCATGTGGGTGCACATGGAGTGCCAGTTTGGTGCACTCTGCCCCATGATACTCTCACACAGGAACCCCTCGCTCTTTCCCACAAGGTTCCTGGAAAGGCCTGTCTTACTCCGGCCTCCATGGTGGGATACCTTCCTGTGACAAGCCACCACTAAGGAGCAGTGCCATTCATGGTATAGGCTCATGTTGCACTCAGGCAACATTTGCTCCCGGTCAAGTGTGACAGTATGGAGGAGACTGATCCCCTGCGTGGGAATCTGCTAGGGGGAGGAAGAGAAAGAGACCCCCAGTAGCACACTCTCTGGCAAGCATCCTCTGCCACTCCCACACACTTCCCCCAACACCCTCCCCCCTCTCCTCCAGCAGGAAGGAATATGTGTTTTCTCTCTGTGGGATGCCGCCAGTGCCGGACCTGTTGTGTGTGGGACATAGATGGAGGCCAAGGTGCCCCGTCCCCTCCTCCTGCTTGCAGGATCTGGGCCTGGCCCACTCCTTTCCATGCCTTCTTGTCTCTGGGCCATGGGGGCAGTGATGCTCCCCTGGGATGTCCATGCCCCTGCAGGAAAGTGCCCACTGTTTAGGCAACAGATGGCCTTGCTCAAAGTACATTGCCATCATCTGAACCGAGACCTCTGGTGTTAGCTTAGGGTATGTCTACACTGCCACCCTAGTTCGAACTAGGGTGGCTAATGTAGTCATTCGAAGTTGCAAATGAAGCCCGGGATTTAAATATCCCGGGCTTCATTTGCATCTTGCCGGGCGGGCGCCATTTTTAAATGCCCTTAGTTCGAACTCCGTGCCCGCGGCTACACGCGGCACGGAGTAGGTAGTTCGAATTAGGATCTCATCTTAATTGTGGAACGAGGTGTACCGGTAGTTCAAATTAGAGATCCTAATTTGAACTACCTACTCCGTGCCGCGTGTAGCTGCGGGCATGGAGTTCGAACTAAGGGCATTTAAAAATGGCGCCCGCCCGGCAAGATGCAAATGAAGCCAGGGATATTTAAATCCCGGGCTTCATTTGCAACTTCAAATGCCTACATTAACCACCCTAGTTTGAACTAGGGTGGTAGTGTAGACATACCCTTAGAGATTAGGGCTAGGCTTCGTAAACTGTGTCTCCTGGGATGACTGCCTTTGTCACTTTTTTCTTCACAGATGGTCCAGCTGTGCGTGTGGTGCATTCACCACCTCTCATGCCATCTACCCAACTCAGCGGGATCCGCCAAAGGAAGAGAACCTGTGGGAATCTGCTGCATGAGCAGATGGCTTGCTTCCAGTGCCTCATCCGGGGGCTAGATGAGGAGTGCCAGGAGTCAGCCACTGACTGGGAGGCAGTGGAAGGCTGCCTGGGACCAGCTGGTGTACCAGCATGAGGCCATATGCTCCTCCCTCACTTTGGTGATAGAGCACATGGCCTTGTACATAGAGCAGGCCATCAGCCATCTCCCTGCCCCTGCCCCCACCTCTGTCCCACCCAGCTTCTCCTCCTAGCTCTCCCAGGGGCTGCTGGGGCCCTCACACACGGGCTGAGGGTAGCCATAGCCTCCCAATGACTCCCGAGCTGAATTGGACAGGCACCATTCCCAGCCCCAGCTCTGAGCCTCTCTTCTCCCTCATCCCCCCTCCCCCATTCCAGATTTTTTCCCCCAGTTCCTCCCCCATTTCATATCCCCCAAATAAAATTGTTTTTTAAAAAAGGTTTTTTTATGTGTTCTGCAGGGGAGGGGAAGAAAAGGGTGGGGGAGGAAAGGCTCACAGGAGGATTGTAGGGACCATTTGTGGAGAAGCCCAGGGGAGAGTCTCACAGCTGGCCTTGGTGGAATCTCTCCCTCAAGGCCTCCCAGATAAGCACAGATCCTTGGTGCACTGTCCATATGGCACTGGTGTCTGGTTGCTTGTAAGCCCTGACCAGCTGTTCAGCCTCTGCTCCCCATCGTGGCAGGAAAGTCTCTCCCCTGCTTTCACATAGGTTGTGGAACACACCGCAGGCCGCCACCACAAGTGGGATGTTGCACTTGCTGAGGTCCAGGCATGTGAAGAGAATCTTTGAACCTTCCCATCAAGCAGCCGAATGCACACTCCACCACCATGAGGTACCTGCTGAGCCTGGCATTGACGTTCTCCTTGATGGGGTCTAGACTGCCCGTGTAGGACTTCATGAGCCAGGGGAACAAGGGGTAGGCTATATCATCCAGGATGCATGTGGGTATATCCACATCCCCAACCCTGTTGGTGCGGTCGGGGAAAAAGTGTCGGCATGCATCTGGACCAGCCATGAGTTTTGGAAGATGCGGGCATCGTGTGCCTTCCCCGACCAGCCGACATTGATGTCTGAGAAGCATCCCTTGTGGTCTACCAGGGCCTGTAGCACCATGGAGAAGTACCCCTTCCTGTGTATATAGTCTGAGGCATGGTGGTTGGGGGGGCCAGGATGTACGTGCTGTCTGTACCCCTCCCCCTCACACACAGTTGGGGAAGCCCACAGCTGCAAATCCATAATGGTGTCAATGGTGCCCAGAGCTTTGTCCCTCCATAGCAGTGGTTCCCAAACTTTTTGGCATCATGCCCCCTTTTTGATTTTTGAGAAACCCTCATGCCCCCCACCCCCAAAAAATAGCAGCAAAACTTGGGGTGCTATTGCCGGGTGTGTGTGTGTGGCTGGGTTGCCTTGCGCCTCCCCCTTGGAATTTCTTCACACCCCCCAGGGGGGGCACACAGTTTGGGAACCCATGCTCCATAGCAAGATGTTGTTGATGGCCTTGGCTACCTGCAGGCTGTGGATTTCCCCACACTGAACTGGTTTCCAACAGAGAGGTAGCTGTCCAGCGTGGCAAGCTCCCCACAGGGTGATGGCAATGTGCTTCTGTAGGGGGATGGGGAGGGGTCATAGTTGAATGTCCTGTTGCCTGAGGGCAGGGATGAGCTATTAGCAGAGCTCCAGGAAGGTGGCCTTCTGCATGAAGAAGTTCTGGAGCCACTGCTGGTCCTATTGCTGCATGATGATGTGGTCCTACCAGTCGGAACTGGTCTTGCTCACCAGAAGTGGCATTTGATGATGTTCAGGGGGTTTGGAGGCATTTGCAGCGGCAGGAGTGCCAGGAACTGGGTGAAGGGGTCCTCCAGGTTTGGGCTGGTCATTGTCCTGCTGGAGCAGCATGTGGTTAGTCTGGATGAACTGCGCCATGATGCGCAGCATGAGGCCTGTGAGCCTGGCACTGCTTTGCAGCAGCTCTGGCTCCATGCTGTGAGTGCTATGGTGTCTGCAAGGGAACCAGAGGACACTGCATCCATTTGGTGTCCTGCAAGGGGGAAGACAGTGGAGGACTGGCGTTTGAGACGCGATCGTAGAGAGGAGCCCCTGAAAGCACATGTTGTAGCATGCCTGATGAAGCAGCCACAGCAGTGTTTGCCCTCCTGGCACCCCCCTGGAGCACTTCTGGGGCCTCTAAGTCTGAGGCAGGCGCCAATCAGTATGGACGCACTATTTTGAAATAATTCTGATCTATTTCAATGCTCCACTGTAGTGTGCACACGTTATTTCAATTTTGTTATTTTGGGAGTTATTTCAATTTTACTTATTTTGAAATAATTTCCTAGGGTGCATCTAGACTGCAGGGGTTTTTCCGGAAAAACGGTCATTTTTCTGAAAAAACTTCACTTACGTCCACACTGCTATTGCGTTCTTTTGAAAGAAAATTGAAAGAATGCAGGGTTTTTTCCGACACTGGTAAACCTCATTCTATGAGGAAGAATGCCTTTTCCGAATGAGCTCTTTCAGAAAAAGGTGTGTGTGGACGTGGAAGACGGCGTTTTTTTGAAAGAAGAGGCCTCCAGGAAAAAGAACAGGTGCCCTGGTGGCCACTCTGTCTGTAGTAATCACAGCTTAAATGCGAGATAGCGTCCAGTCAGTGTGGACGCTATCTTTTGAAAAAGCAGATCACTTTTTTGATGCGCTTTGACAGCGTGGATGCTCTCTTTTGGAAGAAGTTTCTTTTGAAAGAAGCTTGCAGTCTAGAAGTACCCCTAGTGTAGACATGCCTTTGTAGAATTAAGCCATAAATGAGATTCATTCCTCTAAGCTTTGCAGTGTACTCTCTCTATTCTGTGTCTCTTCTGCTTGGATTCTAGGCTCTTTGGAGGAGGTACCATCTGTGTTTTATGTCTTGTACCACACTGAGAATATTGCCAATGTTTACCAAATACTGTAATAAATAGGAAAGGCAATCCTAATCCTCATTTAGTCACAGGACAAAACCAACACATACAATTGGCAATCTTTAACCAAGCAATTTTCACAATTGTAATAGAAGCATGTCATACAGATCAAGTGATTGGGTTGACTTCTAAAGAAAAAGGGTGTTCCCAGCCTATCAGGGTGCGTCTACACCGCACCCGTAGCTCAAAATAAGCTACGCAATTTGAGCTATGCAATTTGAGCTACGCAAATTGTGTAGCTTATTTCAAGTCAATTTTGAAAAAACCCAAAACCTTATTTCATAATTGGCACTGTCCACACAGCACCAAATTTCAAAATAACCCACTATTCTGAAACGTTCCTAACTCCTCATGGAATGAATTTTAAAGGGAGGTCAGAATAGTGAGCCTGTTATATTTCAAAATAATGGGCTTTCTGTTAAGATGTAGGATAGCTATTTCAGGATACGTCTGGTATCCCGAAATAGCACTGCAACGTAGATGTCGCCTCAAGGTATAAAACAACAGACTTTATTAGTCCTCTTTATGATGGAGTGAGGAACCAAAGATAAGGCAAGAGAAAACACTCTCTCCACACAACCAAAGTTACCATAAATAATGGCAGAAGAGTCTTTATCCAAAATCATATTTGAGTCTCTAGCCAGTTTTGGACCAAGATTTCTTTTCTCCTGATTTCTGTCCCCACTCTCCAGTATGTTTTAATCTTGTTTCCTGTGTTTCTGGATCCAGTTTGCTAACCTGCTGAACTCATGTTTCTAGCAGGTCCTGACTGATTTGGCTTTTCCAGTTATTCATATCTCACCAGACATTTGTCTGTTCTTTTTTTCCCATGAAAGAACAGTACTAAGATGGGCATGGGGGAAGGATTCTGCTGTATTTAACAACAAGCTGTTTGCTACCGTATTTCATTCAGCTCCTGCTCACCACACACAAGAAAACACAGTAAAGACAATGAAATTTCAAAGGGAAAATCTAGCAATCAAACTCTTTGTTTGGCTCAGTGACTATTCATTGTCATTCATTATAGTCATACCACTGCCAGAGCACTGGCCTGCCACATGGGAAACCCAGGGTTCACATCCTTCTCCACATTAGGCAGAGAGGGGAGTGAGGGTGGGTCTCCTACATCCCAGGTGAGCAGGCCATCCAGTTATATAGGAGGTTATATAGGATACCACCTCAACCACCATGAGTGGTTGTGGGTTGTCCAGAATTGCATTTTTCAGTGAATAAAGTGTTCACCTGAAAATTAGGGCTGTCAGTTGACCTGCGTTAACACCTGCGATTAACGCAGGACAGGATTAACGCGTTAATTTTTTTTAACGCGTTAATTGCAGGCATTAATGCTGCGCTGCCCCTTTGAAGTGCCTCTCTGACAAAGCCCCTTTGAAGTGCTGCTCTGGTGCTTCAAAGGGGCTTTGCAAGGGGCAGCGCTGCATGGAGCCCGGGGTCATCTGGGGACTCGAGCTGATCCCAGGCTCCATGCAGCGCTGCCCCGTTGAAACACTGCCACGGTGTTTCAAAGAGGAGGCGCACATGATTAATTGCGCGATTAAATTTTGTAATTGCTTGACAGCCCTACTGAAAATTTTCACTCACTTTAGGCAGGATCTGATTATCTGCACATTATACCACACTCACAAACTACAGTATCTGGATCTAATGCACCGATGGAGTTATATGCCTAGGAATGCTGTGTAGTTCTTGCCTGGCCCAATTCTTTGGGGTCTTTAATAGAAATTGGGGTAGCCACAGGAAGTTCTGTTTGCTATGGCACTGTTTGTAGGTCATCTCGCTGTCAGCTCATGTTTTCTTTTAACTTATGTTTCCCTTCTGAACTAAACAGGTGTTTTATTCCCTGCCCTGGGGTGGGGAAACCAGTCCAGGCAAAAAAGTATTAGACTGAAACTGATTACTTGCTTAAAGTATTCTTGTTTAGAGATGCCATGTTTTGACTGGCACTTCAGATCAGTCTGGAAAAGAAGACCTGCAGCTTTCATAAGCCTACCATGATCCCTAATTCCCCGCTGACTCTTTGTGGCCACAGCTTGCCCTCATTTGAGAGAGGACCCTTTTGCAGAGTGGCATTTTGAGATGGAAGAAGGGAATGGCTGGGTTAGTTTTGTGCCTTGATGATTCTGTGACTCAGTACTATAGGGAATGAATTAAGGAATTCCCCAGGCCTGACCCTCCCCGGAAAGGGAAGACATTGGTTGGATTTATTCTCTTCAGACCAGATTATTTCCTGTAGTGGCATACATTTGAATTTTGGTATTTTCAGGGTAATGTCCCTACATCCCTCCTTATTTGTTCCTTTAGGAAGTGCCATACTTATGTGGGTGGAAGAAAAACATTCAGTAAATATGTTTTACATTAAATTGTACATGCAGTTATGACTGCTCTGAGTTAGAGAATACACTTTGAAATTTATACATGTAGCAGCTTAAAACATTATATAGTTTTATGCAATAAAACTATACGATCCTTTTGATGGCCAAACTGATACCTGAAAATTCCTACAAATGTTAACGAAAGAATAGCTGGAATTGATAGAAGTTTTTGGTTTTGTATTTCAAAATCTTGAGTTAAGTTCTTGATGGGGCTCTATTTTTTTATTGAAATTTCTATGACATTTCCATGAGTGCAACTCTAAATTAGTTCGTGCAACTTTCTAAAGAGTCCAGGCGCACTCATCTTATGCTGCACCATGCTGTAAAGGATGGCAAGTCCATCTACTGCCAACTTGTGGGAGATGGGGACACAGCTAACTTTACTCCATCTGAAGTGGGGGAAATCCACCTTCCAGGGCACTATCTGCCATCTGGGACTGAGATGCAGCTATGGCACTTGCTATCTTTTCTTTTTCATACCCTATATGACACAGCTTTTATTCCTCTTTCCTTTTATTCCCATTAAAATAAAAATGTATGATACCCAACAACACCTTTAAACATACTTATGCCAGATGTAGCTGTTCTTTTTTTAATCCTATCTCTGACAGAAAATTGACATAACAAAAAAACACAGATTCATACAATACAGTATGACAAATAGAGAGGACCTAAGACAGTAGAAATAGGCTTTGCTCTAGAGAGGCCCTAACACAGTAGAAATAGACTTTCAAGTTAGGGCTGAAGAACCCTGCAACAGTGTGTTGTGTGTGTGTGTGTGTGTGTGTGTGTGTGTGTGTGTGTGTGTGTGTGTATTTCCACGTTGCCTTCACAACTTCACACTATGCTCGGTTTTAGCAATTTTTTAAAGTTTTTTTGCTTTAACGTCTGCACACTTTTAACAGTACCTTTGTTTGTAATGGCTTGAATAAAACTGAAGATGTGGCAAATATGTTGGCTAACCACCTTGATTTACTTGTACCTGATTACATGAAAAAAGCTATTGAATTGGTTTCTTTAGTTGTATTGTTTGTAATCAGATAGTTTAAAATGCTTTTATTTTATATAGAAAATTTTGGATAATATTATCAGCTGCTCAAGATGGTTCTCATAGATCTAATATTGTATTTTTTTATACCTTCTCAATGTGTGATTAGTCAATCTAGTGCATTTCACAAATCCAGCAGGTTTCTTCCACATGCCTTGCAATCTGCTGCTCACAGGTAGTGTAATCCAGCATGATCCTTGTAGGCTTTTGTTTACTCTGCACATCCACTAATAAATCCTCAGCAAGCTCTTGTTTACAGTTCCAAGAAAGCTGGTGTATGAAGATAGTACAGCCACACAATCCATGCTACCTCAAACCCTTTAACCAGGTTATGAGGCAATCCTTGTCAAGTCCTTTTGAAGCATGGTGGACTGCAAAGTGCAGCAATGAAAATGCAATAAGTGTCAATTCAAGAAGTCAAAGTTTTAAGAAAATAAGGAAAAATCAATCAGGTGTCAATATAATGAACCTGATAAGTCACCCCATTGCTTCAAACAGCCTAAATTGAAAGATACTTCATATGATATATGATATATTTCCGGTAGAAGGAAAGTATTTTATTTTTCTAGAATGAAGAATCTGTCTTGTGTTATCAGTATGTTGGTATTAGATCCTGGGAGAAGGTGCCTGCAATTCAGAAGTTCATAATTTCTAGGCTTTCATTAAACAATAGCAACAATTATCATTTGTATTGACGATAAAGCCAAAAATATTGGGATGTTCAGTTCAAATAATTGTCCTAATTTTCAAGCACATAGTAGGACCTTATTAGAATTTATTTGAATACTGGAAACATTCAAGTGTGAGGATTTGTTCAGTCTTCAGTATTTCCTGGTTTCATCCAGATTGCAAATATCATGGGAAAAGCCTTATTGGGGGTTTCTGGTGCTTATGTGTCTACTCCCATCCAAAACTAGGAAGTACAGAGACACATGGAACATTTAATACAGAGACTGAGTTTTGGGTGAAGGGGACAGGCTGGGTCTTATTTTATCTGAGAGAGTTTCTCAGTGAATATCCATTGATAAATGAAATGATAGGTTCTGTTTGGTATATACGCTATCTCTGCAGATATGCATGAAGGCAGACTTCTTTGGATTGACCTTGTGGCATACAGGGCTGTGTAACTATTATGATTCAGTTTTTGTGCAGTGCTGCTTCACATTTCAAGATGTCTGCAAGCCTATTTATTATGAGGCCTTTCGTTTTGGACAGCTTATTCAGTTCGGTTTGTTAATGAGACTTCCACAATGTGCATTCTCAAGGAAATGTGTATTTAATTTTTTCTTTTTTTCCCTTAATCTAAGAGGTGCATGTTCTCTCAAGTGTAGGAGAGAAATATAAGACTTACAGCTGGAAACTGGGAATTCTCCGCTTACAATGTTGCTTTGTCACTGACTTGCTGGGTGACCTCAGGCAAGCATCTTAGTGTTCCTGTACGTATGCTTTCTTCACAAGCAGAAATTGATTGGCCTTTAGGCCCTTCCCAATAAAAAGACTTGACTAAATCCTTACATAAAATCTCTCATACAAAAACAGGACTATCAGTTGTAGTAATTATTTAAGAATTATGAACAGTTTTATAAGTGATTACCATACCACTATCAAAAAAAGCGGTATTAATAAAGAATGATATGTTTTTATAAAAGAAATGGAGTGGCACCACAGGTCTTTTTCAAGTCCATTTCAATAAAAAAGGGGCTTTTACCATAAACATGTAGTGCTTTACTTTTTCAAAGCACTGTCAGACAATCAATATTTTAAATTTACTGGTTATACACTAGTCCCGGTCTGATTTTTTTTATACAGTGCATGCATAAACAAATAGATGCAGACATGAGCTCAGACCAAACCCCAAATGCCCAAACAGGAATTGTCAAACTTCCAAATGTTGAGGTGTTTGATTTTTGTTATTGATGTTCAAAGTGCAAACTGTTATATGAATCTAGATTCGCATCTGAGGTTTAGTCTGTGTCATCTCTAAAATTATCCATTTTTTTAAATAGATTCAATCTGCCATTTCTTGTTCATGTCAAACTCTGAAAGACTTAACGAGAAACCTTGGATGTGAGAGGTCACTGGGAGTTGAGGCAGCATTAGGAATGCAATGTTGGCCGTTTATCAGTGCATTTGTTTTAAATGGATTTTCTGGAGGTAATGTTACAAAATCATAGGAACATAGTCCAGTCCCATTTTATTGCAATCAACACTGTCATAAAATCCTATTAAACATATTCAAGATCCCACTTGAAACTAGTTGGATTTCTTGCCCCTACTACTTCTATTGGAAGGCTGTTCCAGCACTGATGGTTAGATACCTTGCTCTAATTTCAAGAGTAAACTCATTTATGGCCAGTTTATACCCATTTGTTCCTGTGCCAACATTGTCCTTTAGCTGCAACAGCTCTTCTCTCTTTCCCTGGTATTTACCTCTTTGACGTATTTATAGACAGCAATTATATCCCTATAAATACATCGAGTTCCCCCTGCTCCCCAATAAAACATTAGGCACAGAACTGATAAGTACTTTGCCAATATAATTCAACTGATGCAGATTCCATTATTTGTTTTGTTTTTCTTTAGCAGTAAAAGTAATGTGCAGGCTTCTATGGTAAGACGGGAAACCCGTTTTCAAAGCTCTTTATCAAATAGATATACCCTACCTCTAAAACATTCCAGAAGTGTAACCAGGAGGAATTGCCTGGCACTTTGTTTGAAAAGGAGTGTTTTTTAAGAATCATGCCATCATTATTATAACATACATTTCATAATTTCACTGGTTAGTCAGCTGGTTACAAAAGGTGAAATGCATACAGAGCCTTAGAATTTGTTTTAGGGGACAATGAAGTCCAGTTTGGTTTAATATGTGAGTTTTAGTCATATGTGACCAAATATTTTGGATGCATAATTTTCAAGCTATGGACTATTTGCAAACTGTGCTATTCAGGTTTGTGTGACTAATCATATGGTACAGTTTCTGCTTTGTAATTGGATTACTGAAGCTTTTAAGCAGTAGAATTAATAGTATATAAGGCACGTCTGGCATGAACTTTCAGGATTTGTGGACTTTTTTATGAATACCCAATGGTCATCTGAATATTCATGAATGCAGAGTACAACTGAATGGACAATGAATTGAATTCAAGCCATGTATTGGATAAAATACTTGTGAACTTTTTTTCATTATTTAGCCATCTCTATACTAATATACCTAGAGTACAGTATCTTCATTAGGGCTGGGTTCTGAAGTGCCCTAGGGGATGCAGCAATTGCCTACAGAACACAGGGTTGGGGAGCTTGAGTCCTCCCCCACAAAGGCCCACCCTGGGAGCAGCCACACAGCCAACACAGGCTACCCCAGGAATGGAGCTGGCTCCTGCATTAGGAAAGCAGGATCTTCATTAGCTACTGTACTCTAGGTATATTATTGTAGAGATGGCTAAATACTGTGTGTGCCAAAAAACAGTGAGATTTAGAGACCATTTGCCACACAGAAATGTGTTCATGCAGTTTTTCTTTTGCTTTTGTTGGTGGCATATTGTATCTGGAATATGGATACTAAACTCTTAAACACTGACATGCAACAACTATTTCAATGCTGCTCTGGAAAATGTGTCATATGGAACAAGTAATTAGTAAGTGGTATGAACAAAGAGAAATCACTCCTAGTTAAGTAGAATATTGTAAATAATGGATTTTATTCAAACAAGCAAGGATCTGAATTACTATAAAGTAAATATCAATTATTCATACAGTTTAATATTTTATTGCATCCTTCATAACATTTACATTAGAATGGCAGTGAGCTGTACACCAGAGATTCAGACTAAGCAAACAAATCTCCTCCTTCTCCCTCTTCCTCAACCTTTCCCAGGCTTACATGCTCACTGTCCCATCAACCACAGAAGCACAGGAAGAATTGAGCTAAAAATTACATCACTTGTTGAGGCCCAAAGTAGTGCCAAGCTCCTTCATATTGCAGGCAGTCAAAGGAGAACCTGTAACTATAGTATCATGCTTAGAATAAGATCTTGATATAATAATCTCATTTGCAATGTGCGCATGCGTTGGAAGAACTGCATGCACTCAGCCACATGAGCACTGTATCTGCTTCTTCTGGAGTATCAGGCTGAAAAACTAAAGTCTATGCAAAAGCTTTATCAAATTTAGTGCTACCAAAAGATTATGAGTGTGATAGTCCTGGACAATGAAATCCTCTGTTTATTATCTAAGGATAGAATCACCCCTCTGACCAGCTCTAGCTGAAGACCTGGTTTATGTGGTGCATAGACTTTGTACTGCCTCTTTTCACATGTGTAGAATCGTAGAATAATAGACTCAGAAGGTTGGAAGAGACCTCAGGAGGTCATTGAGTCGAATCCCCTGCCCAAAGCAGGACCAACCCCAACTAAATCATCCCAGCCAGGACTTTGTCAAGCCAGGACTTAAAAACCTCGAGGGATGGAGATTGCTCCCTAGGTAACCCATTTCAGGGCTTCACCACCCATCCAGGAAAATAGTTTTTCCTAATATCCAACCTTGATCTTCACCCACTGTAACTTGAGACCATTGCTCCTTGGTCTGTCATCTGGCACCACTGAGAACAGCCTCTCTCCATCCTCTTTAGAATCTCCCTTTGGGTATGTCTACACTTGCAGCCTATTTCGGAATAGGGCTGCAAATGTAGGCATTCGGAATTGCAAATCAAGCCCGGGATTTAAATATCCCGTGCTTGATTTGCATCTTCCCGGCCGGGCGCCATTTTTGAAATTTACAAGCCTGGAATAACTGCCCGCGTCTACATGCGGCAGTGAAACGGGTATTCGAAATAAAGCCCTATTTCAAACTTCCTGTTATTCCTCCTGCAATGAGGTTTAACAGGTAGTTTGAAATAGGGCTTTATTTCGAACGCCCATTTCACTGCCGCGTGTAGACGCGGGCAGTTATTCCAGGCTTGTAAATTTCAAAAATGGCGCCCGGCCGGGAAGATGCAAATCAAGCACGGGATATTTAAATCCCGGGCTTGATTTGCAATTCCGAATGCCTACATTTGCAGCCCTATTCTGAAATAGGCTGCAAGTGTAGACATACCCTTCAGGCAGTTGAAGGCCGCTATCAAATCTCCCCTCACTCTTCTCTTCTGTAGACTAAATAAGCCCAAATCCCTCAGCCTCTCCTTTTAAGTCAGAATTGAATGGGGAATTGGGACAGAAGAGGGAAAGCTTAGACAACAGCCATGTAAATTTTCTAATGCTACTATGTGCAATGTGTTTCATTCCTTGTTTGGAATGGGAGCTGTATGGGTACTTCAGTCCTCATGGCCATTCTATTCATGCCTCACCATGGCCTTTCCACTGAGATTGTCAACAACGGTACCAATTCCTGAGAATTATGAAAATCATTGTTTTGTGAAGTTCAAGATTGTCCTCTAAGGAATGGCCTCTGCACAGGCCACCAAACAGACATGGGATGACATCAAATTTCAGTGATTGTCACTCTAAGCTAGATGCAGTCATATTAGAACTAATCATATTAGAACTAAGAACTAATCATATTAGCTTTAATTAGGTTTTTTCTTCAGTTTCTAGTGAAATTGGTAAATTTGGGGGGAGGGTTTTCTCATTTTAGTGCTAGCTTGTTCACGAATACAATACTAATTTACTCAAGTTCTCTGTCTTTTAAAATATGCAACATGCTGAAAAAACAAACACCCCCCCCACCCCAAAAAACTTTGAGCGATGCAGAATGATTTATAGGTAAACAACTGATATGATGAAATTCTGTACCATGTATTCTGAGGACCAGGGAGTATACATGCCTGTCCACCTTCCAGAATTCAGTTAGAAGATGGAGCTGTCTCCAAAAAGACTTGCACAGATTTCTGCACAAATTGCTTTATGTCTTACTATTTGGTTTCTGTGACTGAGGGTCAGAATTGCAAAACGATATAAATGACTAAAGATGCAGCCAGATGCTTAGTTGAATTTTCAAAAGCATCTTTCTGCATCTTGAGGCATCTAAAGGCCTTTGAAAACGTGGCCATGGATGTCTCAGGCTATGTCTACACTGCAGAGCTTTTCTGGGATACCAGAGGTCTAGGGAATGTGTCTGCTTTTCCGAAAAATGTTTTGGAAAAGCAAACTCATTTTTCAGCATCCCTGTAAATCTCATTGTACGAAGAAGAAGGAATGTTCCGAAAGAGGTTTTTTTCCCCAACATTTGGCCCTTTGTAGACGGGTCAAATGTCGGAATAGCCTCTTTTGAAAGAAAAGCGGAAAAAGATACGCCAGTATTCCATTGGAACATTGGTGCTTAAGCTGCTCCCCTCCCCCCCAAAAATGAGCTCTAATTGGCAATTCAAAATGGATGCCCAAGGCACATCAACATTCATTTTGCCTCTTCCACTTATTAGATTAGGCAGTAATGAAATGGTTAATAAAGCGAGTTATCTTTTTTTGGAATCTGTTTTCTTTTCCTAGAAGATACCAGGATGACTAATATCTACCATGGCAATTTAAATGAGTCAGACAATTATGAGTGAAATTGTAGCTGTATCTGCCACACAGACCAAACCAACAATTATTTTAAATACTTTTTATAAATTGGCTCAAAACTTAAAATGAATCCAAAATGAAGGGCTCTCACTTCAAATGAGGTGTGTTGGCAGGTATGATATACTTTGCTCAAATGACTGAGTATATTGGTTTCATGGAGAAATGTTCTGCAGGCATAACATTACAGTATGGATAATAAAGTGGAATAAAAGTGTCAGAGAATCTGATTGTGATAAAAAGGGAAAAGAAAGGTAAAAAAGTTCAAAATGGGATTCAGCTGGAAGATGTGAACTGAAGAAGATGCATTTGAGAAGGAAAATGAGTTCTTTCAAGATGAGTGGCCATGTTTTTCCCTTTCATCTTGCTCATTGACTTCCTTAGGATGGAACTTCCAAAGCATCTGGCAACTGAGAGACAGATGAATTAGATTATGTGTTATATTCTTTACACTGGAGGGGAAGGAGGGAACATTTTAATCCTGTGGAAGGAACAGCTTGAGAGTAGAACTGCAGTTGCAGAAAAGACAACAAAAATGTTTAGAGGTTTGAAACGGGTCCCATATGAAGAGGGATTAAAAACACTGGGCCTTTTCAATTTAGAAAAGAGGATACTAAGGGGGGATATGATAGAGGTCTATAAAATCATGACGGGAATGGAAAAAGTGAATAAAGAAATGTTATTTACTTGTTCCCATAATATAAGAACTAGGAGTTCACCAAGTGAAATTAATAGGCAGCAGGTTTTAAAAAAAGGAAGTTTTTCTTCATGCAGCGCACAATCAACCTGTGGAACTCCTTGCTAGAGGATGCTGTGAAGACTAGGACTTTAACAGGGTTCAGAAAAGAGCTAAATAAATTCATGCAGGTTAGGCCCATCAATGGCTATTAGCCAGGATGAGTAGGAATGGTGGCCCTAGCCTCTATTTGTCTGGAAATGGATGAGAGGAGAGAGATCACATGATGATTACTTATTGTGTTCACTACCTCTGAGGCATCTGGCATTGGCCACTTTCAGCAGACAGGATACTGGGCTAGATGGATCTTTGGTCTGATCTAGTATGGCTATTTTTATGTTCACATGTTCTTATTTCCTAAGGATGCGTCTACACTGCAGGACTTAACTCGCAATAAGCTACACAAATTGAGCTACGTCAATTATGTAGCTTATTTCGAAATAGCTTATTTTGAAATAGAGAGCATCTACACAGCACTTATTTTGAAAATAAAGCACTCTTCCTTCGACTTCCCTTATTCCTCATACAATGAGGGTTACAGGAGTAGGAGTAAGAAGTCCTCCAGCTTGACAATATTTTGACACTATTTCGAAATAACTGCCTGCAGTGTAGACACAGACGAAGTTATTTCAGAATAGCGCTAGTTATTTCAAAATAGTGTTGCAGTGTAGATGTACCCTAAATGCATAGCAGGACATGGTACTCATAGTTCTGTTGAAAGAGCCATTCAGGCCTTTGACTGACAGTGGATCTTCTTCAGATAGTAGTGGGACACGTGTGTGTGCATGTGGCATGTGTACGTTCCAAGGGCAGTTCTGTTTAGGAAGCAGCTATTCTATGCTTGGGTCATGTTTAAAAGTCAGTGTTATCTAGGGAAAGCAAAGAGCTGACAATCTTGACCCAATTCAGCAAAGTAAGTAAGCGTATGTCTAACTGTAAGTGAGTAAAACCTTCAGAGGGATAGCTGAGTTAGTCTGTAATGGGAAAAACTTAAAAAACAGCAAATAGACTAGTAGCACTTTAAAGACTAACAAAACATGTAGATGGTATAATGAGCTTTCGTGGGCACAACCCACTTCTTCTGATGATTGGAGTATTGGAAGTCCAGATCCAAGAATAAATTAGGGAAGTGGGAGGAAAAGGGGGGGAGGAGAGAAAAAAGGAGGGTGAAAGAAAAAAAAGAGAGAGGAAGAGAAACAGTGAGTAGATGGTTCAAATAGTTACAAGAGGCTGATAAGAACAATTAGCACCTCCATTGTTTGTTTGGTTGGTTAAATCATTAGGATGCGGAAGGTAGTGTGCGAACCAGCCAATGTCCCAGTTCATACCATCTGCATAAGAATTAAACTTGTAAATGAAGCTAAGTTCCTTCCCTGTGTATTTGGCTTGTGGAATTGGCCTGAAGCAACACGGTGACTTGGAGATCCATTAATGAGTGTCCAAACAGGTTAAAGTTCTCCAACAGGTTTCTGTTTGTTGCCTTTTTGGATAAATGATTTGTGTCCATTAATTCTTTCCCACAGAGACTGTCCAGTTTGGCCAATATACATGGCAGTGGGGCATTGTTGGCATTTGATGGCATAGATCACATCAGTGGATGTGCAGTTAAATGTGCCTCTGATTTGGTGGCTGATGTGGTTGGATCCTGTGATGAAATCGCTAGTGTACATTTGTGGGCAGAGCTGGCAGCGGGGCTGATTGCAGGGGATCAGTTCCTGGATGCTTATGATGGAGGTGGGTTGCGTGGTTACTGAAAATAATTTGTTTGAGGTTGTGGTTGTCTGTAGGCAAGGATTGGCCTTTTCCCCCAAGGCATCTGAAAGTGAGGGGTCATTTTCCAGGATAGGTTGTAGATTGTTGATAATGCGTTGGAGGGGTTTAAGTTGTAGACTGTAGGTGATGACAAGTGGAATTCTGTTGTTTTCTCTTTTGGGCCTGTCTTGAAGTAGTTCATGTCTGGTACTGGTTTTGGTTCTGTTGATCTGTTCTGTCAGTTCTTTGGGTCGGTATTTCAGTTTTATGAATGCTCAATTTTTCTTCCACAAATTGATCTGAGGAAGTGGGTCTGGCCCACGAAAGCTCATCACCTAATAAACCATCTTGTTAGTCTTTAAAGTGCTGCATAGTCCTGTCTTTTGTTTCAGCTAGACCAGACTAACACAGCTGCATCTCTATCACTATTCTATATAGATCCTGTAGGTGTTTTCTCCGGTTATATCTTAGGGCTTGGCTATATACAATAGATTGAGAAATGTAAGTGTAGTGGTCGGTAGGTTTCTGGTGTAGGGTGGTGGAAATCTGTCCATCATTTAATTGTACTGTAGTGTCAAGGAAGTGGATTTCTCATGTGGACTGATCCAGGTTGAGGTTGATGGTGGGGTACAAGTTGTTGAAATTCCTGTCAAATTCTTCAAGGCTCTCCTTCCTGTGGGTCCATATGATGAAGATGCCATCAGTGTAGCGTAAGTAGAGTAAGGGATCTAGGGGGCAAGAGTTGAGGAAATGTTGTTCAAGGTCAGCCATAAACACATTGGCATATTTTGGTGCCATGCAGGTGCCCAGCGGCTGTGCCACTGACTTGAAGATACAAATTGTCTCCGAATTGGAAGTAGCTGTGAGTGAGGACAAAGTCGTGGAGCTCTGTAACCAGGTATGCAGTGCTGTCATCGGGGATGGTGTGCCTAATAGCCTGTAATCCGTCTTCATGTGGAATTTTGGTGAAAAGAGCTTCTACATCCATGGTGGCCAGGCTGGTGTTTTCAGGAAGATTACTGATGTTTTGTAGTTTCCTCAGGAAGTCGGTGGTGTCTCCAAGATAGCTAGGAGTGCTGGTAGCATAGGGTCCGAGGAGAGAACCAATATAGCCAGATAATCCTGATGTAAGTGTGCCAATGCTTGAGATGATGGTCGCCCGGGATTTCTAGGTTCGTGTATCTTGGGTAGCAGATAGAAAACTCCTGGTCGAGGGTTACGGGGGTGTTAGTGTAAATTTGGTCCTGAGCAGCATCAGGGAGCTTCATGAGCAGTTGTTTCAGGTTTTTTTGGTATTCTTTAGTGGAATCACAGGAGAGAGGCTTGTAGAATCCGGTGCTGGTGAGTAAGAAATGTAGTTAATATTAGTTATGTGCTTAAGTCACTGACCGAAATGGGGCTTTGCTTTTCAATGCTGCCTTTGGATGAGAGGTGGAGGGAAAGTACATACCCTTTCTGTGTCTCAATTTCGCTATTTCTAAAACAGGAATAATATTTACCTGATTTGGAAGAGTGATTAGCATTTTCATGTCACTGGAGAATCTTACCTGAAAGCTGTTACATAAACATAAACTATTCATATGAAAAAGATCTTTGCATAATATTGGGTTCTTGTGGAAGATCCTATTTCTCTTGGCAATATATGTTCAGGGACAAGTGTGCCAGTTCAATACTCCTGGAATAATAAAAATAAATGATGAGACTTCTTAAGATGGTGTTTGTTATATTTTACAGGACCTCATCACAAGATCATGTAACCTGTTAATCCCCATCTCCCCCACCCCCCAAGCCTCTCAGATGTGCCATAGGACAAAGATTGGCCTTCAACTCACTTTTTAAAAATAAAGTTGATTGTAAAACAGTCCAGTGTTAAGAAGCTTTTTCATGTTTCATAGATATTAAAATTTTTAACATGTGACCAATACTTGCTGTATCCTAAAAGGGACTCAGTCAAGTGCACATTCCTAATTACTCTGAGTTATAACTTTGCTTAAGTTAATTTAGTTGTCTGCCAAAGCCATGTAATATTCTATATCTAAAGAGTATTTGTCCTTGGTAGGGAGGTCTTAACTTGGAAGCTCTTTTGATCTGGAATCTGAATATGTGAGAACAAGAAGAGGCCAAGGGCCATGCTCAGGAAGCAGATTAAACTAGTGTCAGTCTGTATTTTGTTCTAGTGGTATTTAGAAAAAGAGTTGATGAACAAGTCAGCAAACAGCTCAATGCTAAAATGAATTACGGCATTGGATATTGTTACCAGCAAAGGCACACTAGTAAACGAAATTTAATGGGGCCTGCTCTGATTAGATGTTAAAATGCCTTTGTCCCCAGAAGGAGGTCCGCCTGGAAACTACTGTATCTGTCACCGGCGGATTTACCCCCCAGTCCCGTTAAATAAACACGGACACGTGTCAGATTCAAATTTAAAAGGTATATTGAAAATACAACAAATAAGTAACAGCAACGCAACACTGAATTGATAACCCAGCCCCTCACCCTCTGAAATAAAAGAAGATCGGAGAGATATAACTGGCAACAGAATATTATACTTAGTTCGTCAGAGGCAGCTTCGATGTTCAGGACCTTCAACCCTTTAGCTTAAGGTAGCTGTCAGGGGAGCTGTCCTTCGGAATGTGGGGAGACGCTCGGTTTGATGTTAAGTCTCTGCTTGCACAACGGACAGACGCGCAGTTTGTGAGTGATAGTCAAAGAGCGGTTCTAAGCGCTGTGAGGGCCTTCACCACAGCAGGTGCCAAACTATGTTTGAGGCTCTGTTTTGGTCCCGATGATGTTGGGAGCAATCAGGTAGCTAAGGCTCACAATGCTGGGCTATCGCCACAGTGTGGGCCAAAGCACCCTGATGGTGGCAGGAATGGAATCAGGTAGGTCTGTCAGCTAGACTGGGCCTTCACCACTGTCTTCTCTTGTGACAGGACATCTCCTTCTCCAAGATGATGCGAGAAACTGCCAACCCGATCTCCTCAGGATTCTAGATTTTATAGAATTCGAGGCGGGAAAACTCTAAGGGTCTCCAGTGCAAAGCAGGGCATAGTGCTGGGTGCAAAACTAGAGCCGGGTGCAAACTTCCGTACTGCGTGCAGCACTGTGGTGCAGTGTGCACAGCCATGCGCTGTGTGCAGATAGTGATTTTGGCGGCAAGAGCTTCTCAGGTTTCCATCTTGAATTGTCCCTCAGTTCACAAACTCCATTTTGATTTATATGGTCTATAGATGTCATACTGTCCATATTGTGCACTGTTCAGGGTTAACAATATGGAGCTGAAAGTGCTGCTAGCATCACAAGCACTGCTCTAACTTCTGCTGGTGTCATGAGGGTGCTGTGATTGCTATCTTTCCTCTCTGTCAATTTTGGTGCTATATTTTATTGTGGATCTATTAAGTACAATTTTATTGTCTCTGACATCTTCAAAGCTGTATTAATAACCATGGCACCAAATTTTAGAGAGAGGATGGAAAAGATAGAAAGAATAATGTGTTTAGTGTATCTCAACATTTCTAAATATTTTTTCAGTAGCTGGTGGCATATACAGAGCACAGTAGAGTATGCTGAAGTAAACACATTTAATCAGCACTCAGCTGGGATGACCCATGTAACTCACTCAACACATGCAAATAAAACCTTTATCTTTTATTATAAGATCATGTAATGACTGTAGCTATCCATTAATCCCCTCAGATCCCAAATAAGCAAAATAAGCCTTGCAATGTATGCTGAAAATCAACCAACTTCAGCCCTCAATTTCAGAGTAAAGGACCACAACCAAAATCAAAGACTGATAGCTGGAGACTCAAAGCATGGAGAGAAAAGTTCGCTAAGATACCAGGGTCCAAAGTGAAAAGGCTTTATAGATCATTTTCAGCCTAAAATTACTAGGAAGCTGCTTCATCTGGGAATTATCACTAAGTGGGGAGATACGTTCTGCCAGAGCTGAAATTTCCAATCCTTTTCAAGGGGTGACCCCACATAAGGTACAAGGCATGAATGCAGACTGGAAAAAAGTCATTCATATATGTGGTAAGCACCATATCTTTTAGGAAACATGCCCATCTTCTTTGCCAGTAAGGGTCTCTACTGATAACTAGACAATCCAGAAGAAGTGGAGGACTCCTAGTTTGGGAATGTTATCAGTCCTTTGACAGATGTTATCTCTGTCATTTCCCTCATTTATTTTCCATCAGCCAAATAACATCAGCCCCCTTTATAAGGTGTGTTGAGATATGGCCAGTTTGCGATCTTCCAATCTTGCATCTTAGGTAAACCCTGAAAGAATCAAATGACTGTTCTTCCTGGGATCTACAAAACTTCACAATCTCCATTGCTTTTGATCACCCACTTGCTCAAATGTTAGTTGTTTCCGTCTTGCTGAGAGGCTTCAGAAGGGATTATCTCCAACATAATCATCTCCCCAGCCAACTGTAAGTGACTTAAAAAAACCCCAGGATTTCACTAGGGTAGTGCTGAAAATAGAGACAACATGATATAAAACAGAAGTATAAAAATCAAACAAGGCTACCCCAGACATTTATTACACTAACAACCCTGCCCTCTTCAACCTGTCATTCATATCTATAAACCACGATTAATTCTGTGAAACCTTATGAGAACAGCTCACAGCATTTAGCTCCGCTGTTGGTATTTTGTTTTTGTTTTGGGTTTTTTTGTGACAGAAGAACACGAACAAATAATCCCATGTCCTTAACAGTCAGTCTGCGCAAAATGAAATACCTTCTCTTTCCCTACATCTTACCGCTGGACTTGCCTCAAGGCTGAAAGGTGAAAGAGGCAATGATATTGCTAGCTGACATTTAGGCTGCCAACCAGTCATACTGCAGGAAATAGTAATAAAGGGTTTGGAAGTGCCAAGAACATAACACAATGGGCCTGATTCTGCACTGCACTGCTTTTATGTAAGTGTGAATACATTGAATTCTATATGCCCCTCAGTTAGGGTATGTCTACACTACAGTGCTATTTCGAATGATCTTAATTCGAAATAGTTAATTCGAATTAACGCATCTACACACACAATCTATTTCGAAATAGCGTTTTGCTATTTTGAAATAGCGCATCCATACTAAGTGGACCCTGAACCGAAGTTAAGGCTGGCCAGAACCAGTGCCGGCAGGGCATCAGGTTAGGACTTAGTGTGTGGGGCTGCTGCCTGAGGCTAACTGAGCTCCGTGCTTAAAGGGACTCTACCCCCACCCCGGACAGACAGTTCTCAGGGTTCCCCGCTTGCTTGTCTACCTCGATGAGGGACAGCAAAGCAGTCCTGTCTTGGAGTGCCCTGAGTGCCCGCACTCAGGACACCACAGCACTCGGCCACATGGAGCCAGAGCTGCCCCTGGGCACGCTGGTGCGTCTCGTGGGGTTGTTGCCATCAGCCCGGCTGCACTTGCTGCAGGCTGCCATCCGGGGGGCCCATCGGGGGGATGTCAGGATCCAGGAGGTCCTGCGGGAGAGCATCCACCCCGAGGAGCCCTCAGAGCCACCCTGTTCCTCCCCACCGGGGGCTCGTGCCCCATTCCTCCCTCACATCCTTCCACTTACCCCTCCCTAGCCTTCCTTCCTGATGTCAAATAAAATACACTTTTTTTCAAAAATAGAAACTCTGTTTATTTAACAAAACGGTGGGGGGGGAGGGATGAACCTCTGGGAAGACTGAGGAAAGGAGGTGGGAGACGAGAGGAGAGAGGGTGGGAGAGGGGAGGGGGAAAACTGGGAGGAGGGAGCTGGAAGGGGGAAGCAAGGGGAGGAAGGGGGAGGGGAAGCTCAGCGCTCAGGGGTGGGGGGTCTCGTTGGGCCACATGTCTCCCAGCACGGTGGGCGAGGGGGCCTCGGCATCCCCGGGGGAATGGGGAGGAGGGTGTGGAGGTTGAGGTGGGGGGTGTGGAGATTGAGGAGGAGGGTGAGGAGATTGAGGAGGGAGAGGCGGGAGGGGGAGAAGAAGTGGGAGGAGGAACGGTAGCTGGGGGGGGGGGGCAGCAGATGCTGAAGTGGCACGAGGCAGCACGCTCTGCACCAGGGTCTGCAGATGGGTACAGATGGCACAACCCTGGGCAAGCAGCTCCCTCCAGAATTCCCGTTCTTCCTGTGCCCGCTGCTCCATGATGCGTGTCAGGGCTCGCAGGGCCCCCAGGTGCTGCTCTCAGTACCCCTGCCATGTTGTGGTCATCCTGTGGAGCCCTCGGGTGCGGGAGGATGTGGCAGGCGGGGTGGTGCGCCCTGCACGTGCAGCTGGTGCAGCTGTGGAGAAAGAAGAGAAGTGGTCAGTTCTCCCTGGGGACACAGTGGGGGAAGCCCAGCCTCTGCAAGGTGAGGATGACCCTGCCCTGCACCGTCAGAGCTGCTGTGCTTGCACAGAGGCCATGGTCGGAATGTCCGGCTATCCCCGGGAGTGGGAGCTGCCCCGAGACCGCACCCATGCCCCTGTGACGTATATAGTGTGGGTGAGGTGGGAGGGAGATGTTAGAGGGGGCTTGTGAAGGGAGGGCATCCTGCTGTGTCCCGCCCCGGGATCAGGAGCATGTCAGGTCTTTTCACACGTGTGTGGCTATCAGGCCATGGCCCCTGTGTGACAGGCAGCTGGATCCGCCTGCCCAGGGGTGGCACGGTACTTGCTCACCCGTGCACAGGTTGCTGCATGATCCATGGTAAGCAAGGCCACGTGCGTGGTCCCTGGTCTCCCTCCCTGCCCCCCCCCCACCCCGGGTAGGGGACAGTGACGGCACTTACATGGCGTGGCCTCCCTGGATGACTCTGCTGACTCTGCATGTGGGACTGCTCGGGGGTCCTGGCAGTGTGGCGGCTCCTGCTCTGTGCCCTGATCAGGGCCCTCTGGTCCCAGCTCGCTGCCCCCCGGGGTGGCACGGACCGTCCTGCCCCCCAGGATGCGGTCCAGTGCCTCTAAGTAGGGGCATGCGCCTGCCCAAGTGGCCCTGGCATACCCCTGCCGCAGCTCTTTAATTTTCAGGCGCACCTGCTCCTGGGTGCGCCTGTAGCCTTTCTGGGCCATGGTGGCAGCTATGCGGCTGTAGACCTCTAGTGTAGAGATCATGAACAATGGGGGCCTGCCCCCAAATCTTAATGAGGTCCATGATTTCCTCACTAGTTCAGGAGGAAGTGCGGCGTCTACAACCCCTGGCTGGCTCCTGGGTGCTGGGGGACTGGGTGAGGGATGGCTGGCTGGCACTGGCTGCCCGGCTCATTGTGGGGCCACTGGGTCAGGGACAGAGACTGCTGGCAGGCCTGTATCTGGCACGTGCAGTCTGGCCAGAGTCTACCCCTTTAAGGGCTCCGGGGCTGGGGGAGAGGAGTTTTCCTGGTTGTGCCCAGAGTGGCCACCAGGGCTCCCTGGGAAGGGCTAGAGGCCCCCTATTTCGAATTAGGTGTCTACACAGCACTTAATTTGAAATAGCTATTTCGAATTTGGCGTTACTCCTCGTAGAATGAGGTTTACTAAATTCAAATTAAGTGCTCCGCCGTTTTGAATTAATTTCGAAATAGCGGTTTGCATGTATAGACGCTATTAAAGTTAATTCGAAATAACGGCTGTTATTTTGAATTAACTTTGCAGTGTAGACATACCCTTAGGGATACCTAAAGATACCTACCAAACCTAAATGCAAAGGAGACATAATTAATTGTAAGAGGCCATCACAGTGATGTTCAGTGATCATTCGGAACCAGGGAGTTTCTGCTTCATTCCGTGTCTGATCAGCATGAAAACTGATGACAGGCGGCTAGTGCCTCCTCTTAAAGGAACACTACAGTATATTCCAACCCTCCTCCCCCAAATTCTTGTAATCAACTGACTGTTTGCTGATAAACTGGTGCCACTTCTATTTTCTGTAAGGCCCTTATTGACAATGATGAACCAAATGGAAATAGCTCAGTTTGACTCTCTGAATCTAGTTTGGCTTTGTAAAGGTGACAGAAAAATCATAATTTAACTGAACATACTTGACATGGAAATTGGAAGATGACAATTAGGAAATGCTCCAATGACATTTGTCATTTTCAGGAAGCAGAACTGCACTTTAATAATGGGATTATGCTGTAAGAGAATGGGATTCCTGGTCTCACTAGGGTAATATAATTGAGTACAGATGGAGAAGTCTGGATAATATATTTACCTTGGCAATAGCAGCTTTTAGATTTGGGGGTGCAGTATTTAGGACTGTGTAGTTATTTGAAATTATAAGCACATTTTTATTAGCATGTAAATTTGAATGCCAAAGGAATAAGCCATGCTGCTTTTAACCTAACAAAACTATGTTTGCCAAAAAGACTTGAAAGCGGTTTTAAAAAACATTTCTCTTTATAGTGTGTGCACTTATTTTCTTAAACTATTTTTCTCGTTGAACTCTATTTGGGAGTGGGAGTCTGGTGGCAGCAGGGTGCTGGAGAGAAGCCCTGAGCACTGTGGCCAGAGTTACATGTGGAAAAGGCTTCAGATGTGACTGCTGGACATTACAGCTGGGTGCAGGTCTGTAATCGGGGCGCATTAGTGGCTGGACAGGGAGCTGATGCAGAGGGGCTACAATGAAAGACACTAACTGATCCTGGCCTAGAAACTTGCAAGCACCTGTTTGATGGACTATGGAGAAGGCACTCCAGGCACCAGTTCTGAAGAGCCCTGACTCTCAACTGAGACCCAAACAGGAACCGTTATTGCTCATTTTGAACTGTCATAATTTAAGCTTCTGATTCTAGAATATTTGCAACCTTTCCCTTTCCTGCCAGCTCTAATACAACTCCCTTTTCCTTTGCCATGTGTCTGAGTGGCTACTGGGACCCACCCGTGCAAGTGCCCACAGAGCTCACCTCAGTGGCATAGTACACAAGGCATACTACAGGTATCCTTAGGGTGAGTAACCCCAATAACTACAGTATTCAGGAGCTTCTAGCTTTAACTTTCATAGTATGCCATCTAGTATTATTTAACTCATGAGTCCCCAATTAACAGCATGTATATCAGGACTTGTCATCTAGAAAACCTCTGCATCTTGCTAGTGGCAGTGGTCTCCTATCTAGTTGTGCTTGCTTATAGGTCCAAGATCATCACATCTGAGGAAGTAGGTTTTGCCCACAAAGGCTCATGATATTGTATATATTTTTGTTAAGTCTCTAAGCCCTGGTTTACACTAGGGTATTATTTCAAAATGACCCCCCTAAGGTCAAATTTTTAAGAGGAGCATTCTCACTACCAAGCCCATTATTTAGAAATAACAGGCCACTTATTTTGAAATATGTACTCCTGCTTTTCTCAGGGAATAACACTAATTTTGAAATAGTTATTTTGAAATAGCAGTAGTGTGTACGGTCCAGTGCTGCTATTTCAAAATAACTACTCCCCAAGAACTAATTACTCCCCAGTGCTTCCTGTGACTCTAAGTTGAGTTGGTGCTTCCTCCTTAATGGAGCCTGCCTCGGACTGTTTTCGAGGCTTCCCCATAGTGGGGACATGCTATTTCAGTGTTGTAAAATCAGGAGTTAAGTCGAACTTACTTATTTCAAAATAGTTTCCTAGTGTAGCCACAGGGCTACACATTGTTTTTATAGGCCAAAGGTCATTCTTCAGCTTCCCAGCTCCTTTGCAGGCTACTGAATTTAAAGATGACTAGAAAGTGGCAGGGACCTTCTAGAGTCTAGGTCTTAGACTGTAAACTGACAACTGTGAACTGTAAAGGATGACTGGTCTACTGAATAGAAGGAGAAAAACTACTGTCTTTATTCTCCAGTCACCTTTATTATCATCAGGCAGGACACAAATATGTTGGAGTCTGGGGGTGTCCACTGCCTTGCATCTTACATAATCATTTATAGCATTGTGAAGCGGCAGAAGAAATGACCTGCATTATTTACATTCTCTTCTGTGCTGCTGTAAAAGGCTACACAAGGACAGAAGCAGACCTCTGATGATCACTAGTGAAGAGTGAACGAAAGCAAATATTATTTGCTCTCTGAACATCTGGATTGGCTTTAGCAGAGTTGAAGGCAGTCCAAAATGTTTCCAGTCTCATTTGCTGAGTAAAAGGGGCATGAAAGTCCTCTTATAAGTGTATGCACTAAGGCAGGGGTAGGGAAACTTTCTTCTATTGTGGATCACTGATCCAGAGAAAAAATGAATTGCAGGCCACACTTAGTTCAGTGCTTCCCCTAGGCTCCACTGTGGGGATAGAAATTAGGAGTTCAGGGTACAGGAGGGGGCTCTGAGCTGGGGCTGAGGATTTGTAGTGCAGAAGCTGACTCAGGGTGGGTCAAGGGGTTGGAGTGCAGGAGGGAGTTGAAACCTTGGGCAGGGAGTTTGGAATGAGGGGGCAGCTCTTGGAGGGAGTTGAGTGCAGGAGAGGGTCAGGGTTGGGGCTGGAGGTTGGAATGCAGGAGAGTATAAGGGGTGCAGGCTCTGGCCAGCAGCCACTTACCTCAGGTGGCTCCCAGTTGGTGGCATAACAGGGCTACTGCAGACTCCCCGCAGCCTGGTGATGCTTCTGAAGCAACCATGATGAGGCCAAGAGGCTCTGCACTGTATGCACTGCCCATGCCTGCAGGCACCATCCCCCATAGCTCCAACTGGCCAGGAACTGCAGCCAATGGGAGCTGTAGGGGTGGTACGTGCAGGTGGGGGCAGGCACATGTGGATTCTCAGAGCCAAACTTCCCTGGTCACTGTTGTGCTTATGGGATGCAGCACCCTAGCTTCCTGCCAAAGTGGGACTAGCCAGCTTTCATTATGCCAGCCCTGGGGGGGAGGGGGTGGAGAGGGGGGCGCTGAGGATCAGGATATCTGGCCTGTGGTACATAGACTTCACTCAGGCTGGATGGAATTTAGCAGGGGACTGGATTCGGCTTGTGGGCCAGAGGTTCCTCACTCTTGAATAGAGAGGCATTTTTGGCATCCACGTGATTTTATTTCTTCAATACAATGTTCTGCAATACAATAGGGCTATGTCTACACTGCAGAGCTATTTCATTATATTTTGAAATATAATGGGCTCGCTATTCCGATGTCTCTGTAAACCTCATTCCAGGAGAAGTAAGGGAAGTTTTGAAATAGTGATTTATTTCAAAGTAAGCGCTGTGTACAGTGCCAAATTTCAAAATAAGCTATTTTGAAATTAACTCGAAATAAGCTACGCAATTTGCGTAGCTCAAATTGCGTAGCTTATTTTGCGAGCTCCAGGTGCAATGTAGATGCACCCTAGGAGAGTCTAGAAATGCTACCATTCCTCGCCTTCCCTCTTCTAGTTTAGTATTTTTGCCCTATCGCTTTAGAGAATAAATAGCATGAAAATAATCTGAGAAAGTTATTCAAGTAAATAATTGGAGGGATCTGTCATGAATTATCCACTGATATAAGCTGTAAATAAATTACTCTATATAAACTACCTCAAACAGCTGCACCAGCTATATTCCATTAGATTTGCCCCCAGGCCCCCAGCCTGATGTGTATTATATGGTGCTTCACAACTCCAGTAGTATATCAGGTCTTATGTTGTGCGCCAGTATGTGATGTTATATAAGCATTTGTTGTTCTGCAACACTACAATGAGAGATTACATAAGCAATGTAGCTGCACAGAACAAAAGGAGTTCTGAGCAGATGTCTCATCTGCAGGAAACGTGGCCAAATCAAACAATGAGCTATGGAATGTTTACTGTGGACTTTATCAACAATTCAAATGATTTTCAGATTGTTCTGCATGTACTTTAAGAAAGCCAACATTTGGCCAGAACTCTCTGCTCCCAACCAGAATTCTAATCCATAAGGCCTCCTTTCAAAGCACAGCCTGTAAGAAAGGAGCTGTGCCTAGTGGCTGCTCACTTACATATGCCTGATTGGAAAAAAAATCAATAGTTTTCTTTAATGGAGGTTCCCTTGGGAGCAGCTGACTAAAACTGCATGTGCTAGCAACACTAGCACCCACTGCTTGACTCTGGCACTCCATCAGCCTGCTGTTATCCCACTTTTCTCCCCTTCTTTTGTGACTGCCTTTGGGTAAGGTTTTGGTGAAACTGATACACTTGACAATGAAGTATGCAGCCAATTTAAATGTGATCTTTCTGCCATGTGTCAGCAGCACTAAGGGCAAGATTCAATGCAGCATAGAGGTTCCTTTTTAAAACAATGTTTGGCACCTAAAACTTTACCCATTTCCAGGTTTTAGAAACTTAAATTTTAAATCATCTCATCACATTTCCAAGTTCTTCCCCCGTGATAGTGCTTGGGAGTCCCTGGAAATATGAAATCACAAACACGTTTTGTTGGGGGGAAAAGAAGACAAGCACTGAATTATCTAATATAAAGCATATAGCAATATCCATACAGTATATGGTATGGCTGACCTCACAGTCCCAGATAGTAATTGCAAAGCAAGATCCTTGGAGAAAGTCCTCAACCCCTCCTCTTTTTGTTCAATTAGGGCTCACTACCCAGTCTGAGTCCACTATATGTCAGCTCTGGTTGACCCACTCTCCCCAGACTATGTGATATACAATCGCTTCTCTTTTATCTTCATGCATTTGCACACACTAGTTACTATTGTTTCTAGGGACAGAACACGAACTTCAAGCAAATTAATGTGTTTTTTTACATTTAAAGTATAATAATATCTTTCCAAAAACTCTGGTGCACCAGGGCTTTCTCTAAGGTGTGTGTGGGTGTGTATGTTAACTTATTTACACACACATTCTCATGAACTTTTAACACAGCATTGATTCAGGCTAAGTGTGTGTGTGTGTGTGTGTGTGTGTGCTGAGATTTTTGGAATGTATTAACTATTCTAATTGCCTAAAGCATGACTGACAATACTGTTGTTTTTCTCATTGGTAACAAGGTCAGGGGGCTGCATGACTAAATTAAGTATACTTTGTGGGAATTGCAGCCATTCACATTGCAGTGTGCGCAGTATAAGCAAGGTGTGTAGGGACAGAATTCATTTTTTATCCTCAAGTGCTGTTAGTGATCTCCTCATCATTAAAAATGAAAACCAACGAATTCTCGGGTCATTTACTATATCTGAATATCTTGTAATAAATTGGCTAACTTGGAAATAAAGTTTCAGAACTTGGCTCCCAACAGACTTGCTTATTAAAATATGTACTTTATTATAACAATCAACTAGAATGGCATCAGAAGTCAGAATTGGTAAAGCTACTGTACTGTAGGTATGCCATGTCATCCTGGGTCTCCCTGCCCATTTAGGGCATGTCTACACAGCAGGGCTAAAGTCAAATTAAGCTATGCAACTTCAGCTACGACAATTGTGTAGCTGAAGTTCAAATAGCTTAACTCGGCTTTTGGCACTGTCTACACAGCAGGAGGTCGAAGGAAGAACATTCTTTCTTCGACTTACTCCTCATGAAATGAGGGTTGCCATGAGTCAGAGTAAGAAGTCCTCCACCTCAACATTATTTCTAAATAAAGGCTTGTAGTGTTGACGCGCACTATGTTATTTCGGAATAACTTCAGTTACTCTGAAATAATGCTGCTATGTGGATGTACCCTAACTGTGCTCGAAGAAACTTAAATAATGCATGGAAAATATCCATGCTTGGGGCCTGATTCTCAGAGAGGATGAGCACCTGTAACTTTCAATGAGATCAGGTCTTGAAGCAGTCATCAATTGCAGAACAATACTAATTTAAACTTACTAGTTTTGCCTTGGGAAAATAATTACTTTAGTAATGGCCTGATCCAAAACCCAGTGAAGTCAATGGACAGTCTACAATTCAAGTTCTGGTTGCAGTGATTCTTAAACTACCCTATACGGAATATCTACAATCCTACAAACACTGTGATGAAATTAGTTATCTCAGGCAAGTGGCAAATTTTAGGAGTGATCATGAATGTGTGGTTCTGTTTCTAAATAGTATAATGATGAATAAAGAGCACTACATCTCTTAAAGTACATTTGGACTTTCCTGTATGTTTTAAGAGAGACTTTGTGCATCTTAAAATGAAATTCAGCAAATACTTATGCTTACCCTTTCTATCCCCTTCTTTTTTGCATGCACTCATACTATTCGCTTGACAGATGCCATCCCCATTCCTTCTTGCGCACTGTGAGAAGATACATGCTTTCTATGAGCCCCTGTCTGCATGCCCTCCTCTCAGTTCAGGCCTGCTGATGGGGTACAGGGGACAAATGGGGCAACTGCCACAGGGCTCAGTGATTCAAAAAGATCCAGGGTTCCTGGCTGCTGTGGGCAGCGCTGATGGGCTGGTAGCGGGAGGCTAGACCTTGCCCTGTCTTGTTCTGCCCAAGGCCTCACCCCTTTCAGGAATACAGACGCATCCCCTCCCCACCTTGCCCAGTGGCTGGTAATTCTGTCTGCGTTCAAAGTTGCAGTCCCTGATCTTAAGAACTTCCACCATCTCCAGGCGAGTGTCATCGTCCATCACTGTTGCCTGCACCTATTGTTTCATTTCTTCCTCAAGGGCTGTCATTTGTCCCTTAGCAAGAGAGTTGTGAAGCTTAATTTATGTTTATAAAATGCTTTGAGGTTGCTGGGTGTAAAGTGACCCATGAGTATAGAGTGTAAAGTGTTGTTTCTAAAAATATACCATTTCCTGCCTTATCTTCGGGTTGAGCCTCCTGCCTCCTCCATTCGTCCCCCTGCTCCCCTCTGTTTATTATTGTACACTAAGCAACCATAACAGCTGAATGTGCAGGTGCCTTGCAATAATCATTTATAGTCATTTTTATTTCATTTAAATGTATGTAATTTTTAAAAGTCTTAACTGCTCAAATTTACAAGGATTTATAAACCATATTGCAAATACTTGACTTCACTATGCTTCAGGCTGACAGGTACAATAGTCACATCTTAACTCTGGTTACAGAAGAGTGCATTTTGAAACCCATTTAATAATAGGTAACACTGTGCTAGCCGAGCTCCACAGAGCCCAGACCCTGCTGAGCTAGCTGTCAAGTGTTTGCCACAGCACTTAAAGTCCTAGTATAGTCAAGTGAAAAGGAAATATAGGTAGGTCTATAAAATTAAATAGCAGCTGAATGAATCGCTGTTTAAAAATAAACTATTTGTGCAGATGTGTGGGGCCTGACTTTTAAATTAAGCTTGTGCAAGAATGAATCTACACCTGCAATCATAATTTGCACCTTTCTGACCACCTTTTCACATGCAAATTGAGGTCTTTGTGTATACATAGGATCAGCTAGCTATGTAACTTGGCCAATTCCTGCATCTCAAGGATAAGACCCATTGGCAGGGCAGCATGAGGGAAGCTTGCAAGGCTGCTGCCTGTTCTCAGTCCTTGAAACAAAGAACTTCAGTCTGGCACCTTTCGCAAGCTCTAAATTCACACAGAAAACTTTGACATAAAATAAGCTTATTTGTGCAGTTTAGGAAGTCCAATCAGTGCTTCTCTAGAATGGGAATATAGTCTAATACGTTATGAATAGCTCAGCTTTCAAATAATACCCCACAATTTGAATGTCTAGCAAGGTTTTGGATATCATAGAATATAGATGGATTTCCTCCAGGACACACAAAAGACTTGATTTTTTAAAATTAGATGCAATGGACGCTGCATAAAAACTGAATGTGTGGTTACCATGGTTCTGTAAGCAATTCCACTGGTTGCATATGCAATTGGCCAGTTGGTTATCTAATGGGCATACTAAGAGATCAAACTAGGAGATCAATTATGCATACATCTTTTGAGTCCCTAATTTAAAGAAAAGGTACTTGAATATGTTGAGTTCTTTGCCACAAGGCAGGGGTGGGGAACCTTTTTTTTTGGGTCGGGGTTACTGACCCGCAGAAAAATCAGTCAGGGGCTGCACACAACTGAGAAGCAAAAAACCCCAAAACAACAAAACACTCCACCCCATGCACACACATACACAAACCCAACCCTGCTTGATGTAGCCCCCAACTAAGAAGGAGAAAGACACTCCACACATTCCTCTCCCACACCAGAGCTTAGGGGGGCCCAGGCTAGTAGATTTTGTGATTTTGTGTGCTCCAACCCCATGGGGCAGCAGCGGGGATGGGGAGGGGGAAGCTGGAGCACCAGCATGGGCTCCCCAATGCTGGGGGTAGGGGGAGAGCCCTGATCCAGGTAAGCTGGGAGCCACTGGGCCTGAGGTTTCCCACCCCTGCTATAAGATATCAGAAGAGAACAAACATTTGGTAGGATTCAGGAAAGAATTATATATTCATATTGATAATAAAGTGGCTATTCAGTTACATTAGGAAGTACTATGATACGTTTTTAAGCTTTAAGTCTCATGCTTCAGGCCATAAGACCTGACTATGTGAGGGCCAGGAACAATATTCCCTCTAATCTTTTCCATCCACATGTAGAAAAAATTTGTATGTGCATCACCAATAGAAACACAAAATCTAGCTATGGGAACTCTGCTAATCAGCTGGGTGACATATGAATTTCTCCTGAATGCCTTCACAAGTGTACAGCTTACAGGGAAACTGCTCAGGAATAGTGTTCCTTTTAAGCTGTGCACTTGTGCGGCCACTTAAGAGAGATTGAAATGCTACCCAGATGATTAGCAGAGCACCCACAGATAGGCTTTTTTGTTTCTACTGTTGGTGCACATTTTCATGTGGCCAGGTGCACATAGAAAAACTTATTCCACACACAGATGGAAAAGATTAGAGGGAACAATGGTCAGGAAGAAACTTTCTCTGTGAGCAGGTTGTTCCATAACTGTCCACCACAGAGTTTTTTGCACCATCTTCTAAAGTATCTGTCCTGTTAAAGATAGACCTGTGGCACAGATATCCTATGCTGATGTATGTTTTGGGAGAAACTCCTGTATTCTGTGTTGACTAAATTGACACTGGAGTTTAATCAAAATTTATGGCACTGCTTAGACTTTTAGAAATATTTTTTCACTTACTGGATTGTAGCTGCAGCAGCATTTGGCAGTTTGAAAGTATTTCTTGCGTATCCATATTTATGTAACATTTTTGTGGGCTTTTAAAAATAAGCTTGCAGTAGATATTTTGCATTATCGTGATATCCAGTCCTTCAAAGATGTTGAAATAGGAGGACGTGTCTTGAGGATGACCTGCCTGTAGTGGACTCAACTAGATAAGCATTACTTGCAGTGGTGATGTAATGGCATAACTCTATACACCTATGCTGCCCTGTCAATATAGTGCAATGGCGATTTAGAAGAATCATTAAGTCATATTCATTCATTCATAGATTCCTTGGCTAAAATTTCTACAAGGGTACCAGTTACAGTTCTCCTACTGTACATGTTTAAACACTTTGAGAAACCTGTCAAGAGGGGCCAAGATAGGGTCTGAACTAAGGTTTCCAGGTTCTGACTTGTTTGGGCTGTTTCTTGTTTTTACCAGCTTTTTCTTTTTAACTTGGACACATTTCTTTACTGGTTAAGACAAGAACCTGTTTATTCCCATTATAACACTTAATAATGTCACTGATACAAGAAGGCTGTCCTCTTGTCTCCAGTGGAACTGAATTTGGAAGCAACATAGCATGTTAAACTGTATTTTATTCCATTATACATCCCAACCATATTCAACATCATAAGACTTGGTCGGTCTCAAAGATTTCTCCTTCTTCCTTGGTCCTCATCTTCACCTGTCAGCACCCCCTCCATTCATTACTAATACTGTCAGAACTTACAACAGAATGGGAAGCAGGAAGAATAGCAGATAGAGTGGAGTCTGGATCAGATGTCTCCTAGTTCACCTTTAGGAATGTCAGTTGTTCTATATTCTTAGCATTTAGACTTGCTCAGAAGTCAGTACCAGCATTTGTAGCAGCACTGGACATGCATCTGGAATAAAAACAAGACCCTGGAGGAAAGCACAGGCATTTGTGCTAGTGTGGCAGCCTGCAGATTTACCATTTTACAATATCAGAATATGAAGCTTTTTCTAGTTTATACATGCTCCTTTGACTTTTAAGCAGGCTGTAATTGTAGCAAAAATGGCAGGCATACAGTGGGGTATCATATTTGCAAAGCACAGATGACAGCAGTTCAAATATAATACTTAGAAGGCTATTATCAAGGATTGATGCCATTCATAAAGTCCATTCTGTACTATGTATCAGTCATCCCCAACAATGCAAAGTTATTAATACTGACATCATAGGATGAAGATATGAACACAACTATTTAGGACTGAGAGCTTCCTAGTGGAAAAAATAGTACAAGATTTGGGGGAGAGGACAGAGAGAGAGAGAAAAGATCAGTCTTTCTGAAAGAGGGACAGATGACTGTACTGAAAACAGCAAGGCCTATAATATTTAGCTATATCCTCTGTCCATCTTTTTGTTGTGTTAATGTCACAGAGTTGCTGGCTCCTTTAAGGGGAATCTGGATCCAGTCTACCTGTGATGGCCTAATTTAAGGGAAAGAAGACTGTAGTTCCTGAATGATGAGCTATTGGGCCTGATAAAATGCCATTAGAGGTCAGTTGCAGGGTGATGCTCACAGAGGATGAAACTCTCTGAAGAGAGAGGAGCTTCCAGAGACCACAGGCCCTGAGGTGAACTCTGCAGTTCCTGAAACTGAGGGGAGAGACTATAGGCCAGAGAGATCAGGATTGGGAATCCACACCCCAAAGAGGAGTTCTCTGTAACTAAGCCCAAGGGAAGAGACTCTATTTCAAGTGTATTTGTATTGAATAAAGTAGAACCCAGCATGGAAATTTTGTCTTCTGTCCTTTTGGATCATGTGGAGTTCTTAACGGTCCCGGAGAGAATGGAAATTGAGAAAGGGAGTGTCTGCTGCACAACTCTAGGTCGGGGGAGGAGGGGTGAGGGGTGTATTGCAGAACAGACAATGTGACAGTCACAGCTGTTTGTCTACAGTGAAGTCCCAGTGTCATCCGCTTCACTTTATGAATGGCTGATTTGCTCAGGTACTCTTATTCCTTTGGGGGCAAGTGATTTTCATTGTGGTTGCTGTTACAAAGTGGAACAGACTTGGTAGCACTTGAAACATGCTGCTGCCTCAAGACACACAGGGGTTGGGAGATGGCTGCTGGGCTTCCTGCTCTGGAATTTAATTGATCTTAGTACTTGTGGTTAACCCTAATCCTCCCGCTCCGCCACCTCTCCCCCCCTCCCCAGCCCCAGAGCCATGCGGAACACATAGTGCCTCACTCTGGCAGCTATTTCATGGGCCTGGGCTCTGGCTACAGCTCCTGCTGCAGTAGTGGCAGCAGTGGCTAGAAGCCCCGGGATCCTTTTCTTCACTGGGCTCTGGGGCGATCGCCCTCATTGCACCTCCTCCCCCATTGGCAGGTCTACTTACCAGTGAGCCCTTTAACATCCCTACTTGTGGTGGCTTACATGTGCCTTCTGTTTGAAGTGAAACCAAAAGCTTTTAATTGCAAAAATATTTGCCAAGGATCATTGTCCTATTTAGGCTTAGGATTTGTCATGTGTCAATAGTAAAGAATCAGAAGTGTCAATGTCTTTTAACATGGCACAGGAAGTCTTATTAGAGTAATAAAGACAAAAGCCCTAAAGACAGTCCACTTCACTGAGGAAATTGATCCTTGAATGTTCACTCCTGCCTTGCTGAAGCTTTCAAGAAATAGTATCTGTATCTTGTATTTGTTCCTGTGGCTTTTCCTACTTTATCTCAGCCTCTTCTGCAAGGATTCTAGGAGGGACTGTAGAGTAAGCCAAGTCAGTTCTATGCCACTAGATGATTTCATCATGGGATAAGACTCCTCAGTTGGCCACTTGAACTGGCTTAAGTCCTGGGGTTGATTGTGGGCAGGAAGATGTGGTATTCTTTCCAAGATCTGCCCACAAAGTAAATTCCAATCACTTGAGAAGCCATTCACAATAGGTTACACAGATATTAAAATATGACTATGCATGCTCTCTGTGTATCTTTGAGCTTGGCTCCACCTCAGTAGGGTCTGAATACATCTAATGCTCTGCCTTTACTGGTGATTTCAGGTTTTCCTTCCCCTCAGTAAAGCTCTTATGTTTACTAGGCTTCCTTAGCTCTGTTTCCCAGGGGGAGAAGAGATGGGCAAAAATGATGTTAGTCTCCAAAATTCTCTCACTGAGGCTACGTCTACACTGCAGCAGTTTGTTGGAAGAGGAAATGCAAATGGAGCGCTCATTTGCAAATCTCACACTCTCATATGCATATTCTCTTCCGATCCTTTTTGCAGAAGAGGTTTTTGCGATAAATAGCCCTGTGTAGATGGGGCCATTTGTCGGAAAACCCCCGTTTTGCGCAAGATCCCTTATTCCTTAAAAAATTAGGTTTATAGGATCTTGTACAAAACGGGGTTTTTCCGACAAATGGCCCTGTCTACACAGGGCTATTTATCGCAAGAACCTCTTCCTCAAAAAGATCAGAAGAGAATATGCAAATGAGAGCGCAAGATTTGCAAATGAGCTCTCCACTTGCATTTCCTTTCGACAAACTGCCGCAGTGTAGACATAGCCTGATATGACACAGTGAGCTGTCACTTAGGGCTTGCCTACACTACTGGTTAAGTCAGTCTCACTTCTGTTGCTCAGGGGTGTGAAAAAGCCATCCCCCCAGTGACACAGGTTTCACACTGTCCAGGCCAGCACTATAACTCACTCTTAGATTGTGTAGATCTTCAGAATATTATCTTCCTGCTCCTTTCTCACATACATTGTGCAGTGAATTAACTATGCTGATGTTTTAAATCATTATCATTAGGTATCTAAGTTGAGATGAGATGAATGGGCTAGGTCTGAGTTTCTTGAACTGTTTTGGGTTCTGTACACGCAGACAGACCTTACTGAATGAGTTGCATTCAATTCAGGATTTTGAGGCTATTTCACCAACTATAACAGAGAGGATTTTAAGAAAGCGTAGTGGCAGGAGAACTGGAAGGTGGCAATAAAGAAGTGCCCATAGATCATACAGTTGTATGTTAGCCCAAACCAACACCCATACTTAGTCTGCTTCCTTCTTAAAGAGACAAACCTCATAAGGAAGCAAAGGGTTTGGCTCCTCTTTTAGCAACTTCTCTGCTGGTGTAAATGAATGAAGTTCTATTTACTTCAATGGAATTGCAACAATGAGAATTTGGCTCCTTATTTCTAAATTTGCATTTGGTTTCCTTTATTTCTACTTCTATAATCATTGTCCTATAATGTAATCCCTAAATAGTAGATTTTTTTCACTCTATTTGTGTGGTATAATCAACAAGTGCAGCATTTGGGCTCTATCTACCTTTTATAGCACAACAATGAACACTAACACCAGTTTTGTTTAGCTATTACATTTTGTGCATATATATATGTCTGGTTTTGTGGATTGCCATTTTTATCTCCCAAGTGCCATGCTTCCAAAATTTAATTCTCTAAAAAGTAGTTTTTCCTTTGGAGAGTGCCATTAAGGAAGATTAATAAAAACAAAAATATTACATTACTCCTCATACCAAAGGTATCAAAGAATTATTTGCAGGAGGTCCTGAGCTGATTACAAAACTTCTACGTAAAATTCTTGGCTTTGGTATTTTCTGGTCAAGGATTTTCATACAATTGATTCAAGTACTTAGTTAAACAAGTGTCTCCCATTCAGGGAATGTGTGGTGGTAGGGGGAGGTGGGTGGACAGGAGGATTGTTTGAAAAGTGAAATCATAGAGTTGAAAGTGCTCATATATAAGAATGGTAAAAATCTAACCCCGTGTTTCTTCAGGTGGGAGGTTCCGTGATGATGTGCAGACAAATAATTATTATTGGAGTCTAAACAGCGTCATTATGTCCATTGGATAGTCCGGGGCAGCCACCTTGGGCCCCAAACTTTGGGGGGGCTCCACAGGACTTAGGATGGTCTGGGGGATTACTGGGGCACTTGGTCCCAGCAGCAGGGGCTAGACCCTCCCCTCCACTCACCAGCAGCAGTGGAAACCATGAGAATCAGAATGACCCAATCACAGGCTGCTCCGTTCCGTCATCTCCCAGCTGGGTTGCCCCACTACACAGTGGCAATGGGAAGCAGAGGGACTTGGCCCCAGGCTGCTGTGCCTCCACAAGCGACATGGCTGGTAGCTGGGTCACTCCGCTTCACACCATTGCAATGAGGAAGCCAACCCCTGTTGTCCGTGCCAGGCCCCCTGGGTTGTCTCTTAGGAAAGGTGGCTGGAAAATGGGGTATAGTGGAGGCTTGAGGGGCGAAGCAGGAGAGGGAAGAGATGGGGCAGGGGAAGAGCAGGAGTGAGGCCTGGGAGAAAGGGGTGGAATGGGGTGGGGATGGAGCAGGGGATAGGAAAAGGTGCGGTGGACCATGGGGTGGCAGGGGGGGTGGAGATTGGCCCAGGCCCTGCACTCCTCCTAGTGATGGCAGCATCTCTAAAGGAAAAATAGGACAGGACTGGCACTATGGAGATCTGGGATCAATTTGTGACTCTCGCACAGACCTTAAGTGTGACTTTTGGGACACATCACTTAATCTTTCTTATTCCCTTCCCTATCTGTAAAATGGGAATCATAACACTTCCTTCGTCTCTTATTTAGATTTTAAGTTCTTCAGGCCAGGTTACTCTTTTATTATGTGTATGTACAGTGTCTAGCACAATGAGGGCTTGATATTGGTTGCATCCTTTTAGAAAATACGAACAAACAATATGGAAATAATGAAATTAGTTTATCACCTACCATGATCACTATTAAAAGCTTGGCAGTTTGGCTTAGACAACAATTTTAATGCAGAATTCCAGAAATTGCAAATAGTTTGAAGTATCCTTCTCTATTTATCTCAGGCAAAAAGGGAACACTGTACCTTATCTTCTCTTGTGTTTGTTTCTGCTCCTTTTCATTCCTTCTCACTATAGGTACTTTTATTTTTATATTTCTCTGTAAACTTACAGGATGATGCATTCATGTTTCTGAAACTGTTCTTGAAGTATATCCTTAATTTTTCTGTATTACTTGCCCAAAACCCCACCTCCATTGAATTGTGAGCAAATAAAATGTAAAAGTTGAAAAGTTAAGAATTTGCATTGCCCCATGTGCAGCGCTTTCTAGAATGCTCACTGATTCCTTCTGCAACCTATGTCACAGCGGCAGAAATCATTCAAAGCTGCTGTTAAGATAGGGCTAGAGTTTGCCACAAGTTGCTTGCAGCATTTGATGTTTAGGATCAAAGCGTTCCTATCCTCTATTTCTTTTCACTTCTTTCCTACCTCCCACAGCAGGGGGGTCAGATTTGTAAATATAGCCAATCTTACTGCAAAGCTCATTTTTGTATTCTGTTTTCTTTATCAAGCAGAGTTACTGCAAATCCCCCTTTGCAAAATGGACTGCTTTGGGAAGATGTCAGTTATACAATGACTTCTGCAACATTTAGGGACAATAAGAACCAGAATGTGATGTCTTCATTTTCACCTGGCAAAATGGTTCCTTACACTTTGAGGAAGGTGGGTGTTTGAATGTATATAATACTAGGCATGCATGGGTGAGGCCTATTAGCTATAGGCTGGTTTTCAAAAAAAAAAAAAAAAAAAAGGCAGGAACCTCATTAAGGTGTCATCCAGGCTAATGGAGAAGTGGTGAATTACCATATGGTGCCTGTGCTCAGGGGTCCAGATAGTTTGGGGGCCCTAGAAAAATCTCCTACTGTGGTCCCAACGCTGCAGACAAAAGGGGTGGGATGGTCCTATGGTTCTGGCACACCTCCAATTTATTCTGTCCAGGGCATCAGGGCACTTTAATTCACCTCTGGGAAGCAGTTATGGTCTTTACATCCTGCTCCTTCAGCCACCAGGTGGATAGGATGTAAGAAACACCTAGTTTCTGTGGGCAAATTCCAGTTTAACTATTATCAGTGGAATCAGAAGATACAGATTAGGACTATTTGGGATAGCCTCAAAAAATATTTTTTGGGAAAAAATCCCAATTAATCCAAATGGAAACTTTTACCCAAAATGTATCTGTTTTGACCAAAAGGCTTTTCAAATCAACCCAGATTATTAGCCAATAGACAGGTGGGTAGGGTTTGTTTGTGCCTGTGCAATGGCAGACCCATATTTGGGTCCATGGTTTGCTTGATTCAGAGCAGGGCCTTGAACCTTCGTCTCCCACATTCCATGTGTGTGAGAGAAAAATGGAGGGGAGGGCAAAGCAACACAGCTCCAATAGGAGGGTGAGAGACAGGTAACACACTAGCCCAGTGGTTAAAACAGCATCTGAGAGGTTCTAGTCCCTACCCAAGGTCCACGTGGGAGTAGAGGGAAATCAGATTTTGCTAGTGTAAATGCAATACCTATGCTAATGACATTCTTTTATGCCTTACCACGTATCGCCAATGGTGAATGAGTGTGATTAAATACACTTATGACAAATTTGGGATTTAGTTTTGTTTTAAGAGCAATAATATCTCCTGAACGGGTTCAATTAGTTTAAATCTAGTGGAAGCCTAGGTGAATTGTGAGGTCTGCATATGGAAAGCATATATACAAATGTACAGACACCAATTACCTTTGTGGAGTTTCTTTGTTGAACAACTGTGCAGTTGTTAAACTTTTTTTTTCTTTTTTAACCTGAGCAAAAAGCATTGTACTTTATTTAATTTCTCTCTTTTGTTAGCACAGCAGAGTCAGGGGGATGGCTGCTTTGTCTGACTTCCCCTCCATGGGGTTAGTAACTATAATGGGTTTAATTAACTGTGTGGTATTGATGTAATTAGTTATCCCAGTGATTATACTACTTTAATAAAAGCACTTCATTTGGGATGCATTTCTCTTTGGCATACACAGAGCCCTACCCCTATATTTCATAACTGTCTAGACATCGGATCTATGTGCATATTTTAACATCAGTCCTTGAGAGAGAGGTTATTTTGCATGGCTTAAGATAATTGGGAAGTAATGATTTTGCCCCCTGGTTTCAGACTTGCTTGCCTACAAAGAAGGAAGGCGCTGTGGGGGAGGGACAGTAGCTCATTTTATGTAAACTAAAAGGGATGGGGGAAGGGCTGTATTTTAGAATCCATGGTCTTTCGGAGCTGTTTCTTTTTAAGACAGCAATTCAGAGACAATAACACTACAGGGAGTTTGGGGGTGTTTCATCTGTGGGTGGAGAAGATATTGTATGTGTAGATATTGTATGCATCCATTATTCATAAACAGTAATATTTTTATAAGTTTATGTGACATAATCATACAAACGACTGTATGTTTAAACTACACATGTGTTTATATTGTGAATTATAGTTAAATGCATTCATTCTGCTTAAGTAACACTAACTCTTCTTATCACACAGCTTAGTGGACAATAGAGAATGATTTTTTTTTTTTGTGGGGAGGCAATCCAGTGTGATTGATCCCTTTGGCTAATCTTTAAGAGCAAACGTACAATGAGAGATTACCATATGAAAATGTCAGTTATATCATATGAATGACCTCAAGAAAAAGAGAACAAAGGTAAAAGGTCTTAAGGAAGAGATTAACTAGCTGTGCATGGATCAATCCACAACAAAACACCATGCATAAACTCCTTTAGGCTACCTCACACTTCCTAGCTTGGGAGAGGAATTCCTAGCTGATAAAATATACTAAGATAATAATACATTCTATACGGTCTATTTTGCAGGTAGGAGGTGACATTTCTTTCCCCTCTGCTTTGCTTTATCTGGCATGTTTAAGCATATTTTTTCCTCTGGTTTCCTGTATCTCGTTAGTTTGAAGAACTGTGCTGCAATCCTTCCAGCCTTTCTTTCTTTCCCTGTTGAGAGAGAGAGAGAGAGAGACTGAAATCACTGCAGGCATTTGACTGTTTCATGCAGCACAAGACTGAATGCTATGGGTCATCATAACAGCTAAATTCATAAGCAAGTTTTCATGAAAGCCAAGCAAACGAGAAAGAAATGCCTGGGAGATGGTACTTACAAACACTGCTTGTTCTCTAATCACAAGGGATGCTCCTGTAAAGCCCTCATCCCTCATTAAATCAATAAAATCAAGTGTCCTTTATTTTAATCCTCTAATCCAGTAGCAAGGAGAGAGGCCTAGGCTTTTCATTTCATTGTTTCAAACAAATTGCTGGGATGAAACTGACAAAGGTTGATTCCTTTACCTTGGTGTTTGTGAAAATGTCACTAAGAAGGCAGCTGCTGGGCATTTAGCCACTTTCCTTCAGTGGGGAAAAAAAGGAGATCTGTGACAGCCTAGCTGCAAATACTGTAGCTTTCTAAGACATTTTGTTTGGTTTGATGTTGTACTGCAATGACGAGAGAGGAAGGATCTGTTATGTACCAGCTGCATGAATCTCTGTATTGAAGTTTTACAGCCTTAGATCCTCTTTTATATAGTAAAGGAGAGATGAAAGCAAATAACTCACATGTCACGAAGCAGAGGTACAATGCAGTTCTGAATGGCTTAGCATTCTTGGTAAGCATTTGATCAAAATTCTGACAAAGAAACTTCAGTGTCATTTGGCAGGGTGGTGAATGTGGTAAAAGTATTTCTAAAATCTTACTGCTCTTTGGTCAGTCTCTTGTCAGCTTGAACGTGATTGTCTTAACAAAGAATGATAAACCATTAGAAAAACACCAAACCCTTTTTAAGCCATTCTCCATACAAATCTACTAAAAGCTAAAATGGGAAAGAGATATATGTTCACTCCCAAAATAAAGTGTAAATGGAAGATCTATCTGGCCAGGAACATGGTATTAACATTTTTCTTGTAAAGCCATGTTTAAAATTGATAAGATAATGAAATCACTCAAATCTGTCAACCAGAAATCCAGTGTCAGTGATCTTATGTGTCTTCCACATGTAAATTTCAAGACACTTGGTCAAAAAGGTCAATAATTTAAGTGGGGATTGGCGCTCCTGTTTTCGTAAACATTTTTTATCAGAAAGATGCCACTCAAATGGCTTCCCTGGCCAGTTTAGATAGAGTCTAATCTACTGTATATTTGAGAATGTTTGTCTGTGTGTCTGTACCTGAGTCTATCTGGGCATCTGTCTGTTTGTTCAAGAACGCCTCCTAAATGATAAGAGCTAGGACCATCAAATTCAGTATGAAGCTTCCTCTTATCATAACTTAAACCAAGGTATGGGCTTGATTATGCCAGGAAAAAGGGATGTGCCAAGAATGGGATTGCTTCTCATAAAAACATATAGAAAGGAGAGAGAATCACCAGGTAGGTGAAAGGGGCTTGTCTGGGGGCATGCCCCTCCCCATCCAGGACAATCCCAGCCCTGAGCCTCCTACCCTCCAGACCTCCTTTAGGAAGGGCAGCATGGGCTAAAGCCTCCCCCCCTCAATTCATATGGGAAAATTGCTGGCTATTCCCCCTTTGTCAGGGAGCGAGGGGAAAGTGCAGTTTGCTCCATTCCTCAATCTGGCTGGGGTGCACAAGGGACAGACTAAGCTAGACCTGCCCCAGTTAAGGGACATGCACCCTTTCCCCAGCTGTGTCCACTGGAGCTGCAGCAGCCAGGGAGAGGCACTTCTCACCTAGCCCCAAACTGCGGCGGTGAGTCACCTAGCTCCAAACTGCTGGCATAGTCCTCTCTTCCTGGAACAGCCTGCATACTGAACCCCTCATCCCTAGTACCACCCCAAGTGCAATGATTTAAATGAAGCATGTACATTTTTATTTTATTTTCCAAAAACCAAAAATTAATTGAGTTAAGAACCTGAGCAATGCCGCGTAAATTGTACAGTACAAAGTTGTTATAGCTTGGATATGGGACTAAACTATTTATCCAGTAAAATTTTGTATCATCACCCGGAGAAAAATCTAACTTTGTAGTTAATCTCCAGGCTGTAACTCTGACACCTTTCATGAGCATTAAAATGCAATAAATTTGAAAGAGAAAAATGAAACAGTGATAAATAATGCCTCTGCTTCTTTCAGTTTGCACCAGACATAATAATAATAAAAAAGTCCTCTACCATTGCCTTCTATTTAGCTAACTTCACAATTGAACAGTGTGTAACCGCAGTTCCTAAATATAATATAGGGAGACTCTAGAGTCTAGAACAATATCTGCAAACTTTTTTAGATGTACAGTTCTTCACAAGCAACATGGCTCTTTCCAGACCTATAAATATGACGATCATAAGGAAGCAAAGTGACTTGATGGAAGATTTACTGTAAATAAAAGTTCTAAAAGGATTAAAAGGAAAATAAAAAAGTCTTGATGATGCACAAGTCAGAATAGAACCCAGCTCGTTCTTCCAGAGCTGAATTAGCTTTGTAAGACTAGTCTGAGTAATATATGAGTTTTGCCAGAAAGTAGTCCGAGAGGACTCTGAGGGTGCGTCTACACTGCACCGTCATTTTGAGATAACTAGCGTTATTTCGAAATAACAATGCGTGCGTTTACACAACCATTCTGTTATTTCAAAATAGTTTTGAAATAACGGACGGCTTATTCTGAAATCTGTAAACCTCATTCCATGAAGAATAACGCCTATTCCGAAATAGCTATTCCGAAATAAGGTGTGTATAGAGGCTCCACTGCTGCTATTTTGAAATAGCCCCTCATCGCGACCATTCTAAGTTATTCTCCCCAGTGCCTCCTGGGGCTCCAAATCAAGATAGCACATCTACATTAGGGAAGCCTGCCTCAGACTAATTTTGAGGCTTCCCTGCAGTGCAGTGCTATTTCAAAATAAGCTATTTCAGAATAACTATTTTGAAATAAGCATTCCGTGTAGACATACCCTGAAAGAGAGAAAGGATAGTATCATGATCAAGGCACCTAACTGGGTTTTGAAAAAAAATGGGTTCAATTCCTGGTTCTATTGCTGTGACCTTGGGCAAGATACTTAATCTGTCTCTGCCTCAGTTCCCTACCATAAAATCAGCACAATCTTAGCAGTACTTATTGTCTAGTTAGATTGTAAACCCTTTGAGCAAAAAATCTCTTGCTGTGTGTTTGTGCATGTCTAGCACATTAGGGTCCTGATCTCAGTCCATGGCCCTAGATGCTACTGGCACAAAAATAACTACAAACAAGGTTCAGGACTGTTGGGTAGAAAAATGCCATTTTTATTCAGTCAGTTCTCAGAGTAGAAAAGCACATTGACCAGCACACCCAAATTTTGAGAATGTTTTCCAGATTCCAGCAGCTGCTTTGCATCACTTTTGTGCAAACCAGGCAAAAAATATGTCTCAAGAGAAGTACATCTCTCTCTATATAGGCCTCAGAGAGCTAACTTGGTGACCCTTCAATTAATTTCTGATTCAATGTAATGTTAGATCCAGGAGTATTTGTTTCTGCTGCTAATGTACTTCTGCTTCTAATAACATCATTAAATACGGGATGCCAAGACATGTCACTATAAATTAACAAATATATTACCTAGATCTGATCATCTTACACCCCAGGATACAGGTTTTTTTAGAAATTTAAAACACTTTCTGAAATTATGTTGATTTCACCACAAATTTGTTTTGGAGAAGAAAATTGGAATCAGGGCAAAGAAAGTTCCGATCATGTTGAAATGTCTTATTTCAACTTTTTTTTTTTCGAATAAAACATTTCAGTGTTTCATTTAAATATTACTTTTCATTCAGATCTTTTGTTGGGAATTTTCTTTTGCAGAGAATTTGTAAACTTTCAGATTTCTTTCCTGATTAGAATGAAGGCAAATTTCAAAATCCTCCACAAAATGGAATTTCCATTCTCTGCAGAGCTGTAATGAATGTTTCAGGTATTCTCAAATCAAACCATGTGGGGAGACAGAAAAATAAGATTTGTTTTGATACTGATGTACACTTTGATGTTAGAAGGTGCAAAGGGCTATGAAGTGTTTCGGATTGAACAAAATGTGGGTGACATGAAACATCTCACAAAAGAGAATAAGCTAAAGGGCTACTGCCACAGTTATATGAATGAGTCTAAACATATCTGAAACATCTGACTGCTCTGCCCAGCCTCCTGGTATCAATAGACATAGATTGAAATGACTTATGGACAATCTAGTACTCCATTGAAGTGTTTGAATAAAACCCTACTGAAAATATGATAGCATGACTTAGTTACTCAACTGTTGGTTCCTGTTATGCAATCCTTTTACTAGCAAAATTCCCAGGATCTTGAAAGGCTGCTTTTTTGAAGCATAACAGGCGTGGCCCTTTACTACCCTCATTGCTCCATATTAGAGAGCCGAAGAAGCACATGACAGTGTAAAAACAAAAGAATCTCAGTGCAGTTTCACTTTGAAGAATGAGTATGTAGAAATGGTACCTTGTTATTTCAGAGAATTGACCCCTGATGTATTCAATCACATTTTTTCACATTAGTGACATAAAATACATTTATATTTCTGTTGAGTCATGTTAACCATGAAGAGCCAATATAGCTATGTTTGAGAAACTTTATTCTAATACACACAAGTGAATAACAAAACACAAATTTCTGCTCTGTTATATATGTGCAATTGCATTGTTGTAATTGAAGCAGAATTTGGCTTGCAGAATGTTTATGGTGGATATGAGTCTCAAACAACACAGCTCGACTGTCTGAACCCAGATTGAGTTTGCATAACTGGCTGTTGAAAAATGCATCTTGTTACATTAAACTCAACAAATGTGACTTGCAAGTCATTTGAGAGACCATAAACTTGGAAGCCACAATGCCATTTTAGTTATTTTTCAGTTTAGGAATGCAACTTTCAGGTTCAGAAATATTTAAAGAGGCTAGTTTCAGTTCTGGAAACTGAACCAGAACTGACTTAGATGCTGAAAAAAATATGATCTTATAAACTATCCAGCTGTGACCAGAAGCAGAGGAACTGGAAAGCTCAGGAGAAAGCCTGTTCTTGTAAGTTTTTCAGTCCAATGTTGTAGACTTCAGTTTGTGATGGTTCATGTGTACCTTACAAATCTTTCAACATTCACTCATTGCTAATTATAATTTACCAGTTCTAAATTGTACATAGAGCTAGTAAAATAATAAAAAAATTGCTATTTAAATAGTATTTTGGCCAATTTTATAGATATTATGAAATACTTGAAAAAGTGTCAAATAGAAAAAAATCACACAATCAAATAATCATATGAATATTATCTGACCAGCTGTAATTATACGAATCGTTATCTTTGTTGTATCATAATGACTAAACTTTCTTATTTTTCTTTTTTAGTAAGTGCTCAAGAATTACGTTTGTCAGCTGAAAAGACAGTGTGCTTTTATTAATTGAATGATATAGAACACACCTGCTCAGGCTAATGGAACCATCTCGTTAACATTGGTCATACTAGTACTAGATCAACATATATCTTGAAAACAAAGAAATCTTCCCTCCCCAAGATACAGAATAAATAGCCAGAGATACCACAGCAGCAATAAAACTAAAGTGCCATTATAAAGTAGTCTGAGCAATGTTTATATTTACTTACAGAAATAGGAACAAGTAATTAACTCTAGAGACATTTCTTCATATAACTTTGCTTAGATGAACATCCTGCAACTACTTTTAAGATGCTCAAAATGTTAAGTCTCAGCAACATCTTCTCTAAAGCATTGTAAATGGCACCATGAATACAAATTAATCATCCTTGTATGTGAAGGAATGATAATAATGATTAGAGTTCATAGATTCAGAACTGGAGACCAGAATGGTCCATTGGATCATTCAGTCTGACTTGAAGCCATTAAATTCCACTCAGCTATCCCTGTGTCGAGACGGATAGCTTGTGTTTGAGTAAACACATCTTCCAGACAGGCATCCAGCCTTGATAGAAGACCTCAAGAAATGAGAATCCTCTATTTCTTGTGGTAGTTTATTCTAATGGTGAATCATCCCCATTGTTTAAAAAAATCTTATTTCTAATTTGATTTCATCTTCAATCCGTTGGTTCTTGTAATGTCTGTCTTCTTCAGATTAAAGAGGCCTCTAATACTTGGTAGCTTCTCCCCATGAAAGTACGAACATATGGTAATCAAGTCACCTCTTAAACCTTCTTTTTGAAAAATTAAACAGGCTCTCTTATCTAAGGCATTTTCTCCAGCTCTGGAATAATTGTTGTAGCTCCTTTCTGCATCTTCTTTTTTTTCTGCATCATTGTTAAAATGTGGACCAGAACAGAATGCAGTATTAACATACAAAGGTAAAATTGCAGTCTCACTCCTACTCATGACTCCCCTATTAATGCAGCTGATCATTGAATTCGCCCTTTTTTGGCCACTGCTTCACATGGGGAACTCCTGTTGAGTTCCTTGTCCTGTGTGACTCCTAAATCTTATTCAGAGATACTTTCAATGATACAGTCCCCCATTATGTAGATATTGCCTCAGGCCCGCATGTTCCTCATACCTACATCCTTGTTCCTAGATGTATAATTTGCTTTTGATTGTATTAAAAGGCATTTTGTAAAGAGCTGTGGTTTGTTTAATAGCATTGAGCAGGGCCTTGAAGGTAAGAATGAGAAGCATGCATTTGATGCAGAAAAAGCCTTACATGCTTTCCGAGGGTTTCATATTTTGTCCTGGGCAAAACTTTAATCCAATATAAAAGTCTTTCACTAAGCACTGTGGGATATAGTATTGATGTGCTCATTTGCATGTCAGAGCTCTGGTCTTTTACTGCAGTGATGGCATCTAAGTTCTTGGAACAATTCAAAAGATTTAGATCTTGCCTGTGAATGCACAGAATTCTTTTAGTGCATTTTTGGAGTTAAAATTGCAGCTGTATAACACTTTCTGTGTTTTGTAACGGAGACAAAGACTTGCAGTATTTCCGGGATATTAGTTCCTGAGGCTGTATTTGTTCTTGTGTACACTGTGGAAATTTACAAAAAAGAATCCCACTGACTGTTTGCATTAATGGTAATCATAGCTAAAATAAGGCCACATGGCGCCTTTATATAAATGTTAGTTACAAATGCCTTCATCTAGGTTTCCAGCAAGTTTCACTAATGTGGTGGAAGCCACTGAGAGTTCTCTATCCTGTGGTTCCTACCAGCTGAGTTGGCTTAGGGGTAGGGGTGCATGTGTGTGTCTGTGGATGTGGTGTGTTTGTTTTTTGTTTGTTGGCAAATTTCTCTTTTTGGTAGTCATGACCTAAATTGTGTTATTTCTTGATGTAAGATGAAGGGAAAAAGTGACACATCTCTGTCCCACAAATGACAAAGTATAGCACATCCCAAGGAAATCGAGTGAGTGTAACAGCAGTTGAACGATAACAGGAATGAGGAGAAAAAAAGAATCCCACGTGGCCTCATTTTTATGTCAGTTGTTTTAATAGAAGACAGGTGGCTTGTTATTTTAAAACTTGGAGAGGGTTCATGGAACATTAGATGTGAAATAGCTTGAAATATGACAACCTAGAACGAATTTAACAACTTTCCTTCCACTAGATTCGGGCACATTACTGGATTATACGGTCTCATTCACTACATCACAAGTTCATGTTGCTTATTCAGGGTGTGTATGAATGGTTTCAGACACAAAATATTTAATTAAGTTACCTCCCCCAAAACATTACATTTTTCATTTGTCAGACCCAGGTTCATGAGAGCATTGAAAAAATAATCCCAACAATCCCATACTGGGTTGGATTGGTGTTCCATCTAGCCCCGTATCCTGTCTTCTGACAGTGGCCAGTGCCAGATGCTTCAGAAGGAATGAACAGAACAGGTCATCATCAAGTGATCCCTCCTCTGTCACCCATTCCCAGCTTCTGGCAGTCTGAGCGTTAGGGACACCATAGGATGAGGTGGTGCCCCGATAGTCATGATTAATATAACCATTGATGGACCAATCCTCAATGAATTCATCTAATTCCTTTTTGAACCCAGGTATCCTTTTGCCTTTCATAACATCTCCTGGCAATGAGTTCCACAGGCTGACTGTACACAGTGTGAAGGAGTACTTTCTTTTGCTTAAAACCTGCTGCCTATTAATTTCATTTGGTGACCCCCGTTTCTTGTGTTCTGTGAAGGGGTAAATAACACCTCCTTATTCACTCTCTCCACACTAGTCATGATTTTACAGACCTTTCTCATATCCCTCCTTAGTCATTTCTTTTCTAAACTGAACAGTCCACTGCTCATCTCACCTTGCACAGCAACTGTTCCATATCCCTAATTATTTGTATTGCCCTTTTTCTAAGGCTTTGCCCATATTAGTGCCTTTATTCGTAAAAATTGTATTGGTCGGGGTGTGAAAACCCCTCCCACACCTGACCAGTATGTTTCACCAATAGAAATGCTGGCACAGACAGCACCATGTCACTGGGAGATGCTCACCTTCTGACATAGCTACTGCTTCTCATTGGGAGTGGTTTAATTATGTAAGGTCTCCCACCAGCATGGAGCAGATATATGGGAGACCTTACAATAAAGCAGCTGCAGCTGTACATCTGTGCTCCTACAAGGCCTATATTGTGAACCTTCCCTAATTCTAGTATATCTTTTTTTGAGTTCAGGCTACCGGCTGTATACAGTGGCCAAGGTGTGGGCAAACTCTGGATTTATATAATGACATTATGATAGTTTCTGTCATACCAAGTATCCATTTTCTAATGGTTCCTAACTTTCTGTTTGATTGCTGCTGCTCATTGAGAGAGCTATCCACAATGACTGCAAGACCTCTTTCTAGAGTAACTGCTAATTTAGTCCTCCATCATTTTGTATGTTGTTCTTTTCATTGTGACTAACTTTGGGTTTTTCAACACAGAATTACATTGGCCATTTTGTCACCTTGTCACCCAATTTTGTGAGATCCCTTTGTGGCTCTTCACAGTCAGCTTTGGACTTAAAAACTATTTTGAGTTAATTGTGCTTTATCTGCAAATTTTGCTACACTACTATTCACCACCTTTTGAAGATCATTTATGAATATGCTGAACAATACAGGTCTCAGTAAAGATCCTTGGGGAACTCTATTTATGTCTCTGTATTGTAAAAACTGATTATTTATTCCTACCCTTTTTTCTTCTCTTTGAACCAGTTACTGATCCATGAGAGGACCTTTCCTCTTATCTCCTGACTGCTTAAGAGCTTTCAGCTTGAGATGTTGTCAAACACTTTCTGAAAGTCCATGTACCGGGCACATCCTTGACACCCTCACAGCGATGTTAATACAGGTTGTGCCTCCCTGGTCCGACACCCTTCCAGCCCTGGACCTGCTGCCAGCCTCCTGGCGAACTCCCCTTTTCCACCAGCCTTGCTGCCCTGCTGGTCCTCCCCCCCCACTTCTTCCCTGCTATGTGGGGTAGCCCAGCTCCCTGTGTGCCAGGCTCCTGGCTCCTCTGGCAGCCCTGCTACAGCATGCCAAGCTCCTGGCCCTGCCGGGCAGCCCCACTGTAGTGCATTGAGCTCTTGGCCCCACTGGGCAGCCTCGCTATGCTTCTGTCTCCACCGGGCAACTCCACTATGGCATGCCAAGTTCCTGGCCCCTCTAGGCAGCCCTGCTATGGTGTGCTGAGCTCCTGGCCCCACTGGGCAGCCCCACTATACTCCTGGCACTGCAGGGCAGCTCTGCTACAGTGTGCTAAGCTCCTGGACCCTCCAGGCAGCCCTGCTATGGCATGCTGAGCTCCTCATCCTGCCAGGCAGCCCAGCTATGCTCCTGGCCCTACTGGGTAGCCCTGCTGTGGCACACTGGGCTCCTGGCCCCGCTAGGCAACTCCGCTGGGTTGTGCCTGGCCTAGATGCGGCACACCAAGCAGCCCAGCTGTGGGGAACCCAGCTCTCCTATCAAGGCTGTTCTCCATTCTGGCACTCTGAATGCAGAAGGTGGGGGCCCGCAAGAGAGCTTCAAAACCTTGCCTTTACAGGCATTGGTTACAAAAGCTCCTCCCCAGAATCCTAATACACAGATTTTGAGGAATTGTTGCCACCATCAAGTGCTTTATAATCCCTAAAAAAACCAGGGGTGAACACTTGAAATCACCCCCCAGGGTAACCCCAAGCTCTTTTGCCGAAAAGAGCTTGAAAAAGAAAAGAGAAAAACAAGCTGCAGTCTCTGGTAGCTGACCCCTCAGTCAGAGGCATGCAGATACAGACAGACAGGTCTTCCAGGACATAAGAATCAAATCATCAACTTAAAATAAGTGATTTTTATTTTAAAAAAAAGATAAACTTGATAAAGCATACTTGGTTGCTGGGTGTTACAGAGCAACCAAGGAAAATAAATAAGAAAAAGAGGGAAAAGTCTTGGCACAATGCTTAGACGGTAGTAAATGGGGATGGGAGGCATAGATTCACACAAAGCAGTTCAAATCAAAGCACAAAATAAAGAAAAATATTCCCTGACCATGACTGACTCATATTTCCCTGGTGCTCACTTCTAATTTTCTCTTTGTTCAGTCCACTCCCATGCCCCAAATTCTGTAGAAGTGAGGGGGCATGGTAGTCCTGCCTGGGTTTAAATCACTCTGTGTCTCTCAACTCTTGGTTTAACTCTCCCACACAAAGAAAGCAGGCAGGTAACCTATATCCAATTCAAATTTCTATCCTCTATCTCGACTGGTTCTCCCAGCCCCCTGGCCAACACCTTTGCTAGGTACCTGAGTTAACCCTTTAGTCACGGGTGCTGGTCAGCACTCCTCCTGTTCATGACACCTCCACTAGGACTTTCTGGTCCTGGAACATCCATAGTCCTGCCAGACGACGGATGTTGCCAGACCAGGGAATCCCAGATTACAGAGGTTCAACCTGTATATTAGTGAGACATGATTTTCTTTTATGAGGCCATATGGACTCTCCCCCCAACCTATCATATTCATATGTATGTCTGATATTCTGTTCTTTACTGTAGTGTCAACCAGTTTGCCTATTACTCAAGTGAGGCTTGCTGGCCTGTAATTGCCATGATCACCTCTGGAGACTTTTTTGGTTTGTTTGTTTTTAAATTGGCAAGACATTAGCTATCCTCCAGCCATCTGGTACAGAGGCTGGTTTAAGTGATAGGTTACATATCACAATAAATATTTCTGCAGTTTCATATTTGAGTACCTTCAAAACTCCTGAGTGAATACTATTTGGTTCTTATGACTTATTTAATGTAGCAATTTTTTCCAAAGTCACTTCTTCTGACACCTCAATCTAAGATAGCTCCTCAGATTTGTCACCTAAAAAGAATGCCACTAGTGTGGCAATCTCCTTCACATCCTGAAACAAAGAATTAATTTAGCTTTTCCACAGCAACCTTCTCTCCCTTGAGTGCTTCTGTAGTGCCTTATCATGCAGGGCCCCCAGTGATTGTTTGGTAAGCTTCCTACATCTGATGTACTTACAAACACAAACAACATTTTTTTTCTTTTGACAGTTGTTCTTCACATTCTTTTTTGACCTGCCTTACACTTTTGCACTTGACTTGCCAGAGTTTATGCGTCTTTGGATTTTCCTCAGTAGGATTAGTCTTCCAGTTTTAAAAGATGCCTTTTTGCCTCTGTTTCTTTTTCCTGGCTTAATCACACTGACGTTTTTGTGGTCCCTTTACTTAAATAAATAAATAAATTTGGGATATACATTTAGTTTGGCCCTCTATTACGGTAATTTTAAATACTTTCCATGAAATATATCGTACTTGTGACTGTTCCTTTTAGTTCCTCATTTTTCTGTTGTTCATTCTTTTGAAGCTAAATACTACTGTGATAGGTTTCTTTAGTATTCTTCCCGCCAAGGATTTTATGGCCACTGTTACTGAGTAATATAGCTATATGCACCATTTTGACCAGATGTTGTATTGTACTTACACTAGCTCAAGAACTGAACCTACTCTTGTGAGTTCCAGGACTAGATGCTCCAAGGATCATTCATCAATGATGGCCGTACATTTAATCTTTGAATCTTGTCTTGAAGTGACCATGTCTCAGTCAACATGAGGATAGTTGAAATCCCCCATTATTATTGGGTTTTCTATTCTTTAGCCTCTCTAAATGCTCCTTGGGCATTTCAGTCACCACCACCATTCTAATCAGGTAGTTGGCAGTATTTTCCTAAGGCTATACTCTTATTGCTCAAGCATGGAGTTGGTGTTCATGGAGGGTCTGTGGTACAGTTTGATTCATTTAAGAATTTTACTCTACCGAATTAATTTGATCATTTAATTATATTATTGTTGTGGTTAACTCACATGTTAATTACATATATAATTAATATGTCATGAATAGATAATTAGGATAGAATTATAGGAGTAGTAGATTGACAACTGTGTATTAAGAATGTAAGCAATGGAAGTCCTACAGGCTAAGACTTGTAAGATTTCAGCTTGGCCACACTAGGCTGCAGGTTTAAAGAGACTTGACACAAAGGGGGACCTATAACTGACCCTATGTCAATAAGACCTCAAGATAACTATTAAGATGGGCTAGTAAGTGATGTTATGGAAAAACAGACCATAAAACACCTGATTGTAACATCATGAAAAGTTCTGACATGGAAATATGTTGACATAAGCATTAATAAGATGCTAATAAAGAAAAGGGAAGTAGGAGAACAACTTATGGAAAGTGGGGCACTCCAAAATGTAAGAGGTGTGGAAATACAGATAAGGAAAAAGACATTGCAATTGTTATGCATGGGGATACATGTTCAGAATAACAATATAAAAGAGGTTCCCTGTTTAGGTGAAAGTAGAAAGACCCCAACAGGAACCGTTCTTCTATTGATGACCACCTGTTGAAAGATCCATCAGACTCTAATATCTTTCGGGATGTGAGAGTCTCAGGGATAGCCATGTTAGTCCATAACTTTATAAAACACCAAGTAGTCCTGTAGCACCTTAGGGTACGTCTACACTACCACCCTAGTTCGAACTAGGGTGGCTAATGTAGGCATTCGAAGTTGCAAATGAAGCCCGGGATTTAAATATTTAAATATTTAGAGAACCTAATTCGAACTACCTACTTCGTGCCGCGTGTAGCCGCGGGCACGGAGTTCGGACTAGGGGACTTTTAAAAATGGTGGCTCCCGGGAAGATGCAAATGAAGCCCGGGATATTTAAATCCCGGGCTTCATTTGCAACTTCGAATGCCTACATTAGCCAACCTAGTTCGAACTAGGGTGGTAGTGTAGACATACCCTTAGAGACTAACAAAAATGGTTTTGCTCATGAAAGCTCATGATACTATATATATATATATATATTTTGTTATACTCTAAAGTGCTATAGGACTACTCATTGTTTGGGAATGTGAATATGACTACCGCCTTGGCTATGGCCTGGGCTCTCTTTGGGTACGACTACACTATAGAGAAGATCGAAGCTGCCACTGTTGATCTTCCAGAGTTTGAGTTAGTGGGTCTAGTGAAGACACGCTAATTCGAACTGAGAGGAGTGAGCCAGTTGATGCTGGTACCGGTAGTCCTGCTTCCACGAGGCGTAACGGAAGTCGAAGGGAGAGTGTTCTTCCTTCGACTTCCTTCAGTGTGGACAGTGCCAAAAGTTGAGTTAAGGTACTTGGACATCAGCTATGCAGTTAACGTAGCTGAAGATGCATATCTTAATTTGACCTTATCCTATAGGGTAGTCATACCCTCAGGTGGGGTATGTGAGAGGGACAGGTAACTTGTAATACAAAGAAGACTATTTATTTGTTAACTGTTACTCGCGAGGGAATTCTGTGCCAAAAAATTAAAAATGCTATGTAATCTATTTTAAAATGCTGCAAAATTCTGCATGTTTTACTAGTCTAAGTAACACAACAGAATCACTCCATATTCAATTATTTTGGTAATTTATGTCAAAGTATATCAATAATACAGACAACAATGAAAAAGATCCCTCCATAAATAAAGAGTTAAAGAAACCATTTCCACAGTTCCAGTTGCAGGGTTTTGGGGGGAGGAGTGTGGAGCCTCCAGAGCCCAGACACCTACACTCTCGTGTTTCCAGAGGCCAGCTACATGGCAGCCCCTCACCCACACACACCAACACCAGCAGAGACTTTAATCTGCCCCCAAAAGTCTGTACTGTCCTCCTGGGGGACATGCACTGGTGCCCTGCCCTTCCTCACCTTTTGCCAGAGCTGGTTGGGTTTCCCAGGCCCTCTCTAGTCCCTCAGAGAAAGAGGTTCAAAAGCCTCTGCCCCAGCCAGACTGGGTGTTCTGTTCACTGAGCTGGGCTCTGCAGAATCCAGCAGCCCATTGTGGCAGCCAGGAATTCTATAGGGGAAAACAAGGGATTCTACAAAATTCTTCATTCTCCAATGGCACCAAATTCCCCCAGGAGTAAACTGTGTCTGTGGTCACTGTGTTCATTTTTTGTGTGCTCCTCAGTGTCTCCCAATCTAAGAATTGTCAATGGTATCTTTTTTTAACTTATTGAGTTAGAAACTGTAACAACAGGAACTGAACCCATTGCAGATTACCACAAATTCATTAACTCAATGGAATTGAAAATAAAGGCTATATTACTATATCTGAATCGCTGCCTTCTTTCACATAGAGTCCCACTTTCCCACCAGTACAATCAATTTTGTCATTTTTTTATATATTGTACCCTGGTATTACTATGTCATATTCATTATCATTATTCCACCAAATTTCTGTGATAGCTATTATATCAATATACTCATTAACTATCAGTCACTCAACTTCACTTGTCTTAGTATTTAGGCTTCTAGCACTGGTATAAAAGCAATTATAAAATGTGTCAATATTTATTTGTATGCTTTCATGTGATATAAATGAATGGGACTCTCTTCCATTTGACTGTTTCTTTTCAGTTCCTACTTGTACTTCATAAAATTTCATCTTCTCCTCTTTTCTAGGGTATACTGCATCCTTTTATATAAATCCTCCCCTAGACATCCCTTAGGGCAGTGTTTCTCAACCAGTGGTATGAGTACCCTTAGGGGTACTTGAGAGAAGTCTGGGAGGTATGTCAACACAACTGAAATTTGGAGAAAACTGAATTTTTGTTTTAAGTTTTGCAGTGCTTTATTATTTTTGTGCTTTTTACTCCCAAAAATTTCATCACCCACCCAGCTACGATTAAGTTGTTTAAACAAGTGTGTTGCACTTTTTTTGTGTCTGAAAACTGTAGGTACTGGGGGTACTTATAATTTTTTTTGAAAAAGGGGTACTTTATAAAAAAAAAAGTTGAGAAACACTGCTCTAAGGGATGTCTCTTTACTCACTGTACTCCTCTGCACTTGTCAGTTTCCCCCCCCAAAATCCGCTATGCCTTTTTAAATTTTACATGGATGTTAGTATGCATAATTGACTTTTTCTAAGGAACTTCAGAGGGGCTGAGAGCAATGACATTCACCACCTGTTACTACTATTTTAGCCCAATTAATTGTCCCGCAGTTTCTGCTGAGGCCCTCGACCTCTGGCTCTGGAGATGGGTACCTTATCCACTTATCTGACTTTGTTTTTGTTTAGGTGAAGCCCATCTTTCCTGTACCAGATTGGGCCTCTGGTTTACTTGGATCTGGTTCATGCCTGAGACTCAGGGATCCTGCCTGCAGTTTGGCAATCTGGCACTTGCACTTTAGCCTCTTTAGTCTCTAAGCCTCGGCACCCTGTCCCTCTCCCCACCGCGCCCATGGGGCTGGCATGAGAGTGCTGGCTTTTGACAACCAGGTGTTCAACTGGGCTTGTTGACAGGCAGGTCAGTGAGTTCTGGTTTTTTTAATTTGTTTTGTTTTGTTTTGCTTGTTCGGAGCCAGGTCAGTGAGTTTAGTTTAGTTTTGTGTGTTACTTTTCATTTCTTCCCTACAGCACACAGGAGCCACACGAAGACACCTGCATCCCCCTCCCCAGAGCTGCACCATGTAGCCTCATCTCCTGCTCCTCTCCCTTCCAAACCCCACACTCCCTCACTTGTATGTGACCCCCCCAACTGATTTTTCTCTGCGTCAGTGACCCCCGACCCAAAAAAGTTCCCCGACTCTGGTCTATGTCATATTTATCTATATGTACCATAATCACATGTTCCTTCCCAGTGTTGCACAATTTACCATGTCATTCTCCCAGTCATCACAAACCCAATGATCTCTATTTCTAATAACTGAATCCCTCATTGCTATTTCCTGTCTCTTCCCAATAACTGGAGTCATCTCTGCAAGAATATACTATAATGTCATCTGCAAAGAGGGTCTCAACTGTGGGATCATTTTTCTCTGTTCCAGCTTTGCTGTTCTCCTTCACCTTGCCTTCACACATATTATGGACAACATGTGGCGATAACAATGGCATTGTTATCAGCCAAATTCAGCTTCCCATATAAACATCACCAGTGGGCCTTCCAAAGAATACTCCAGAGTCATTCTGCATCTGCTCAGCTGGTTATTAAACCACTCCTTGCTGCTGTCAAGGCTCCCCATGTATGGTTTCATGAGCCATGGCATTAAGGGGTAGGTAAAGTCTCCAAGGATCAAAATGGGCCTTTCAGCTTTCCCTACAGTGATCCTCTGGTCCTTGAAGAAAGTCCCCATTTGCAGCTTCCTAAACAGGCCAGTGTTCCAAAAGATACATGCATCATGCGCCGTTCCAGACCAGCCTGTATTCATATCCATGAAACACCAATGATCAGGGCTCGACAAATCAGGCAATCTACTCGCCCATGGCGAGTAGATTTTAGCCCGGTGCGTCCACGCAGCGTGGTCAGCGCATGCGCAGCGCGGTCTGCGCATGTGCAGCGTGCACTTCTGCGCGGCTGGCGAACGGGGCTTGCCGCCGCTTGGCGAGCCCTGCCAATGATGATCCACAAATGCTTGCAGAACCCTTGAGAAATGCCCCTTGCAGTTAGTGTACTTTGGAGGCTCAGTGGTCAGGTGCCAGAATTGGAATGTGCATGCCATCTATCACTCCTTCGCAGTTAGGGAAGCCCATCTGTGCAAAACTATCCACAATTTCATGCATATTGCCCAGAGTCATGGTCTTTCAGAGCAGGATATGATTAATGGCCCTGCACACTTCCATCAGCAGGAGTCCATCGGCCGACTTCCCCACTCCGAAATGATTGGCAATTGAGCGAAAGTTGTTTGGAGTAGCCAGCTTCCACAGTGTGCTTGCAGGGCAGCTCTCATTCTCATGTCCTTGCAACACAGGGTGAGGGTGAGCTCATCACACAGACCCATGAAAGTGGCTTTCCTCATCCAAAAATTCTGCAGCCACTGCTGGTCATCCCCCAGACTTGCATGACAATGTAATCCCACCACTAAGTGCTTACTTCCCGATGCCCAAAACAGGATTCCACTGTGTTCAGGACCTCCGTGAATGGCACAAGAAATCTAGTGTTGTAGGAACGCTGTTCAGACCCCTCGTTGTCACTGTTTGGCTTCAGGAATAAATCAATTGCCACGTGTGATGTCCAAGGCTATGTCTAGACTGCAGGCTTCTTTCAGAAGAAGCTTTTTTCAGAAGATCTCTTCAGAAAAAACTTCTTCTAAAAGAGCGCGTCCACACACAAAAGCGCATTGAAAAAGTGATGTGCTTTTTCGAAAGAGAGCGTCCAGACTGATTGGATGCTCTCTTCCATGAAAGGCCACCTGGAACCAGTTGAGCCAGGGCTTTTAGGTCACCAGTTGCTTCCGAATGCTGGTCCCGGAGCCTTGCAGAGACATGCACTTAATGGGACCCCCTTGGACAGCCGTTTCTGTGCTTCTGCTGTGTGCTTGCTACCACTTCGAGGGACAGCAAAGCTCTTGCAGTGCCTGCTGTGGTTGCCCTGTTCTGTTTTGGAAACCACGGCTTTGTTTTTTGAGCCATGGAGCCGGAGCTGGCCCAAGGCATGCGATGGCCCCACAAGACCATGCTGCAGTTTTTGCAGCACCTTGTGCCAGCTGCCTTCCTGGTCCTGCACGAACTGAACCCTAAGCTCATTTTGGGGACCTTCTCCCTAGGTGCAGGTGCAACACTCTGGCAACCACACCCTACTGTGGAGAGGCATTTCTGGAGGCTGGACACCAGTTCGGTCTGGTGGGACCGGCTGGTCATGGAGTGGTGGGACGACCAGCAGTGGCTCCAAAACTTCTGCACGCAGAAGGCCACCTTTTTGGAGCTGTGTGCCTGGCTCACCCCACCCTCTGGAGACGCGACACCCACCTGCGACCCGCCATTCCCCTGGAGAAGTGGGTCGCAATCGCCCTCTGGAAGCTCACCACCCCAGACAGCTACTAGTTGGTGGGCAACCAGTTTGGCATGGGGAAGTCCACCTTCAGAGCCCTCCTCATGGAAGTAAGGCACTCTGGGGTTGCAGTTCCTGCAAGGGGTGGGGGAGCCCTGGATAAGGGGGACCCTCGGGAAAGGGTGGTTGGGGTGGAGTGGGGGTGAGGGGGAAGCCCCGTCCCTGGGAGGTTGTGCTGTCCTGCCCTCACACAGTCCTACTGATGGGGGTGGGGGTGGCTCCTGGGATGTTTGAGGGGCGGCAGGGGAGGGGAGCAGAGCGGGCACCTCCCAAAGGCTCAGGTACCCCCTCTCTCATTCTCCGTGTTGTGTGTTTGTTTGTCTCCTTCTGCAAGTTGTGAGGGACATCAACTCGATCCTGCTGTGGAGAGTTGTCTGTCTGGGAGACCTGGACGTGACCGTGGACAGATTTGCTGCCCTGGGGTTCGCGAACTGCGGGGGAGCCATAGATGGGGCCCACAACCTGATCCATGCACCGGACCATCGAGCGGCCCAGTATATCATTTGGAATGGCTACTTTTCGATGGTGCTGCAGGCCCTGGTCGACCACGGGGAACACTTTACAGACATTTTTGTCGGGTGGTCGGGCAGGGCACATGATGCCCAAGTCTTCAGAAACTCCAGCCTGTACTGCGAGCTGGAGGCGGGCACATTCTTCCCCCTGAGCACAAGCTGCATTCTGTGGCCTGGACATATCCCTGGCCGAGCTCTTTGACTTTACTCCAGACCTGTTCCAAGGTCCGGGATGGGTGTCTGTGCTTGGCTGGCCATAAATGTCCGCATTGCAGCACTTGGCCCGGAGATCCTGCAAGATCTCCTCCTCTCCCCTCAGCTCGAAGAGGGATCTCCGGGCCGGACCAGGAGGATGCCCACCTCTTGGTCCACCTGGGTGGGTCCTGGAACCCCTGGGGCTGCTCCCTGCGAGGGCCAGGGGGGCTGTGGGGGTCTTGAGGCTGTGCCATCACTCTGCAGGCCTGTGGCCGGGAGAGCTGCACAGTGAGGTGCTGCTCCATGGCCAGCTTCCTGCCACAAGGCTTGTCCGGGGTGCTTGCAGCTTTAAGAGGGGCCAGGAGACAGGAACTATAGAGTTGTGATTACTTTGTATGGAGTGGCCACCAGGGGACCTGTGTTATTTCCTGGAGGCCTCTTCTTTCGAAAAAAAAAACCCCTCCTCCCTGTCCACACGCGCCTTTTTCCGAAAGACCTCTTTGGAAAAGGTGTTCGTTGTAGAATGAGGATTACCAATGTTGGAAAAACCCCTCTGTCCTTTCGATTTACTTTGGAAAGAACGTGATTCCAGTGTGGACGTTCCGCAAATTTTGTCGGAAAAACTCTGTAGTGTAGACATACCCCTAGTGAGGCCTATCAGCATTTTTGTTAACAGCTCGGAATACATTCCCACACATGGAGAAGCTAGAGCATGCAACACAGAAGCCATTGAAAGATGGTTCCAGATGCAGACAAAAGTGCAGGGTCTGCTAGAATGTGAAGCAATGCTGCACCATAGGGCATTGGGACAGGACCCAGGATACCATGCGCCTCCCCTCAAACCTGTGCAGCAGAAGAGGAAGAGGTGCTCTGTGGGATAGCTGCCCAGAGTGCACTGCTCCAAAAGGCACTGCAAGTGCTGCAAGTGTGGTTGTGCTAATGTACTGGCAGCTGACAGTTGGACACCCAATAGAGTTTTCGCTGCCGCACTGTGTGCAGCACTGTAATTGCCGGTGCTTTACATCTGCCAGTATAGACATGGCCTACCTTACACTGGGATCTGGCTGAGTGCTTGACTGCCCCCCAAAAGTATATAGAGTAAAGCTGGGGCTGTAAGCCACCTTCCCACTGCCATACATTTCTTAAAGGCGTAGCTGTGTGTGTCTGTTTCAGCAAAAACAATGAGGAGTCCAGGGGCACGCTTATGCCCAAATAAATCTGATAGTCTTTAAGGTGCCACAGGACTCCTTGTTGTTTATACAATTTTATTCTTATGCTGAGTGTAAGACTAGAATAACGGAGAATTGGGGCTAATATTTACTGTGGTTTTCTAAAAGTGACATTTTCTTGCACTGGTGGATTTCCTTGCTTCAACCTTCATAATTTATCTTATTTTCAGTGCTTTAATCTTTTTTTATAAAATTCAGTGACAAGGATGAGGGAAGCATCCATCATGGGTGTATAAATAACTTGTTACATACTCAGCAAAATACAACAGTATACAACAGTCTCTGTTTTGTGATCACAGGGAATGTATGAACTCTGCCTAACGACATAACCAAAGCTGCTTATGAGCAACTTCTATCTGTGAAATAATCATATGAGTTTCACATGATATAATAATGGAAAAAGCTTTTTGTGTGTGAACAAGTTGAGTGTGCTCACAGAGGTAAGAGAAATGCTATGTCTTTAATAGCTTTATTCATTCAGCTTTATAGCTTGTCATTGGGTGCAGATGTTTTATGACTTGTAACAGTTTAATATGTCCTGGTGGATTACCCTCTAAGTTTCTTTTCATCAAGGCAGTTGCTCCAGGTAACTGGAATGTCAGATTTAAATGAAGCACAATGTGAGAATGGGATTGTCAAGTTTTAAATGCATCACAAGTGTGGTGTGCAAAGTTTCAAGCAAGAGGTGAAATTTCTTTTGCCCATCTCAGGATCTCTTCTCCTCTTCTTTCCAATAAGCACTAAACTAATGTGATGAAAGATTTAAAATAATTGCATACTTTGCTGTGGGGTATTGAACATCATGCAGCCAAATGAAACCGAAGAGCAAATTAGTAGCATCTAAAAAGAAAGAGAAGCTTTCATGCAGATTAAATATAAATCAGAAATAACGTAGTGAACAACAACAACATATCCCAGTTCCATTTTCAAGAGATGAACTGGGCTCTGCTTGGCACCTTGCCAAAAGGCTGAGCTGCAAGTCCATGTGTGGCTCCTCCTCCTCCCATTCCTCCTCCCCCACTTTCCCTCCCAATGCTGCTTCCCCCTCATTCTTCCAAACAGACCTACACTTTTTCCCTCTGCTGATCTCCTGCTCTGGATTAGCACTGGAAAAACAGTTGAATCGGAAGGATTTTTTTTTTTTTTTTGGGTGAAGCAAGCCCTGAGTAGTCAGGTGATCTCATGCTAGCAATCAGGGTCCTCATGTACCTTCTTCCACACTCCCACCCTTCCTGCTTTTGCAGAAATTTACTGGAGCAATAAATCTAGTGCAATCATGAAGAAAAATCAAGGCAGTGCATCTCTGGAGACAGGGAAAGAGAGAGAGAGAAAGCACAAACAGCGCAAAAGCAGACACATGGCAATTGTAGTATTTTTGCCTGACTATTGTCTTTCTGGCATGTTTTTCAATCATGCTTATCCTGTGTGTGTATGGGCGGGGGGCGGGGGGGGGGGGAGGGTGGTGGTCGGGAGAGACTTTTTGACCCAGGAATCAGTGCCATATAGGTACTGCCTAATTGTAAAGTTTAGATTTCTCAACATCTGGGATAGTGAGTGTTAAGCAGATTATCTGATACTAAAAGAGTCACAAAGGTGGCACAGCAAATGATATCTGCTCCTGAGGCTAACAACAAGGCAAAGATAATCACGGTGCCAAAAAGAGACAATGCATGTCAAACTAAAGCAGGAAGAATACAAACCTCTAAGACCTCAAAGTGTTTCAAAGAAGAGACCTTTAGCTCTTTTTGACAGGTTTTGCATGCTCTCCTGTTATTAATGCCACAAAAGGTTGCACACAATTATTACTGATGTGGCAACCTCCTACAATTTGTGTTTCTGTCTGCTGTTCTAGAAGCAGTGCAAAAAAGCTCCGGTTTTGTTTTTATACATTTGATCCGTATTGGTTGCAAAAAGGATTTTAGATTGAAATGTGAGCTGGTAAATAGTCATAGATATTGAGAAAAGAAATTAAGTTATTTTATTTTTTGAGGGGGAGGGAGTGCTGTGGTGGAGCATTGCATTAAAAACACAGATGATCAAGTAATAATAACTTGTTCCCATAATTTTGCCTTGGTTTGTGGTAGTGGAATATTTGTGAATGGTCTCATATTTTTCACATTGTTTTATTTTTCATACTGTGATAACACCAAAAGACTTGAAGGAGGATCATGCCTCCACTGTGGCGGGTGCTTAACAACCCAGACAATTGCAGATATATGTGCTTGAAATTATTCAGCAATGTTGTTTGAGTGTTAAACTCCAATTTCTTAAATGTGTGCTTTTGCACTGTGTTGCAATTGGCCAAATATTGTGAATCACAAGATTTTGTCTCTGTTTCTAGAGCTGTGTGTGTGACTGCTACGGGCAAGAAAATTCAAAATTTGCTGTAAATGTGGAAGATTAGAATGTTGCACTTTGCGAGCATCCCATGGATGTTCACAAGGTGAACATGAACAAAGTGGGGTGGGATGAATGTGGCCTGAAGCAAATTTGTTGAAAAAGCCATTTCCCCCTATCCTTATGGGCAGAATGTGACTCCCACAGGGAAGCTGGGCCTGTGTGCCTTAGAAGTAAGTTCCCTAGAAATAACCGGGGGGGGCCACCAGGGCATAGAACATTGCCCTACCCCCCAAGCCTATCCCTGGTTGGCCTCTCCCCCCGCACTCCACCTCAGGTCCCACTTCTGCTTGATCCCCACCCCCACGTTCCCACAGACCAATCACACTTCTCTGCTCCCTTCTGTCAGAGCTCTTCCCATTTGCACCTCTCAGCGTCCTCCCACAAGGGGCCCTGCCACCATTGCCTCTCTGTTTCTCAGGGTGCGTCTACACAGCACCCTTACCTGGAAATAAGCTACACAATTTGCGCTATGCAATTATGTCTACACAGTGCCAAATATGGAAATTCAGTGCTATTCCAACCAATCCCTTAACCCTCATGAAACGAGGGTTACAGGGACACCGGAATTGCGCGCATGTTATTTTGAAATATATTTTGAAATAATGGGTGCCTTTAAAGACATGGAATTGCTATTTTGGGATATTTGCTGTATCCTGAAATAGGCCCACTGTCTCTAGAGGAAGCAGAGGCATGAGTGGAGGGGGAGGGGGAGAGCAGGGGAAAGGCAGAGCAATAATAGGAAAAGAAGCAGTGTGGGATGTGGGAGTAGGGCCTTTGGGTGGAGTATGGGCGGGGCCACGGCTCATGTACCATTTTGGTGGCAGCTCTCCAAAGGGAAGTGTGTCTCATCCTGTTTGGGGAGGCTTGGTCTCCCCTGGCTTCTTGCACCTGCCATCCATGCCTATCCTCTCCCTGTATTTTGATCTGTGATGATTTAGTTACGGCTGACCTCAGTGAAATGAAAATGCAAGTAAAAAAGTTGGTAGCAGAAGGAGTAGGTCTTTGTTTGAAGACAACAGAGGTAGCCATTAAGTCTGACTGCAGATTAAAGAGGTGCTATTTTGCCTTTACTCTTGTAATGGTGAAGTTTCACCAGGTAGAACTACTGAGAATTTGTTGTGGAGTTAATGGCAATCATGAGCATCTAATACATGAGAATGGATTGGTGGTGGTGTTTATAATAATCCTTCATAAAGTCCAGGCTGACATAGAATTAAAGTAGTACAAATATATTTTCTTTCACACAAACACATACACACACAAAAAACCAGCTGAAGCAACCTTGCTACCTAGGCCAAACAAAATTCATCTCTTTTCACTTGAACACCATTATTGCCAAACACTCTACTTAGTTCCATAACAAATTTCCTTTCAGGTGGAACATATACAGTCAGGTTACAATGCACTTTTCCAATTCATCACAGTCACACTCAGATGAGCAATATGAATTCCAATCAGTGTTAGATCAAGATTTGCTTTCTATAGACATACCTGTAGCTGTAAAGTCTGTTAAAATCTGTAATATTTTATTTGTACATGTAAAAGTAAAAGTACAAGTTGTATGTTTGACTGTGATTATGTGGAACTAGAGGTGACATCATTTTACCCAGGATGCCAAGGTCTCATTCTTCATTGAAAAGCATTTGGTCAGTCCTCTGTGCATATGTGAAGGCTCACTGAAGTCAAAGAAGCACTGCATGGGCTCAGGGGTCTGCCTGCATGGTTCTAATATAAGATCAAGGCCTAATTTTCACTACATTGTAAAGTGCTTTGCAGATGCCTTGTGTATGAAGGTTATAGAATGAAACACGTCATTCTAACCTGCAGGGAAATAACTTCCAAGATTCAAGCAAGTTTCAGTGTGCACAGACTAAAGTCACAGTAGGCCAAAAAAGAACCAACAAGCAGCTATAAAACTTGAATATTTTTTCACTGTCAGGATAATAAATTAATATTGGGTTTGAATTTGAATGGAGCTAAGCATTTTCTGAGAGCTGCTGATTGTTTGAATGTCCCATTTACTTCAGTAGTAAGCAAAAGATACTTGATACCCTGCATACTTGTTTCCATCATATATAATTAACAAGTTCCTTAAATAATTAAAACTCAAATAATTCCGAAAAATCCCCACCAAAACCAATTGTCTTTTTCAACACTTACTCTGTTTACTTTTTTGAATTTAATGCCACTTAATGGCTGAACCTGGCTGGCTGCTTGGGGTTTATATTTCATTTCATACTGTAAGAAAAAAAGACAGATATCATTGACTAATAATGTGTTAAATTTATTTCATTCCTGTTGACTTTTGTAAACAAACAAACCAACCCTACTTTTAAAACAAACAAACAAAACCAAATATCTAGCTGTGGGGACTAATCTAATTTGAGCATGTACTCTTAATTGGTCTTGAATGCTTTTAGCCCAACTGTAAGAAAAAAGAAAATAAGATGATCTCTCAAGTTGTTTTCTTTCTTTCCTTACTCCCCTACCCCTTTCCTGCTTGGTTCAGTCTGTCTCAGGCTCCATAGATCCTGGGAGAGTGCGTATTTACGAAATTCCTTTCTGCCTTGGTAAACATACTTTACACAATCTAAAACAGGCTAGTGTTACATTTCTTTGCTGGTCCCTTTTGACTCCTGAAATAAAAAGAAAAAAGAAAAGTGGGAATTTTATATTAGCATTTTATTCAGTAGCTACAACCACTATTTACTTAGAGGAAAGGGGACACTCTGTGCTCAGGATTTTGTATGAAAATAAATTGACTGGAATTTCCAATCCTACCATCCTCCTCATGCCCAGCTTTCATCTCTTGCCTGCAGGTCTGTTAAACCTGTATACACATTCACAGAAGGACGCATATTCCAATGTGCTTAGAACTCTTTCATCAGCACTGTCTGGGTACTTAACAGCAGGCAGGCTGTGACTAAGAAATTTTACTAGAGATGTGGGAGAGGTTTGGTTTCACATTCTTAATGGCATTCTCTTTCAATAGGGCAACTTGGTCTTAAAGTCTCACATTTAGTGGATCATGGCTTGTTTTGTTGCTGCTTTGTTTGTTTGTTTCACCTTCCTTCCCTGCTAAATTACATTCCACATGGATTATTAATTATTATCATTATTATTATTGATAATATCCGCATGTTTAAATGAATATCAGATTTATAGTGCAAGTAATGGAGATTATTTATGACTAGAAAAATACTTCATTTCTATGGACACTTGAGTCTCTGTGATCATAAACCTGCAGTGACTTACAACGGCTTAGCAGCTAAAATCTCTAAACAACATTAAATCCCACACAGTCCATGAAAAGAGCTAAGCAAAACAGATCACTTATACAGTGATTTCAGCCTTTCTTTGCTCTCAGAAATCATATTCAGATCAATTCATTATTAAATTTACTGCCAATTTTTGCATTTTTTTACCTTCAATTGCAAAATTCAATGGGAGGTTTATGTAAATGGCTGAAAGACAAGGCCCATAAAACCTTTGCCCACTTTATGAAAGCATCACAAAGATCATGAGGCACCAACTGAGCAATAAAATGTTCATTAAAAACTCCCTTGAATTACAAATAACTGAACATATATAGAACCAATTTTGTTTTTGAGATCCAATAAATAGCATTTTAAGTGCTTTTTCTCCTCTCAATAAACATAACAAGTGAATTTGCTCATGAAGTGGAGTTTCACTGAGTCTTGTAGTTCTGTTTTAGGTGTTTGTCTTATTTATGTATTTAAATTTAATATTTTAATACATTTGGATTAAAACCAATGTACAACAGAGTCATCGGTCTCTGTATTTGTATTATGTTGTTGGTATCATCAGAACTAAGAGAAGAGAACACCCTCTTCTTTAGCCTTTGTGATAAGTCTCTTTGAACTGATATCCATTGAAACAAGACTGGGTAACAAACAAGACTCTTGGCTTTGAGGCTGTATCTACACTATGGGGTTTTGAAAAACTCCGCCACATCCAGGGAACACGTCTGCTCTTCCATATTTTTTTTTGCGGAAGAGCAGACGTGCTCTTTCAGAAGCCCTGTCTTCTTCCTTCCATGAGAAGGAAGGGCTCTTCTGAAAGAGAAGGTTTTTCCAAAATTTGACCTAGTGTAGATGGGCCAAATTTCGGAAAAGCCTCTTCCGAAAAAACTTTCGGAAAAAGTTACGCAGATTGCTCCACCATAGTGAACAGGACAGTTGGAAAAAAAAAAAAAAGGCTGGTACAAAAGATATTTTATGATGTGGCTACAATAAGTGAGATACTGTAAAAGCCTATGGATTCTCCAGATGACTGATAAAGTGATAACGCTGTAGATACAAATGGATTAGGGTTTTTTTTCAACTTAATCCCCTTAATAATGCAGCCTTCATTTTCTGTTCTCTATACCCTTTTACAAGATGGTACTATCCAATACCTGAACTTACAGTCTTTCTACTGTTCCTATTGGTTTCACTGTGCAAGGAATGCCGTATCAGGCTCAGAATGTTTAGTTAGTAACTATCCTATTAGACAGTAGTATGGGGAAACTGTTGATTCTTCTTTTTCCATATCAGCTGTTTTCTCACTTGCCAAATTTACTGCTGAACTTCAGTAAAACCAGCACATGTGCACAAGACAAGTCTGAACTCTGTGTGGTATTCATTGTGTTTTTCTATCAGCAGATTCTTCTTACTCAATATAACTATAAAACATATTATGCTAAAACATTATGTGTATGTGCGTGCACACACATACACAAAGCTCTTTAGAAGAGTAGTTATGTACTCGTCTAAAAAGCTGTTCAGTATATCACTGCATGAATGGTGTCATAGCCCATAGCCCTGCTGTATTGTTCAGGACAATAATGTTGTGAAAACCTTGTATCACGGGAAAGGGGAAAGGGTTTAAAAGCATCATACTGAGGCTGGGCATTCTGCCAGAGGGAAGGGATAGAAGTGAAGTGCTCCTAGAGGTTTTCTTTTTTTAGACAATGATTACTGGAGGGGAAAGAAGGCCAGTCAAAGTAGTGCAAAAAGAAAAGAATAAAGTATTCACTGTAGGCTATTGGCAAATCCTTAAATCTCACTTTAAGCAAAAATTCTTCATCTGTAAAATAAAGTGCATAAAATTGCAGTGTTTGAAGAGGATTGTCCATTTCCCCCAGCCATTTCAAAACTGATTAAAATTCATGATAACTGTATCTACCCATTGCCACATATACATATGTGTTTGTGCATACACACACACATATATATATTTATGCATACTTACATGCATGTACATACACAATACATTTGTCAGAAAGTCCTGAAGACCCCAAGGAAAGGAAGCCACACAGAGATTGTCTTCAAGAATATGAGTGTTCTATTTTTACAACGAAATGTACTGGTCCCATTTGAAAGATTAAATAACTGTTATAGAAATGGCAATTGTTGAAAATCATTTGCCTTGAACTCACTAGAGAGCAGTGCAGTGTCTTACTGCATTGGAATGGGGAATAGTTATACAAACCAGATGCACTAATGTGGAAGATGAGCCTCTTGGCTTCCTGGCAAGGTTGGGTTGTGGTATGTAACAGGAGCATTTTGAGATTTATTTGTATGTGGGGAAAGTGCTCCCTAAAAATTCAATAGCTCTTTGGAGACACAGTTTGTAATTGTATTAGCATTTGTGGTCAAGAGTAACTGAAAGACTTGGCTTCTCTTGCACTTATAACAAAACATAATGATAAGATATGCATTCTCATTTCATTGAGAGATGTAGACAGTGTTTTGCAGGATTTTCACTTTTAAGGCTTCTGACATTTAGAAATCAAATTAGGCATGGTGAAGGGTAGACTGGGGGTTGAGGATGCTTTTGGCAAGTAAACACAAAGCTGAAAAGCCAGATTTGCCAAGCATTTCTCAGGGATGTTTGCCCAATTTGCATGTCCCCAGTCAGCCCCATGGTGTGTCCTCAGTGTGAAATTGACTAGGACTGTATGAAAATGACAGCTGTGGCTGATGAATTAAGAGTAACACAAAAATATTTAAGTTTTTTTGTGTTAACTAACATATGCTGGTAAATTTGTGGAGTGTGTGGATTTTTTTTTGTCTCTGAGGAAACTATTTCTTTTTTGTAATAGCCTAAAATTGAAACCCTGATTACTGTATTAGTAGTGGTTGATGAACCTCAGAAGGAGGGCTACTTTTGGGAGAAGCATTGAAAGTCCTGAAGCTGATCCAAAACCAGAGAATTCTTTGGTCTGGAAATCAGGCTAAAAGATGTTTCAATATCAGGTTGTTTTGTGAGATTTTCAATTCTTTTTAGGTCCAGATGTGCAGAAAGTACTAAGAGAACTATCTTGCAAGGGATCATTTTGCAGTGCTTTTTCTCACAGCTGAAACTAGAAATTCCAGAGATGTGTGAAAATTAAAATAAGTAAATAACCGAGTTCATAGATTTTTTGGGTCATTTCAAGTAATGGGCAGTATCTCCTTGTGGTTCATATGTTTCTCAGTCTTCCTTTAGATCTTACTCTACCAAAGCACTTTAAAAATGCTTCACTTGAAGCATGTGAATTCTTTCATTGGAGTCAGCAGGAATACGTGCATGCTTTAAAAAACCCTTAAAAAACAACAATGGTGCTGTAGCACCTGGGAGACTAACCAAAAATATATAGATAGCATCATGAGCTTTCGTGGGCACAACCCACTTCAGAAATAATGGAGCAAGAGGCACAGAGGTTCAATTATAAAGCAGAAGAGGGGAGAGGGAACAACCTGTCAATTAAAGTGTCCATGCTAAATGAGGCTAATAGAGTGGGCTGTAAGTGCCCAATATTTAGCTTTTGATGTCATTTGGGTGTTGAATACAATGGCCCATCCAGTTTATGTCATTGTTCAAGCCATGAGTGATAGTATCAAATTTGAGTATGAAGGCCAGTTCCGCAGACTCTTTTTCTAGTTGATTCCTGAAATTACTTTGCAAGAGAATAGCTACATTTAAATGTAATAATGAGTGCCCAGGCAAGTTAAAATGTTCCTCAACAGGTTTCTCTGTGTTACCAGTTTGAATATCTGATTTGTATCCATTAATCCTTTTGTAGTAGAGACTGTCCAGTTTGGCCGATATATATGGCAGAGGGGCATTGCTGGCACTTGACTTTTTTTTGCATGCTTAAAGTGAAGCATGTGCTCTAGTGCTTTGCTGAACTGTTATTCAGAGGTAGGTTGTCAAAGACACAAAAGGTAGTTATACTGAAAATCAATGGGACTTAGGTACCTGACTTTTGTGCACTTGAAAATCTCTGCTTTAGTCAGTAACAAACCTATTCTTTCATAATGGTTGCAGCATTTGAGAAGCATTTCTATCATGCCTGACATGGTAGAGAATCATAGAATCATGGAACACTAGAACTGGAAGGGACCTCGAGAGATCTTCAAGTCCAGACTCCTGCCCTCATGACAGGACCAAGCACGATCTATATCATCCCTGATAGATGTCTGCCTAACCTGTTCTTAAACATCTCTAATGATGGAGATTCCACAACCCCCCTGGGGAATTTATTCCAGTGTTTAACCACCCTGACAGTTAGGAAGTTTTTCCTAATGTCCAACCTAAACCTCCTGTGCTGCAGTTTAACCCATTGCTTCTTGTCCCATCAGAGGCCAAAGAGAACAATTTCCCCCCCCCCTCCCTGTGAAACCCTTTTCGATACCTGAAAACCGCTATCATGTCCTCTCTGTCTTCTCCTTTCTAAACTAAACAAGCCCAATTCTTTCAGACTTGCCTCATAGCTCATGTTTTCTAAACCTTTCATCATTTTTGTTGCTCTTCTCTGGACCGTCTCCAATTTCTCCACATCTTTCTTGAAATGTAGTACCCAGAGCTGAACACAATACTCCAGCTGAGGCCTAATCAATGCAGAGTAGAATGGAAGAATGACTTATCATATCTTGCTCACAACACACCTGTTAATGCATCCCAGAATCATGTCTGATTTTTTTTTTGCAACAATGCCACACTGTTGACTCATATTTAGCTTGTGGTCCACTATGACCCCTAAATCGCTTTCTGCACTACTCCTATCTAGACAGTCACTTCCCATTCTGTATGGGTGTGTCTAAACTACACCCATCTGTCGGCAGAGAGATGTAAATTAGACACATCGAAAGAGTACAGGATCTTTCGAAATGGGGCATTTCTGTCAAAAATGCCCCAACTAAACTGCCGGGTTTTTTTTTTTTTTTTCGAAAAGCCCCATTTAGAAAAAAAGCGGCGGCCGCCATTATGCAAATGAAGCACGGGATATTTAAATCCTGGCTTCATTTGGACTTTTGATGTGTCTAATTTACATCCCTCTGCGGACAGAGGGGTGTAGTTTAGATACACCCTGTGTGTGAAATGGATTGTTCCTTCCTAAGTGGAGTACTTTGCATTTGTCCTTATTAAACTTCATCCTATTTACTTCTCCAGTTTGTCCAGATCTTTTTTAATTATGACCCTATCCTCCAAAGCAGTTGCAACCTCTCCTAACTTGGTATCATCTGCAAACTTAATAATCGTACTCTCTATGCCATCATCTAAATCGTTGATAAATAGAACTGGTCCCAAAACAGACCCCTGCGGAACCCCACTTGTTATGCCTTTCCAGCATGACTGTGAACTATTAATAACTACTCTCTGAGAATGGTTATCCAGTCAGTTATGCACCCACCTTATGGTAGCCCCATCTAAGTTGTATTTGCCTAATTTATTGATAAGAAGGTCATGCAAGACTGTATCAAATGCCTTACTGAAGTTTAGGTATACCACATCCACTGCTTCTCCCTTATCCACAAGACTTGTAATCCTATGGAAGTAAGCTATCAGATTGGTTTGACATGATTTTTTCTTTACAAATCCATCTGGCTGTTACCTATTACTTTATTTTCTTTCAGATGTTTGCAGATGAATTCCTAACCTGCTCCATTATCTTTCCTGGTACAGAAGTTAAACTGACTGGTTGTTTCCTGGGTTGTTCTTATTTCTTTTTTTATAGATGGGCAGTATATTTGCCCTTTTCCAGTCTTCTGGAATCTCTCCCAACTTCCATGATTTTTCAAAGATGATAGCTAAAGGCTCAGATACCTCCTCTATCAGCTCCTTGAGTATTTTAGAATGCATTTCATCAGGCTCTGGAGACTTGAAGACATCTATCTTTTCTAAGTGATTTTTAACTTTTTTAAAATTTTAATTTCTAAACCTATCCCATTTCCACTAAAGAATATGAGGACCAATCCACAATATTGACACTCTGGGACAAATTCTATTCTTAGTTACAGTGGCATAAATTCTGTGTAACTTCATTGATTATTATGGAGTGACTCCAATTTTACATCCTGAAAATGAGAGAAACTGACCTTTTGACTCCTGTTATGCTAGTGGTTTCTTTAATTCTTGCATTAACAATCGCAGTCACATTTCTCACAATATACCATTGTTTCTATGAGCTACATGAGGAACTGATAGCCTCTTCATAAAGACAATCCATTATGATTTTTGGCTCCATTCAGAGAGATTTTATAACATGTTTGGCACTAGTGACACCACACAGAGGGCGATGCATTCAGTTCTGGGCACCTTAGTGACGTCAATAAACTGGAGAGTATTCAACAAAAAGCTGAAAATATTATGACAAGGTTAGAAGGATTGATTTATGAGAGACAATTAAAATCACCAAATTTATATTGCTTGCCTGAATTAGATCAAATCTCAGATCACCATGAATAAATATTGGAAGCCCGTGAACATCAAGAAGAGACACATTTAGGGTTTTCAGGGAGTTATAATTATGAACAATGGGATGAAATTAAGCAATGGAAAATACAAGCTCAGTATGAAGGGAAATTGCCTAATGGAATGAAATAGCCTCCCAAGGGAAGTAGCAGAACCCTGTTGGCTGAGTCGCTAAAATTAGATTGGATGGTGGAGTTTTTCTCCTCTATCTCCCCACTGCCACAGCCTTTTCCCACGGCAGGACGCCTTCATAGTGGTGGGGAAAGACTCCAGCAGTTCCCTGAAGTGCGGGGGTAGACAGGTGGGGTAGAAGACCCTGGTGGCAGGACACTACACTGCTAAAAATAGCACGGTTGATTGGAGGAGCACTTCTTGTGTATGTACAGAGCTATATACAGTTCTGTCATGTCTTTATTTTCCTAAGCAGTGATTTACATTCTATATTATTTATACCTATTTTAGCTGGAGGGGGTGGGGGGTACAGGGCATGAGTGGCCAGTAATCTGAATGTTGGGGAGGCTATCTCCATCCTTGTTCCTGATGTCCCATCCCCACCCCTCCTCTGTAGGAGCCTAGCACACCTGCACTATGGTTCCCAGCTCCAACCCAGCCCTGGTGTGCTGGGGATCTAGGTGTCACAGTCCAAGGAGAATAGTCAGGACCATGCCAGGCTGTCTGGTGAAGCACAACCTCCCTTCACCTACATGTACTCAACATGCCACTGGAAGGACTGTACAGTGTAGACATATCCTCTGTTCTACTCCTGTATTCTATCCAGTATGTGTGTGATACTCCCCATTAGTGACACACAAGTGAGGGTACCAACCTCAGGGAACTCCGATAAAAACCAGGGCACAAACTCCTAATTGGTTGTTAATTCTAATCTTAGATTTCACTAACCAACTGAATGAAGTGTAAACTCCTCAGGCACTTTAGCAATCTTAACATGGAGTCAGATGGGCTATGTCTACACTCACGTATTCTTGCACCAGAAATGTGCAAACGAGGCTAAGCGTGGAATATCGCCGAGCCTCATTTGCATACCCAATGAGCTGCCATTTTTGCAAAAGAGGCTCTTGCGCCAGAAGGAGCTGTCTACACTGCCCCTTCTTGCGCAAGAAAAACCCTCTTGTGCAATGCTGTTATGCCGATTATTTTCTGGCACAAGAAGCTGCGAGTGTAGACATAGCTGGAGTTCTCTTGCCACCCAAGTGAGTGTGTCTGTCTCATAAATGATTCTTTATACCAAGACTTTCAGTAATATTCAGGTTAATCCTGGTCCTGAAAAAACAGTCACTTTAAGTCAATTGCACTTTAGATCTCATCCCAAAGACAGTGCTTATAGACAGTCCTATAGTTAACTATATGAAGATGTAATATATAGGAAAGGGAAATAGAGAGTTATTTACAGGGTTAAAGCAAGCAAATATAGATACATGAATGAGTTCATGTCAGGTTTTAAAAGGTAATATAGACTTCTATCATCAGCAAGCTGTGTTTGAGCTTCCATAATTCATCTTTATGGAGAGGAGAGCAGAACAGTAGTCCTTTTGTTGGCATTTCCTCAATCCAGATGTGGACACATTTCAGTTTTAAGGTCTACCCATGGCCTTCTGGTATTGATGAGTCTTCTCTTTTGCAGGAAGGGGGAACAATAATTTCTGTAAAGACCAGCTCATCACACTAATTAATGTGTGGCTCACAATTCAGGCACTGATACATTATATTACAGCATGGAACATAGATACTACAAGTAACATTAATGCATGCAGCAACTAACAAGCATTCAGAGTATGTGTACGAGATATGAGGATATGAACAGTCACATTGGCTTTGCTACATTTGGGCTTTAATGCTCTTAACATATGAAACCTGAAATTTGTGTATTTTTATTTTAGTGTCCCAGTCTGTTTTAGCATTGTTGCTTTCAAAGTATCTTTGTCCACTTGTAAATTTCAGATGTATAACATTTTAGATTGAAAACAATGTTTTGCTCATATTTTGAATGGTTTTATTTTCCTGCCCTCACTACTAGCTGCTCTTCCAAAATTAATATCTGTGAATTTGGAAGAGGGACTAAATTACATTCATTACATAAAACTTGTATTGCCCTACTACAATATCTAAGGATACGTCTACACTAGCCCCCTAGTTTGAACAAGGGAGGCTAATGAGGGCGACCGAAATTGCTAATGAAGTGCGGGATTTAAATATCCCGTGCTTGATTAGCATATTCCCGGCTGGGCGCCATTTTAGAAACTGACTAGCCTGAAGTAACTGCCTGCGTCTACACGCGGCAGAGAAGCACGATTCCGAGATAAACCCCTTAGTTCGAATTAACAGTTAAACCCCATGGAATGGTATTTAAATCCTGCGCTTCATTAGCAATTTCGGTCGCCCTCATTAGCCTCCCTAGTTCGAACTAGGGGCTAGTGTAGACGTACCCTTAGAGAATTATATCATGGTAAAGGCACAACATTTAGCAGTATACAGTAGACATACCTTCGAAAGCAAAACTCCTGGAAAACATTCTATCCGTGGCATAGATCCTTCATATAATCCAGCTCCAATTATGGACTTCTACACAATCTCCATTTTTCTCCACTCACCCTCGCACTGACCCCTGTTGCACACACAGATCTTTTCCTCTTCAGAAAAAGCCTGACATACTGATGTCTCTTGCAGTGCCCTAGGGTATTAGATGTCAGCTGGGAAAATCAAAGCAAAAAATTAATTCCAGAGCTGAGGACTGTAGTTTATCTATGGTTTATTCCAGGAGGGTGGAGGTGGCTACTGGCTTTAATGCCTCTGAGGTTTGGAAGTGCTGGTAGTCCACATGGAAGAAGTGACAACATCTGAGGTAAACAGACACAGGACTCTGATTCTGTTTCATCTTGTTTAATGAAAATATTCAGTGAGGCCAGCTTTAACATTCATTCTTTGTGTTCCATCGTAGATGTGATACACGGCCATTTATCATCCTACTTGTTTACAGTCATTTTAACCAAAGGGCATTGGCATGGCATGAGTACAGCTTTCATAAGATTGTATCAGACGCTACTGAAAATCAAATAGTGCATCCACTGAACTCCATCTACTAATTTTGTAATTCTGTTCTCTTCCTCCATCCCAAAAAAATAAATCACAAGTGCCAAGGCATATTTTTTAAGCAATTCATGCCACCCTAGACATGTAGGGCTTCCTTGTCTCCTACTAGGAACAGAAGTTACTTATGGGATGGTAATTGCTATGATCATTCTTTTTTTTCCTATTTTTGAAGATTAATACTACATTTTCTCTTGTCTTCCAACACTTTCTCTGTCCATGATTCCCTGTCCCCTTCTGAACTGAGTCTAAGATTATATTTTATCTGCTTTTTCAAATACTCCTGCACGCAGAGCAGACCTCCTCACCCAGCTGATGATGGTCAGATCTGAGAGGTTAACTACAGTAATTCAGAAGCCATCAGTGTGTACAAGTAGTTTAAACTGCTACTGCAATATCCATCACTCTGTACTTATCTATACTGATTTACATCTTTCATCACATGCCTAAGTCTTAATTTTATTTGGTCTTTCTGAAATTTTTCTCAGTGGTGCTTCTCCCGTAGGGTACTTCCCCAGGAAGGAAACTGAAAAGTGAAATCAGTATTTTACCTACACCCCAAATTCCAAAAGGTATTCACAGCTATTCATTTACCAGTGCAATGCTTCCATGCCTCTCGAGAAAAGGATGGTACAGAAACAGCTGCTTCATTGCCCCAAACTGTCTTATATATCACATTAGGGGCCTCCAAAGCAGCAGGACTTCAGGGAGGGCAGCCAAAGATCCATGATGATCCTGGCAGCCACCGCAGAACACTGCACTAGTTCATGTGCAGTACAGAAGAGTAACATTGAGAGCTGGCTGATATATTTATTTATTTGGTCAGAATGATTTTCTAACAACAAAAAAAACCCCTGCCCTGTTCATAAAACAGTAATTTTCCATGGGAAAATTTTAGTTTTGCTGGAAATTTTCAAATTTCTGTTGGGAAAATCAAAATGACAGTTCTCTGGCTGCTAGGGAAGGCTCTTATCAATTTCGCTTTCTGCCTTTAAAATTGACAAAAGCTTTCCCGGAGGGCTGCTGAGGGTGAATGCCCTGATTCGTTGCCTCCCTACTTCATGTGGGTGAAGAAGTAGAGAGCCCAAACACTGTCTCTGCCCACAGCCCCATGGCCAAAGCATCCAAGCACCCTAGCTCTCGGAATTTCTGGCCCTGAAGTACAAGGAATAGCTTCAAAAGGAGAGAGTGAGGGAGCCCCTCCTCCCCCCATCAGAATAGCCCAATGGTTAGGGCACTCTTCTGAGCGGTATAAAAATTTTAGGTGCCTACAGGATTAGGCAGCAGCTGAGCAGGAGTTTTGAGGATGTCAGTGATGCTGAAATGTCAGACATGGCCACCCAAGTTGTGTGGGGTTTTTGTGTGTGTGTGTATGGATCTAATCCTAGAAGATCGCATTTAACATCAATCCTTTCACTTCCTCAAAGGGAATTCATCACCAGTCTCTCTCTCTCTCTCTTGTAAAAGTTACTGACTTAAAATTTGGTGTAATAGTTGGTACATATAATAATACAGCAGAATTGCAGCCACTAACTGATGCATAGAAGAAACTGTACATACAGAGGAGAGGAAGCTTTGGCTCAGGACAATGGGGAAAGCCTTATCTTTAAGGAATAGGAAGGACCCTTAATATTGGCAAAGAACAGACAAGATTTTAATTTTTATGGTCTCAGAGGATACATATGACCTCTCCTGGAAAATAGGTATAGTAGTAGTATAACTCAATTGTTGAAAATTAAAGAATATAACGGACAAAATCACCTTTTTATTTAAAGAAAATATGGGGTCTTTGTCTAAATGTAAAGGTTGACTTTCTTTTTTATTTCATTTTAGTGTTTCCATTATTTCTTGACTATATCTGGGAAGCAAATGCATTCAATTCTTTTGCTGGTGTCTGAAATATGAAATCACAGATTCCATGGGAGATGAGTACTTTTTTTTTTGTTTGATTGGGCTTTTTTATTACATAAACTGTAGCTAGCCAATTCCTGTCTGTGACTTAAAATACTTTGGGAGTATAATATCCTGAAGACAGTAGCAGATGCCTTACATTGAAAGGCTGTTCCTCCCTGGTTTTTAGTAGTGTTGTCAGCACACATTTTGTCCCCTTTCCATTCTTTTGTTGGTCTAGCCTCTGGTTGCAATACAGTTAAACCAAATGGCTTAACTGCAATTTATCCAACAGTGTAATTACCCAAGTTGCTCAAGGGGTCTCTAGGCTTCATTCCCAGCTGGGAGACTTCTTGCTATTTTTAATTTTTTTAACATAATAAAGAAAAAGACTTACCAAGCAGAGTTTTAAAACAAAGTACACAGAATTCCTAACCATAGAGTAATCTCAGGCACTGGTTCAGCAGTCACAATAAGTCTCTTAATGCCATGTGACAGCAGCCTCTGTTTGTTGTGTTTTTTTCATTTTTTCAGGGGTTGATAATTGAACCACAGGAATCCACTCACAGCTGAAACTTAAGAAAGTTTGAGTTAGTTTGAAAAGCTGGCTAGTTATCAGTAAACATTTAATGGGAGGATTTATTAATAGTTATTTCCCTCTTAATTCTCAATAGTTTCATATGGAATTCGGAAAACAAAATCATAAAACAAGCAAATCAGCTAATTATTATCCATACACATGTAATATGCTGGGGTATTTTTAAGAGATAATGTAAGATTTTTCCCCTTTGGGTTCGTATATGCCATTTGCATTCATATAACCCCTTTTTTTTGGAATTCAAGTAGGTGTCAGATTTATATTATAACCATTTTGGAATATTTAAACTATTAATTAAATATATGGAAGGCTCCTTCTGGTATTTTTTGCATAATATATTTTTGCTAAGTTTTTAAATCAGAGTGTCTTGAAGCACCTAGGGTGTGTCTAGACTACAGGGTTTTTTTGAAAAAAGTGGTCTTTTTTCGAAAAAACTTCCCCTGTGTCTAGAATGCTGCCTTATTCTTTCGAAAGTAAATCGAAAGAATGCGGCAGTTTTTTCAACTGAGGAAAACCTTGTTTTACGAGGAATAATGCCTTTTTTCGAAAGTACTCTTTCGAAAAAAGGCACTATGTAATGCAAACTGTGCTTTTTCGAAAGAGAGCATCCAGACTGCCTAGGTGCTCTCTTTCGAAAAAGTGGCTTTTTTGTTGTCTAGGCGCTCTTTTTCGAAAGAGGCTTTTTCGAAAGTATCTTTCGAAAAAGCCTCTTTCGAAAGAGGCTTGCAGTCTAGACGTAGCCCTACTGACAAACTATGATGTGGAGTAATGGACATCTAACTGAAGAGCTCTTGTGAAAGTGCTTGAAAAGTCCATATGCTTGGGATGAAGAAAGCACCCTTGCCTGTTTGGTAAGTTGCACTTTATTTTTGGTTTTCTGAGCAGCCAGTGACCATTTATGGTAAGATATCTTATGAATCACCAGGGTTACAAACTAGCATTCTACTCCATCAGAAAGCTTGGGAATTCTCGCTTTCTAGTGATGCATGGCAATATTTTCTGTTGCTGGTGTTCTGAGACAGATCAAAATTTCAATCACACCATTCTTACAACCATTTGCTTTTGCATGTTCCTACTTCCCTCTGTTCTCAGCTAATTTTAGTGACTATTATCACTGCAGCTATTAGAGCTAGAGACATTGTTGCACTGCACATGATCAGAAACTTTATAATTTCAGTCCTCAAATGGTATAAAATGTTAATATCTAATGATTTGGTTTGCAAGAATATTGGCTGCAAAAATCATGCTTGGACTCAAGTGAGTGTGGTGGGAAAATAATATAGTCAGGGTGACCTGATTTTTAGAGTCCAGATGTCATTTAATTTATTAAACTTGATCTGGTTCCTTCTGACTTGGAACCACCACCCACCCAGAATGCGAATAAGAATTGCCATGCTGATCAAATTGGAGGTGCACCTAAGCCCATATCCTGTATCTGATAGTGGCTAAGATGAAATGCTTCAGGGAAGGGGCAAGAAGCTACAGTAGGCAGTTGTGGGATAATTTCCCCTTCCTCACCCCCAAATTAGGTCTCATGTTGATCTCGAAGGGTGAGTCTACAAAACAGCATTATTTCAAAATAAGTTACTTCAGAATAATAACTCCTGGAATAGCTATTTTGAAATAATGCATCCACGCTACAAAACCCCATCAAAATAGTGCAGATCTGTATTGAAATAGCACGTCCACACAGATTGGAGCCTGAACTGCATTTAAGGTCCCCCTGAAGCACTCCAGGCAGGGCATCAGGACAGCAGTCACTTCCTGGAGCTGCTTCCTGTGGCTATCTGAGGCTCGTGCTTAAAAGAGCTCCCCTCTACTGATGTGTCTGACCCTTCTCCATTGCCTATCCCCTTGAGGGACAGCAAATACCACAGTGTGGTCTCTGGTTGCCATTGTGGATGCCACAGCACTTCAAGTATGGAGCTGAACCTGCTGCACAGCCATCGCCAGCTCTTAGACCTCCTGCTGCACCTCCTGGCACAGTTAATGCAGGCTGCCCTCGTGGCACACAGAGCGAGAAACTGTATCCTTGTCTGCTGTATCCCTGGGGCTTCAGAGCTTGCAGCTGTGGTGATGGGAGGAGGAGGGGGAAGTGCTGGGGTCTGCCAAGGCAGCAAGAAGGGCTGGGCTGGGTGCTGGTGTGTGGCACAGTGCCAAAAGCACTTTCCCTTCTGCTTGCACCTTTAAAGGCTGCAGAGGAAGGGAAACTACAGAGTTCTGAGGGGTGTGGACAGAGCCACCAGGGCAGCTGTGAGAAGCCCGGGAGACCAATTAATACTAAATAAGCACAACTGTGCCATCCACACTCACCCTATTTCAAAATAGCTATTTTGAAATAGGCGCTATGCCTCATTGAATGAGGGTTTACTATTTTGGAATAGGAAATAATTTCAAAATAACGGGCTTGCTGTGTGGATGCTCACCTTGTTATTTTGAAATAACTCTGTAGTGTAGACATACCCGAATAGAAGTTGTCTTAAACCTCGAAGCACAATGATCAATATCCCTTCTGAATTTTTGTCCAAACTCTAGATTATTTTATTAATCCATGTAAATATCATATTCCTTTTTAATCTTGCTAAATTCTCGGCCTTAGTAGCGATCTGTGACAATGCATTAACACCCTAATTACACGTAGTGTGAAAAGATAATTCCTTTTATCTGTTCTGAATTTTTCACATTTTAATTTTATTGAATGTACCCTTGTTTTTAAGTAACTAGAGGCTGTAACCTCCAGCATTACCAGTCAGCGGCAACTATTAATACCTGCCAATGTCACCCATCAACAATGAGGACAGTATTTAAAGCAGGTTTCACCCTGTACTGAGTAGAAATATGTTCATTAGGACCTGAAATTGTAGCATAGGATTCTCACCTGGGCACAGTTATTCATCCAAGAAATGATTAAGTAACTCAAGCTTCATCTTGCAAGTCAGGAAGAAAATCAGTTACCTTAAACTCAGGGCTGTCCCTACCAATGGGCAAAACATTAACTTACCAAATTGCCCCACATTTCATGGTGTACTATGTACCCACATGCTGCCTATGGGCTCCAGCCAACCCCATCACCATCTCCCAGCTGCCCACCCTCAGCTCAATGCTGGTCCAGCTTCTCCCTGCCCAATCCCCAGACTGCCTGCCCCCAGCTGAGCACTGGTCTGGCTGCCCTTGGCCACCCTTCTGGCTCAGTGCTGGTCCAGCCCTCCCCCACTCCATCACCTGGCCACCCCTCTGCTCAGCGCTGATCTAGAAGCTTTATGCCCTGTCCCTCATCGATCCCTCCCCTCCCCCGGTTCAGCATCCAGCCCCCACTCACCAGGCAGAGGCAAGTGTCCCTCATGGGTTGGAGGACTGGACAGGGGGCAACCTCGCAGTGGGCAGCTAGTGCAAAGCATCGCTTTCCCCTTAAAAGCATCACTTGTCTCTAGTCAGCTGCGCAGCCACCTGCTAATCCTCTAGCCTGCGCTTCCCTCCAGGTTGCCAATGCTTTTGGACCAGACAGTTCAGATGTCACTACAGTAAGTGGTGTTTGGTCCATGAGAGTTGGCAACCTCTTTTTCTCCACAGCTTCAGCTCCCCCTCCTGGAAGGAGGGGATACCGGTGCTGGACTGTGTAGGCCCCAGCATCAGTAGGTACAGCCCTGCTTAAATCTCTGCAATGGTCTTTCAAACAGGTTGGTCTAGGCTCCTCTTTTGTTCAATATATGTACATACAGTCTTTCTGAAATGCAGGCGGAGAAGTATGTGTATGCTGATGACTTGTCTGTATTGCTGACACAGAAAATTATTTTTATGGGATTGAAAAGACTCTTAGATAAGACATGGACATTTGGGGCTCATCTAGACTACGCTGAAATTCCAAAAGAGGATATGCAAATACCATGGGAATTTGCATATCTTCTTACGGTCTCACTTTCGAAAGCAGAGCTTTTGAAAGTGAAAATAGTTGGGACACATTTTTTTGGGAACCCCTCTCATTTTTTGAGGAAGAGCGGCTTTTCGAAAAAGGGGGGGTGGCTGAAAAAACCGTGTCCCGACTACTTTCACTTTCGAAAGCTCCACTTTCGAAAGTGAGATTGGAAGAAGATAAGCACATTCCTGCAGAATTTGCATATCCTCTTTTGGAACTTCGGTGTAGTATAGACATAGCCTTGGACCACTTACTGCCAGCAGCAGAGACTAAATCTTAACAAAACCAAGAGAGTGGCTACTGCTTTCCATTTCAACAATCATCTTTCCAGGCAACCCATACTGATCCATGTACAGGGTGGTTACTGCCATTTCAGTCAGATGTCATATAATTGGGACTCTCCATGCATCTGATAAAGTGGTTTTGACACCATGAAAGCTTATGCCCAAATAAATCTGTTAGTCTTTAAGGAACCACAGGACTCCTCTTTGTTTTTACAGATCCAGACTACCTCTCTGATAATTGGGACTGTAGCCTGACATACTAGCTTTCACTTCAGAAGCCTCTTCTGGTACTGCCTTGTTACAAAAATTGTTGGGCACCTCCTGAGGAACAGACCCAGTGGTTCCATGTACAACTGTATTGGCCCTTGTGTATGCTCCAGCTGAATGATATTCTAAGCTTTGGGGGTGCAGCCTCTGCATTCAGCTTGTTGACATGTAGCTGAATTCAGCCACTTGCAGTGGCTGCTTAAATCCTACACCAGCCTCCAGGTGATATGTGCTAGCATGCATAAGTCTGCCAGACCTGTGATGAGATGCCATTACTGTTAAGTCTGCCTGGAGAGCTGTAACAGATGATACTAATCTATTAGCTCTCCAGCTCACTGGCTGTCCCATTTTCAGACAGGAAACAACTCAAAGATCTGCAGCCCCAACTCAAAGGTCTGCTTGTAGATCTCTCAAGACCACCTTGTTACAGTGGCTGATGCACTCCTGAGCAAGAGTGCTATTGGCCCTTTACCATTCATGGGTGACTGGTGCCACCAAGTAACTGAAAATAACATTCTTATAGCATGAAGACACTGGTGGGAAAGAGAGACTAACATGTTAAGTAAATTCAGGAGTACATCACTTCACCTGCTTCCTTGTCCTCTTGATCATAGATCCTGGACCAGGCTCAACAAGATTATTCTCTGGCTCATTCAGGGCTGCTGCAACTACATACTAGACTGGTCCAGTTTCCTGTCTGTGCTGTGACTGGGGCAGTGTTGCAGACGGTAACTCCTGGAGTGGAAGAGTGCCCAATTCAACATCTGGAAGGCAGTTTACAATGCCTAGCCTCCCTAAATAAATTTCTGGCTACTGAACTTGGACATTGAGCTCTGACATCTGCACATGAAAGGAGAGTTCTTGCCTGTGGCCTAGCCACACGCTTTTATAGAGTAAATAGTGACAGCGTCAAGTGGGTCATCTCAGTCTGTCATGTCTGTCCACATACATATTCATGAGAATTCTGTTTTAAGTGCACTGAGAACTTCAGGCATTGCATGATGAATACTTAAAATTCACTGTATTTTTTCATTTTCCCCTACTTTTACTGTTTACTCTGGAAACAATCGGTGGGAAAACTCCAACAGTACCACTTTGTTTTGTATTGCTGAGTTTCAGAGAGTTCTGGGGCTAAAATACATTCCGGAGTGCCCTTTACTCCTCCTAACGATAACATGGTTTTTAAAACTGTTTCAGAAATGAGTTAATGACATTATTTTCAAAACTGGGTAAACACATCCATAATTCTGCTCTGTTCAAGGCAGGGTTACTGTGCTAAACAAATCAACAAGGCCAAGGCCTTTGAATGCATCTGGAAAATAGTTAAGATCCTGTCTAAACTACAAAGTGAAAACAAAGCTGTTCTTGGTTCCTTTGACGCACTTGTGAGTGCCCTCAGCAGGGTTCAAACAGGCCCCTTTTATTATTTTTTATACTGCCTAAAAAGAGGCATGGAAAAAGATGGTGCCTGATTTCACATTTAATGTGATCCATCTCCAGTGGAATGACTCCTAATTTACACTAGTGCAGGCAGAGTGAGAATCAGCGAGCATTGTTTCTGCCCTTCTACACAACAAGGCTAATACACCTATATTGTTAAATGTGCCCTCCTTTCAACCACTGCAGTAGCTGAGTGTTTCACAGATATTAAAAAAACAAGTGGGCCTATAGCAACTTAAAGACTAGCTAAAAATGTATATGGTATCATGAGCTTTCGTGAGCACAACCCACTTCTTCAGATGAGTGGAGCAAGAGACACAGAGAGACAAAGATAGTAATGAATTTATTCCCACAGGATCCCTGTATGTTCCCATTTTATCCCTGGGAATCTGAAACAGAGAGAGTAAGAACTTGATCCAAAACTCAGTTAAATCGATGGGAGCCTTCTTTTTTTGTTTAATTCACTTATAGAAGACTTTAACATTTGCTTAGTGTAGGCAGATACTATGCTGCACGTTCTTAAGTCACGCTCTTTTTAAAGAGCCTGTGTGTGTGGTTAGAGCTCAAACCATAAGATGAGTCAAGGAAAGTGTGTAGAAAAATTTGCTTTAATTCAGAATTTCTTTCTTTAATTCATGCTACTTTAAAACAATGTGATATGATTAATTTTGATATTGAACTAACAGTTTGTGAGAGAAAATACTATGTTTTCTACCTGGAAGATCTGGAATTCTTCAGGATTATTAGTGTAGTTTTATTGCGTTCTCTCTTTTTTTTCATTACTGAGAGACTGATAAGAATGAGAACTTGCTGTTTAAGCACCGAGGCTATTGACATGTGACAAGCCACATAAAAGGAACCAACTCTTTGGGTGCCTTCCTTGTCCCCAGTCTGCAAAGTTTTAACAAGTGTATGGCCACTAGGAGCTAAAAAAAATGTGTGAACTGGATTTTCAAAAACAATTAAGCAATGTTACTCATAAAGTTTCATATTTGCAGGATCAGAACCAACTTTCTGTATGTGTTTGTTTCTATTTGATCTGTAGGGAAATCTCCATATTATTCAGTTAGCAAGCTGCTATTAGAGATATTTAGATCTAAAAGTAAAACAAAACAACAACAACAAAAATAAACTAACCCCCCCCACACACACACTCTAAAATGTCCCTATTTCATTGTTAAGTAGTGTCTGTAAAGTAGCTTAGAAAAAATTGTTCCTGATCTTTAATTAGCTAATGTTTGGAAAGCAATTTGAAGATGAGAAATGCTGTATTATTTCTTTTGTCTGAGGCTGATTAATTATGAACAGCAAACCTTAGATGAGTACAGGTGATAAATATGACCCGATAGGCTGCACAACCAGGGTATTACTATTAAAGCAAATTCAGGAGCCATGTTCTGCTGCTGCATCTGAAGTTGAGGGTCCTGACAGAAGGGGGGAGATGCCACCCTCAGCCAAAACCCACTGCAGAGAATTCTGGCTTCTCAGAGCTAGAAGAGGCAGAGGGTCAGGGCAGGAGCTGGTAAGGCTCCTTCAGGGGAAAGCAATAGACGTTAAAATGCCAGGTCCTCAGATACAGCTTGGTGAGGAGCAGAGGGAGATGCAATGCAAATCTGGACCACCTTTATGCTCTCTCAATAGTGGAGCTGCTCTAAATGAAGATGGCTACCCATGAAGCCAATGGGCCTTCATGGCAGCTGAGGAATCAGAAGGGTGCATGGGTATCCCCTCATCACTTTCTCATTTCTTCGGTGATTGTCTCTTTATCTTCATGATCTAGCTGGGTAAGGGTAGGAACTGTTAGAGTGGCTGTCTGCCACCTCTGGATCCCCTTAGACTATCAGAATCCAGCAGTTATATAAGTTGTCTTTGGGGCACCTTTGCCCTGGTGGAGAAATTCAGAGAGACCCTATTGCAGGCCGGGATTTGGCCATGTGAACTTAAACTTCTTCAGTTCCCTGTGCCAGGTAGGGGCAGCTACTGCTTTTAATTGGCTAATGGGACTATGCTCCACCAAAAATGCCCTCCTGAACTGTAGGCTCTGTGTAGTGTGGGTAATGCATGGCAGGATGCAGGACCACCTGCTGTCTTTAATGGGCTTTTAGTGGGGCTGATGCCTAGAATAAAGAATAAATATTAGTGGGCTGGATCAAATGTGGTAAGGGCCTTGAGTAAACTGACAGTTAACTTGGTAAAAAAGTCCTGTAAAGCTCATAGACAGCAGAAGAAGTAAGAACAGGGTAGGGAAAATATTTCTGAGGGGCAAATTCTGTCCATTCCCACAAACAGACCGCATAATTTGCCTGGAGCCACCACTATCATTCGCTGCCTCTTCCTCTTCTTCTTTAATTCCAGTAAGGGGTTGGGTGAGGTGAGGTTCTTGGCTGGGGAAAAGGCTTCTGGGCCTGACGGTTGTGGGTGTCAAGTGGAATGGAAGGAGTTCTGAAGATGATGTGTACCCTGGCAGTTGAGGTATGGCAACCCCAAGTTCAAGTCCCTGCACTGCTTCATTGACTAGATCTGGGATGGAAAACCAGCACTTGAACCTTGTTCCCCTACAATGCAGGCCAGTATATGAACCACTCACTTAATCTCTTATCCACCTGTTGATCCAAAAGCCTCCCAAAGAAAGCTTTTTATGTTTTTACAGAACAGCACATTTTGGTGAAAATGTTGTGATCAGCTTTCTTGGATTGGCAGTGATGGGGTTGTCTGTGCAGGGAACACAGATGGGTGATGGTTTCTGGGAAGGGAGAGAGGGCTGGTTGGAGATAAATGAGTGGGGGTTGAGGAGCTCTGAGGGCAGGGAAGAATTGTGTTAACGGGCAAGCACAAGGGTAATGGAGTTAATCAGAAAATGAGGATGCTGGTGATTCGGTGTGCATATTTGAAGAGGCAGCGGAGTGAAAGCTAGACTGGACAGGGCAAGATAGGGCGTCAGAAAGATCTTGGAGAATTGGAGTCTGTACTTTGAGAGGAGAACTGCATAAAAATATGCAACTTTCCTGTTTTTCTTGACTAGGGGAAACTTCTGAGATCAAGTTAATTAAAGGCATGTTACTTAACAAGCTTCTTTTGATTAGTCCTCTTAACAATGTGAAACTTGTGACACAGAGGTATAAACAAAATGTAGGAGAGACACAACCGTTATATACTACACACATCCAAAGTTTCTACAGTTTCTTTAATGTCACCATTTTCATTTATTTTAAAAAAAGTTTTCTTCCTTTTCTGCATCTTCACAAAGCAGAATCAGCAGTGCTGTAACATATTTCTTTAAAAGGCAGTATTTGTGCATCAGAAATTCTTTTGAAACTAAAATTAATTATATCTGTAACTGAAGATTCTACAGAACTTCAAAATACAAGCCATTGCAAAAAATAAAATTTTGGGTTTACTTGGTGCTAAGCTGAAAAGCAATATCCTAGATCCCTGGAAAAACTGATGAAGCTCTGCCTCATTTCTTCTTACACACATGCGTTTAGTGATTAATTATGGGTATGTGGAATAGTACAAAGGATAAACCAAAGGTTGTTAAGAGAGGGTTTTATTTTAATAGCATGCTTCTATGGGAGAAATAAGCTTGTCTTAAAAACCCAAAGGGAAACATTTTGAGCATGGCACATGAATTTTGAACCCAAATTTCACTAAAAATTAAAGAATCACATCTAAAATTTGTTAAAACTGAGTTGATGGCGATGTAGCTTGGTCTATTTTGTAATACAGGGGGCTATGTTTACACTGCAGCGTTATTTCGAAATAATATTGAGCTGGAGGACTTCTAACTCTGACTCATGGTAACCCTCATTTCATGAGGAGTAAGGGAAGTTGAAGGAAGAGTGCTCATCCTTCGACTTCCTGCTGTGTAGACAGCGCCAAGAGCTGAAATAAGCTACGCAATAGACGTACAGGGTGACATAGCGCTGCTGTGTAGATTTGCCCAGTGATAGCACACTTGTACTGCAGATACCTAGGGAAATACATGTTTGAATCACTGGCTCTGAGATTGTTTCAGGGAAAGGCTAATTTTTCAAACCCATGTCTTTAAAAAATGCATTTTGTATCATTTAAACTGTTCAGCATTTTGCTGTCAATGGTTTGGTTTGGCTTCTGGGGCTGTACCTTTTAGTTTCAAAATAAAAATGTGGTAGTGCTGAAATCACTTTTGAGAATTGAACCTTGGCCTCCAAATCATGCTGGTACTTTTGAAAACTTTCCTGAGGTCTGGACTGAAAACACCAAGGCTTGAGGAAATTTTGAGTTTTAATTTTTCCTATGCTAAAGTAGGGGCCATTTGCAAGATATGGTTCCCTGTCCTGCATTTGACTCTGCACAGGCAAATCCCCTGATTTCAAGCTAATTCAAAATTTCAGTATGTTGTATCTTGGATTTGTATTTGGTCCTTTATTTTTCTTTTAAGTTGGTGCTGAAGGGGGCTGTGAGTGATCTACTCTGCTCTGAGGTCAGATGAGTTTTAGTCATAATGTGTAGCTTCCAATACTGTTCCCCTTTCCCCCTCCCCCAACTATTCATTACTAGTACTCTGTGGATAATGTGATGACAGCTGTTGCCAAAACTTGCCTTTTCATCCTAAGTTTGTTTTTCCTTGGTGTGAAAATGAAGATATGAAACTTAGTAGAGAGATCGCTCTGTGTATCGTGTCAAGGTGACTGGAACTGAGTAATTATTCAAGGACAGTGTATGATGTAGGCAGCATTTTCCAGATTCCAAAGGGAGGGACAGAGGAGAAGAGAAGGGTATGGGATAACAGAGGGAGGTGGAAATTGTAAGTTGGGGGATGGGAAGAGAGACAGAGCACTTCTTTAAAAGGAAAATGAGCAGCCAGCAGAGACGAGATGAGTCTCAACATGGGGTGAGGGTGGAGGGCCTCACAATTGCTGAGACAGTCAATAGGCAGATTGTTCATCACACATTGCTAGGAGATTAACTGAGCAAACATTCAGACAATACTGCATAAAGACTTCATCCTGTAAGAAGGAAACAAAGAGACTGAATCATCACAATCCAACCAGATGCTTTGATGAGGGCCACACTTGGTGAAATCTTTTGAGAAAGAAACTATATTGAGGGATTCCTCCCCCCCACCCCCAAAATGTGTATTATCTCTCCCCAGAAATATCACAAGGAGTTTTTTTGCTTATTTTGTTTTGTTTCAGTAGCGTCCATTGGTTAGTAAGCATTTCAAAAGCCAGATTGCAGTAACAAAACAAACCCTATTAATGTGATTCTGTTAAAATGCCCTTTTTCTGATTACTAATGGACCTTGACTCTTCTGTCTCCTCTCAAGTGTGTAAATCCGCAGTGTTATCACCTCTGTTTATAACTTCAGAGATACTTAACTTGAGCAAAACACTTGACTTCCTGGATGAGATTATAATAAAGTTTGATGTCATTTTTTCTAGCAAAGCGTTAGGAAGCACTCAGTCTCACAGTGTGTCAGTACTCATTGCTAGCAGGGAAATCATTTATGAAATGTTGTATTATATTAAATAATGACCCAACTTCCATCCGTGTCCCCTTTTAAAACAGAACAAATATTTAAAAAATTAATTACCATCAAGAGAGTTCAGGAGACATAGAGAATCATGAGAAATATGCTTCAAGAATATGTAAAGAATATCTTGCCAAACAAATTTAATTGACTTTTTTTAGACAATGCAAAATTAATGGCTAAAGGAAACAATTTTTACAAATGCCAAAGGGCATGTCTCCACTAGGGAGTGATTTAGAAATAACTCCCCTTATTTAGAAATAATAAGGCGAGCGGCCAAACAGCAAACCCATTATTTCAAAATTATTTCAAAATTATTTCAAAATAATGGGCTTGTTATTTCAAAATAAAAACCCCTACTTGTGATGAGGAATAATGCTTATTTTGAAAGGTTGCCTATACAGTGGCGCTAGCTCAAAATAAGCTACACAATTTGAGTTATGCAAATTGTGTATCTTATTTCAATGTTATTTCAAAACAGCTTATTTTGAAATTTGGTGCTGTCTACACAGCACTTAGGGTGTGTCTAGACTACAGGGTTTTGTTGACAAAAGTGGGCTTTTGTCGACAAAACTATACCTGCATCTACACTACTGCCACGTTCTGTCGACTGTTAGTTGATAGAACGTGGCAGTTTTGTCGACGGCAGTAAACCTCATTCTATGAGGAATAATGCCTTTTTTCAATAGTACTCTGTTGAAAAAAGGTGCTATTGCATGCAAACTGTGCTTTTTCGAAAGAAAGCGTCTAGACTCTCTTTCGAAAAAGCAGCTTGCTTTGTTGACAGTACTGGTTGTAGTCTAGATGCTCTTTTTCGACAGAGGCTTTGTCGACAGTATCTGTTGACAAAGCCTCTGTCAAAAAAGGAGTGCAGTCTAGACGTACCCTTATTTTGAAATAAATTGCTATTCCGAAATGTCCCTTACTCCTCGTGGAATGAGGTTTACAGGGATGTTGGAATAGCGAGCCCATTATATTTTGAAATAACAGGCGTGCTCAAAAGACATGGAATAGCTATTTTGGGATACCTCCTAATATCCTGAAATAGTGCTACAGTATAGGTGGTAGCCAAAAAGTTATTTCTGGAGTTATTATTTTGAAATACATTACAGTGGAGTCTCGATTATCCAACCTAAATGGAACCAGGGGATGGTTGGATAGCGGACATGTCAGGTAATACAGAATACAAATAAAAAGAAATGAGTGATCGGGAGTTGTTTTGGGGTGTCCTTACTTTTCTTCGTGGCAAGATCACGCCAGCATCTGAAAAGCAGTAAGTCTGTAGCGGTCACTTCCCTCTGTTGCTCAACGTAAATTAGTGCTGCGTCGAAAGCCTTCACTCCCTCACTGTGACTCAATTATCCACTTTCTCTAGTTCGATAATATTGTCTTTATAAGAATACACTACTGGTGTCATCAAACAAAAGCACAACTGCATTCATGTAATCACAATCGCTAACAAAAGCACACTAGGTGTGTATGGTGTGGATGCATAGCACTGATTGTGATTGGCTGTTGTACATGCTGTGTTCTTATTCATCAATTTATCACATCGGCGGGTAGCACGTCGGATAAACGGAATGTCGGATAAGCGAGGGTCAGATAATCAAGACTCTTCTGTATTTTGAAATAATTTCCTAGTATAGACATAATCAAACTGACCTGAAGAAGAGCTCTGTGTAAGCTTTTGTCTCTCTGAAGTTGTCCCATTGAAAGATATTACTTGACTCACCTGGCCTCTCTCTGATATTCCACGACCAACTTAGCTACTGCAACAATACGCAAACAATTTTCAAGTGTCCACTAATTTTGGGTGCCCGACTTTGTGAGAAGTGCTGAACACACTGACTTTGAATGGAGTTTTTGGTGGTCAGCATTTCTGAAAATCACACCCTGAAAATCAGTGTCTAAAATTGCCTAAGATTAGTGGACACTTTTGAAAAAGTAGGCTATTCTCTCTCAGTAGCTTAGGATATTTTTAACTAGACTGGACTGTGTACTAGAAAACTGGACTGTGTATGGCAGTGGCTGGGAGATGGGCATTTAGGATGGTTTTCCATATCTAATTTTATGATCCTAAGCATAAGTATATAAGAACTAATTTAATTTTTGGGTTGTGGTGACATAAATAAACCATTTGAGGTTCACTGCAATGATTCTTAACGTCACAAAACCTCTGCTGATACAATTAAAATCTTATTGTATTCAGTTGTGGTACATCATTCCTTGTGCTTGTGTTTTACTGTCTAGCTTAGGAACACTGGTATCCTCCAGGGCTGTCCACATGATCTTTTATTGTAAATGTGTTATTTGGATGTTAGAAAAATAAATATAAATATTCAGCAGGTTTTAAAATCAAATAACTTTCTAATTTAATAATATAAAAACCCTTCTGAATGTTATAGGGAACACTTGTTTGTTAGAGCTGCCTCGAGGCTGTTAAATGATGTGGGTTTTTGCGTAGTTATTTGTATTTATTAATTTGCATTTATCATAGTTGTGACAATCAGCTCCATCTCATTAATACTAGCAAAGAGATTCAGGAAGGGAGAGAGAAAAAAGAACGAGATCTTTCCATTTAACATTGTAAAACTTTAGGCAGAGGGTTAGGAAACAGAGCACATATACTGGTAGCAGAACTGATAGGAATTTTAATAACACACCAGCAGAAAATTATGGGCATCAATATATGATAGTTTATATATTGAAATAACATGCAAATATAAGGGGAACTGTTATATACATGAACATTTTTATGGGTCCAATTGATGTGTTGAGGTGGATCAGTAGAAAATTAAGAAAAAGGCAGACAATTGTGAAGATACCTTACATACTTTATAATTGATTTTCCAATAAACTGTTAAATAGCTTTAGCTTCCAATGTGCTCCAGCATTTAATAATTAACATAAATCTGCAAAAGATGATCTCAAATGTTTTAGTTAAATAGGTAGCTTTTACATGCTTGGATTGGTTCTTTCAATTTCTAGGCCACCCCAACCATTATATGATCTTTTGAAAATAAAGTGCATACAGTTTGGATTGGTCTACAAGGCAGGGCTTCTGAAATCACAGAAAATCAATCTTATTTTACGAGTTTCTAGTCCCTTGTAAAACATAACAGAATATATTTCAGACATAGATGATGCTCGCTGCTCTTTATAGTCACTATCAAGATTTACTATTCCTGAAGTTAAATATTGACTTTGGCTTCACCTTGGTCAATATTTATCCTCAAATCAATAAATTTTAATATTGACTTCAACTGAAGTCATCATTCTGCTCAGTATTACCTCTCAATGATCGATACTAATATAGCTTCTCTTTCTCTTAATAGCTCTCTTATTTTCATATATTCAGACCTGAAAATGTTGTTAGAAGATCTTTTTGGATCTGTAGTCTGAATCTTTGTATGAAGCACTACCCTTCCTATAAATCTGTTTTTATCCTTTCCTTGATTACGTTTATAGGCTATACTAAAACTACTTCCTTCTATACAAACTGTGTCTGACCTTAGTATCAAAATATTGTTCTTAATGACTAAATAAAATATATCATTTTCAGAGAGTACCATAGCCTGTATCATTTTTGGAATTTTACATATCAGAAGTTAAATGTGTAATTTTCAATGTTAGCATTTTATTCTTTAACTTTTAGTGCCCAGTGAGAATAATTATTTTCCCTCCTTCTATATTGTTGATCATCAGATATTTAGCACTATCTCATATGGCTTTTTAAAAATACTGTTTTATTTAAGCTATTAAATGCCTTCAAAAGGTCATTGCAAATTTTACCTTTAAGATCTTCTAGGATCTTGGTTTTGCCCATATAGCTGATTTTAGAAAAGAGTTTCACAACAAATTTTCCCCAATTGTAGTTTTACTTAATGACACCGATACCATTTTTTTCTGTCAGGGCAATTCAATAAAACTGCTTTACAAAATACAATTATAAGTTCCTAGTGACCTCTGAAGCATAGAAACTTATTAATGCACAGTTTTGTTACCAGTCTTTCCTGTTCTTCCTCCCCAAACTTTAGAAAGATCTGTTCCTTTCATTAGTACGGTATTTACAGAAGAGATCTCAATGACTTTATTAACTATGCTCTGGCACATAGAAATCTTCAGGCTTCCATTAAAATAACTAGTTATCTTCCGAGGGGTACCTGACTGTGTTAGACTGTAACTTTAAAAACAATAAGGTAGACTACTCATTGTTTTTATAGTTATCTTCAGTTCTTTTACAGCAAAAAAAGTCCAACTTTTCTTTTGGCCCTGTGGCTAAAATGCTGTTCATGTTCTGATTATTTTCTATGGCTCTCCTGAATCTTATCTAAGATGTTCTAAGATAAAAACCCGCATCATGCTGTCCCCTTTGAATGTGATGTGTTATCTATTTAGCCAATCCTTGGGCTGGACATTCCTTTCTGTACTGTACAGCTCCAAGTACACTGTGAGTGATTAAATAATGAATACATAATTTAGCTGAGCTCTGCTGAATGTTTTCGACTCATAAAATAAGCCATGTGAGTTATGTGAAAAGGCATTAATCTTAACAGAGTTTCTTTTAACTCAAGAAAATTTAGAAATGGGTGAATGAATGTTCAACATTCAAGAAAATATCCACTTTTGGAGCTGAGACTAATCAAAGAAAATTTCAGCTGAAAAGAGAGAAAGATTCAGAAAGATTAAGCATGTGAATGAATGGAGATCAGATCTCTTAGTACACTTTGTAACTGTTGCCTTTGCTACCTGCAAATTTTAAAACAAGGTTAACACTGACTAGTAGAAATAATAAGGCGGAGCCCTCTGTTGCTCTAGTGTTTTGGTGTGAGGTCTGTGTCCTATAAACTAAAATGAATCTCTTCCCTTTGACTGAGAATGTCATGGAAAATTTGCCAAAAGAGAAACAAAACCCCTCCCTCCCTCTTTATACAAACAGTCATTCTGTGTGTGATAAATTATCAAAAGGGAAGCAATCTTTTTTGCTTCTGTTTTTCCACTGTAGTTCAGAAAATTTAGATGAACACATCCCTCCCCTGAGAAACTAAGAGAAAATGGCTTCTGATGACCTTCCCTGTTGCTTGGGATAACTCAGCTAATTAAGAGACACCGCTGAAATCCCATGTGACTTGCCCTATGATGATCTTTCCCAACTAACACAGTTCAAATTCTAAATGCATCAGCAAAGAGCATCTTCATAATGTTCATGGTGATCCAAGAGAGAAAGTTTATGTCCATCTTGACACATGTTTGTCATAGGAATGGATTTCCAGAAACATTATTTCAGGAGAACAGAGACTGAGTTTTTCAGTCTATCAGATTCTCTTTTTTCTGCTTTCTCCCCATAGGAGAGAAATTGAATTTGACAAGAGTCATCAAGATGGGTAGGTGAGGAGCTGGCATTTTGATTTTTTTTCCCCAACAAAAAAAAGATTTTAAAAAAATTGCAGAATTTACCCATAGACATTTTGATTTTTTGATCATTGGAATGGAAAATTCCTGACCAGCTCTACCCACAGTGTGTTTGTGAACCTAGGCTGAGGTCATACCTCACGCTCTAATGGATCCTTGATTCAAGTTTAATGATTTGCACAGTTTAGTCCTTATTTGCAGTCATTAAGAATAGGAGTATTAACCTTAATTTCCTGGTCAAATTATAATTTTCCCACTGCAGGCCCATACACAGGAATTTCTGTGTGGGGGGGGGGCCTACTCCACGTACTCCACGAGACCCAGCCCTGCCCTCCGTGGCCCAGGCCCACCTCCAGCCTCGCTCCTTGGTGAGGAAGTGAGGAATCAGCCCCAGCCTTGCCTGGCTGGCCAGAGCACAGGAGAGGGCAGTGCACCTCCCTGCTTTCCCCCGGGCATCCGGAGCACGGAGGAGGGAAGCTGGGGCAATGCACCTCTCTGTGCACCTCCCTGCTTTTTCCCCAGCCAGCCCCATGAAGGACCGTTGGGGGGTTCGTTCGCACCCCCCTAAGTACAGGCCTGCACTGCATTAGTAACTAGATTTCTTTGTTTCCTGCCCTAACACGTTGTGTAGATTTGTTTCCTGCCCTAACACGTTGTGTAGATTTGCTCTGTTAAAAGGCTGTAAAATGCTTTCCTTATATATTTGCCTACTCTTTCGGGACATTATAAAGCTGAATTATTGTTGGTAGCGTACTTTAAAATCCTTGGATAGAAGACTTTGTAAACAACATTATAGAATTATTGTTAATGCCAGTAATAATGTCTATATTATGAATAATGCCACTAATACTCTGGTTTTGAATTAAAAGGGAAATGAAGGTTCTGTGAAGTAAATAATGTGCTAGCTTGTTAGAGAAAATTACAAGAAACAATGAACAGATTTTCAATTTTAAGTCACACTTCCAAACAAGGCAATACAGAAACATTCCTTAAATGGTGGACTGATGACCTATTTAACATGAAGTCCTGGCCTGGCATGGTTAACTGTCTCTTAGTTCTCTAGAAGTCAGGGATGAAAAGGCTGTGTGCCATTCTACCCCAAACAGCAACAAAACTGACAGATCATTCTCTACAGCTGAAACAGATGGTTGCTGATGGGGATGACAATGCTAATGTGAACTATGGATGCTTTCATTCTGTATTGCAGCCCTTAGGGTGAAAAAAAGAATGCAGTATTGCAAGTGGTCTTGTGTTCTGCCTCTTCCTTCTCCACAAACTTTGGCAAAGCCATACTATAAATCACATGGAAGAGGATAATGAGATATTTGAGAAATTTCAGAAGAAATCCTGTTCCATCTTTTTATGAACAAAGCTGATTTCCTTCCCTCCAACAGGAATGGTCAATGAATAGGAAGAAATTCTTCATCTTATCCCCATTAGCTAGCTGATCAAATTTAACAGCTTTTTGGCATGTCTGACCTGCTCTGAAGTCTTACCTTCAAAGCAAGAAAGGCAGAGCAAATGTTATGATTCTTAGAAAGTCACAAAGGACTGTGAGTGGAAGGGACAGAATTGAGATTAGAATAATTAAATAAGTTTTGCTTAGATAAACAACTACTGATGGGTTGGGCGTGCATACAAGTGTCTACAAGTGTTGACCCGGTTATAAACCTCACTGAAGGGAGAAGTATTATTTTTGGTGATATAAAGGGACATATCTGGGGAAATTGACTTGCAAAAGTTTCACTGCAAAAAGAAAACCAGCACCACATGAGGCATACAGCTCTTACTGGTGGTGCTTCTGTGGTGATGTGCAAGTGAAGTAATTTTCTTGCTGTTTTAGAGCTTTTTAGCCTCTTCAAGATATCCCACAGTACCTAGTTGACCACACTAGCCAGCAGCTCAGATGCCAAATAAACTGACTCTCCTTCACACCTTCTCCCGCCTCCCGTAAAGCTCCATGAACTTTGAAACACCTCTTCCTGTTTTGTTGGCAAGTGCTCACCAATGCCTTCTCCACGGAGCAAATGATGCCCTGCTTGCAGTAATGGTGAGCTATTGGAGCTGATCAGTGTTTGAAGAGAGGGGGCTGTGTAGAGACTCAGGCTTCCTGTGATCATCCTCCTCCTCCCCCCCCACTTCCCACAAGATCTATCATCAAAGAAGAGAAGCTGCACTGTCCGAAAGTGGCCCTTGTGGTGCTGCTGTCATTAGTGATGGAAGCGCTGCAAATATAAACACACTCTGATGCTTGTGGAAGTAAGTGAATACCCAAACCAGGGTTTTTCTTTGACTGTTTCACTATCATCTGTGAAATTGACAGCACCAAAATTCTGCAAGTGTAGACATAGACTAATGTAGGCAAACCTCCTGTGGCATACGCCTGGGGCTGACATTCTACACCATGGCAGATTTCACCCTGAATAAATAGTAGAAGAAAGGTGAACATGAGAGATAAGATGAACATGTACTTCTCCTGTAGTCCTGAGTGTGTGTCCTGATGATGATCTGGAAACAGGCAGCAAAGGGATAGATGGAGCTAAGTGACAGTTCTGTATTACTATGAAAGGGTAGATGGAACATTTTGCTTTCCATAGCCTTTGTATACAATTCTAGAAATTCCTCCACATACATGTGGAGATCGAAAAGTGATAATAGTCTACAGAGTGTGATGAATTAATATTTGGGAGAGTGCTGTCCACCAGTGTTCCCTGTAAGCTGTGCACTTGTTCAGCCACTCAGGAGAGATTAGCAGAGCACCCACAGCTACTTTTTTTTGTTCCTACTGGTGGTGCACATTCACACATGCCTCGGTGCACATGAAAAAAAATTGTTCTGCACATGGATGGAAATAATCCATCTATGGATTGAAAAGATTAGAGGAAACATTGGTGTCTACCATTTTAAGAAACATATAATACCATTGCAATTCTATTCCCTAGTCATTCTACTCTTGTGGAAAACTTGGTTAAATGTAGGTATCTTCAATGAAAAATCCACCACTTCCATGCTGCTTCATTGTCTAACTGAACAGTGATGTTGTTTTTTCAAGATGAGTAGAGAATGTTTTACCTAGTGTGCTCTAGCTGTGGCAATTGTTACTTCCATTTTCACACTGATACCTCTGGGATCCCCCAACATCCGAAGAAATGTTCTTAAACGTAGGAAGCAAACTGACGTGTAAAGAACGGTTGTGATTTAGGCATGTTGAATTTCAGACTGAGACAGATTTCAATATAAGTTTTATAAAGGTTCACTGAGAGAAGCTTTCATCACAGTTACTAAAGTTGGGTGAAAATATTACAAATATAAGGTGAAGAATTTTTTAACGCATGTGACAACTGGGGATACCTAGATTAGATTGTCCCAAAGGTCTTTTCTAGTTCTTTGTTCTGTGTATAATATTTTTTTGTTATTACTACTGTATACAACTTTGCAAACTGTTTATACATTCACTGATATTTTTGGTCATTTATTTAAAATGCTACATGATTTTCTCTCCCATGCTGCTTCATTGTCTAACTGAAAAGTGATGTTTTTCACTTTCATGACTGTAGCTGTGCTGGTCCCAGGACATTAGTCACAAGATGGGGGAGGTAGTATCTTTTACTGGACCAACTTCCTGTTGATAAGAGAGAAGCTTTAGGGCTGTAGCTTGTCTCCTGTAAACTTGTCTCTTTCACCAACAGAAGTTGGTCCAAAAAAAGTGTTTACCTCACACACCTTGTCTCACATTATCATTATCACATTATCATTACCTACCTTGTCATTTTTGTGCATACAAAATATAAAAGCAACTCTACTGCTTTTGTTGAAATCATTGGTGTTCCTTCTATTTATTGTAAAATATTATCCCTTTTAATTTAAGTATAAAACAAAAATGAAGGAACTTTTGCCCATATTTAAACTCTGCCTGGCCCCAGAATTAAACATCAATTCACCATCTTTAAACTGGGCTATGAGAGAGTACAATTTTTTCCACTTCCTGGATTTTCCTTTCTGTATGCTGCTACCTCTTCTTTAATTTTTATGTCTTTTTTTTTTCTCTTTTTTTCTCTCTTCCTGGAAACTTCTTGTCTTCAAAATTACCTGCCTTATTGTCTTACTCTTCCATGAAACCACTGCTGGTCCAATATTCAATAGAATGTGTCTGCAATTTTCCTTTTTTTCGGAGTCATCATTCACTTTTGTCAACCAGATTGGCTTTTAGAGAATCTGAGGCCTTCTCTTGACTGGAATTTAAAGGTGTGATTTTAAGTCATGTTAACTAATTTGATATAACTGACTCCTTCTGAAATTCTAATGAAGACAAGGCAATTTATTCTTTAGTATAAACTAAGCTGGTTAATTGCCTGGGTTCTGGCTCGGATTTAATAGCTATATCTACACTGCAAGTAGACACCCTGGGTTGCCCATGCTAGCTGATTGGGGAGAAGGGGCTATTTAATTGCAGTCTAGATATTTGGGCTTGGGGCCCTCCCAACACACAGAGTCCTACAGCCCAGGTTCTAGCAAGAGCCCAAATGTTTACATTGCAGTAAAATAGCTTTTTTGCCTAGTCCCTGTGAGACTCCCATCAGCTGGCATGGGCCATCCCCAGATTCTTAATTGCTGTGTAGACATACCCAATACATGCTAAATTGGTTGAGTTAAAGTATACATTGGCTTGTTTATACTTAAAATCCTGCAGTGGTGATGCTGTAGTGCTTCAGTGAAGACTCTACCCTTGCTTTAACATTAGGGCCTTGCTCATCTACATGAGTAATACACCTCCCCAAGAGGTGGAAGAAGTCCTCCCATTGTCAACACCTGGAGTTAGGTCAATATAATTGTGTGTCACAAGGCTGTGGATTTTCCATGCGCCTGAGCAGCACAGGGGGTGACATAAGTTACTAGTATAGACTTAGCCTCATACTATTGCATGTTAGTTAGTGTATTCTACATGACTAGTGCTGCAGTGGTAGAGTTACAGCTCTGTAGTTATGCCACTGTAGCTACTTGTACTTAATGTGGACACTTGCTACAGGGACAGAAGGGTTCTTTCCATTGTTGGCATAAGTTCATCCCATTGAGAGGTGGTAGTTATGTCAAGAGAAGAATTTGTTCCACCAATGTAGTAAAGGCTATACTGTGGCTTAGATTGGTTTAACTATGTCTTTCAGGGGTGTGAATTTTTCCTAAGATCAGCCTAAGTTTAAGATGTTGACAAGGCCTTTGGATTGTGTTAATGTGTTCTAGCAACGTACCTTTTAAAATACTACTGTAGACAAAACTTGAGTTAATGTCTGTTACTGAAACTCTGTTGCCTTCTCACCAGTCTTAAAATGTCAGCATAAGCATTTTGACTGCTACTAGACCCTCAAAAGATTTGTTTTCCTTCTGGAAAATATTGAAATCACAATCTTTAAGTGGGGTTAAAATTTTCTGGAATGCTTTCTTAACCTAGGCTTTAAAATCCCTAAAACAATTATCTTGCTTATACTATAGCATTACAGTTGTACAGTATTTAAAAGATTTTAAATTATTACTGTCTAACATTGCTACTAATGGATTTTGCTCTGGGGTAGAAATTGTCACGCTCAGTCTCCTGCCCTGATTACTAATTATTGTTGTCTTTGTCTCAGAGAAATTCAGTTCAAAGACCAGGCAGCTTTATTTCATTATAATGCTCCAAGAAAACTCAACACCAATCATTTTTAAAAATAGATGTTCAGCAGCATATAAATAAAACTTCTTTACAGAGGAACACCTACTGCATTATTACTCTTTGTGATCTGCAAATGAGATTTTACTCCTAAATTCTTTCCTTTTTCTTTTAAAATAAATATAATTGTTCCTTTAACAATCCTGGGGATTGAAGCCCAGAACACATACAGTGTAGGAATGAGCTATGCATACTTCCCCCACGTGAACCAAGAGGAAATATTTATAGGACCCTATTTACACTAGGACTATAATCAAGTTATGGTCCTAATGTCACTTGGTTGTCCATGGTTATCCTCTTACTTGATTAAAACACAGTTCAAAGATTCAGTGTATGTACATAGGGGTGCAGGAACAATTTTTACAGTGGGGGGTTCTGATAATGGAAACAATGGATTTGGTGGTGGTATTACTTCAAGCCAGTAGGCATGGTAGCACCCCCTGGACCACTACTTTCAGAAACATGGTGTAAACATAGCCTAAGAGAATCCTTTACAATGTAATGACACCCTGGACACAGGGTCGGCCCACAACATTTTGGCACCTGAGGCGGGGAGCTCAAATGACGCCCCCATGCCCCCTCGCCTGCCTGTTATGTCTCTTGTGTCCTCCTTCCTCCAGCACAGCACTCCACCATCTCTGTGCATCTAGAGCAGAGAGAATACATATGCGCCAGCAGCAGACACAATTTTCTACACTTTGGGTCCAGTGGCGCCTCCCCACAGTCTGGCACCTGAGGTGGCTGCCTCAGTTCACCTCATGGTAAGGCCAGCCCTGCCTACTGATGAATCATCTACTATATATTTGAGAGAGTTTGTCTGTGAGTGTCTATTTGTCTGTCTGTTCAAAAACAGTAAGAGCTAGGACCATTGATGTGCAGCTTCCTCTTATCATAACTTAAAGCAAGATAAGGGGTTGGTTGTGCCAGGAAAATGGGTTGTGCCTAGAATCGGATTGCTTCTCATAAAACCATACAGAAAAGAGACAGAATCACCAGGAAGGTGAAAGGGGCTAGCAAGGGGCACTGCTCCCTCCCCTGCACCCCCAAGGACTGCCCCAGTCCCGAGTCTCGCACCCCTCAGGTGACCTTTAGGGACTGTGGGGAGTGCTGAAGCTACATTTCCCCCCCCCCCCATTCTAAATCACACAGGAACATTGCTGGCTGTTCCCCTTTGTCAGGGAGCTAGGGGAAAGTGCACAGTTTGCTGCATTTCTCACTTTAGTTGGGGAGTGCAGGGGGAAGACAAATGTGGAAGTGTCCCAGCTGAGGGCATGCACCCCTCCCCTGGCTGTACATGCTGAAGCTGCAGTGGCCATGGAGCGATGTTTCTCACCTGGCCCCAAGCTGCTGCAGTGAGAGGGGGCTGGGGTAGTCCTTTCTCTTCAGGGCACCCTGCATACTGAACCCTTCATCTCCAGCCCCACTGCAGGGCAATGATTTAAATGAAGCATGTACATTTTTCATTTTATTTTCCATAAAACAAAAATTATTTGACCTAAGGACCCGAACAATGCTGGGTAAATCTTAGTGCTACATACAAATAAAGTATTATCATTATTCCATCTTTTCATAGCATAGTGAACTGCTGAGTTCTATATGTCTTGCAGCCAATAGCCCATATAAAATGTGTTCAATTAAATGGAAATTCTCTCTATGGTTGGGGTATAGGGATGCTTTCCTGCAAAATTATTCCTTCAACCTCAGCTCAGTGCTCTATCTTATATCAGAATTTATTCTAAACTATCAAGTCTCTTGACTTCCTTGAAACCTTAAGTCTAGCCTGAAACTGCCAGGAAATCAGCACTCTGGTGAATGGGCTTATGCCACTCCTAGGCAGGATGTCCCCTTCCTAGAACATCCCAACCTTGTATCATGTATTCAGAACTATACTGCTCACCAGCAGCAGGCCTCACTAGCTAAGTGAGAAGAGCAAGTTACCATACAGAGTTAAGATTCGGGTTACTCCTGGCAAGTGAGAGACCCAGTGAAAAGTTACCCCTTCTCCAATGACTTGTTAATTGTTTAGCCAAAGAGGAACAACTTCAACAGGAGAGATTGAGGTAGGCCCCACCAACAACAGCATATCCCTTAGCTTTATGATTAGACCCCTTTATTGTAAGGTGTGAGCTCCCCCCTCCCCCACCATTCAAATCCTTTCCTCTCCACAAGCAGAATGATGACTGAAATTGGGTCTTCCCTATCCAATATGACTGTGGTAAAGGTTACAAGTCAGGTGGCATCACCTCCTCTAGAAGCAGATTTTGAATGGGATATAGGGCTAGTTTACACAGAGAATTTATATCAGCATAGTTACATCTGTTGGGGGGTGAAAAAACTGTACTGCTGAGAGATATGGCTATTCCAACCTAACCCCCAATACATGGAAAAACTTTAAAAACAATGAATCGTCTAGCAGCACCTTAAAGACTAACAAAACATGTATCATGAGCTTTTGAGGGTACAACCCACTTTTAAGTTTTTCCAGTTACAGACTAACTCAGCTACCTCTCTGAGCCCCCAATACGTGGTTGGTGAGTATAATAGGACTAGGCCAGGGAGGCTCAACCTCTACTGCTGTCAGACCCCCAGTGGTGGGGCTTGAAGCGGGGGGGAGGGGGTTCCAGGGTGGCTGAGGAGGCAGTATTTGGATTCCAGAGAGATTACTGAGGAACCCAGGAAGCTGAGTTAACACATACCGCTTCCTTAGCCGCCTCAGAACCTGCATGGGTCATAGCAGAAGCTTCTTCTTGAGAAGAGAATCCAAGATGCTTTTCTCTGGGATGGTCTGGGCAGGGAGAGGGGCCCTCAGGCTTTTGGCCAGCATGGATCTACTCTGGCCAAGAGGTGGAAGCCTGGGATCTCCTCCGGCTGGGGAGGGACTCGTGGCTCCGGTTGCGGGGGGATGGAAGGGACAGAGCTAGCCTTCCTGAAGAGGGGCTCCATCTGCAACCCATGCCCAATATAAACAGCTCTACATCAACAGAAGAATTCTAGCTACCATCTCTCATGTGTACAGGAGAACACCTCCTATCATCCAGTCCAACTGACTTGGCAATCCTAGACTACACTGAAGTTCTACAGTGTGGCAGCTGTGCCACTGTAGTGTTTCCTATGTCTGATAGGTGGCCTCAGTCTGAGCATGCCTTCTGTATGGGTCCCACCCATGATTTAGTCACTATAGGCCTACCTTCCCCTGGCTTCTGGCCCCTCTAGGGTTCAGGTCAGAGATAGGTATGTGGGAGCTTAGAACAAGGCGGCCATGCTTATTCTCAGAAGCAGAAAATTATGTATGGAGTTGGAAAAATCTAGGTACCTGCAGCGTAGAGGCTACAACTGAGTGGGAGATTTTTGGATTACAGTGGATCAAAAAACTGCATATAAATAAGTTTATTAAGTAACTTAAGAGTATTATTGAAATACCTAGGAAACCCTTCACTTTTTTTCACCATTCTTAGGTGGTTGGGTTTTTCTGGTAAAATTCATTTCTGGCTACTTGCTTTTGGTAGCACTGCACAATTTTTTCCTCCAGCTGTTGTGGTATCTTGCTAATGATTAATTACCAAAGTGAGAGATCAAGCCATAGTTTAAAAGTTTTGCATAAATATCACTTCCATTTTCGAATGTGACTTTTGATAGAAACAGAAACTAAGGTGCGAACATTGTTCTAGAGAGTAAAAACATAAATATTCTCAATTTCAGCAAAAAGAGGCAAATGCTCACTGAAGTGCAATTCTGCTGGGATACCTACAGTTTTGTAGGATGTCATTTCACAGTTCAGGCTTGACTTACCATGAGAGGAGAGCAGGCTGATTGTATCAGGAGTGGCGCATTAGCAAGTCATTGGGAACTCAATGCTACAGAAAACATCAATAATTTCTCCCTGTGCAGTGACTCCCAAATTAACTAGTTTGGCTAGTTTGGTGGGATGAATGAAATCAGAAATTATCAAGGGAAAAAACAAGAGTTGCCAACTTTATTTTTTTTAAATAAACTCATTGGGATTTTTTTGCAGAAATCCTTTGGTGACAGTGTCCTAAGGATCAAAGATTAAAAAACAAAACAAAAAAACCCACAGTGGAAGTGGCAAATAAAACTAAAGCAAGTGCTTGTTTAGTTCTGGAATTTTATCCTTCTGTTCTTCAGATAAAGAAATGGCCATATATATGTCCTGCACTGAATGTTTGTATTGTGATAACCAATATGTAGAATAAACTATAATTATTGGTTCATAAGAGATAACACATTGAAACAGCAAGTTATATTCCACTAACACTGAGACTGGTGGGAGTTAATGATAGCCTCATACTGAAGAAAAAAGTTAGTTAAAACCCATGTGGAGGTCTACCTTTACAATATAAAAAGGAAGCAGGATATTATCATCATTACAAGGATTTTTGACAGTATCATGGATAAAGTTTCTTTCTATAATTTACTGTTGCTTTGCTTATTCCCAGCTGATCTATATTTCCCTGTCGGTGGTCCAGTCACATGACCAGTTTGCATATTCCATGTACTATTGTAAATGCAATGGAAAGCATTCTGTTGTAAGATAGCAACAAGTAGTCCTGTAGCACCTTATAGACTAACAGATGTATTGGAGCATAAGCTTTCGTGGGCAAAGACCCACTTGTCAGATGCATGTGGAAATATCCAGAAGCAGGTATAAATATTCAGGCCAAAATCAGGCTAGAGATAACGAGATTAATTCAGTCAGGGAGGATGAGGCCCACTTCTAGCAGCTGATCTGGAGGTGTGAATACCAAGAGAGGAGGACCTGCTTTTGTAGTTAGCTAGCCATTCACAGTCTTTGTTTAATCCTGAGCTGATGGTGTCAAACTTGCAGATGAACTGTAGTTCAGCAGTTTCTCAGAGAAACTGAGAAGATAACGGTTGTAAGATAGTTATTTTAAATCACTGCCATTTAATTTATCAGGGGTTAGGGGTAAGATATACTGTCAGTGATTCCTTGTGCACCAAGTATCATGCTAGCATTGCAGTGACTCATCTATGCTTTAGTAAACTGCAGTGGACAACTACTGCACAAATCACAAGCCAGCAGTGAAGCAAAAGAAAATGAAATTGAGTGGTTCACAAGGGAAACGCTAAAAAAACCTCTCTATCTGCTGGCAAGCGCAGAGAAGAAAAATTTAAAGAAACAGAAGACAAATACAAGAAAAGGAGTAGGAGAGTATTTATCAAATTAATGTAGTGTAACTTTAACACGAGAATTAAGAGTAGATAATGAGTGCTTTAGAACTACCCCAAAATTGATTTAGATGTGTTTAATAAATCAACCTTATTAATGAGCATATGGATCATTTACTCATTGTGTAAAACAAACAAACAAACAAACCAAACAAACACAATTCAGAACTATGTTGTAGTGTTAATGACATACAGAGTTTGCTTTCAATATAACCCATGCTAATTTACACTGTGTTTTTGGTTCTGTAATGATTATTATGGAAAGTAGTAGGTGAAATAATTAAATTATTTGAATGGTGTTGAACTTGCTATGTTTTTACAGACAAATACAATAGTCACAATGCAGCACTTTATTTAGCATGGGCCAGATTTTTAAAGATACTTAGGTATCTCAAAAATACTCATAAAACTACTATGATTAGAGCTGGCTGGATATTTTTGAATGAAATTTGTCTGTCTTTTTTTCAAAATTTTACATTTTCATCCCACAATTTCTTTTTTTTTTAAGAAATATATGTTTTGTTTTGAAGAAACCACAAAAGGCAAGACTTATTCAGTTTTTTCAGTGTCTGCCCCTCCCCCTCATTCTAATTTTTCCTTTCTGAGTTACTGCTTTAAGTTGCAAAATGGAACGATGAAAAAGAAGGAAGGAAATAGCAAAGGAGGAAATCCAGATATTTTTCCATACACATTTTCATTAAAAATTGAGTTGATGAGAAACCATTCCTTTCTCAAAACTATGGAATGAAAATAGCCTTGAAAATGTCAGTGTCTTCATAATTTGTTTTCCATTGTTTTTCATCCGATGTACCTATGATTCCAGGTACCTTCAATTTAGAGCCAATGTCTAATAGATTTTACATAAGTATTTCCCATTAACTATACTAGCATTATTCATGTGAGTAAGGGTTTCAGGATCATGCTCTGTGTTAAATGAGAGATACTCCTGCCATACATGATAATGAAATGAAATGCATGCACAAATTATGAAACGGCACAAATCCGCATATATTTTGTTTATTACAAAATAAATAAATAAATAAATAAAGCTCAGGCCAGGCTTTGGGCATCAGTGTGTGTAAGATTTATTAGTGTTTTATGGACCAGGTCCTCACAAGATATTTATTTGCCTAACTCTCATTTAAATCAAAAGGAGTTAAGTGCTCAAATAATGTCTAGTATCTAGAAAGGCCTAAATTGCCAGTAGTCATGTGTCAAGCCAGCTGGGATTTAGCTTACGGTTTTGGGTTAAAATTGTGCAACATTTTTAATATTACAAGATGACTTTCACGTGAAGCATAATTTCAGCAAGAGGTTTGCTTTAGGATCATTTGAACCTGAAACCCCAAATTAAACTGAAGAGGTAAAAGAGAATCCAAGTGGATTGAAATCAAAGAGAAGAACATGCCTGAGATTTGCTTGGAGTGAATCCTCTGGGAATGCACTGGACTAGTTCATAAGTCACCTATCTATCTGTTGGCTTTTTTGTTTTCTTGTTTGTCTGCATTAGGAAAGCACAAATGGATTTCTTCTTTGGATTTACCATAGCACAATCAAATCAACCTTCCTCAATTTGGTTTTCCTGGTTCATCGTATAAGAATGAACAACTTTCTTTGTCAGTTATCCAAATGAAAATAATTTTGCTTATACAATGTTCCTCTGCTATCACACATATCAACATGCTCCATTTTATCTCTCAAGATGCTAAAACATTAGAATACTGCCGGTAAAAAAGGGAAATCTAAGGTATGTTAAGAGGGTGTCCAATTTGGATGGTCCCCAAATTTGATCTATTTTTCAGTGTCTGTTTATTTAGGAATGGGCTGTGTAATAATGCACTTTCTTATTTATCAGAATTAGGTACAATTTTCTAAAACACCTAAGTGACATCAGCAGAGCCAACAGTCTCCGTGGGCCTCTGTGCAAAGTGGGTGGGGTCCCCATCTCCGTGGTACCGAAGGGGAGAGGCTGAGAGCAGAAGGGGTGGAGCAGAGGGGAGACAGCCCACAGCCTTCCTTCCCCTCCCCTGGCCCTTAGCACTGCCTGGAGCACATGGCGTAGATCTGGCACAACACTCTGGAAGCAATTTATAGGGCTTGAGACTCCGGCCGCCACTGCTGCTATTGCAATTACCACCTTTGCCCTCCTTGTGAGTGGGTCTGAGTGACATAGGAGCCCAAGTCACATATATAAAAGTGACCTAGGCCAGTGTTTCTCAACCATTTTTTTTATAAAGTACATCTTTTTAAAAAAAATAAAAATAAGTACCCCCTAAAAAAAGTATATGTACTCCCAGTACCTACAGTTTTGAGACACACACTTTTTTTTCTACCATTGCAACACATTTGTTTAAAAACTTAATCGTAGCCAGGCGAGTGATGAAATTTTGGGGTGTAAAAAGTACAAAAATAATGAAGCGCTGTAAAACTTAAAACAAAAATTCAGTTTTCTCCAAATTTCAGTTGTGTTGATGTATCCCCCAGAATTCTCTCGAGTACCCTTAAGGGTACTCATACCACTGGTTGAGAAACATTGACCTAGGCTATATCTACACTACACAGCTTTCAATGACAAGGCGGTGTCAACAATGCTTCTGTGGACAAAACAGCATTCACACTTGCACTTGCTGTGTCAGAACCTTTGTAGTTTGGGGGAAAGAGATTGAGCACCCATGAAAGACAAAAGTTTTGTTTATTATTTGCAAGTGTAGACAAAGCCTTAGGTGGTTAAGGGTCAGATTATCAATGGTATTTGGGAATCCAAAAATGGCAGATCCCCTAGTAAAATTTCAAAAGCACCAATAAGAGTTAGGCACCTACTTTGCATAAGCATTTTTAAAAATCTCAGTAAGAACTTATCTTTATCTGCAGCTGCCTTTGACAATTTGGTCTCAAGATGCTTGTGAAAGTGAGAATAATAAAAGGGTATCTATCTGTCTATCTATTCTAATTTTCAGCCCAGAAGCCAAAACATCTGGTTTCTGAACTGACTTATGTATCATCAAGAGTTAACTAAGTTCCATTTGTGTACTTTATCATTTACAGCTGCATAACCCCTATGAAGGATACAATTTGGTGTGCAGATTCTTTATCATGGTGATCTACAAGCCAAAAGGAACCCAGGCTGAATTTGCAGAGCTGGCAATTTGATAAATCATCTGTTTACTTGTGAACTGAGCAAACTGCATATGGAAATTACCGAGACACTAAACACAAAACTCCATGCTCCCTATTTTAAGGGTCACTCTCCAAACAAGAAACACATTTTTAAGGCTGCCATTACCTACTTTTTAATTATTTTGAATCACTGTCCTCCCAAATCAAACCCCATATCATCCTCTACTGTATAGAAAACATGTTTTCAAATCTGAAGGTTTAGATTGGCTCTTATTTCTACAGCAGACTAAATGTTCAGATCTAGATCTGAATTTTGTAGCTTGGGATCATTTCTGGTATAAACCAAAATTCTGCTCTCAGATGCTCATGCAGATTTCTATTCCATGTGAAACTCAGTTCAAGGATTCTCTGGCTTCAGTGGAAGCTTTCTGAAGGCATAATATACAGCCATTGCTTTTTTAAACCTAGTACTCCACTGAGAATTTAAAAAACAAAAGAAAATAAATTAAAAGAAATCTTCTCGAATGCCTACTCTTTTTGCGACTCTTGAAACAATATATTCTGTCCTCCTGCTGACTCCAGAGTAGCAATTAACCAACCACCCTATTTCGTGAGAAGGATAACGTTGGTGTGAAAGGAAAGGTGATCTGGCATGACTAAAGACGCCTTTCAGCTGAGATGCAAAATCAAGGCTCTGAATGTTTGTGATAACTGAAGTTCTCTAGTGGCAGGGGTGTTCTGGCCAGATTCCAACAAGAAGACCTTTGTGATCAAACTGTGTGAAAGACACCTTACTAATATATAAGTAAAAGATTTAAAACCGAAACTGAAACAGGTATGTTTAATTTCAGCTTGACTCAAAATCTTAAATCATAGTTTGTCAAAAGGAAAAGGATAAAATCAGTTGAGAAAATGTTATTTGCATGCCTTTGAAATAATTTCAAGCTATGGGCAGTGAACTAAATTAAAATCTATAAAGAATCTTTATTCATGAACTCATGCCTGGAAAACAATAAGTGGCCACTGATTATTTGGGAAGGAATAGCATGACAGGCAGAATTCAATCTCCTGGTATCGATGACTGTACTAGCCATCTTGTCAAGCAGTTCAAAGACTTCTGGAGATTTATGTAAGAGTTCCACCACATCCCTGTATGCAACATTAGTTGATTCAGTCTTGTGCCGGGACAGATCTGATACCTCATGCACATAGCTCTTTTTATGTGATACAAAGCTTGATACAAACTCGGGACAGTGACTGCTCACCAAGTCAAATAATTTAACTAAGGGCAAAAATTAACCCATTAATAGTCATTGGCCTACCAAAAAAATTCTGAATTTTCTGCAGCATTTTTTCACCTAATTCAAAATGTAACTAAATTAAAATGATGAGTTCTTGCAGGCCATTTTAGCTTGAAATAAGCATCTCCATGATTTTGTGCTAAGTAAAATGATTTCTTGGTGATATAATCAATTATGTAATTGCATGCACCTTTTTAAAATGAAGCTTCTTGCATATAATGTAAATTAGTTCTGCTTTAATAAAGGCAACTTGAAAGTATCTTATTTTATCTTTACTTATTTTAAAATAGAAAAAGTAGCATGTCATAATGGTGCATTTATGAAAGGATGAATGATGCCTAAAAGTTACAGTCATCCCACGGTTTCATATCTATTTTTTATTAGATCTATAATTAATCCTCGCTTACACTCAATGTGTGTGACTCATACACACTGACAGAGGAATGATGACAAAACATGGTTTTGTTGATATCATAGAAGTTTCACTGTAAGGCTCTTCAAGACATATTGAACGCCCCCTTGTTTAAGCTGCTTACCCAATAATCACAAGTCATAACAAGAATTGTCCTCAGTCCACTCTTTCAAACAATGCTTTTATTTGTGGGGATTAATCTAAAACTCAGTGAAATTCTAGAAACATCTTGTTTTTCCTTATTTACTGAAAGTTACTCAATTGAAGTTTATTTTTAAAACAATCTGTACAATTTACTAGGTGTACCAGCTGACCAGGCAAGCTTCACAAATCTATTTGCATCTCTAAAGCCCTGGAGGACAGAAAAGAGTCTTTTAATTGGTTATTCAACTTTAGTAGAAACATGCTTTTAGGAAATGAGGCCTACTACACTGTTGTCTTCACACCAGGCATACTAGCTCCTGTTGCCATGGCAATCTGCTGTAGCATGCTAGGTCCAGTGAGGTAGAAAACAAGATGGCTTCTTCATTTGTTTAGCCTTAAGGAAAACTACAGATATTTGCAAACCATTAATGGGCTAACAGACGTTCAGAAGATTTGACCTAAATAAACAACATTATACAAAATTGTTAATATCTGTATATATTTTACCTTCTTGAGTGTTTTGTAAAAGTTCTTTTAAATTTTGAACTAAGAAAGATGTTTAATGTAAGTTATATTAAATGTCCAGGTTTTGATTTAATCTATTTACACCCAGATCCTGTACTTAAACATTCAAATGGGGCTTGTACTGACTGAAATGGATTTAATTTGTTACTCAATTTACCAAGGAATTTAAAAACAAAAAAATGGCCAATGATTCAGAGGGTCTCAAAACAAAACATTTTGTGTTCCTTGTTTCATCTTTCCCACAGATCAGACTTAGTGAGAGTAGAGCACTCTGAATTTCACACAGAAATCTTGTTTATTCTGCATGAGATCTCTGCATAGTGAGAGAATGCTGTCTGATCAGCCAGTCTTTGCTGGCTTGAAAAAGAGTAACACTTCCCAGAAAGAGGGAATGTTGTCTTTAGAGTTGGTACTGTGGGGTGGAGGACATGTACACAAAAGAAAGATCCTATCTTTTAAAAAAAATTAGATCCTAGGAAATAGTGAAAATAATTCCATAAATGCAGATACCATGGGCACATTCACGTAAGGAACCACTAGGGCAATAGAATAATAGATTACAACCTTAAGGTTTCCATAATCAAGGGTTTGTGTGGTTCTAAAACAACTGATTAATTGGCAGAATCCTCTCCCCCCACAGCCAGCTCCACAGGGAATGATGTGGGGAATTTCACAAGTTCTTGAAAGAAACATTGATGAAAAAGGACCTGTTTTGGTCATTCTTCCAACACTGTTCTTCACTGGGAGCTTTTAGCACTCTCTGGAATTTGAATGATAAAAGAAACTAATTAACAGTGAGGGACTGGAAAACAAATGGGCAAGTTTACTACTTCCTTGATTGAAAGCTATCAGTGACAGATACATGTACGTATACAACCCCCATCTATCCTAATTATGCTTTAGTTAGTACATAATGAGAGAAAAAGAAAAACCCATACGCAGCTATTTATTGTAAATCTTTAATTTTCTTTTGTTATTTTGGTCAGTGACACTGAAATTTCTTGACTTTATTTCCAAAGTTTGATTTCATAAATGGTAGAAAATACTGAACTTAGAGATTTTGCCACTTTCATTTACATGCTGCCCTGGGTTCAATATACAGATTAATATATAGCCCCTGCTCCACCCTGCACCTTTACAAATAAAAAGATTGGCATTGTAATCATTGCTTTATAGTACATTTATCTGAATTTTAGCAGTGATACAGAAGACTTTTGTTACAAATAAAAATAAAATGAGTGCAGGGGTGGTAATCAGGACTCATGATAGAGCAACAGGGTCATTGTTTACCCATAATATTTTTCTTTCTTAACAAGCTCCAGGCATATTGACCCACATCTTCAAAGGCATTTAAGCACCTAATTCCCATTGAAATAACTGGAGTTAGGCATTTAAATGCCTTTGAGAATCTGGGCTATTGTCTATGAATTCAATTGCATTTGTTTTGCTTCTACATTTATACAATATGTTAATTAAACAAATTAGCTACCAAGGCGGAAAAGTTTCTGTCTTCCATATTCTACCCATAACTTCTTTTTATTTCAAACCTCCATAAATAAAAGTGTAAAACACTGTACATAATTGTGTTAGTTTATATTGTGGGTCAGCTCAGAGGGATACATTGACACTAAACCTTTTCCTAAACTCCTTTGTTTTACTTATTAATCTGGAATTTTAGATTACACTTGCTTCTCAAATTTATTTGTGATAGAATGATTTGTGATTCTACCTCACTTAATATATAGGGTACAAAACTGCTTTAGTGGTCTGTGAGTTACCATCTCAATTCCTGATCCTCAATCATCGGTAACATGTGAATATTAAGGATAATACTGGCTAGGGTCTAGGTGAACCCCAAACAATTTGGTATGACAATTTCATTATCAAAGATTTGTGTGCTTTTCTGAACTATTTACAAATTTCTTGGTCTGCAAAAGTTGGGCTGGAAATCTTATGTGAACAGACTTTCTAATGAGATTTCTGGTGCTTCCTACATCTGGCTGAACTAGAGTATTTTGAGAACAGCCTGTCTTTAGGTATTTTGGAACATTTGCTTCTGGCCCCTTGCAGAACATGAAGTGCAGACATATACACATGAAAAATAATGAGAAATAACAACCTTCACATTTTGAACCATAAAAGTTTGGGTCAGGTTCAATTTAGTGTTGGAAAGAAGCTTTGTGTACATAGTTGTTTTATCTAAAATGGTTTGCTTATTACTATAGCACTGAACTCTCAGCAGCTTACTGATGGTCAATTAAAATAATACTGTCTGAATTTATACTGAGAATTTTTGCAACCAGTGCCAGAGTTTGTAACCACAGTTTAAGGACTGGTAGATATCAGAGGGAGAGGAAGGAGAACACACATTTTAAAAAGAAAGGAAAGATAAGACATGGAAGTTTAGATGCGGAAAGAACAATGAAAATTGATATAATAATAATATGATGCCCTTAGATAGCATGCATCATTAGTAGATCTCAAATTTCTTTTACAAAGGAGGTTAGAGTCAGGAAAGAAAAGAGGAGAGGTATAGGAAATTGTGGAAGAGGGAATTTCATGATTTAAAAGACATGAAATATTCAATTGCAAATCAACAGTTTTCACTCACTAGTGACTTCATAACCTGTTCCTGGTAATTAATCATCTCTTGCACTCTGGTGCAGTGGCAGAGCAATTAATTTCTCCTTGGAATTCTGTGATGTCTCTCTTAAATTTTGAATTATTTTTGTGGATTATAAGTGTTATAAAGAGTTTATGGGTTCTTGAAATTCTCAGTTGAACATACCTGCCATTATTGGAAGATCCACAAACTAAGGATACTATCTATACTGCTAAAAGTGCTTGCTCCGGCCACCTCTCTCTCCTCCTTTGGTTCACAGTTCTCCTGTACCTGCAATTGCTTTCCTTATAGTTCGTAATATTATCTTTAAACTTAGTTCCCATGCCAATCAGTTTAATTTTATACTGCAGCAATCTTTCAAATATCTCCCTGATTTGCAAGAGACAGTGATGCAGTTGGGGTACTGAACTCTGTTTCATTTCCCTTTAATGCCAGCTAGAAAAAAAGAAAAAAAAGTGAGTTTAAAAAAGAGTAGAAGAAAAGGGAAAAAATATTTCCCCTGAACAACTCATGTTTTCCCTGCAGAAGAAAATGAGTTATGCACAGAAGAGTGCAAAGTTACCTCATCACATCAGAATCACATGGGGGTGGGGAAGGAACCAACTTGTTCTAAATAACCAGGAAGCCACTCCTCACAGGCAGCTGCAGAAGCAGGCTGAAAGTTTTAACTGTGAACTAGCTGGGAGTCTCTATCCTGATTAGAGAGTAAGAGAAGCTAGTGAGATTCCCCACAATGAGTGTGAATTGTTAAATTGAGCACTGCTTCTCCACTAGTCCCCTTTCTCCCATGTGTATCAGGAAGTTATTACCCTTTATCGTATCCACAAGCAGCTGCTTCTTCTGAGTGCACTTCAATCCATGTGTAGAGAGTTAAAATCCTTTTTATTAGGGCAGGGTACCGGCTACTAACCAGTTAATGCTGTACAGCAATTTTCATTATAACTCCTTTGTTTTCAGATATTTTAAAATTTCTGAAATAAGAACCATTTGGGCTCAACATTGGTTGTAATATTATTAATTTAAAGACTCAACAACATTTATACAAATCACCTATTTTTGAGCATGCAAGAAAATAGTTCCCTATTATCTTTAAAATAATTAAAATCTTATGACTTAAAAAAAAGATTAATTGGGAGTTTGGCATGAAAATAGCCTTCACGGAGGAGCAGGACACAACCTTTATGAGGAAAAGGAATAAATGGAACGATGTTGTGTTTTTTGAGATTTTTGTATCCGGGCCAGTATTTGAATTAGTAGTTGCCCTGGGACCCAGTGATTCTAAAGGGCCTGGGGTTCTCAGCTGCCACTGCTACTGTGGCAATGGCAGTGGTCAGATCCTAAGGCCTCTTTCAATTGCTGCCAGTGTGCTGGTGTTGCCGCTCCTTACCCTGGAGCCAGCAGTGGCTGTTGGCTCCATTGCCTGTAATACGGTTCATGGTGAGCCAATGAACCTAGTGCTCAGTGTTAATTCAGTTGTGGGGCTGTGGTAGGGGAATTTAGGCCTGCCGAAAGCTCTGGGATCTGAACCAAGATGCTAGGAATGTATGGTCTCTGTGAGAGGCTCTCTAAACTACAGTCCCTGGGTTGTTTCCTTCCCTCAGATTCTACTCCCAGATAAGGAGGAACTAAAAAGGAAAGCAAAACTGCCAGCCTTAGCTGCAATCTGCACACATTTCTGTTCCTTCATGGAGGCATCTCCAGCCCCTTTGGCTGGAACTTTCAGGGTAGGTCTGAGCTGAGTTCCTTCTGAGCTGGGATGTTCCCTTCTCAAGCATGTCTCCAGTTGGAGCATGCTCTAAAGGTGGGAGAGGTGGAGTCCTAGTATAGCTCTTTAACTCCTCCCATCCCAGTTTTTGTATACATCATCAAAGGCCCCATCGTGCTAGGTACTGTGCAAAGTAGTAGATGGTTCCTGCAGAGAAGATCTTACAGTTTCAACAGACAAAAGAGACAAGTTCTATGCTAAGGCCTAACTTTTCTTAGAGGCTACAGATTCATTTTTCATTGCCACATATCCAGTTCAGATGATCCTGAGATGTATTTGTAAAGCATTCCCTGCAGAATACTCATCAGAAAGACATCCCTGTAGATGAAGAATTGACACAGATGATTAGAGTGAGTTACCGAGCTGGGTGGGAAGAAGAAAAGTTAGTACTGATTGGTGAAGGGGCACCAAATCCTATTTTGGCCTATTTCTGCACCTATACCATACACAGGATACAATCCAGACTAATGACTACCGATGTCACCCTTGCCTAGGGTAGCCCCTTTACATTGCTTTGCTGTTGTCTCCACTCCTGGACTGTTCACAATCGGCTTTCACCATATAAGTCACTCCCAGCTATGTCAGTGTGCACTTGCAACCTGCCAATCATATCCAGGCTATTGCCAGCCTGAATTATATTGCAGCTTGACCTCAACTCACTCATAAGCTGAGATTTTCCCAAGAAGTATGTGTCCTCTCCTGGACAATGCAAGCTCATATAAAGTCTCATATTGTTTTATTAATAGAAATGGAATGTACAAATCCTGCTATCCCAAATGGAGTTTTCCCAAACATTTCAATTCAAACATGCTGGTTGAGATAAAACAATAAAATACATATTATTAATTTAAGAAAAATAAAGATAAAACACAACTAGTGCCTAACTTAACAAATTATGTTAAATTCAAAGCAAAGGTTTTCTCACCGCGTGTTCCTATAGATTTACTGTTTAGACTTCTTAGACCAGGACCCTTTTTTCTGTGTAATGACTGCTTCCTTTGTTCCTTCTGGTGTAGTGAATTGATGTACAGAGAGAAAGAGAGAGAGAGAGAGAGAGGAGGAGGGGGTCCCCTTTCTTTTCATAGTCCTCTCCTCCCCCTTGAGAAACATCTCAAGCTGGTATCATGATGACAGGTAGACTTTATGGAGAGGAACTACGTACTGTTTTTTGCTAAAATGTAGATATTTTAACCCAGACCTCTTTCCTACCAAAGAATAGTCACTCTGTCTCTGAGGAGCTCCTCAGACTTGGAAATGTTTTAGTAACACCAGACAGTAGAATCTTATAATTTTTCATAAATTTTGTGGCAACATTATTTTACCAGGCCAATAATGACCAGCAAATTGAGTTTTCAAATGATATCTCACAAGGCATACTATGAACAAAGATTACCACAATAGTGTACAAGGTATGAATACAGGCAGACAGTCTGTCACAGCATCGACCTGTGTTCTTTTTTTTATCTTGTTCCAGCTTCTGGAGTTCTAATTTACATCTCTCTTCATCCAAATTCTCTCCAAGTCTAATGCTCTTTCTTGCTCCTATTGCCCCTAATTAAAAGAAGTAAAGTAAAGCAACTTTTACAGCCCTGACCACCCATTTCTGCCACCTGATTGGTTTCCTCCTTGCTTATAAGACCTGGGATGTATTTTCTTAGGTAGCTTTTGCATCTCTGTTTTGTGGAGTTTTGTTGACATTTGCAGTCTTCTCACAACTTCAGTTTATAATGATAATTTTAGCAGATTGTAGCACCTAAGGATGTATCTACACAGCAGGGCTTAACTTGAAATAAACTACGCAAATTGAGCTACGTCAATTGTGTAACTTATTTTGAAATAACTTATTTCGAAATTGGGAATGTCTACACAGCACTTATTTAGAAATAGAGCACTCTTCCTCCAACCTACTTTACTCCTTGTACAATGAGGGTTACAGGAGTCAGAGTAAGAAGTCCTCCAGCTTGACAGTATTTCGACATTATTTCGAAATACTGCCCACTGTGTAGATGCAGACTAAGTTATTTCTAAATAACGCTAGTTATTTCAAAATAATGTTGTTGTGTAGACTCACCCTTAGATATAATTAGAGTGTGTGCTTATTCATATATGTGTGCATTCTTCCTGTGCACAGTCCAGTGAAAGGATTAGATTTTTTAATAGTGAGATTTTTAGTTTTTTTAATAGTGAAATTTGTATTTAATCAAATGAGACATCACCATATTTGGTGATCAGAAAAATTGGTCATTTTCTGAAAGTGGTAAATTTTGCTTCTGTAGACACCTTTTGGAGCAAATACTTGGATATTCTCACATGTATCTGGGTCTCTATTACTTGTCTGTCTCTCGCATATGGCATCTATATAGACAGAGCATCATTCTATAGATGCAATTGTAGGTCCGTATGACCTTCTCGGTGATGTTATGGATGTCCTCCAATTGAATCCATATTTGGGGCAGTGTCTTTTACTAGTGTTAGAGAACTCGTAAAGGTATAATTCAACACTACAATAAGATACCAGTATAGGTTTCCTTGTACAGTTCATCCAAAACAACATATTGAATAGGTTCTGCAAAATAGTGAAATGTGGAGAAGAGCGAATGTAGAGGAGTTGCAAACTGAGGCCTTAAACATGCTGCTCTTGTGCAGAGTGTGCAATATTAAAGGAAAAATAAGCTATTTAAATTTGGCAGCAGCACTGGAATCCTTGTCTCTAGTAGAGCATTCTGAAACATTTTTAAGTAAACAGAGCCAGCAGCTAAGAAACTGGAGACTAAAGTAGGTTTAGAGAATTATCAGATACATAAATGAACATGATATGTAGGGGAAGAATTAATACAGTTTTTGAAAAAGGAAAATCATACCTCATGAGAATATAAGAACTCCGTGATGGCGTCAGCAAACATGTTCTCGAGGGTGATCCAGTTGATAGGCAGCAGGTTTAAAACAAATCTAGGGAAGTAGTTCTTCACACAACATACAGTCAATCTGTAGAACTCATTTCCAGAAGATGTTGTGCAGGTAAAAAGTATATCTGGGTTAAAAAAAGAACGAGAGAAGTTCATGAAGGATAGATTCTCCAATGGCTATTAGCCAAGATAGGCAGGGCTGAAACTCCATGCTTTAGGTGTCCCTAAACCTCTGATAACAGAAATAGGGACTGGATGACAGGGAATGGATCTGTTGCTAATTGCCTTGTTCTGTGCATTCCTTCTGAAGCATCTGGCACTGCCACTGTCAGAAAACAAGATTCTGGGTTAAATGAACCATTGGTCCAACCTAGAATGACCATTCTTATTTACAACAATAAATAGAAGCCAACAAAATGCTGTTAATCCCTGGTTCTTTTTAAATAATTTACTCTATGCTACTATTACATAGCAATGATCAGAGGAAGCTATATATAAGGTGTCTTGATTTCTGTAGTGTAGATCACCATCAGCTAGGTTTTAATTTTGAAAATCCTAGGGTGATATGCAACTGATTTGTAAAATCTCATCAGTCAGTTCAAAACTGTGCAATTTGCAAACAAGGGATGGATTCAGACTGCGAATGTTCAGGGCTGATATTGGCTGAAGGTTCTGTTTTTGACCCATCTCAGCCATTAGAAGTTTAAGTACTGGATTTTTCAAAAGCACCTAATTGACTTCGTAGCACAAGTCTCATTGAACAGAACAGAGGGCCCAGCCTGTCTGGAGTTAAAATCCTTGCTCAGTCAGTGGGAGGCTCAGCAGCTTTCTGTTATTAGGCTTGTCATTTTTCTTGGGAAATACCTGCTGGCATGCCCAAGATAATTGTTAGTAGGTAGCTGTGTCCCCAGAGGGTGGGGATATATCCCCAGCAGGCAGAGGACTGGATTCTTCCTAAATGACAGTTGAGGCCAGTTTGAGTATGTATCTTAATAGAGGCACTGTGAGCTGCTGGAAGCCCCTATCTGTTGATTTCATCTTTAAGTCACTTATCATTTAATGCTGAGGACTGAACTATGTAGACTCCTTTTGTTACCTGGAACAACAATTTGCCAAGTTGGTTGGCTCATCACACAACTCTATAGCTCAAGCTCATCTGAGGAAGAGTGTTTGCCCACAAAAGCTCATGACACTATATATATTTTTGTTAGTCTCTAAAGTGCCACGGGACTACTTGTTTTTAAAGTTACAGACTAACATGGCTGCCCCTCTGAGACACTATGGTCATGACACACTCCTAAGCAAGTAATAGCATTCTAGTGTACTTAATTCTTTTAGTTACATGGTTTTGCTGATGTTACCCCAACAGATGGAACTAAACCTGGGAAGTTTAGTGCATCAGCCTCTACAGCTTAAGCTATAAAGCCAACTGCAGCTCAACTAAGGCTGACGAGCACACTCATTTTTTTTCTCTCTTGGCCTAAGTGCCACTACACGGGTCAGCGAAGCACACATAGTAGGTGCGTGGTTATATTTGTAAAGCACTTCAGTTGTCATTCCCAAATCCTTTCACTTTGTGGCACCCCTGCCAATCACACACTTCCACAAATGAAGCACATCACTTTCTAGTCTGTGCCTCATCTTAACGAACTGTAGATTGGGTATAATAAATATTGCTCAGTATAGTACATTTTTAATGGTTTCAAATGTACAGAAGTATGGGGAACAGTGATATGGGGCTGATATGTTTAAAATTTAGAGACACAAATCCAAACAATTTAAGGCTCTCTGCCCCTGTCCCTGAGGATAAAAGCATGACTTGAAAGTCAGAAGGGACAATGTTGTTCATCTAGTCTGAATTCCTAAAGATTGCAAGCTCCAGAACCTCACCCAAGCCATATAGCCTGCCTGAAGTATTGTTTTGTTAGTATTTCCATGAGTGTTTTTCCATATGCCTCCCTGCATAATACTCTTGTGCAAAAAGGGGCTTTTGCACAAAACGTCCACACCGCTTGTTTTTGTGCAAAAACCCCTCGCACAAAAATGGATTGGAAGAGATTATGCAAATGAAGCGTGAGAAAATGCTAATTCGTGCTTCATTTGCATTGCCTCTTCTGGCAAAAGTCATAGTGTAGACATAGCCTGCCCATGGAACCTCATTTTCCATTGCTCTACACCTTATATAGTCACTTTCATCAAGCTGTTTCATCAGAATACAAGTCTGTGTCTAGACTGGCAAGATTTTGCGCAAAAGCAGCCGCTTTTGCGCAAAAACTTGCCAGCTGTCTACACTGGCCACTTGAATTTGCGCAAGAGCACTGACATTCTAATGTAAGAAATCAGTGCTTCTTGCGCAAATACTTTGACGCTCCCGTTCGGGCAAAAGTCCTTTTGCGCAAAAGCTTTTGCGCAAAAGGGCCAGTGTAGACAGCTCAGATTTGTTTTGCGCAAAAAAGCCCCGATGGCTAAAATGGCGATCGGGGCTTTCTTGCGCAAAACCGCATCTAGATTGGCCAGGGATGCTTTTGCGCAAAAGCGCTTTTGCGCAAAAGTATCCATGCCAATCTAGACGCGCTTTTGCGCAAATACTTTTAACGGAAAAACTTTTCCGTTAAAAGTATTGGCGCAAAATCATGCCAGTCTAGACGTAGCCCTAGTGTTTTGCACTCAGTTTGCATGAGAGTGAACAACACTACAAATTGTAGGGCAATAGAGAATCATATCGGTGATGGTTGGGATCATTCTTTACATACATCCTACAGAAAGGAGTCACTTGTTTAGGATTAACAAACAAGGTGATTTCAATAGCTACCCACTTAAACTTTCAGGGATAAATTTACCCAATGGGTAAAGAAAGCAAAACTGTCATGAATACAAGTGTGATTAACCTGTGCAGGATTGTTCATATTATAAGTGTTCTCATGGTAATTTTGAAAAGCCTTTTGTCTTGTTCATACAGTTGTAAATTGTCAAAGAATTCTGAATGTTCATGAATAATTTGTGAACAGAAAGATAGACTTCTGTTTATAAAGCCCAGGTTAACCAGTTATGGGACAGAAACAGCGCCATATGTCTGAAGTGAGTAGTTATACTGCATGACTACTGACCAGTGTATAACTCATAAACATCAGTTCATGAATAAGCCATAGACCAACTCTACTTTGGGTTTAGTTCCTAGGGAACCACTGAGAGAGAATTCAGGATTATCCTACTTTATTTACATTTTTCTTCCCTTCTTGTAACTATTTTCCAAGATCAGAGAAAATCTCCCCACCCATCCTACTAATTTTTAAGAAACAAAAATAACTTTACGAGTAGTCCCAAATGATTGTGGTTACACTATAAGCAGTAAAGTTTTTCATGAAACATGCACAATTATACTTTTTTAATAAGGAAAATTTGTGCTCATTCTTATTTGGACATGAATGTGGAGTGTGGAAGCTCTTTCACACCAATTGCTATAACTAAACAAGGCATTCACTATGAAATCTGGTTTTCACAAGTTCTCAGTTAAAAAAGGGGAAAAAGGGTTAAAGCAACAAATCTCTCAGTCCAAAGTCTTTCAGCTGATAGTGTGGTGTTCTTTGCAAAATATTATTTTCCCAGGAATGCTTGGCTGGATGTAGCAAGTGTCTTACTGGAGGTTCTTACTTTATAATTGAGTTTTACAGATGTTAGCTGAGACCCAAGAAATTCATGTGAACTTCCTAAACCCTGATTTGCACTAGGGATGTAAGCAACTAGCAAAAACTTATCAGATAGTCAACTAGTCCCTTGACTAGCCGCCTCCCTCCCTTGCTGCCTATATTAGAGGCAGCAAGGGGGGACAGGAGCCAGTGCTGGGGGGAGCTGGTTTAAAAGGGGAGGAGTACAGTTGCAATGAGGAGTACAGTTAATTCGAAGTATGGGGTTTTCCCTCGGAGTACCGCATCTACACGCGGTGAGTTAATTTGGGCTAGTCAATTTCCAACATGGCGACCGGACGCAACTATGCTAATCAAGCGCGGGATATTTAAATCCCGCGCTTGATTTGCAACTTCGGTCGCCTTCATTTGCCTCCCTACTTCGAAGTAGGGGGCAAGTGTAGACATACCCTAACTGACATAGCTGTGCTGGTAAAAACCACAGTATATGCATTTATACCAGCAAATCGGTCCTTTTGCTCATTAGCAGCAAAACATTTTAAAAAAAAACCCTTTCACTGATATAAGCTGCATCTGTACTAGCAGGGTTTGTTCACCTACAAACCATTTGCAAACCATTTCTATTGTAGGCAAAACACAGGTGTGAATTTCTGAAAACCCATGCTAGAACCCAGAACTCTCTCACAGCCTTAATGCTCCATCTGTAAATGTGTGCAATCCATAGATAGAGAGCTAGGAATCCTCTTTCCAACCCACTGGAATTCTATGAAAATTGATGCCCTAAAAACTGCCCTCCCCCACGCTCTCAAAAACAGATGCTGCAAGTATTTGTGGGACATTATGTTTCAGCTCTGGCAATTTCCACTTCTAAGAATAAAGTAAAGAATTCATTATTTATTTAAACAAGGCCCTTGTGCTATGGTTCAGTGGTTGCTGGACAGCCGTGTGATCTGTCTTGTGTAATGCCCTCGCCTCCGCCTTTCCCTATTTGGAGAAGGAAAAAAAAATTGTACTAGCTTGAAACATACTTTTACAGCTCACTGTTTCCTGTTGTGCTCTTTCGTTCTGTCTATTATGGTCCATTAGATAAACATGGTGTTCAACAGTCACTCAGTTGTTGATATGTACAGCCACACTGATAATATGCTCTATGTTTAGAAGGGAATTGGTGCATCATACAGCATGTGGGATGTGTGTGTGTGTGCTTTTTCCTCAACAAAAGAGGATTTATAACACAAAGTCGCTCTGTCCTTGCAGGGAGTAGAAGGTTCTTTGAGCGTTGTTTTTTTATTTTATGTGTGGGATTTTTTCCACGTTGCTTTTGAAATTGATTTCTTTGGATTCCTTTTGTAGGCAGCTGGGCAAAAGTGAAGTCAGGTGCAAATCCTAAATCCTCCTTCCTTCCGCAGGAGATAGTACTTTAAGTATCGGAAGGAGGGAATCTGTTGGTTGAATGCATATGTTTCAAGCACAATCGAGTCTGTCAAAGTTTCTGTCTATATATGGTAGATCAGCACTTTCAGAAGCAAACTGGCTGCATCGAGTGAAGCTTTCAAAAGCACCTAAGTGAATTAGGAGCCCAAGTTCCATTTTGAAATGGGACTTCGGCACTTAGGAGGCTAAGGCTTATTGACTTTTCATTAAACTTAAAGCTTCTAAATATCTCTTTTAAACAGGGCACTTGGACTCCTCACACGGGTTTGAAAATATTACCTAAAACCTGTAAGTCATATTCAATGTAGTGTTGATATAGGCTCTTCAACTTTCTGGCTGAAATCATGAATGCAATATTTGCATAATTGTATATGGAAAATCAGTGAGCACAAACTGGCAATATGAATTGGGAGACATAAGGAACTCTAGTAAACTAAGGGGGACTGGCTTTCTTCCTTTTCAGTTTCACTGGTATTTTCTACTTTATTACACAAAATAGGGTGTAGAAGAGATCATTAAATCAGAAATTATCAGAAAATAGGCAAGATGTCCCACTGTTAATCAAGAGGAAGACTGAAGCTTTTTCTGCTTGTCCTGTGTCAGGAACAAGGAAGAGCTCATGGAAGAAACTGTGATTCAGAATCACAATTTCTTCTCTGGCTCCCCTTCTTACTTCAGGGGAAACTGTTTACCAGACAGAGAATCCTCCTTACATATGCTGGCTCACCTACCCTAGAATGAAATAAGCAAACATGAGTGTCAGCTCTTACTGTGTAGTGAGCACATGTAGTGTGAAATGTTCCCTCTTTTTTTCCCCATGCACTTAAGGAATAAATTTTGTTATGTGCACCAAGGCATGTGCAGATGTGCACCACCAATGCTGCCAGCTGTGGGAGCTCTGCTTATCAGCTAAGTGGCATCGGAATCTCTCCTGGGTGGCCGCCCAAGCACTAAACGTACAGGGAACACTGGTGGTGTATGAGTACACCATGTAGGGAGTGCGGCTGGGGCAATATTACAGTGCAAAAATATTTTTAAAATATCCAAAAATTCATCTGAAAGTATCTAAAGATTAATTGAAAAGCACCAAATGTTAATGCTGTTGCACTGGACAGCAAAAGCCATTTATAACATTATGGTCTATAGAAATTAGGGCTGTCAATTAAGGCACGTTAACGCCTGAGATTAATGCAGAGCGTAATTAATGCGTTAATTTTTTTAGTGCGTCAATTGCAGGCATTTCTGCAGCACTGCCCCTTTGAAATGCCACCAGGACATTTCAAAGGAGCAGCGCAGTAGGAGCCTGGGATCAGCTGGAGTCCCCAGCTGACTCAGGGCTCCGGGGAGCGCTGCCTCTTTGAAAGGGGCAGCGCCTGGGGTCAGCTGTGCAGCACTGCCCCTTTGAAGCACTGCCCTGGCATTTCAAAGGGGCAGCACAATGCAGCCCGCAATTAGCTGCATCGTTTCAAAGGGGCAGTGCACGTGATTAATTGTGCAATTAATTGTGATTAAATTATTTAATTGCATGATTAATTGTGATTAATTTTTTGAATCGCTTGACAGCCCTAATAGAAATTGATTGAATTGAATAGTTCTTATGTAGCTGATACATATCTTCTCATAGTGATAATGGTTTGTGTTATGGGAATGCTGATGGAAAAATGAAAATTTGTTTAAATAATATTTCAAAAATTTGATTGTTTTTCATTTTGTAGAGGTTAAATTAAACCTATTTTGCTTTTTTTCTCTTTCTCTTTCAACATTTATGTATTTGATGAATATTTTAATAGAAAATGTTATCAAAATAGTTGTTTTTAGTCTACCAAACAGTGATTTTAAATAACTAACAGTTCTGATAAAGATTTTGATAAAATATATTGCAGAAAATGTAAGAAAAATGCCATCAATATATTTATTTATCATATATTTTTGGTATTAAAGAAATATCTATTCATATGAAAAATTTCAAGCAATTCTAATGTCCAAGTTTTTGTGTGCTAATCTTCTCTTTTTATGAAAAAATGTTACTGTTTAGAAGCAGTTTGTTCCACTGTGGGTGTCTTTTCCACAGTTGTTTGGGTCAGCAGAGCATTGATTGAGGTTTAATGCCAGTTTGTATTTGCTTGAATTACAGCCCATGCAGAGTTCTCTTTAAGACTCGTTATGAAAGCACTATGTTAGTAATACGCTTTCCTTCTAAACGAAGAGGTTGCACATAACTAAGATGTTTGGAATGTTTCCTGTTAACCTTTTTCCTGCTTTGCTGTAAACAGAGCTTGTTTTGCATCCACTCTACTTTTGCTTTTAAATGACATGATTTAGAAACTTCTTAAAAGGAGAGCGTTTTGGTTCAATTAAAAGTAAGGAAAGAGACCAAACATAAAAAGAATGAAATTCATCCCATTGCCTATTCTGGCTTTCTCATAGATGTTTAGGCCACACACACACTGGCAGATGTAAAGCAGGGTATGTCTACACTACAGAGTTTTTTCCGGAAAAACAGCATTTTTTTTTTTCAAAAAAAACCCTTCAATTACATCCACACTGCAATCGTGTTCTTTCAGAAAAAAAATCGAAAGAACTGAGGGGCTTTTCTGACATTGGTAAACCTCTTTCTATGAGGAAGAAGCCTTTTTCTGAAAGAGTTCTTTCAGAAAAAGGTTGTGTGGACAGGGAAGAGGGAGTTCTTTCGCAAGAAGAGGAAAAAGCACAGGTGCCCTGGTGGCCACTCCGTCCACAGTAATCACAGCTTACATGTGAGATAGTGTCCATCAGTATGGACGCTATCTGTCAAAAAAGCACATAGCTTTTTCAATGCGCTTTGGCAGTGTGGACGCTCTCTTTCGGAAGAAGTTTTTTTGGAAGATCTCTTCCGGAAAAGTTTCTTCCAATAGAAGCCTGCAGTCTAGACATAGCTGCACTGTTCATTACAGCACTGCTCACAGAGTGCAGCAGCGAAAACTCTACTGGGTGTCAACTGTCAGCTGCCAGTGCATTGGCGTGACCACACTTGCAGCACTTGCAGTGCCTTTTGGAGTGGTGCACTCTGGGCAGCTATCCCACAGAGAACCTATTCCTCTTCGGCCACTGGAGTTTGTGGGAAGGCCAAGGAGGCATCCTGGGTCCTGTCCTAATGCCCCATGGTGCATCGCTTTGTATTCCAGCAACCCCTGTACTTGCATTTGGTGCCATCTTTCAATATCTTTTGTGCTGCGTGTTCTGCCTCTTTGGTCCCAGAGAAAAGCTGTTGAAGAAAATACTGATAGGTCTCACTAACACGTCACACATGGCAGTCAAGTTATTCCAGAAACTGCAAAGAGATGATGATAAATCCACGAAACATTTATAGACACTAGATTTCTTGTGCCATTCATGGAGGTGCTGGAATTCTGCTTTTTGGACTTGAGAAACAAGCACTCAGTGGTAGGATCACATCATCATCAAAGTCCGGGATGATGAGCTGTAGCTGCAGAACTTTTGGATAAGGAAAGCCACTTTTTTGGGACTATGTGCTGAGCTCACATCTACCCGCAGTTCAAGGACACGAGAATGCTTGCTTTGAAACACAAGAATTTTTTAAATTAGAAACAGCAAAAGTAGAACACACGTGAAGCATGACACATCTGCACTTGGTGGGTGGGAGAGAAGAAAGGAGAGGAGAAAGTGGGAGGAAGGCAGGAGGTGAGACAGGCCCCGAATGCTTTATAGATTTTTGTATGTCCAGGTTTCATATGCAGCCCTGCCATCTGATGTGCTGTGCATGGAGGCTGCAGTTCACCAAACTGTATGAGGATGGGTGTTGAGTGAATTGGATGCCTGTCGGAGTATGCATGGATGGAAGTTGAGGGGGCAGGTGTGGAGTTCAGTGGGTGTTTCCCGGGATAGATTGGTGGCCAAATTGTGTTCGCAGTGACAGGGGTATATGGAAAACAGTTTTGGGACACCGGCAGCAAATGGGGTCCGCTGGAGCAGCTGCTCTATCAGCAGTGCTAGCAGTACCTGGAGTGTGCCTGTTGGCTCTCCATAATGTTTAGGAGCTGCTCAGTGCACACTTGCCAGTTATAGCTCTGGGGGCTGATTTACTGTGCAGTAACTTGCCAGAGTAAATGTAACTTTAGTTACTTCTGTAAAATGAATTGCAACAGTTCAGCTCTATGTGAGCAGGCACAAATATTGCAGACAGTATCTTTTGAGTTACCTTAAGCTAGGCAGGAATTGCACTGTCAATTTTGTGGGAAATTCTGTTATGTCAATATTTTTTTTTCTGAAATGGAACAAAAAGAAAAAACAACAACTTGAAATTTCTCTTGCAAATTAGTATCTTGACACCCTTCCCCCGTTCATTGTGGGTCAACTGACATGTTTCATTTTGATTCTTTCATGTAATTAAAAAATAATATAAATTTCAAAATTAAATATTGTTTAAATATGAAAAATTGAAATGATCTGTTCCAAATATAGAAATGCTTTCCAGGTTTCTAAAAAATTATTAAAATTTGTGTGTTTCTACAAAACATTTGAATGGGCATTTTCTGATGGAAAAATGTTTGGTGGAAAATCTCTGACAACATCTAGTTCTTCCAGATTACCTCTTATAGGTTACATCTATACTTAGGTCAGCGATGTCTCCTCCAACTCAAGCTTTGTTTGAGCTAGTGCACTAAGAATAGGATGTAGGTATGGCAGTGGGAGGGGCTAGCCTCCTTGATTATGATCCCATCTGAGATGTGAGGCACATGCTTGAGGTAGCTAACCCCTCCATACACTCCTACCAACGCTGTTATTTTTATCATGTTCTAGAAGTGGGTTGTACCCATGAAAGCTCATGATACTATTTATATATTTTTGTTAGTCTGTAAGAGGCTAAGGATCATTGTTACTTTTTAAGTTTTTTTAGTTGCAGACTAACATGGCTACCTCTCTGAGACTTTTAGCTCTATGAGAGTTAGCCTGGTTGTGTATTTCAAATTGAGAATTACACCCCCAGCTGAAAGTGCATATGTATCAGTTGTATGCCAGAGCTCTGTGTGTGCTTGAGAAACAGTGAGTGTGAGGTTTGGCTTTGTTGGCTACACAAAAATTGCCTAACCATATCACATACATTCCTTACATACTCAATTTTATTGCTCACCCAATCTGGTTTGGTAGGATTGTACTCATTCTTATTTCTGTTTTGAGACTGCAAAAATTCAAGATCTTTGTGACCATATTAGAATAACCCTAATTAATTTTCTTGTTTTACAGGTACATGCCTTTTTTGGAGCTGTGGTGATGGTGGGGTTTGATTACAAATTCAGTTTGAATCATGGCAAGTATCTTAGCTGCAAACACACTTCTTTTATCTTCATACTGCTTAATTCCCACCTAATGAGTTGATGTTTTTATTACTTAATCCCCTCTCTTCCTGCCAGTGTTATTTTGTGTGGAATGCTTCTCACAAGTGTAATTGCCATCAGGAGCTCTCTCTCATTTTTTTTTATGTACTTCAGTCATTACAAAATCAGAAGATGGTCACATCTTTGAACTACCCAGTCTGTAATCCTGAATAACTATCAAGTTGAGGGAGATACCATGATTCCTTGAATGTGTGGCTTGTCTTGTCCTACTGGCAACAGCGCATCTGTCTGTAAAAATAATGCATGGTGAAGCTAGATGGAGTCATTCATGCATCAGGAAAGTTCAGTGGTGACAGAAGCAGGAATCTCTTTGCATTGTGATTGTCCATATACTTGTGTACAAGTCCAGAATAATAACAGGGTAACTGTATAAATTTTAGTTGGATGTGCACATTATGGGTGTTGGGAAGTTCCTCAATATGTTAGTATCTTGAAAGGAAAATATGCCCTCATTTATACACAGGTAGGTCAGTAAAATGGTATATTAATTCTACTTTGATATTGACACTAGATTTCTTCGAGCCTTTTACTCAGGGCACTTACAGAAACCACTTCTAATTTTATCATAATTTGCACATTATATGCATGATAACATTTACTGCATGTATAAAGTATATTTTTATGAAGACTGCACATTATGCCAATATGGAGCCCTGTAAGTGAGAAGAGAGTGGAATGTGGAACACTGATGTGGTATACTAGGAAAACATGACTTAAAAATATTTTAAAAGTGTAGTGCAGAGTTTGGAAGAGATTTTTCCCAGAATTCAAAAGGGAAATTTCACTCATATCAGGAACACCTTCCATAAATGCTCTGGAAAAACATAACCTCCCTTCAGCTCAGAGTACACTCATTATATTTTTGTAACTTTGTGTGTGAGAAAGGTCTCCCAAAGTCTTTTTCTCAGGCCAGTTTCCTGAAGAGATCCAAAGCTTCTGTCCCTTTCCTAGTCTCTCTCTCAATTGGGAAAACCAGCCATTTGCTTCTTCTAAACTCTTCACAATCATAGGAGAGAATCACCATGTTTTTCTCCTTTCTTTGTCTCCTTTAAATGCCTTCCTTTCCCACCATTGTTTGCTGGGAGGCCTACAATTTCCATGCACCAAGGGAACTACTCCTAGAAGGTCTCTGTTCCTGCTATGTAGACAGCGCCAAAAGCCGAATTAAGCTATTTCGACTTCAGCTACGCAATTGACATAGCTGAAGTTGCGTATCTTAATTTGACTTTTGCCCTGCAGTGTAGATGTTCCCTATGGTGCTGCAGGACTACTCGCTGTTTTTAAAGTTTTTTCAGTAAGGGCATGTCTATGCTGTCTTACAATACGCTGCTTAGGGCATGGACAATGGGTAGCAAAGGCAGGAGAAGGCTGTGCCTCACCAGACAGCCTGGTGTGTCTCTCTATATGCTCTATTCCTGGTCCCCTTCTTCCTGTTTCAGTTCCTTCCCACTCTTCTGTGGCTGAGAGGTTGAAGCAGGTAGGCTGTGGCCAGTGCACACAAGGCTGAGGGACAGCTGCCTGCTCTGGACTCTGGCAGGACAGGAGTGGCAAAAGGGAAGGGCTGGGACCTTCACGCAAGGTGGGATGGGACAGAGTAGCCTCCCCCAATGATGTGTTTACCTGCTGCCCATGCTAGGAGGGTGGCTTATTCACACCCCTGCATAAGTGAAGTTATACTGCAGTAAGTGATAGTGTATACATAGCCTGAGTCTCAAAACCTATTCCATTTCAGGGAGCACTAAACAGTTGTGGATTCCACTGACACAGGGAAATACCACATGGTGAAGATACCTGCCTTTTCTTCAGCCCATAAAGGCTCCTTCCCCTGTCACCAGGGGCGGCGAGTTATATGGGCTTGAGGTGCCCATGCTCCAGCAATATTTAGAGCCGGGAGCCCTGCTCCACCAATATTTGGAGCTGGGTCTCTCCGGCCCTGCTTGGAGCGGGCCCACAGTGGGACATCCAAACAAGCCACATGAACTCAGTACTGGTGCACAACACAAAATTCATTCTGCTCATGGGAGGAAACTCTTAGGCTATGTCTACACTGGTGGTTTCTTGCGCAAGAACATCTTGTGCAAGGGTTCTTGTGTAAGAAGTCTTGCGCAAGAACACGTCCACACTGCCATGTGCAAGCTGTGCTTTTGCACAAGAACATCCATGGCAGTGTAGATGCTCTTTTGCCCAAGAAAGCTCCGATGGCCATTTTAGCCATAGGGGTTTCTTGCGCAAGAAATCCCTGCTGAGCATCCACACTGCCCTCTTGCACAAGAGAGCTTACACCTGTTAGAAAAGAGCGTAGCTCTTGCGCAAGATGCCCTCTCTTACCACGCCGTACTGTAAATTTCCTTGCGCAAGAGCAGGCGGGCAGTGTGGCTGCTCTGTGGGTTCTTGCACAAGAACGGCTGTACTTGCGTAAGAAGCTGCGAGTGTAGACATAGCCTTAGAGGGAACACTTCCCCCAGCCTCTCTGCCCCTGAGTTAACGTCACACACATTGGGTTAATGCAACTGCAGGTTAGTTGCATGAGGGGGGTTTGGTGGGGGCCAAACTAATCCCTGTTGGTAGGAGGAGGATGGGAAAAAGCCCTTCGAGAGGGGTGACATGACACCTTTTTACTTCTGGTCATGTGTCCATCTTGCCCTGAGTGTGTTACCTCCAGAGGCGTGGCTAACGGGGGGGAGTGTCAGGGGGCATGGCTAACAGGGGCCAGGGGGCGTGGCTAATGGGTCACCACCAAAAATTATACAAACCTGCCGCCCATGCCTGTCACAGAAAGCATATCAGGGTGGGAGGGAGTACATTGGAATTGGGGGGGGCAGGGAGGAGAGTGGTGCACTCCAGCATTCCTCACAAGCCAATAGAGTTAGCAGCACTGGATTCATGTAACTGAAGAGTTAGCCTCTATAATCTTTTTTCGTTTGCCCATTTTTCAGTTTGCAGCTACAGCCTCTAAGAATCTGCTGCATTATTTCTATACCGTCACAATTTTCTGTGCTTATGCAGATATAATAGTCTCCTTCATATCTTTAAATAATTCTTGCCTTTCTTATACTATTATAATGGAAATGTATTAATAAATAAGTGTTCTCATTTACCTTGGAGTTGGTCCCAGTTGATGGAGATCAATGCAGACAGACTCCAGTGCAAGTAAGAGAAGACTTAGGAGTAGACTAAAGATTTCAGAATTTGGCTCGAAGGAGATTAGCCTGAGTAAGGATTGTCAAACACTATTTTTTTAAGCTGTTCAGTTAATTTTGCCATTTTTGTCAAATAATGCATTTGAGAAATCAATTATTCTGGTATTTAACCAGCTCTTATAGCTGGTCTAATTCTAGTCACCAAGTATGTTATTTGACATAGAAACAACATTTGTCAAACAAATGTATTTGATGAATTTCTCTGGTATTCACCCAGCTCTCCATTTGGCTCACAGATTTACATTTCAAGCTTCCATTCATTCATTCTTTTCATTCAACAGCAAACAAAAAGAAAAATGTATTTCCATTTTCATCAATTCAGCGTTTCTCAGGGTAAAAGTGAGGGTGGGGGGGAAATAGACAAGGAGAGGAAAGAACAAGAAGTTCTTATCTCACACTTGAGCAAATCTCTTTTTGAGGACAGCAAAATTTTAAATGCACATGTTTAAAAAGGAAATATACCGGTGACTTGATCAGCATTTCACAGAGCCCTTTGAAGCCAGGGAATATAAGTCTTTAAAAAAGAGCATTAGCTTCATTATTATTTATTATTAATTTTTGTTACAGCAGCACTCAGAATCAGGATCCTACTCAGCCTGAATGCTGTACAAAAATGGTAGATAGTCAGCTTATGGTTTAAGAATGCCATCTCTAGAATGAAAGCTTTAGAGACAGTTACTGGCAAATTTCTCTTCTTTATCTCAGATTGATATGGGCCAGAGGCAAAAAGTCTCTCCACTTAACCTTGTTCAGAGCTTCCCCCACCAAGATTCCTTAACTGCTAACTCTACAACAAACCCTCATGGATACTGCTGCATGCACACATCTAACTGCCTAGTCAGACAGCTGATAGATCATCTGCATTTCTGTCCCATTTTAGAGGAAGCTGGAACTGTTTAAGCCTGTAACTAGATGACTGAAAGACCATATCAGTCAGATTCAGTTCTCAGCAATGCCTTTTAAAAGGGGATTAAAGAAATCCAGATTGACTAAATCCTCAGAAAATGCTGAACAAAATATCCATCAGTAGGAAGGAGACACCTATAGGGTATGTATTGGCCGGCAATCTTTTAAAGAGAAACAAGTAACATGTTGTTTGTGTTGTTTATAGCTACTACCCTTGAATGCACCCCTCCCACAGTGATGGCTGCTTTCAAAGGAAGAAAATTGCAAGAGTATATTTAGATGATAGTGATCAGATTCCATCTCTCTGGTTAACTCTACAGTCCAACGTTGTGCTAATTGTTTTTTCTATAGAAATGTTAAACGTGGTTACTGTGTATGCGCAACCCCTTCTATTCAGCCAGGAATGTAAACATTCAATAACTCTCGCCAAGTATATTTTGTAAAGCAGTTGGCTGTCAAGGACAGTAGTTACAAGCACAGTTGTTTGTTTGTTTTTTTAATCACTGGTTTTGGACATAGAGCATTGGCTTATGTAGCTTGTCCTATGTCAAATGATGCCATCCAAGTAATTACATGATATGATATAGTGTCACAAAAATAACATTTCAGGATAGTCTAAGAATGAAATTATATATATTAATGGATCATCTTTTCTGAAGGTTCAGATATTAGTCGCATTCTGCAACTCATTTACAGTAGTTTTTTACATTAAAAATATTACGGGCAAAGCGTGAAGTGCTCAGAAGTTACAATAATGGCTTGTGATAACTACAAATCACAAACCATTATTGTAACTTCTGAGCACTTCATACTCCATCTGTAATATATTTATTCTCTCAATATCCCTGTGAAGTAATAAAGCATCATCCTACTTTAGAGATGGAGAATTGAGGCTCAGAGAAGTAAGTGACTTACTAAAGGTCATGCAAGAGGTCTTTGGGAGATTAGAGCTGAACTCACCCAAAGCTAGGTTAGTGCCCGTACTACTGGACTATCCTTCTGAAATGTAAAATTAAATACAGCAGATATACTTTCTGCTTTCTGTTATATATTACAAGAGGAGAAGGCTTCATTATGAAGTAAATTAGGATGGCTTTGTTTCTACCTCAATAATATATTTTCTCTATAAGCTTTACTATGGGGGAAATGTATTCGTTGTCATTTTTGTTCTCTCTCTCCTTCATAATGTGCCTGTCTGACTCTCCTCCACTTCTGTATCTCATTACACAAATCTTGATTGCCTAATCATATTATCAATACTTCATAATACAAAATAGTGCAAAACCATGTATATACTTGGCTTATATATTTTGTGTTGGGACTAAACAGGAATCTGGACTGATACTTCTTTCTCTCTTAAAAAAAATTAGGTTTAGGCCAATTAACTTGATTGAAAGGCAAAAATTTGGGTATTTGGGGATTTAAACTTTACACAGCTTCATTTCCCATTGGTAAGAACTTTATCACTGTTTTCAAACAATGTATATAAGCTCAGCTGCGTGAGGATATTGTATTGTGTTTCGACCCACTTAATAACTAAGGGCGTGTCTATACAGCAAAGCTTAACTCAAAATAAGCTATGCAAATTGAGCTACATTAATTGCATAGCTTAAGTCGAAATAGCTTATTTCGAAATTGGGAGTGTCTACACAGCACTTATTTCGAAATAGAGCACTCTTCTGAGTTCCTTTACTCCTCGTACAATGAGGGTTACAGGAGTCAGAGTAAGAAGTTTTCCAGCTTGACAGTATTTTGACATTATTTTGAAATAACTGCCTGCTGTGTAGACGTGGACTAAGATATTTTGAAATAAGACTAGTTATTTCAAAATAATGTTGCTGTGTAGACATACCCTAAATTAGCTGATACCATGCTGCTCACAACTTTGCAGTCCATATCTAGCAGATGTGGTTAAACTCTGGTCCCAGTTGCGCTTCGTCATGGGTACCTGACATACTGCTGAACGCAATTATTTTCCCAGATAAATCGCCCTCAAAAATCACACTCAACACAATAGTTAAAAATGATGTTTAAAGTGATAAATGTCATAATGTAGACAAGTTCTTTAGAAATTTCTTCTAAGAAATAGTATTCCCCTGGACTCCTCTGATGCTGAGCAATGGCGGGTGAAGAAAAAAAAGGGCAGGAATATACAGTGTAACTACAAATCACAAACTGTTGCTTCATTCTGAGAAAAGCATCTGTTCTTTAGCATTCTCTTAAAAATATGTAACTTGTTTTAAAAATAATGCAGTTTTTTTCTCCTCTTCCTTTAAGGACACTTCATTTCAATTTTAAATGAATTATTGGAGAAAACATAATCTGAAATTCATGAAACCGAGAGAGAACATAGCTGCTGTCCTTCAGCTTCCATATTAACACAGGAATGACATGCCCTCAAGGAGGTTGACTCAATTTTTTCTGAGCCATCAAGATGTATTAGAAACCCTGATGTAGTTTTTTCTCAAGAAAGAAAAAAACCCCACCTTTCATTAGGTGACAGCAGAAGACTTTGTGTATGTCTATACAGTATTCTAAGCTCAGGCTCTGACTCAGGTTTGAGTCCAAGTCCTCATTCTGTCTACACACAAATCAGTCTAACTTGGGTCAGCAAGCACTCAGGACCTAGGTCCTAACCCCCTGTTTTGGGGATGGGGGGTCAGAGCCCATGTTCTGCTCAGACTTGGGTCCAATCCCTATCATTTTACAGTATGGACACAGCTCAAACAGCAGACCTGAGTTAGAGGGTTTCCAGTTCAGTGTAGGAATCTCCAGAGTGGCCTGATTTGTGACTGATTTCTGATGGTGGTCCCATGCTGCCCCCAAAATGCTGAGATACAGTACTGGACATTGAAATGGTTGGCAGAAATCAGGTAAGTCCAATAAATATTGTTTGTTATGTGATTTCCTGTTTGCTGTAATGTGATACTACCAGGATTTGTTCAAGTCAAATAAGGTGAGGGATACCTTAGCAGAGTTTAAATAGGGCAGAATAACTGTAAACTTGTCATAAAGAGTGATAGCTTAAGGCTACTATTTATTACTAGTCACAGATCATTTTTGCAGAGATAGTTTTCACTGTATTTGCTAGTAAATTCCTCTTTCACCATATATATGCCATTTCTACCCTTTTCTTTCCTTCAGCTTGCTTTGGACTGTGGATCAGCTGAATATCTTAAATTCCCTGTTGAATCCTGGCATTATTATGTACTGTGTGTGCGGCCAATTCAGGGGTGCCTGGTATTGCTCCAGCAGCTTAACAGATGGATCTCCAGTAAGTCCCCTCTCAACCTCTCTCTTAAATATTCATAGAGCCAGCATGCAGATAGGTACAAGCATGCTCTGGAAGGTGGCAGTAAGGGTCTGTGAACTGGGTAGGATGTCAGATTGGCCAGTGGAAATCTGAGGGCAGTAATGTTTTCTGCAAGAATCTATCCTTGAATGTTGAACATAGAGTGAGCGCCATATGTGCAACTGTGCTGATGAATATATCTGCAGTGCATGCTCACATAATCTATTAATAGGCATGTAGCACACAGAATGTTAATGTGGGGAAACAAGTAAAGCAGGAAATACTTTGGATTAAGTTTAAACATGAATTTTAAAAATAAGTTAAAACCTCTTTATTTTAATTCACTATAAAGTTGATGGAAATAAAATAATAAAGTAGTGCTTTTTAAAAAATACTAGATACAATAAGCCTCCCATTTTCAGAATATACTGTAAATATTAATAAACATTTGTTACATAATACCTTTTGAATCCTCTGTTTTTATGGGCTGCTTAGCACACAATTAATTGTTTTTTATCAATATTACATAGTCCCATCTTTGGAACTATAGACAAATATTTGGGGTCATCTCTTAGGGCAGGGCTGCTCAACTTTGGAAGCCCATGGGGCCACAGTGATACTCACAGCACATGCCGAGGGCCACAACATAAGTGTGGTTGCATATACATGCAAATATATATGCAAATAGCTTTGTTGACACTGACAGGCATGAATACAAAGCACTTCCCACAATACCCTGGCACTCCTGGGACCTCCTCCCTGGGGGCTAGAAACGCCGACACCCTGTACCTGTCAGTTCTAGACAGCCCATCCGCTTGCATCTTTCAATGCTCACCCCGCCTGGGAGATGCCTTGCTATTGTGGAGCATGTTCCCAGTGCAGGCCATGTTCAAAGGATTCACCCACAGGCCGCATGTTGAGTAGCCCTGTCTTATGGCATCAGGATGTATATGTGTATAAGTGTTGAGGAGTCCTGTGGCACCTTATAGACTAACGGATTTATCGGAGCATAAACTTTTGTGGGAAAAGACCCACTTCGTCAGATGCATGAGATTTGCAGATTCAGACTAACACGGCTACCCCTCTGATATGTGTATAAGGGCTCCCTTTTTCTGCTATATTGTAGATCTCCACTCCAGATTTATTTATTTGTTTATTTATTTATTGCTGTGTCGGAAAAAGCTTATTGAATAAGGAACACGATGTTGGGACATACCTAAGTTTGGCCAAGATGAAGGGAAGGTTAGGAAAGTCACCCTCTCTCTCCAAACAGCAGGCTTATCATAAGTCTCATAAAAACTCTTCTGAAGAGTAAATTTTGTTTTTTTGGGATGGACCAGATTGCATCAAGATTGCATTCTGTTGTACTATCAATATATGGTATATTCTTCTGGATCACAGGACATATATTTCACATGCATTTAATACAAATCTCTTGCCATGTGTTATATAAGAAATTGCTTTTTTAAAATGGGGAAGTAAATGAACATATCTTTGGCTCTGTTCCATTATTCTCTGTAAGAGTTATGGTTGCATGGATTTATTTTCAGAGTCTATTGCAAGCTAATACTGTGGATGCTTTTCCTATTTTTAGCTTCTACTAAAACAGAATGTATTGTATTGGGGAAATAGATGTTTTTTGAATAAGGAACACGATGAAATAGTCAAAATGTACGATCACATGACATATGAAATAGCTGTATTCATGAATGAAATAATGAGTACCATTAATAAATCTTGACACTCCTTAGATGATCAGAAAAAGGTGTTACACATTTTCAAATTCTCAGACATAGTGAAGTCCTTGGATGATTGCACAAACATTTTAAGCTGCTTTGAATGGCACTCAGATATGATATAGGTATTTGTTAGATTGTGAATAGCTAGACAGCCTTTCTCTGCATCAGACCCAAGGCTTCTACTTATGTAACATCATATAATAAACCATGAGAAATGCAACACGTTTATTATTGCATGAAGTACTCCACTTAATCTAAGCATAGACCAAGATGATCTCTTCTCATTGCTTAATACTGATTTTTTAAAAAAAGATTATGCTCATGTTAATGCAATAAATTGTTCTTCTTGGTTGACTTACTGTCAATATTCACGTTTGAAAATTGCACATGTTGAACCAATATTTTTAAAGCACTTTTGTCTGAATGATGAGCCCAAAATACCTGACCCAGCACACAAATCGGAGTAGTGCCACACCCTAATGTGCATGTGCACTGGGTGTTGTGCATGAAAGTTGGGAGAATGCAAAAGAATATGTTAAAAATAGGCATGTGCTTATTGTGACTGTGCTTTACTTCCTTGAACATTACTGCTGCTTCTGTAATAAGATGAGATGGGATGGAGGTGAGAGTTAAAAAGGCAAACACATAGAAACAAAGTTTTCTTTGTGTGCTTCCCAGAGAATCTGTGCTGTGCTACTGATTGTTGAGACATTCTTTGGAACTCACATGGCCACATGGATGAAAGGAGTGAAGGTTGAGTTAAGGAATGGCCAGACAACTGGTCTTTGTGTTTAATAGGTATGATTTAATTGGATCTATAATTTCAGGGTTTTTCACTATTGCTAAGGAAGATGATTATTGGTTGAATCTGTCATGTCAGAACATATGAATAAGTGGCACTTTTTAATGCCTTGCAATCTAATGATTAGAGCAGGGAACCAGGAATAAGTGTTTGGTTTTGTTCCTTATTCTCTATGACCGTAACCATTTCTTAACTTTTCTGTGCTTCATTTTGCCCATTTGTTATGATCAATTTTGCTAGAATGTCTCCCATCCATGTGCAAAGAACAGGTCTATTTGTAACTTAGTCACAACCATCAGTTTGACAATGACTTTGTCCATGGGCATCCAGTATGTAAGGTGGGGGAAGGTTTTGCCTTCCCAAACCACCAGGTATAGTCCCGCCCACATTCCACCTCCAGAATGACTGCTGTAGGCATTCTGGGGGTGGAGTGTTGCTGCTCCCGGTGCCAGCCCTCCCACTGCTAGAGAGGCTGGGCAGCACGGTGTGCCCTCCTCCCTCCCCCAGTGCTCTGGGGCTGAGAAAGCTGGGGCCACGCTTCACGGCACAGCACGCCCTGCCTCCTCCCTCCCCTGAGGCTGAGCTGGGCTCAGGCTGGGCTGCCCGGCACACCTTCATCTGGGGCTGGAGAGGCTGCGGTGCATGAGTGCATGCTCCCCATCCTTCCCTGTGGTTGGAAGGGGGGCGCAGGTGCACTGTCCTGCCTCCCAGGATCTGGGGAAGGGGTGGGGCTTAGCAGAAGGGGTGGAGCTGGAGGTTGGGCTCAGGGCTTGCCTCCCCCAGCCCTGCATTCACTGCCTGCCCATGGATTTGCCCCTTATATGCTAACCATTATGGGCGTGTCTACACTACAGAGTTATTTCAAAATAACAAGGTGAGCATCTACACAGCAAATCCATTATTTCAAAATTATTTTGAAATAATGGGCTTGCTAAAGCGCAATAAAAACCTTTCATTGTATGGGGAATAATGTCTATTTCAAAATTGCTGTTTTGAAATAGGGTGAGTATGGACACCCAGCTGTGCTTATTTTGAAATAATTGGACTCCCAGGCTTCTCACAGGTGCCCTGGTGGCCACTCTGTCCACATTCCTCAAAACTCTATAGCTTCCCTTTTTGTGCAATATTTAAAACTGTAGGCAGAAGGGAAAGGGCTTGGGGCACCACACTGGCCCTGCCATCCCTGTGCCACACAGCACCCTTTGTTGCTGCCATGGCAGACCTCAGCACTCCCTCCGAGCACCCCATGGCTGCAAGCTACCCTGCAGCAACCTCTGAAGTCCCTGCCTGGGGATGAAAGAGGGCACCTTCGTGGATTGGTGTGGAGATCCTAGATCACACTGAGGTCTGGGGGGAGGAGACCAGCATCCAGGATCTCCACACCGAAAGGAGGAATGTGGAGATCTACGGCCGGATGGCTGCCAGCCTAGTCCATTAGGGGCACAGCTGGACCCTGGACCAAGTCTATTTGAAAATTAAAGAGCTCTGGCAGGCCACCTCCTATGCCTCGTTGTGGACCCTAGCCTGGCCGTGTTCATTGTTAGCCTCCATGAGGATGGGGCTGTGGAGGAGATGGAGGACAACAATGAGGAGGAGAACGAGGAGGCCAGCCTGGACACCATGCCTGCCAATCGGGAGGTGATCATCTCCCTGGAGCTGGTACCCCCTTCCCAGGATGTCTCCCAGGGTTTGGATGACTCTGGGAAAGGCACTTAAGGTGAGTCCCATCATTTTCCCTAGACGCAAGTGGGGGGAGGTGACAGGCTGCAAGGCTGCCCTCCTTACTCATCCCTCTCAGCCTGGGGATTGCACAATTTGCGTGCACATGGAGTGCCAGTCTGGAGCACTGAGCCCCATGATGCTGTCACACAGGAACCTTTGCTCCTTTTCACAGGGTCCCTGCACAAACCTGCCTTACTCCAGACTCCGTGGGACACCTTCCCACAAAAGCCACCACTAAGGAGGCTGGGGTCAGGGAAACACACAGCATTGCCACATGTGGCACACGATCATTCCCATGCTCTCAGGCAGCATCTGCTGCTGCTAAAGCACAGCAAGGCGAAGGACACCGATCCCCTGCATATGGGGGGAGGAACAGGTGGGGACCCCAGTACCACTCTCCCCAGAAAGCAGTGTCAGCTGCTCACACACACCTCCCCCAAAACCATCCCCCCTCTCCTCCAGTGGGCAGGGATAGCAATTCTCTCTCTGTTGGATGCTGGCACTGCCAGACCCAGAGTGTACAGGACTTGGAAGGAAGTGAGTTGCCTCATACCCTCCTCACACCCTCAGGCTCCCGACCTGATTGGCACCTTCCATGACTTGCTTGCCCCGAAGACGTGGGGGTAGCGAGGCTCCCCTGGGATGTTCATGCCCCTGCAGGAAAGTCCCTGCTGTCTAGGCAACAGATGGCCTTGTTCAAAGCACATCACTATTGTCTGAACTGAGACCTTTGGTGTCGGCTCGCAGATTAGGGCTAGGCTTTGTGCACACTGTCTCCGGGGATGACTGCCCTTCTCGCTTTTCTTCACAGCTGGACCACCACCTCCCACACCATCAGCATGAACCCATGAGACCTGCAAGCAGAGGTGACTTGAGGACGACCTGGCAAGGGAAAACCTCAAGTGCCTGCGTGCCCTCCAATGGAGTTTCAAGTGGGAGGAATAGGAGCAGCTCACTGACCTGGAGGAGCGCTGTGCTGACCGGGATCTGCGCTGCACCATCTGGGAGCAGCTGTCCCGGCAACATGAGACACTGTGCACTGCATTCCACAGCACCATGGAGCACCATGATAATTGCCACTGTGCACTCCAGCAGCCACCCCCCAGCACCCACTCCCCCTCCCCCCAAGTCCCTCCAGCGGCTGCACATGCCCCTGCCCCTGCCCCTATGGCTTCTCCTCCTAGCCTCCTCCAGGGCCGCCGAGGGTCATGCACATGAGGTGGTATGACCTCTTGGACAGCCAAGGCATCCCAAGGTGCCTGAGGCAGGTGCCAGTCCCAGTCCCATCCCTGAGCCTCTCTGCCGCTTCCTTCCCCCTTCCCCCATCCTCCCCATACCCGGGTTCTTTCACCAGTCCCTCCCCAGTTATATAATCCCCAAATAAAAATCAATGCATTTATTGTTCCAAAACAAAAAAGTCTGGTTTATTTTTCTCTTCAGGGGAGGGGGCAGGGGGGAAGGGAGGGCAGGGGAATGGGAGGGGTGAGGGAGGAAAGGCACAGAGGGACAATGCAGAGGTCCCTTGTGGGGAGGCATGGGGGAGAGTCTCACAGGTGGCCTTGGCTGAAACTGTCCCTCAAGGCCTCCTGGCTGTGCACAACCCCCTGATGGGCTTGCCAGATGTCAGTGGTGCCCTACTGCTCAAAAAGCCTCGGTGAGCCGCTCTGCCTCTGCCCCCCACCCTGGCAGTAAAGTCTCCCCCTCGTTCTTGCACAGGTTGTGGAGAACACAGCAGGCTGCCACCATCTGGGGGATATTTCGGTCACTGAGATTCAGGCAGGTGAGGAGACACCAGAATCTCCCTTTGAGGTGGCCAAAGGTACCCTCTACCATGATGTGGCACCTGCTGAGCCTGATGTTGTATCATTGTTTGGTGGAGTCCAGGTGTCCCGTGTACAGCTTCATTAGCCAGGGGAGGAAGGGGTAGGCTACATCACCCACAATGCAGATAGGCATGTCCACATCCCCATGGTGCAGTGGATACAGATTCACCTAACTCAAAGGTGCTTTGGACAAACTGTCTCATGTAACCTATCAACCTTCATGTCATAATCCACCGGATTTTTTTTTCTTATTTCGGCATAGGTATCATCCTTGTGTGTAAAATTAGACATATGGAATATGGAATGGTTTATGGTTTTAAAAGTGCAAAGGAAAGTCATGAAGGGTGTTTCCAGTGCAGGGATGTCTCAATGTCTGGGCAATCATATGTAAATAGCCTTTTGTCCTTAAGAGTAGTTGATCTTTGGAAGTCACATGGCTTCCCTAGCTGGTAGGGACTGGCAGGTAACTTCTCATGAAAATGTTGGAATCTTTAAAACAATAGGAAACTAGCAGGTCTTTTGTCTTTGCCTGGGGCACTCCCAAGAAAGGGATCCAAAGTCCTCAGGGTGAGGAGCTGGCCCTGGTTTTGAAGGATTAGCTGAAAAAAAGAACTGTTTTAGAGTGAGTTTGTAATGAGTTTGTAATAAGTTTGAACGGAGGTTTTAGTGTTAGAATGAGCTAAGTGTTTTCTTTTATTTTAAGTTTGTAATCTACTTTGCTGTACTTGTTCTCACTTATTACCACTTAATTCCTACTGCTTCTACTTAATAAAATCACTTTTGTTTACTATCAAGCCTAGTGTAAATAATTGCGACCTGAAGGAGCCACCAGTGTGTACATTCCCCCTTTCATTGTTGAAGGGGACTTACCTAAATAATTCATTTGGGGTTCTGATCCCATTTGGGGAGTGGTATCCCAGGAGGCTGGGCCCCAAATTGCATTTTTCTTGGACCTGAAGAATTTCAGTGTCTGTACTGCTTCTTGGGGTGGGGGGGAGACCAGGAATCTGGCCCAGCAGGACAGAGTGGTGAGAAGTCCCAGAGAGCAGGAAGGCGAGTGGCAGTGGCCTTGTCAGCACTCTGGGAGGCACCCCCAAAGGGTGCATACCCTGTCATAAAGTGCCAGCGTGCATCCTCTGGAAGAGGCTGGAGTTCCAGAATATGCGGGTGTCATGTGTCTTTCCCGACCACCCGACATTAATGTCCGTGAAGTGGTCCACGAGGCCCTGCCGGACCATTGAAAAGTTCCCCTTTCTATTTATATAGTTGGAGGCCTAGTGGTCAGGAGCCAGGATGGGGATGTGGGTGTCATCAATCTCTGCCCCCCATCCCCCGCAGTTGGGGAAGCCTATGGTGGCAAAGTTGGCGATGATGGGGTTGATGTTGCCTAGGGTGATGACCCTCCACAGCAGGATGTTGTTAATGCCCCTCACCACTTGTAAAAACATAGGAACACAGATTCACAGGGTTGCAGGAGCCTTTGGGAGGTCCCAGAGCCCAAGCCCTTTCCCACAGCAGGAGCAACCCCAACTACCCTATCCCCAGCAGGGCTTTGTGATTCCAGGACTGCAAAATCTCTAGTGATGGAGATTCCACCACTTCCCTAGAGAACCCATTGCAGTAGTTTGCCCTCCTGGGACAATAGTAAGAGTCAATCCTGCATGAGCATGGCCCTGACGGTCAATCTCCCCACACCCACCTGGTTCCTGACCAAGTGCTAGTTGTCTGGCTTGGCGAGCTTCCAAAGTGCAATGGCAACATGCTTCTGGAGGAGGATTGCATGTTGCAGGTGGGTGTCCTGTTGCTGGAGAGCCAGGGCAAGCCACTCCCAAAGCTCCAGGAAGGCATTCTTCCACATGTGGAAGTTCTGGAGCTAGTGCTGGTCATCCCACTGCTCCATGACGATCCAGTCAGAACTGGTGTCCCCATGCCAGAAATGCAGGTCCACAGTGTCCTGGGGAGGTTGGGAGGAACTGTGGGGTAGGAGTGCCTGAGTCAGGTTGAGGAGGTGCCCAAATCTGAACTGGCCATCTTAGTTCTGCAGTGTCATGAGGGCAGCCTACATTTACTGCACCAGGAGGTGCAGCAGGTGGTCTAAGAGTCTGGTACTGCTGTGCAGCAGGTCTGGCTCCATGGTAGGACTGCTGTAATGTCTGGAAGGGTAACCAGAGCATGCAGTGTAAGTTTGCTGTCCCTCAAGAAGGTAGGCAATGGAGAAGGGTCTGAGACATGGCTGTAGTGGGGAGCCCTTTTAAGCATAAGCCTCAGAGAGCATCAGGAAGCAGCTTCAGGAAGTGACTGCTGTCCTCATGCACTGCCCAGAGTGCTTCCAGGGGGCCTTAAATGCGATTCAGGCTCCAATAAGTGTGAATGTGCTATTTCAATCTGTGCTATTTCAATGAGGATTTGTAGTGTGGATGTGTTATTTCAAAATAGTTGTTTTGGGAGTTATTATTTCGAAATAACTTATTTTGAAATAACCTTGTCGTGTAGACATAGCCTAAGGGCCTAATTTTGAGAAAGAGGATGCCAAGATTTGTCATTTTGAAAATTGTCCCATTTTGACACTTTTGGAAATGGTCATCATTTTTTCAAGTTGGAAAATGTATCAGAATTGATCCATTCCCACCAGCAGCTTAGTTTTCAATGAACCAACATTTTTCCCAGCATGCTTTAGTTTCATTATTACTTTATTGACATTTGTCATAATAATATTAGTTTAGTGTACAGAATGAGTGAAAGGTGCATGACAAAAGATATGGAGTTCATAGTGTTTTCAGATAAGCACTCAAAAGTTCTCATTTCCATTTTGGATGGAACTGTTACAAAAATAGCTTGTCTTGTGCTAATATGGTACATCTGTTTCTAGCTTTCCATCACACTAGAAATTTAAGAGGTAAATGTGTGTAAAGACAAGGAGGGAGAAGAAAACAAATGTTTGTAAAGCTCTCAGAAGCTTAGGTATAGGTTTGACTTCTGGGTGAAGGGTCTTAATTTATCTGGACCCATTTCATCCATCTTTATATGATACTGTCTCAACAATAATGACAAATACTGATGTTTGAGTAGGGTGAAACATAACATAGACCCTAACAAGCATGTTGGTAAAGCCAGGTGGGGGAGGGGGAATATGAACATTCAATCATTAAAGGTATGTTTACACTACAGCGCTATTTCGAATTAACTTAATTCGAAATAGTTAATTCGAATTAAGCTAATTCGAAATAACGCATCTATACACAAAAACTATTTCGAAATAGCATTTTGCTATTTCAAAATAGCACATCCACACTGAGTGGACCCTGAACCGAAGTTAAGGCTGGCCGGAACCAGTGCCGGCAGGGCATCAGGTTAGGACTTAGTGTGTGGAGCTGATGTCTGAGGCTAACTGAGCTCCGTGCTTAAAGGGACCCTACCCCCACCCCGGACAGACAGTTCTTAGGGTTCCCCGCTTGCTTGTCTACCTCGATGAGGGACAGCAAAGCAGTCCTGTCTTGGAGTGCCCTGAGTGCCCGAACTTGGGACACCACAGCACTTGGCCACATGGAGCCAGAGCTGCCTCTGGGCACGCCGGTGCGTCTCATGGGGTTGTTGCCATCAGCCCGGCTGCACTTGCTGCAGGCTGCCATCTGGGAGGTCCATCGGGGGGCAGTCAGGATCCAGGAGGCCCTGAGGGAAAGCATCCACCCTGAGGAGCCCTCAGAGCCTCCCCGCTCCTCCCCACCGGGGGGCTCGTGCCCCATTCTTCCGTCACCCCTCCCTAGCCCCCCTTCCTGATGTGAAATAAAAGACACATATGTTCAAAAATAGAAACTGGGTTTATTGAACAAAACTGGGAGGGGGGGGATGAACCTCTGGGGAGACTGGGAAAAGGAGGTGGGAGAGGGGAAGAGAGAGGCTGGGAGAGGAGAGGGGGAAACCTGGAAGGAGGGAGCTGGCAGGGGGAAGCAAGGGGAAGAGGGGGGAGGGGAAGCTTAGGGCTCAGGGTTGGGGGTCTCGCCGGACCAACTTGACTTTCATGCTAACCTGCTCCTGGGTTCGCATGTGGCCAGGCTGGCAGCTATCCTGCCATAGACGGCCACGTTCCCCTGTCTAGTGCGGAGATCATGGACATTGGGGACATCCCCCCCAAACCTGAATAAGGTCCATGAGCTCCACCTTGGACTAGGAAGGCACCCACCTTCTCCAGCCCCTGTCAGGCTCCTGGGAGCTGGCAGACTGCTTCTGGGGAGCGGTGGAGGGCTGGCTGCCAGTGGCTTGCTGGCTCATGTTTTGGGGCCACTGGGTCAGGGGCAGTGACTGCTGGTTCTGGGCTGGCAGGCTTGGAGCTAGCACAGGCACTGTGGCCAGGGTCTACCCCTTTAATGGCTCCAGGGCTGGGGGAGAGGAGAGTAAGCTTTCCTGGTTGTGCCCAGAGTGGCCACCAGGTCTCCCTGGGAAGGGCTGGAGGCCCCCTATTTCGAATTAAGTATCTACGCAGCACTTAATTCGAAATAGCTATTTCAAATTTGGTGTTACTCCTCATAGAATGAGGTTTACCAAATTTGAAATAAGGGCTCCACTATTTCGAATTTATTTTGAAATAGCAGTTTACCTGTGTAGATGCTATTAAAGTTAATTCGAAATAACTGCTGTTATTTCGAATTAATGTTGTAGTGTAGACATACTCTAACATTAAAATACCCAGAAGCATCAGAACTGGATGCTTATGACAGTTCTCTTTGAAAGAGAAACAGCCTCAAGTCATAGCAGACTTAGAAAGACTATTCATATTCCAGTCAGGAAGACTATTTTGGTCCTTCTGAAGAATACACATTAAGCAGTCAAATGGCAATACTGTCCATGGCTGTGTCTATATTGGCGTGATCTTGCACCAGAGCTATGCAAATGAGGCTCAGCGTGGAATATCGCCGAGCCTCATTTGCATAACTAATGAGCTGCCATTTTTGCAGAAGAGGCTCTTGCGCAAGACGGAGCTGTCTACACTGCCCCGTCTTGCGCAAGAAAAACCCTCTTGCGCAAAGCCGTTATGCCTGAAAATAATCAGCATAATGGCTTTGTGCAAGAGGGTTTTTCTTGCACAAGACGGGGCAGTGTAGACAGCTCCGTCTTGCACAAGAGCCTCTTCTGCAAAAATGGCGGCTCATTAGTTATACAAATGAGGCTCAGCGATATTCCACGCTGAGCCTCATTTGCATAGCTCTGGCACAAGATCGTGCCAGTCTAGACACAGCCCATATGTTTCCAGATGCAAAGAAAAGCACTTTTCTTCATGCTCTTGTGCTTTACTAAATAGTACCCTGCACTGCCGTAAAATAGCTTTCATTGTTATCTTTTCAAAGGAGTCATCTTTCACCTTGTTTGGTTTTTATCTAGGTGTAGACTGCTTGTTATTTTCTTCAGTCTTACAGCTCAACAGCATCAGCAGCTTGGCTGAGGTTTGTATCTTTTCAGAGAGCTCATCAATAGTTTATATAATGCTGTGTCAGGGCCTGGGGCTGGACAGGAACTTGGCAAGAGCCCGAAGTACAGCAGAGAAGCCTTCTTGAGGGTTTTAGCTTCATTTAGAGAGTTTCTTCTCCCCGGAGAAGCCAAAATAACACACAACTGGTGTGCAGCCTTGCTGTGACTGGTGCTGCTTGTGCTTATCAGTTGTCTCACTATTACCTTGTGCTCCACACATCAGTTAGACCAGTGGTGGGCAATGTTTGGAGTTCTATGTGTGTCCCACAAGACATTTTATTTACTGTTGCCCATGTGCAGGGTTGACAGATTCCACTGGTTTCTATTCACAGGTTTTTTTTCCAGCTGGTATGATCCAAGTGATATGCAGGTGAAACAAGGACACATGAAGTGAGGTGGATGTTGATTGTACACAATATTCACTGTAAGAGATGTGCACTCCTTCTGCATCCAATCAAAGCACTGCTACGGTTCGGTTGGCACCTCCCACAAATTCTAGGTACACAAGGGCAATTAGCAAAACTACCCTATCCCAAAAGGCCATCTTGGTTACAAGAGTCTTGTGACCCACTGAGATAGAGGGCCATTCATGTGACATACTCACTAGCTTAGGTTGCCCATTGCTTAATTAAACTGTAAGCTCTTTGAGGGAGGGATCAACTTCTCATTATGTGTGTATAGCATCTGGCACAATAGGGGTCTACTCCCTGAACTATCCTAACACAAATAATAAAACCATTTAAGTCTCTGGCCACACCACCTTCAAGCAGCTTAACAATCTTTAAATACTAACTAGGGCTGGTCAAAGTCTTCATTCCATCCAAGTTAGCCTTTGCTTCTGTTTGTGAATCCATGAACAGACTTTGATTTCTAAAAACGCCTTAACTATTAAAAATTATTCAACACACACAATTTGTGTGAAATTTTTTCAGCTTGTTTACTTCATCTCTTTGCAGAATATGACCCATCACTTAAGCCACGTGGTATGTTTCATGCCTTTCTTGGGTAACTGAAACTTTTTAGAGCAGAAAATAAGCAACAGTGCGTACCTTTGTTCACACGCAAATAGAAGCATTCACATGAAGGATAGCCACTCCCCAATATTCATGTACACAAAAAACGTTTTCACACTAATAATGAAAAAAGGAGCATGACCATAGCTAAAACAAACAGCTGTTCAGAATTCAAATGAGTGTTTGTGAAGACTGCTTTGCAGTATTTGTACAGCTCTAGTCCAAACAACCAAATGCTGTATAAACACCCCCAACAAAACAATATATACAGAGATGCGCTTAGACTCCAGAGCTCCCTGTACTGGTTTCTAGTCAGTACATATCTGTGTCCCTCCCTGAAAGCAGTACACTTCCTTTTTAATGCTCCTAGTTTAACTGGGTTCAGCTGCAGCTGGTTATCTCAGGAGCACTTAAAAACCTATGGTGGCATGTTTTTGTCACCATATAATGTTTTGTTTAAGCAGAGAAAACTCTATTTCAGATAACAATGTTTCTTTAAGATCTAACTCTGATACAAATACACACAATTTAGAGAACGATCTGTAACATCGCCCTCTGGTGTCTCCCAGTGTCACACTCAGTTAAGGAAGGAATTTTCAAGTGGGACTCTGAACACCACTCCTAAGAATTAACCTTTGTGAGGTTTCCTTTGATGTGGATCCCCTGCAAAAGGGAAGACATGTCTAGTCAAGGCACTAAGCCATGACTTGGCTTGTGTGAGTTTAGTGTTAGGATAAGTCTCAAGTGTCTCATCTTCATTGAAAAACTTAAAAAACAACAAATCTAGTAGCACCTTAGAGACTAACAAAACATGTAGATGGTATCATGACCTTTCGTGGGCACAACCCACTTCTTCAGATGACCGGAGTGTTGGAAGTCTAGATCCAAGAATAAATAAGGAAAGGGGGGGGGAGGGAGAAGGAAAAAAATAGAGGAGAGGAATTAAAAAGAGACTGTGAGTAGATAAGCTTCAGAGGGATAGCCGAGTTAGTCTGTAACAGGAAAGACTTAAAAAACAACAAATAGTCTAGTAGCACCTTAAAGACTAAATAGTTACAAGAGACGAATAAGAATCATTAGTTTGCATTAGGAAAGGAAGATGACCAACACCAGATTCTACACAGACATCAAGAACCATTAGCACCTTCATTGGTTGGTTGATAATGTACGAGCCATCCGATATCAAGATTCATACCATTTGCAGGAGAATTAAACTTGTGAATGAGGTTAAGTTCTAACCCTTCTCTGTGTATTTGGCTTGTGGAATTGGTCTGAAACAAAAAAACGACGTGGAGATCTATTAATGAGTGTCCAGGAATATTAAAGTGTTCTCCAACAGGTTTTTGTGTGTTGCCTTTTCGGATATCTGATTTGTGTCCATTAATTCTTTCCCATAGAGACTGTCCAGTTTGGCTGATATACATCGCAGTGGGATGGCATTTAATGGCATAGATCACATTAGTGGATGTGCAGTTAAATGAGCCTCTGATTTGGTGGCTGATGTGGTTGGGTCCAATGATGAAATTGCTTGTGTAGATGTATGTGCAGAGCTGGCACCGGGGCTGATTGCAGGGGTGGGTTCCTGGATGCTTATGATGGAGGTATGTTGCGTGGTTACCGGAAAGAATTTGTTTAAGGTTAGGGGGTTGTCTGTAAGCAAGAATTGGTCTTTCCCCCAAGGCTAATTCATTGGTTTGCATTATTTGAATTGGTTTGCTAACCAATTCTTCATTGGTTTGCATTGTTGCTGAAATGGCTTCACAGATGATCACCAAGTAGTGATATCCTTTGGCTTCCTGTGCGGGGAGGGGAGTGGGAGACTGAACCAGCACAGTGTGATACCCTGGGTGGGCAGACTGACAGAAGTACTTCTTGTAGAAGGGCTCTTGAAAATCTGAGTTTTGTACTTCTGGGAACAGTCTCTAAAATGACCATGTGACATCAAGACTGCAGGAGTAGGGCCTAAGGAGCCTTCATATCTTAAGAGGAGATCTTCAAAGGAAGAGAGGGAGCTGTCCATGGATTACAGTGAAATGTGATTTTCTTTCCCCCAACCAAGATGTGCCTCCTGCTGAGATATGGGAATGGCAGATGATATCTGGGAGGAAGATTGGACCTCTGTAGTAGAACTGTGTTCAGAGATGTGCAGCCTAAATTGAAGTTGACATCCATCTCTGCAATTGTGGATATGAGTTGTTACTTCCCCCAACCAGAGAGCCTTGGCTCTTTAGCTCAAGCTGTAGCAATGTAGTTTGGCAAAGAGGGAGATGGGTAATGCCCATTCACCATTGGGTTACATACACATGTTAAGAAGTCTCAGAAGGCAGGTGCTTCTTCCACACTGTCAGAACTAAGTTTTTAAGACTAGTTGTGGCAGATAACACTGCTGCAGTGGGTGTCTATCAAGGGAGCAGGAGCTCCTCTGTGTATTCTGTCAGATGAATATATAATCTCTGGCATGTTACTGGGAGGGTACCTGAGTTGAGCTATTGTTTGATCCAATATCGTTTCAAAGATGCAAGCAAGTACCCATTTATAGAGAAGTGTTGTGGTATTGTTCCTGTTATAGAAGTGTCTTTATGATCAGCAATCTCAAAGATCTTTTGGAAATGTCAGTCTTGTCATTAAACAGCAAACAGTAGTGGGCATATTACTTTTTATGAGACTATTTATGTGGCATACTGTAGATCCACAGGAAACCACTTCGATGCTACTGGTAATCTACATCACAGCATAATGGCATTGATTGAGCAATTACAATATGTGCTGCAAATGTGCATCATACATATTGGTCTGACATTTAGAGAATACTTCTTACCTGATGTGGTTTCATGGCAGTTGTGATCATCTGAGGCATGTGAACTCACAGATTTAAATGAGAATTGCTGTTAGGCCATTGTAATCAAAATATCTTTGGAACCTGAATTTAAGGGCTTCAGTACATACCTTAAGCAGTGGTTCTCAAACTTTTTTTGAAAATTGCCAAGGGCTCAGAGGATCACTTAATGATCTTTCCAAAGGTTGGTTGCACCCTTAGCTAAGTATGGAAAAGTGCTTTGGATAAAAGTGCTATATAAAAACCCCCTAATAATAAATACGGGTTTTTTTCTTCTACAGGTAAAAGCATACAACTTATAGTTTAATAGCAGGAGGGGTCTTTCCCCCGCCACAACAGGCACTGAGCAGAGACTGGGAAGGAGAGCTGTACATCCCCAGCAGCCACAGTTCTAGAGCTGGGGAAAGTAGCCTCCATCTCTGGCCACCATGTATATCTCAAATTCCCGCCACCCCTTGAGCTCTTCTCACCCCATTCCCTCCCCACCTACCTCCTATTCTCCCCACCACACTCCACTGCCACCTCCCACCTACCTACTATTCCCCTCAAGGTCACCACCCCACCTTACATGTGAGGGTCCAGAGTCTAGCCACCTAATTAGGAGAGCCATGCCTGCAAGCCACTAATTAGATTGGCAGCTCTTCATTTTCTAGTGTGCAGCCGCCTTGGTGTGTACCTTAGAGGGAACTATCTGCAGATCATCTGAACAGAGCTTGCAGACCACTGGTAGTCCACAGACCACAGTTTGAGACTGTCTTTCTTAAGGCTTACTTTTTCCCTTAGGCTTTCCTTGATGACGTGGGTTAAAAGAGTGAGCGCTGGCTAAGGGAACAGAATGTTGTGTGTGGTAGATTGAGAGAATATAAGTATTAATGTTGACCCAAGATAAAGCTCTGCATATATATAAACATCTACAGTTGTAGATAAGCTTTTCTGTTATTGGAATAAATAAATGAATCCAGGCTAAAACTTTCAGTGTTCAATGGCATAGTGTTAGGTCAGAGGCAGAACTGTACTGTTTCAAAGTTGCATTGAGAAACGTAAGGCAGGCAAAATAAATATGGTATATCAATTTAGGCAATAACAGTAATTCCCAGGTTCTTATTAATCAGATGGCAAGTCCCAAAACCACTGAAATTCATGTTAATGTTCTCAAAACCTATGCCCATTTTGAAATTTCTATGAGACTATATACGCTCTTTTTCTCTGAAGTACTTTGCATCAGCAAATCAGCTTCTTGGATTGATGAGAACTGGGATGAATTCATTTGCTAAGATTAGGAAAATGGTGGGGGGTATTAACCAACCCCCCCCCCACCTTTTGTATAAAAGAAAGCCAAAAGAATGTCAGGCTTGTTAACATTGTGTAAGTACAGCAGAAGTGATTTGTTTTCACTGCCTAGCAAATGACTTTTTTTTCTGTTAATTTGACTAGCTGTAACCTGAAGAAGCCTTTGAATACATCTGACCATGGCACAATTTGCTTTCTACCAACAGAGGCATTTTATGTTCAGCTAATATTATGGATTTGATTTAAAACTCAGAAGAGAGAGACATTAAAAGTTAGGGTTGAAAACCTTTAGCTCAGATCTTCAGCTGGAGCCATTCTGTTGATATAAGCCCTCCCCCTTTACTTACTCATTTTTGAGTGGGTATTGTAGGGAATTTCAAAGAGGATAGGCAAATCTGTGGGGATTCAGGCTAAAACCCTCATGCAGTTTTTCATGAGCTTCAGGGGGGCCATGATTTCACCCTCAGTCTCTACTCTGACTTATTCTGGACCATGTGTGTGTTCATGAACCAGTTTTTGGGTGGTTTAATTGTTTACACATTTCTTCAGAACTCCATGCTCTTGTTTGTGAGAAAAGCAACAAAGTAATATGCTCAATTGCCTTGAATAAATCCAATTCCTAGAAAAAGTTCCATTGACTCTTGGCAGCTATTTTCCATCTCCAGTTTCTTGGTAGCATTTAAAGTAAACTCATGTTAGTGCTTTCTGAGGACAAATATTCATGTGAAGAGGGTGGTAAACAAGTGTTCTTTGTGCCCTTTAACAATGTATCTAAGCAATTAATCTTTTTATTGTGTGCTGAGGAGTATATCAAGGGAAGCAGCACTCCAGTGACATCACTGGCAGGTTACTGTATGTGCAAAATGAAATCATATGGTAAGGTGTGCCCTGAGGGAGAGTCAGATTCCATAATTAGACTGAGTGCGCCTAGGAAACTATGCCTTGTCGAAAGAGCATTTGCAGGACCTAATTGTGGCATGTTTTTGCATCAGTGCTGTGGTGCTGCCTCACTTATAGCCTGAAAATAGCTGTAATTGTGTGTGATGATTGAGTCACTTCCTAAATTTAGTATCCTGAGCCCCATATGAATTCAATGACTAACACATACTTGACTGTGTCATCCCTCTTATCTATGTCTGGATTCTTAAAAAAGATCTCTCTGTGCTTTCAGTTTTGTAAATCAAATTAAATTGCCATAATGTGAGTGTCAGATTAGCAATAATCATTGTTCCCAGACAGAGCACAGGCAGGTGTAGAGAGAGTTTCCAATCCCAGTGCAGTCCGGCTAGAACCCTTCTGACTGGCACCATCTCTGTTATTCCAGGCTGTAACAGAAATTGCATTTATTCAAAACTCTTTGTCAGGTAGGTTTGTGCAATGTAAAATGGCCATTAGGGCAATAGATTGAGGCTTGCACTCTCATTTCATTTGTAATCTACGTGAGAAACAGAGTTCTGTGGAAATGGAAGATGAGTAGTACTTGCACTCCTGCATTTCCTGATCCTTGCCTCCCAGGAGATTAAACTCCTTTGCCTTCGAATATTTGTCCATGGTCCATGTCTGTCTTTGTTTGAGAGGACACTATTTAAGCTGGTCCTTAGGCTATGATGCTGTCATGTTAACTGGAATTGCTTCAGAAAGGATGAGATGGCTATTGATTTCATTCACTTGAAAGCAAAATAAACAATGGTTGTTGTTTTTAAAATAGGGCAAAAGGACCTAAAATCCTTCTGTCACTCAGGGAGTACACTCTCTTAATGATGAATTATCAGTATTTTCAGTATTATCACTGTCACCCCCAAAAGCAACCTACAGTACTTGTGTTCATATTAAACCCTTTTATTTCATGTATTTTGGACTGCTTTTCAATCCTGTACCAGCTAATCGTTCGTCCTGTTTCAAGTCAGAATCTGAATATTATTTACCATCTGCCTCCAAGGGAAGCACTTGCCAAGTCTCTTAATTTGCTATAACTGGCAGGTTTTCAGTGTACATAATTTATACTGGGGGGGAGGGGGAGAAGAAGCAATCCTGAAAAAAAGAAGATTAATTAAACCAGTTCTTCTGGGCCCCTAAAAATGTTCCAATAGGATGACTTTAAGGCCTTAAGGTCTTCTCTGTGTATATGCTGTCACAGCTGATCCCATTAAAAATGTATGTTGGGTTGGTCCCTTGTGCCTCTGTGCTGGTCAGAAAGACGTTGCTGGCACCTGAGTAACATTGCACAATACATAGTGAATTAAACAACAATACACAGTGAATTAAACAACTTCTGCCTTTTGTTACTAGAAACACTTAGCCTACAATATAATGTGTGGCTACCTACATGTAGGCAATTCTGTAACTGATATGAGAGGAAACATTAGGAAAAAATCTTAGTTGTACAGAATACAAAACAGAGCCAGTGAAAGACCATGAATGGATTCACAGACACAGCACATGGTTTCTAAGCATGATTTACACCTTTTTCTCTTACTTACCTACTCCTCACAACACCTGTTTCAATAAGCACCTGGCATAGTGAAGTGACTCCCTGTGTTGGCAGCTTTGAATCTTTCATGACAACAGTGTTTCATGAATTCATCCTGTATTCCTCAAATAACAGGATGAGGAGACTGCCTATTGCCTCCATCCTTCTCCTGCTGCTTTCCCACAATCTTTTAAAAAATTCCCTTTTCAATGGCAGCTGTCACTTCTACATCTGGTCTGTGGAGTTAAGGGATGGAAAGTTTATTTCAGACCAAGATGCTTCTCTCTAAATTGGTTTTGTGAAAAGAACAGAAAAATGAACACAAATGACCTTTTCCCAGAACATGGCAGGCCTTCATTGGCCTAGGAAGTGGGAGGCCAGCTGCTCACAGATGGCAGAACAATACTAGTGCACGTATCACTCACTGCACTGGGTGGCCCTGCCCCCGGGTGCGTGGTGCAAGGGCTGTGCCGGCCCCAGGCGCATGGCATATGGGCGGTGCCGGCCCTGGGTATGCGGCACAGGGGCGGCCCCGGCTCCGGGCGTGCAGCACAGGAGCAGCGCCAGCCCCGGGCACACAGCACATGGGCAATGCCGGGCCCGGGCGTGCGGCATTTGGGCGGCCCCACCCTCGGGTGTGCGGCGCAAGGGCTGTGCTGGCCCCGGGCGCGCGGCATATGGGTGGCGCTGGCCCCTGGGCGCGCGGCACAGGGGCGGCACCGGCCCTGGGCGCGCAGCGCAGGAGCGGCACTGGCCCCGGGCATGCAGCACACGGGCAGTGGCGGCCTGGGCGTGCGGTGCATGGGCTGTTCCGGCCCCGGCGCATGGCGTATGGGCAGCTCCACCCCTGGGCGCATGGCACAGGAGTGGCGCCGGCCCCGGGAGTGCGGCGCATGGGTGGCGCCAGCACCGGGTGCACTGTATGGGTGGTCTGCCCCCAGGCACATGCACGGCCCCGCCCCCGGGTGCGTGCGTGGCCCCGCCCCTGGGTGCCCGGCGCGTGAGTAGCCCCGCCCCCGGGCGCCCGGCAGCCCCAAAAGGTTGGGGACCACTGGTCTAGACTACATTCCTCTTTTGAAAGAGGAATGTAAATGAAGGAAATCGCATCCAATCGCTTTTTTGAAAAAGGTTTTTTTGAAAAAAAAGCCGTCTAAATGCTGTTCTTTTGAAAAAAAAAACCCCTTTTTCGAAAGAACCCTGTAAACCTCATTCTTTCAGGAATAAGGGTTCTTTCGAAAAAGGTTTTTTTTTCCCCGAAAGAACCATGTCTGGACTGCTTTTTTTTTAAAAAAACCTTTTTCGAAAAAGCCATCAGATGCAATTATGCAAATGAAGCACGAGATTTGTAAATCTGTGCTTCATTTGCATTTTCGATTTCCTTCATTTACATTCCTCTTTCGAAAGAGGAATGTAGCTGAGATGCACCCTTTCTAACTTCACTGAATGACTGTTTCTTATAGTGTATCTGTTGGAAAGACCTGGGCACCCCAAAAGTATCCCAGCATGATGATGAAGCAATTCAGAAGGAAGTATGAGACAACATAATAGGAAAAGTGTGAACTAGATCAGCTAGGATGCTATGAATTTAAAATCCTCACTCCACAATAGGGAGACAACTGCTAGAATTGTTCTCCAATAGAATTCTGGGTGAATCTCTTCAAACTTAATCTTGGAGAAAAAAGATGCTTTGTTAGTGCAGAAGAGAGATTCTCAGAGATAAATTTAGTGATCGGCATGATATAAACATGTAGGTTACTGTTAGATCTGGCCTAAGCTAGGAGTTCAGGTCGAACTTACCTGCAGTAGGTTGATTTTCTAAACAATGAGTCCACACCACCAAGCCTGTTCCATTGACTTTAAGGGCTGTTAAAGCTGATTTCGGTACTCCTGCTTTTCATGAAGAGAAAAGGTAAATTGATCATGCAGCGTTGACTTTAGGGTAATGCAGATGCAGCACTGTGATAATTAATGTTCTTAGCCTCTGGGACGTATCCCATAGTGCCCTGCAGTCACTGCTCTGGCCAGGACTTTCAACTCCACTGCTTTCTAGGTGCATAAGAAAAGCCCTAGGAAAATCTGCATTTCATTTCCTGTGTGGCCAGCAGACCTCAGAGCAGGGAGCATTCCTCAGCAGCACACCTGACCATGAATGCCCAGGGTCGCAAACAAGCACCAGTTATGTAGGGAGAGGAATCTTCTCACAGAACTACGAGCAGCAAATAAATGCTGATATCTATGTGAAGAACTAAAAGGGCATGGAGGAGAGAAGATATGCTAAGGACATCCAGTAGAGCCACCAGAAAATAAAGGATCTGAGGCAATCATACCAGAAGACAAAGGAGGCAAATGGATGGTCTGGGTCATCGCTGAAAACATGCTGCTGTTATGAGCAGCTGCATGGAATCCTGGGGGGAACCTAACCAGTTTCCCAAGCCAGTCCATGAATTCCTCCCAATACACAGCCCCAGGCAGCAGTGTGAAGGACAGTGTGGATGCAAAAGAGGAGGAGAATTTTCAGGGAACATAACCCAGAATGCAAAGGGGCAGCAGGAGCTATGGGATAGCTACCCACAGTGCATCACTCCCAAAGTCTATGGGAGCCACCCTACTAGGGACGCACTATGTCAAACTAAGTCAAATTTGTAGTGGGGACATCCACCTTCAACTTTACAAAATTGAGTGCTACAAAGTTGACTTTTATACATTTGACTGTATCATTCAGTGTAAACAAGGTCCTAGATTAGACACAGCAGTGTTGTGAAGTACAGCAAAACAGGAGAAAAGTACATTCTCACCTTTTGCCCTCAGAACTAAGGAGAAGGAATCTCCTTCATAAAGAGATTGTTGCAAATATTGTGAGACATGTAGCCATTCAGTTGCTGCAGAGAAGGAAAGATGTTGGGGAGCTCATCAGTCCTCCAAATCAGAGGCAAGTTCTGCTCTGACTTTCCACTGTGAGGCTATTCTAATATCATAGAATTGGTGTCTTTCCTGTAGAATGAGGCTTCATGAAACACAGCCTTTTCTTTGCTTCATTCAAGCCTGGGAAATAACTTGGGCTGAGACTGATGATTTCCCTCTACTGCTGGGCATGGGACCAGTTACTCAAGTGCTCTAGAATATGTCACACTGCACTGCTACTCTCTTGCAGTTGAAACATACTCATTTGGAGCCAAGATATTAATAATTGATTTACATCAGAGATGTCCTTTTTTTGCCAAGGATATTTTGTAGATCACTTGGGGTATGTATTGCATGCCCAACTTCTAATGTTAAATGAAAAATTAATGGGTGCCTCAAAGCATCTGTCTGTACAGAGCTTGGGCTACTGCATGGCTGAACATCAATATTAAATATACACCAGGAGTAAAATACCCTTTTTTGCCTGTTTGTGGACTAACTGCGCCTGGAATTAATAAAATCTGTATGCAATACTGAAGTCACTGAGAAGTATTCACAAGCAAAGAGGTAGGTCTAGCCCCAGGAAAATGTTAACATGAGTCTGGAGAAAAAAAAGTGAGAATTTTGTTTAGTGGCTCTGTAATAGGATGCATCAAACCCAAACTGAGCCACCATTGGAGGACCAGTCATTATGGGCCGAGGAGGCCACACTCACTCTTCCCTGCTGCACGTGCTCCAAGTGGAAAATACAGATAAATAGAGGCAGCTCAACTCAGTTGCAGGGAGGGGGCACCAGAGGAGGAAGGACATACTCTGCCGGTCTCTGTGATGCTTCTGGCAGTGAAGCCCAAAGACCCAGATTATGTTCCAGGCGACTTGCTGATGGCTGAGACTGCCGGAGAAGCCAAGCCACTGCCCACCGAGGAAGCTGCTGAATGTGTCATAGCCCAGAGGGAAGTAAGGCCACAATCTGACTAAAATTTTTCCCTACCCAGAGGGGTAATTTCCCCAGTTCAGTTGTCTGCCCCAGTCTGGCAGCTACAGGGCTATAAAACTTTGTTTGCTTTGCCCCAGCATGGAGGCTGTAGGGCCATAGAGCATTTGCCCCACCCATGGGCCTTATGCTGATAAGAGGCCCTACTTAGAGGGCTAATTCCCCAGTCTAATTGCCTACCCCGTTGGCAGGCCGCAGGGTCATAGGACTCTTTGATTGTTTTGTTGCCCTAGCTAGGAGGCTGTGAGGCTCCAGACTGCATGACTATTGGACCCACAGAGCCCATGGATTACTTGAGACTGGTCTCACACTGGACTGATGGAGCACCCAAGCATGACCTACCGGGCCCCAGGCTCAACAAAGGGTCTCATAGAATGAGCATTTTTGTCAGAGAAAATTTACATAAAGCACTGATGTCATTATGACTGTGTTTCCCCCATCCCTCCTGCCCTCATATTCTTATCTCCCTACCCATTGTAGCATTGCCAACTCTCATGAAAGTACTGAAATTTTGGTAGCTGCTGTAAGCAATCCTGTAATGAAAAGAAAAGCTCCATGTTATTTTGACGAAGCTAAATGTGTATATGTCAGTGAGACAGAACTTTCCCCATAAACATGTGTAAGCCAGGGGAAGTTGAACTAAACTACAAATATGGAAACCACAAGACCAAGTCCTAGCTTTCCCACTGAGTTCATATTTCTGTGCCATTCGCAGTGCCTATGTCACAAGCATACAGCCATATTTTAAACTTGATTGTAAGCTTCTCCGAGCAGGGAGGCAGTCACAGTTCAGGACAACTGCACTCCATGGTCCTTGGAGGACACTCACTGGTGGTGCTTAGCTCTTCTGTTGTCACCTTTCTTATGCACCTGTGTGCATTTCAGTCCTGACTGGTATTTTTGCAGGCTGCATAGTTTCTTGCCTACACTGATATTCCCTGCAAGATGGACCACCTAAAAGGCAAGCATCTTCACACTGTTTTCTCTCTGAAGGCTGTGAACAGTATAACGATGCCAAGTTGCCACACAGCTCTTTAGATAGCACATTTATTCTTAAGGTGAAAGCATTACAGAGACAACACATTGAAAAGAAAAAAAGAACTTACATTCATGCTATGAAGCTAACCCAATCTCAGGTTTTGGTAGATGTCAGTCTTCCAAAACCCACAAATGGGATTTCCTTGTGGTTACAAGCTGTTAACTGTCTCAGATTCAGAACTAGAAGAACCAGGAATAATTCAGCCTTTGTTCCTGGCCTCATGTAACAGACGCTCAGCAGACAATGGCTTCCCAGGATATAGATACAAAAGGCAGGGTTTTTGCATAACCAGAGATGGGGAATGTACATTCACCTCCACCAAGATATTCCCCAGGAAAGACACTTAACACTTTTTGTTGCAAGAGCCCAATCTGTCTAGCATTTTGTTCAGTATAGTCTTTTGAACCCCGGGTCTCAGTTCCATCACATCTACCCATTAGAGAGGTTACATAGAATCCTGACCTATTAATACATAAATCATTCATTTCCCAAAGATACTTAAACTTAATTCAATAAGGTTTCCGAAGGATATTGCAGGAAATTGCCATATCTATCACAGAGGCAGTGTTGTAATTTTATTCCAAGTCTTGTGATATTGGTGTTTTTCTTAAATCCTTAGCTACTAAAGTACTGTTGCAGTATGAGAACATAAACTTTTGTTTAAAAAAAGTTTCTAGTCTCATTGTAAATAAAAGTTTTAAAAATGTGAACTCACACTAAAGAGTAAATTAAAAGAATGCAAAATGTATTATCTTTTCAAAGTCTCTTGATATTTTTTGTTCTTGTGAGGTTGACAATTCTCTCCAACCTTCAAATATTTCAAGAACAGATTTTAGTACCCCTGACAGCAGCATCATAAGCATTTGAACATCCTATTTTAAATCAATTTAAATATATTAACTATAGATCCAGATATGTCTGGAAGGCAGATGCCCATTTCAGCAAGCTTTCTGCAGGCCCAATTTCAGTATTTACTTCTGTCTTGGCATTAGAGGAATATGCATTAGTCTCTGGAGTGAGGTTGAAAATTGTAGGCTTGAAACTGCATTTTCCTGGTGTTACGGGTTGCTTACAGGATTTTCCAAAGACTGAGATCTTGGAAAGAGCTGCCTATGGAAAGGGAACTTATGTATGAGCTGAGGTGGTTCTGTGTGGTAGAAACATATTATGGTGCTGTAACTGCACTCCTATAGTTAAGATTGCATCATGATTTCTGTTTAAATGTTGACTTTTCTAAGTCCTCTAATATCTGAATTCTAAGTCAGATTCTTTTGAAATTTCATGTGCTTCAAGAGAATGCATAGTTGGGTTATTGACTCAAATTTGGGATTGTTAGATAATGGTTGCAGAGGTGTAAGCCTTGAAAAAGTCACCATTTCCCTGCAAGGTTTCTAAAATTTTAGGGTGTATTTTGTCTTGTGTTTGGCCAGAGCTCTAGATCAAACTATTGACGTGACATGGGTCAAAACAGTCTGGTTACGTCTACACTGGCAGCTTCTTCCAGAAGAACAGCTGTTCTTCCGCAAAAACTTGCTGGCTGTCTACACTGCATGAGCATTCTTCCAGAAGTAAATTTACAGTATAGCGTTGTAAAACAGGGCTTCTTCCGGAAGAGTTATTCCTCTCCCCACAAGGAATAAGCCCTCTTGTGCAAGAGCTCTTCCAGAAGAGGCCAGTGTAGACAGGCAACATGAATTTCGTGCGCAAGAAGCCCCTATGGTTAAAATGGCCATCAGAGCTTTCTTGCGGAAGAGAGCGTCTACACTGGCATGGATGCTCTTGCGCAAAAGCATATCTCTTGTGCAAAAGCACATGCCAGTGTAGACGCTCTCTTGTGGAAGAGCTTTGGACAAGAACTCTTCCACAAAAGAGTTCTTCCGGAAGAAGCTGCCAGTGTAGATGTAGCCTCTGTCTATCAAGTTTTACCCAAGGAAGTGCACCGTACCCACTAAATCTTTGGGAGATCCAAACTGAGAACTGTATTGAAGAAAACATAACATTTTTACAGTACATGTGCAACAGTACAGAAAAAGCTTTTGTTGATGACAGGGTCAAGCTTTTGAACTTACACAAAGTTCTTCTTGACTTGAAGAAAAACTCTACGTAAGATCAAACTTTGTCAATTTCACCATCAGAAGTTTGGCTAGTCAAAGATATTACCTCCCGCCAGGCCTGCTGATGAGGGTGGGAAGAGGAAGCAATTGCCCTGGGGCCTGGTAATTGAATCAAACTGTAAATCCTTGATGTGATGGACCACTTCAAGCCACAGGGTATGGACAAACCGCTGTTGCCCCAAGTACTAGCACCTATGCTTGCTGAAATATCTTCTTTATATTTGTGATCAGATTTTATAAAGTGCTCGGCTCATATTTAAACACCAAAATTAACACACCATGACCAAATCTTCTGATAATCTGACCATATTTTCTCACAATGGGAGCTACTGGTTGCTGAGTACTCTGGAAAATCTGATCTTTATTAATTATCTAAATGGGAGTTGAGATCTTTGGGAAACTTGGCCCTTGATGTTGAAATGATTGGGTTGGTGCAAAAGTGCATCAGCTAATAAGGCTGCACTATTTAATATTGTCAGAGCCGTGGCTCTGACATATCAGTAACGTTTTGTCCTGTGAATTATAGTTCAGGTTGACCCTCTCTAGTTTGGCATCCTCAGGATCTGACTGATGCTGAACCAGAGAATTTACCGAACCATGGGAGGCCAATATTGTCTAGTAGCATTACCAACACTTCTACTGCTTACTGGGCTCTTAGGGGTAAATTAGAGCTAAATAACAGCATTGAACACTGAGCACTCTGACTGGTGACTGTACTTTATGGGAGTGCTGGAACCTTGCCACCCCCATGATAAGTGGACATCCAGCTTACTAAAATCATGTTGGACTATGGATGTTGATAATGCCAGACTAGAAAGGTTCAATCTGTACTATTATTTTCCAAATGGACTCTCAAGTGACTCTCAATTACTATTCCAAGGATTATCTGCAAGGTCATGGGACTCTGCTGATTAAGTAAAGACCAATTTCATTGGAAAATATTGCTTTCATTTTTTTTGTTTCATGTATTCATGGAATACTATTACAGATGCTTGAATGTTTACAAGACATTTTCTTCAGCAATTGTTTCATTTCTGCCTCCCCAAAATCCATTAATGAACATAAGTGCTTTTAGTAGAATTCCAAAAAGGAAGGAGAATACTATTGTTCCAAACAATAACTTTTTGCTGAACTCCAAAATACTAGTATTTGTTTCAGCTGAGAGTGCAGTCCTGGAGGATTGTATTTCTACAGTACTTAGGAGGATCCAGAGTGACTAAAACTCTGATGGACAGCCTAGCGAAGGGGGTTTGGCTCAGTCGGATAGTGATACAATTGAAAACATTGAAGTAAAGCTGTTTGAAATGTTTTGAAATATTTACAAATCATAGAATCATAGAAGCGTAGGGTTTGAACAAACTTCAGGAGGCCATCTAGTCCAACCCCTTGCTCAAAGCAGTACCAATCCCAACTAAATAATTCCATCCAGGGCTTTGTCAAGCCTCACCTTAAAAACCTCTCAGGATAGCGATTCCGCACCACTCTAGGCAACCTATTTCAGTGCTTCACTACCCTCTTAGGGTACATCTACACTTCAACACTATTTTGGGATACTAGAGTATCCCAAAATAGCTATCCAGTGTCTTCACAGCAAACTCGTTATTTTGAACTTGCTATTCCAACATTTCTGTAAACCTCATTCTGCCAGGAGTAAGGGACATTTCAGAATAGTGCTTTATTTTGAAATTTGGTGCTGTGCAGGCAAAGCAATGTTTTTATTCTCCTCCCTATTCATATGTCCAAGTTTCCACTTCTTGAAAGCTTTCTTTTTGTGTTTAAAGATTTCTCCAAAGATTTCTCTGGTAAGCCAAGCTGGTTGCCAGCCATATTTGCTATTCTTTCTGCACATTGGGAGGCTTTCTTCATGTGACCTTAATAAGGCTTCTTTAAAATATAGCCAGCTCTCCTGGACTCCTTTCCCCATCATATTAGCCTCCAGGAACCTGACCATCAGTTCTGTGAATCAAAATCTGCTTTTATGAAGTCCAAGGTCTGTAATGGCGGCGAGGAGTCCTGTGGCACCTTATAGACTAACTGAAGTGTTGGAGCATAAGCTTTCATGGGCAAAGACCCACTTCGTCAGATGCAAGGTCTGTAATAGTCATCCATTTCGAACTTCAGTGGGAGAAAAAAGTCCAGCACAAAAATTTCACAAGGTTTTTAAATTTGTTTGCCATTTTCTGACCGCATCTTCGCAGATGATTTAAATTTTGGGGAAATTAAAAAGTAAGATTTTTTCTCTCATTATATCTATTCCTATCGGGCACACATCATAATAGTATCTGTACTGCCTCCCTGCTCCTCTTCCTTTTCCCTTCACCCCCCAAAAAATAACTATACAAGATAGTGTCTAAGGCAATGTCTTCACTCCAGGGAAGATTGACACTGCCACGCTTGATCTTCCGAAGTTTGTTTTAGTGGGTCTAGTTAAGACCTGAAAAATCAAATTCAGAGGGCGCCCTAATTGGCAGACAGTACTCCTGCTCCTGTGAGGAGTAAGTGAAGCCTATGGGAGCATTTGCTATCATCAGCCTTCCGCTGTAGGGACGGCAGAGAAACTCGAATCAAGGTATGTTGACTCCAGCTATGTAATAAATGTAGCTGTAGCTGTGAGTCTTGATTTGACCTTCCCCATTAGCGTAGACCTGGCCTAAGTGTACTACATTACTTCTTCCTTAGCAAGCTGCTAGAATTATTTTCCCCCTTTTCTTTTGGTATGTATGTGTGACCAACCTCCTCTTCCCCCCCCATCTTCTTTTTTTTACTTTGTTGCTCCTGCTGTTGTGCAGATGCAGAGCTGAAAAAAGTAAATCTTACATTTCATTCTGAATGGGTTCTGTGGTCATCTTTACTTAGGGAGCATCTTTACTTAGGGAGTTACCTTCTCTTGGGCCAGCTCTTTGAGTGTTGTCCCCTGCTTCAAGAGTTTATTCCTTAAACTTGACAGTTTCATTGTTCCTGTGTAATGCAACTATCAAAGGATGTTTAGGTCCCAGAGCAAGAGCTGGTCTTTTAGATAACTTGATCCAGTACAGTGGAGGGCCTTAAAAGTAAGGACTGTTATCCTGAGATTAATTGACTATTCTCATTGAATACACAGTATGTGATAGACATATCTTATTCCACAAGTAGTCTTGTTAGTTGTAATAAACTACTTGTCCCACTCAGTAGGAGCAAGGGTATCCACATCTGGCCTGTTTTGGGTTATTGTATTAGGGACAGTATTATCAGTTATTCACATTGGACTAAAATGTTAAGATCCTGATAAATGTAGCAAAAGCAAAAAATCCCTAGGAACCATAAGGGAAAACCTCATAGATATAATCAATGTTGTCTTATTAGGAAACACAGGGAGCTGGGTTAGCTTGAACTCTCTGCAGACTCCTTCTCTGGGCTTTTCTTCCATTGAAATGGTTCTACATTATATTGAATAATATTTATAGCCACCACATTTTTAGTAATTATTTCTGCAGTGATACAGTGGGGACTTTAGTGCAGTGCTGTGTTTTAAAGAGTCATTGGAGATGAAAATTCATTACTGTGCAGATCCGCGGTACTTTGGTGTGGAAATACATTGTACTTACCAAAAATGCAGTCCATGGAAAGTACCAGTTAAAGGGAGAGCCACTCTCAGAAATAAAAGGCCACATGGTCCAGCACTGACAGAGAGGGTGTGAACTTGTCTGCTGTACAGTCTATGCCTGCTTTTTTCCAAAGGCAAGGAAATTATCCTCTTTTCCAATTCCCTCAGACAGCAATAGCCAAGCCAAGTTGGCTCTAGCCAGCGCTTGTTTGTATAATGTAATTCTGTGGTAATGAGCTTGTGACAACTTGAGGAAAAGAGTCTTAAACATCCTGAAAACAATTCCAAACATGACTAAATGCAAGAAGGAGACTTCTAATAACTACCTCATGGGAATCAAGAGCCCAAGACAAATACAAACATCATTTATTTTCTGCTTGGGGAATATACTAGACTCCCCTTCTTTCTCCTTCTAAATATGAGTGTAGATAACAGTGTGTGTCTGTGTATCTATTATCTATTCAACTTTCTTCTCCTAATGAAGTATACTTGGTACACAAACTTGTAGCTTTATCTTTAGTGGATAAAGCAAGAGTTCAAGTCTGAGCCAATACTCAGTGTGACTGCAGGAAATGGAATGGGATGAAAGGTGAGTGTTTTGCTTTTTACGTGTAGCTGCTAAGACATTCTTTAGTTTTTCAGTTGCTACCCCAGAACTTTTAACCACAAAATCTTTTCAGTCTGTCCCAGGAGGCCTTCTAATAACAGTACTTCCAACTCCAAGCTTTAAAAAATCATGAGTCCTCCCCAAAGATTGCCTTAAAAATCATGTGATTAAAAAAAGTAATATTTTTTCTTTGACTTCTGATTTCTGAGCTTTTGAGGTGCACTTAAACAAAAGAAAAGGGAGGGGAGGGGAAAGGAAAGTGACATTCACCTGAGCTCACATGATTCCAGGAGCTGGATTTGTAAGAAAAAAACAAAATGTCATGACGCATGCATTTAAACTGAAAGATTGGCAATACTGCAATTACATATAGATTTCAAATATAGAATTTTAAATGATTAAATTGAAATAGTATATTAAAGGATAGAAGCCTAAATAATCAAAATGAAATACACCATATTAATCAATTCTGCATGTTCCCTATTGGAAAATCTACCCTCCCCTAAAACCTAAAGAAGTGCTCTGTGTAATATTACCTTGTCCCACCTTGTCTCTCTAATATCCTGGGACTAACATGGCTAGAATTGCACTGCAAACTGTTCTACTTGTGCCTATGGATGTCTATCCCCTAGCACTTCCTTGGCCCACATACCAGGATTGTTGCCATTGTTTTGTGTTGTGATTTCATTTAGATTAAAATATCGAAGGGGCAAGGACACTTTTTATAACCTTAGTGTGGTGCTAGGCACAACTATGCCACTATACACATAATAATATATTGACTTTCTATGAATTATTCCTCCCTCCTTTCTTCCCTCCCTCCATCTCCTCTCTCTCTCTCTCTCTCTCTCTCTCTCTCTCTCGCTATTTCTCTCTCTCTCTCTCACTCCCTCCTGCTTAAAGCTAAAGTCTCTGCATCTGAAGCTTTCTCTAAACCATCTCTGTCACCTAAAGTTTAATGCCTGCTGGGAATGCATACTAGCAGTTTCCTCCAAGGAGAATGTTAATACATTTGTGTAAACTAGCAAGCTGAGAAGCTCTTTGAATATGCAGCTGCTTCTCCTCACTTCAGTAATGTCCAAAGGGCTAGGTTTATCTGCACCTGTCTAATGTACTGAAATTCTCTCTTGGCTGGGGAAGTGCCAGACCAAGTCTGCTGCTAAACCCAAGTTTGTCCTTTAGCAGTGCATGGTGATGATCTTGCTCCACCAACAGGCAGCTTGCTACTGGGAATAAGACGCTCAGGCTATGTCTACACAGCAGTGTCATTTCAGAATAACTGACATTATTCCGAGATAACATAATCCACATCTATACCACAAACAGTTATTTTGACATAATGTCAAAATAATGTCGAGATGGAGGACTTCTTACTTCAACTCCTGTACCCCATATTTTATGAGGCATAAGGGACGTTGGAAGAAGAGTGTTCTTCCTTCAACTTCCTGCTGTGTAGACAGTGCCAAAGTCAGAATAAGTTATTTTGACTGAAGCTATGTCTACACTACAGAGTTTTTTTGGAAAAAGAGCTCTTTCGAAAAAAGGCGTGTGTGGACAGGGAAGAGGGAGTTCTTTCAAAATAAGAGGAAAGAGGAAAAAACACAGGTGCCCTACTGGCCACTCCATCCATAGTAATCACAGCTTACATACGAGATAGCATCCATTCAGTGTAGATACTATCTTTCGAAAAAGCAGATCACTTTTTCAATGTGCTTTGGCAGTGTGTACGCTCTCTTTTGGAAGAAGTTTTTTTTGGAAGATCTCTTCTGGAAAAGCTTCTTCTGAAAAAAGCCTGCAGTCTAGACGTAGCCTGAAGCTACGTAATTGATGTAGCTGAAGTTACGTATCTTAATTCAACTTCTGCCCTGCAGTGTAGACATGCCCTCAGTTGTTCAAGCATGTTGTCAAAACTAGGCTGAAAGTCTCTTTTATTCTAGATTAGAGTATCCATCAGTATAGCTATTGCAATAGAGAAGGCCTATATTTGACAGAGGGAGAGAGATCTCTGGTTACATTTATCAATACATACCGTGTCATTCTCCACTGTTCAAAGACTTTGTTAACAGAGGGCCATATTGACTGGAATACTCCAAGCCTCAATTGTGAATTTCCCTTAACATAATTGGTATACATCTATTTTTCATGGTTATTTAAAAATGCATGTCTAAACCACATTATAAAAAAACATTTGTAGTATATTTTAAAAAATCTTCATTTACCCAAGAGAGGTCACTGGTCATTCTTAAGGATAGCTTTGATAGTGTCAGGTCAGTAAATAATGAAGAGGATACCGGTAGTTGTCTCGCACAGCACCCCAACTGAGAGGCACAGAGATCACTGACAAAGGAGAGTGAAATTTGCTCTACAGCCTTAGCTAGGAGTCAGCTGTCTCTTAGCTCATACTGCATCAGCTCATGACTTTAGCCTCTAAGGTCCCAGATTTAATTGCACCTGCTGACGACCTGAGTCCATTGGCTTTACACGTGGCTTGTATAATGTTAGTGCACAATAATGGGGGATTCCTCTTGAGTAGTGGAAGTAGAAAGGGCCATATACCAAAGTACTCTAGCAGTCTACTTCTTTTAGCATAAGTGAGAATTATGTTAGATTAATTTGATAATCATTCTGTAACTGTGGGCTCTGAACTGGATTTCCAGTCTCTGGTAATCACTTTTCTGGCTGTTGCATGTAAATAACACTGTAGGTGGCTACTGTGTACATATACTTTTAACGCCTACATTATCAATTCTAAAACACAGACTTGGCTTGCAGGCTCTTCTTGGCCTCTCAGGGTACGTCTAAACTATGTGGCTCCGTCAACGGAGCCATGTAGATTAGTGTACTCGAAAAAGGGAAATGAAGTGGCGATTTAAATAATCGCCACTTCATTTACATCAAAATGGCTGCCATGCTGTGCCGATCAGCTGTTTGGCGGCACAGCGCAGTAGTCTGGATGCTCCGCGGTTGACAAGGGAAGCCCTTGTCGACCGCCCCGGTAAACCTCATTCCACGAGGCATAACGGGACAGTCAACAAGGGCTTCCCTTGTTGACTGCAGAGCGTCCAGACTACCACGCTGTGCTGCCAAACAGCTGATCGGCACAGCGCAGCAGCCATTTTGATGTAAATGAAGCGGCGATTATTTAAATCGCTGCTTCATTTCCCTATGTCTAGAAACCTAATCTACATGGCTCCATCGATGGAGCCATGTAGTCTAGACATACCCTCGGAGTGTAAAAGCATGGATAGATGTGCCTAATTTTAAAAACAAACAAACAAACAAACAAACAAACAAAATCCCCACAGCTGAGAAAAATCCAGGCTTGATTTAAAGTTCTTTAGGGCAGGAACTGTGGTTTCCTTTAGGTATGGAAGAATAATAATTGTAGATTTCAGGTGCTTGATAGTCTTGGCTACCATCATCTCCTCTGGGGGTATGTCTTCTACACAGCACCCTAAACTCGACATAAGATATGCAATTTGCAATATGTAAATTGCATATCTTATTTTGAATCTATTTTGAAATAGCTTATTTTGAAATTTGACACGTCTACACAGTGCCAAATTTTGAAATAATGTGCTATTTCAAGACATTCTTTAACCCTCATGGAATGAGAGTTACCAGGATGCCAAAATAGCACACCCGTTATTTAAAAAAGTATGTTAAGACATGTGGTATCCTAAAATAGCCTGGAGTATCCCGAAATAGCTGCACAGCATAGATGTACCCTAGGATAGCCAAAAGTAACTAGTTGTTTACTTTTCCCCAAAGATCTAATATAGTGGTTATTTAGTTGTTTGACTATTGCTGAATCCTCTTTTGGGAGAGGGGGCACATAAGGTACAAAATATCTCTAATTATCCCAGGCACATCCTAACACTTTTAAATGTTTTCAAACAAATAAACCAACCAACTAACCAACCACCCAACCAACCACCATAGCAGATGTGGTGAGAGATTAGTAGTGAAAGGGTTAATTCTTGCTTTTGGAACATAAAGAGATGAAAACTCAGTTTTAGCCCTCAGGCCTTTATCAAGATGAGTGCAGAATAGAGCCTTGACTCTTTGATAGAGGCCTTAGAGTTGGGGTTTTCTTTTGTCTCTGTTGCAAAAATAGTTATAGCTGCATTTAAATTTGACATGACATGAAACTTTATACATATATATTGTTAAGCCCTTTTTGTCTCAACAGCTGTGCATTTAGGGCTCACAATTGGACTGCTGCAGTGCACAGCGCTGCTGAATTAAAAAGAAAGGCACTGATTCTGCAAGACTGGAGCAACTTGGAGCATTGGATCCTGGTTTGTAAGATAGACAGTAGTACATTTTGTTTTGATCGCAAATTTTTTTTTCTTTTTCATTCTTTGAAAAAAGCTTTGCCGAGCCCTCCTTCTAAACAGTTATCTGTCTATACTGGACAATAAGAAGATGAGCATGTACCCAGGCTACAACCTTGTGAGGACTTAGCATACATCTACACCGCAAGTGAAGGTGTAATTGTAATGTGTGTAGCAGTGTTCGCTCTCATTTCTTCCATCTACGTGTGGAACAAATTTTGTTATGTGCACCAAAGCATGTGTGGATGTGCACGACCCGTAGAAACACATGCTGCTGGCTCTGGGAACTGTGGGCACTTTGCTGGGAATCAGCTGGGCGGCATTTGAACCTGTCCTGGGTGGCTGCCCAAGTGCTCACCTTACAGGGAACACTGGTGTATGAGTCCTAGCCAGTGTGGGTAACACTCGTGGGTGAAAACATGGCAGCAGAGACCATAGAAGTGGGTGCAGATAGCAATTGTAGTGAAGATGTGGCAAGGCGGATTTAGGTTCTGGATACCAACCATAGTATGTACTTGCTAGATTAAAGTTAATAAAGGTTTGCTTTCATGTACTGCAGTCACAACTTAAATTGCTGTGCAGATTTACCCATATGCCCATGATGTTAATAAGATTACTTGCAGAGGGTAAAATTAATTGTCTGTAAATTACTGCAGTATTGGGGCCCTGGTGAATTATGAGCCAGAATAGAGGAAGAGGGGGGCACATTTAAAAATTGCCATTGATATTCAGGTTTTAGTGTTTATTCTCTGGAAACTTTCAAGGATTTCTTCAGTTCAGGGTTGAAAATCCAAACTGGTAGATTATTAGCCAACTGGAATCTGATTGGGTTTTTACTGAGAGACAAAATGGGTGAGGTAAGATTTTATATTGAGCCAACTTATTAGTTGAGAGCAAACTACACAGTTGAAATAACACCCTACTCTCACTACTGTCAGTGGATATTCTCCAAGGGTACGTCTACACTACAGAAAAGATTGAAGCTGCTGCTGTCGATCTTCCAGAGTTCGAATTAGCAGGTCTAGTGAAGACACATTAATTCGAAACGAGGGGGCACTCTGGTCAATGCCGGTAGTCCTGCTTCCACGAGGAGTAAGGGAAGTCGAAGGGAGAGTGTTCTCCCTTCAACTTCCTGCAGTGTGGACAGCGCCAAAAGTCAAATTAAGCTACTTAAACTTCAGCTACACAATCAACATAGCTGACGTTGTGTATCTTAATTTAACCTTGTCCCATAGTGTAGACATACTGTCAGTGTTCTTAATGCATAGCTTCTTAACCTGAAGACAAGTTACTTCTGGTCTCTTCTGTCCAATACTGACACATTGTGAGTTTTCTTTCCATAATAAAGCTGGAGAATTTGCCTCCCAATATACATTGCATTTGCTCATAACACAGAACTAATGTATGTGGTTATATTGCATTTTTTTTAAATAAGCATTTTCTAAGGCTCCCATTTCAAATATGGCTACTTCTAGTTGGGTCAAATGTTGACATTGATTTTTGCCAACATTTCTATTGATTTTAAATGAATTTTCATGGGTAAAATGATGATTGCGTTTGTCTCAAAGTGTCTGTAAAAATGTTGACTTTTACATTTAATGAAATAAGGATTATACAAATATAAATATCTTTGTCTTGCAAATAAACAGTGCAGTCAAAGCGAGAAAACATCAGTATATTAAAGCAGAGTAAAATGAAAGGATAATGTCTAGCTCTCCCTCCCCCAAGGTGACTATCTTTTTGCAGAGATCTTCAAAAATGTTTTTTAAAAAAATTCAATACTCTTCCTTTACTTGGAATGTCAGTTCCCCTTTGTTAATACACTGCAGCATCCTGGTTACTACTTGCAAAATTTAAATGGCAAATTATGAACGAAAAAATTCTCTTGTGTGCTCCTGGATGACCCAATGTGCTATCCTAAGGGAAGGGTTATCTGACTTGATCATTTGCTGGCTTTCTCTGCTCTCATCACAGTGCTGCTTTCTTTCCTACTCTTTTCATTCTTATAGTGATCCCTCACCCCAGTGACACGATGATGTAGACTATGTAAAGATATAGAAATGCCAAAGGAGGAAGGAAGTTCTGGGAAGCTGTATAATTACTAATTTTGATATTGGAGAGGAGGGCAACCAAACTGTTTCCCATTTCCTATAGTTAAAGATTTGAGACTCAGTTCCTCCATTATTTTGTTTATTTTTAATGTATTTTAGTCTACATAGAGTATAATCCACTGCTTTTATTTCTATATCTTGGGCCAAATTCATATGTGGTGTGGGCTAGGTAGATGAATATTAGACACTCTAAGTTTTTCACCAAGTATAATAAGGGAATCAAAATTAAGTGACCAGGACATTGTATATTAAGAAGAAAAAATAATGTCTATATTGTGTAATGACCAGAATAACCACCAAAAGATTTCAACCACTCATGGTACTCATACTGGTGAACTATGTATACCTGATTTTTGTCTGTACGTGTATATATGTGTAATACTCTGAGTTAGATCGTGCATTTCTTAAGGCAGATACTCTATTTTCTTATGTTTGCAAGTCACTAAACAAGTTGTCAAAGATCAATAAATAATTAACAAGTCGATGTCCCCTGCTTCCCATAGAAGTTGCGTAAGTACTGTGTGGATCTGCATATCTGAAGGCCATCTAACAACAATTTTTTGAATAAATAATTGAGTGTCTTTTAATCTAGTGGTCTCCAACCTTTTAAACCACAAGATCACTTTTTAAATTTAAGTGCAATGTAAGATCTACCTCAAACCCAAATTCCCTTGCCCCACTTCCTGCCCCTTCTCCAAGGCCTCACCCTGCTCACTCCACCCCCTGTATCTCCCATCCTCACTCACTTTCAGCAGGCTGGGGTAGGTGGTAGGGGTGCAGGCTGTGGTCTTGGGCCAAGGGGTTGGTAGTGTGGGAGGGGCTCCAGGCTTAGCCCAGGGTGGGGGATTGGGGTCCAGGAGGGGTTTCAGGATGCAAGCTTTGGAAAAGAGTTTGGGTGCAAGGGGACTCACATTTGGGGCAGGAGGTTGGGTGCAGTAGGGGGTTCACAGCTGGGGCAGGGGTTCAGGAAGCAGGCTCTGGCTGGGCACCATTTAACTGAGATGGCTTCCAGGTGGTGGAGCAGTGGAGTTAAGGCAGGCTTGCTCTTGCCCTGGCCCTTTTCCATGCCTGAAAGCAGCTGGCATGTATAGCAATGGCTTCATGTGCTGCCCCTCATCTGTAGGCACTGAGCCCACAGCTTCTACTGGCCACGGTTCCCTGTTACTGATCAGTCGGAGCTGTGCAGGAGTGGTGTCTGCAGGCAAGGACAGCATGTGGAGACCCCCTGTTCTGCCTTTCTCAGGGGCTGCAGGGACATGCCAGTCACTTCCAGGAGCAGCAATTACCACAGGGATAAGTACTCCAGTCACGACAGGTTAGGCATTTTAGAGCTCACTACTCAAAGAATTACATTTAAGCATAAGAGAGAAATGAAAATTATGAAATGCACAGATCAGTCAAAAACCAAACATGACATACTTTGAAAGCAGTAAAAGAAGTAACAAGAACAACCCATTTATGTGTTGTCAGGAAATGAGAGTGGAGGACAGTGTATGTTTGTGAGAATGACAGAGACACACAGTATGTGAGAGTGACAGAGATTTTCACTGCCAAGCTCCATCCATCCCCTTTTCTCGGTGTGGAGATAGGGTATAGGAGTGGGGGCAGGAGGGACACCCTGATATCAGCGCCCCCCTTTCTTCCTCCCACACCCTGCACAACAAGCAGGAGGTTCTGAGTGGGGCAGCTCCAAGGCAGAGGGCAGGAGCAACATGACACTAAGTAGAGGGGCAACTCAAGTGTCAGCACTTGATAACTTCCTGGCCAAACCAGTCAGGATCACCAGTCAGAGGCTCTAAGATCAACCAGTAGATCCTGATCTACTGGTTGGTGACCACTGCTTTAATCCAAAAGGTCTAAGTGGATTTGGGTGAACCAGTTCAAAACTTCCTCGAGCCTTCACCCATATTTAAATCTAAATTTCCTTGTAGAGATGAAATATTTTGATTAGGCTTTGTTCATCTTGGCTATATCTACACTGTAGGCTTCTTGCACAAGAATGGCTGTTCTTGCGCAAAAACTTGAGGAGCGTCTACACTGCATGCACGTTCTTGTGCAAGTAAATTTACAGTAAGGCGTCAGAACTGAGGGCTTCTTGCGCAAGAGTTCTGACTCTCCGTACGAGGAAGAAGCCTTCTTGTGCAAGTGCTCTTGCGCAAGAGGGCAGTGTAGATAGGCAGCCAAGAGTTTTTGCTCAAGAACTGGCCTCCCAGGAAAAAACGCAGATGGCTGCTTGGACGCTCCATACCCACACTCACAGCTCACTACTTCCTGCTTGAGGGACCCCCCCTTAAAGGGCCAGGCACCCTGCAGATACCATACGGCGGCAGCAGCAACAGAGGGCAGCTCCACCATACGGCTCTGCATTCCAGCTCTGCAGGCATGTCTGCCCCTCAGCCACCCCGTGAGCCTGCACCCCCATCCCAGGAGCCACCCCAGGGCTCCCAGCAGTCAGGGAGGGGTATCAAGCGGCATGCCCCATGCTGGTCCGGGGCTGAGGTTGAAGCCTTTCTGTACCTGTGGGCAGAAGAGGAATTCCTCCATGACCCCTGGTCCCGTCGCCGCAATGTGGACATCTTCGGCCACATAGCCCAAGTGCTGGCTGACCAAGGACATCCATCCTGGACCCTGGAACAGATCCGGGCCAAGATTAAGGAGCTGCGCCTGGGCTACATCAGGGCCACTGAGGGCGAGAGGGCAGGAGTTGACACCTGCCTCCACTATGACCGCTTGCATGCCATCCTGGGGGAGACGGTGGTCCAAGGGCCCTCACTGGTGGTCAACACCAGACTGTGCACCCTGGTGGTCAGGCCGCCTGACCTGGAGGAGGAGGGTGACCTGACCACTGGCTCCAAAGGTGACGGAGAGGACCGCCCCATCACCCTCCATCTGGAGCCAGTGCCCAGCCGCCGGGATGTCTCCCAGGCCTCGTCAGAGGCCAGAGATGGATCCTCCAGTGAGTGTTGCGCTTTTCACTCACAAGGGTGGGGGAGACAGATGCCCGGGGGGAGGGAAGGGAGCATCAGTCAGGCAGTTCGAGCTGCACACCATGCAGGAGTACGCAGCACATGCAACCTCGTGCAGACTGACTGTGTGGCACATGTATGCAGCAGGCAGCTCCAGGGCATGCCTGGGACCCTGCTGCTCATGCATGTCCTGCCTGGGGGAGGGAGGGGGGATGCCGGCTGGAAGCAGCCAAGCCCCAAGGGTGCAGGCCACACCACACACATCCCAAAGGATGCTGCACACAGACAGCACACAACCATGCCTCCCCATGTGACACAGCAGCTGCTCCTGTGAAAAGCTCAGCGAGCCAGCCCTGTGAGTGTGGCCCCCACGGAGCCCCTTGGCTGTTCCTGGCCCCTCTGCTGCCCCGAGGGAAGCCCCCTACTATGGTCAAGCACTTCCCTGGGCTACTTGTCTGAGGGCTGGGGGGAGGGGGAGCAGGGAAATGGGTAGCCCGGGCCTCTGGGCCACGTAGTCTTGCTGCAGGGACAGTACACTCCCTAGTAGGCCTGGTTGCATCTCCTGAGGAAATCAATGACAGTAGTCCGAGAACGCAGACCTCGTCTGCCACACTTGCTCCCATGCATTGTGGGGATGTGTACTCAAACATGACTACAGCATCATTGATGTATGCTCACAGACAGTGACAAGAGTAGAAGCCACATCCTCTACCTTGGGGAGGGAATGTACACAGTGCAGGCAGCATGCCAAGTGGCTAGGACACAGACAAAGGTCTTCATTCACAGTGATGTCTCCCAAGGGTTGCAATCCATGGAGGATCACTTCACTCTCCCAGGATTTTGAGCTAGTCTGTGTGATCACACACACAGGGGACCGATTGGGCCCAAGCCACAGTTGTGGTGTTGTGTAACGTGAGGCTCAGGGAGGAGGGCACGAGGCTCAGGGACACTGTGGGCAGGGCCGACTGAGCTCATCGCCGTCTTCTGTGTTCTGTGCTCCCGGGACCAGCCGGGAGCGAGGGACCCTTCAGCTCTGTGGCGGAGGCACCGACGACCCAGGCACCAGTCTGGTGGGCCAGGCAGTGTGACCAGCTCCTCCAGCGTCACGTCCAAGCTGCGGGCTGACATGGAGTGGCGGCAGCAGGCATGGGGCCAGTTCCTCCAGTCCGTCTCCATCCTCATGTCAGACATCGGCCATGCTGTGAACTATAGTATGGCCTTGCCCCATCCTGCTGCCCTCCCTGCTGTACCCATGCCCCCTCCTGCCGCCCCTCCTGCTGCCCCTCCTGCCCACCTCCTGCTGCACCCTGTCCTGCCCACCTCCCCATGATGCCTGCCTCAACCTGGCCTGAAGGGTGCCGAAGCCTCCGCACGCACAAAGGCACTGGCAGGAGCTGCTCCTCCCAGCAATAACTCCCCCTCCCAGCTGAGGGCCCCTTCCTCCTCCCCCTCCCAGTTGAGAGCCCCCTCCCACTGCCCACCCTTCTTCCCTATTGTAAATAAAAATACAGTTTATTCTTGGTTAAACAAAAAACTGTTTTGTGTTTATTGGGAGGTGAGGGAAGGGGGGGAGGGAAGGGTTGGAGATAGGAGAGAGATGTGGATGCCAGACAGAAGCGACCCTAGTGTGGGGCCTGGGAGAACATCTCCTTGAGGGCCTCTCATATGTGCACCCCATTGTGGTGTGTCTGCCAGATGGCGGCTGTCCAGGGCTGCTCCAACACCCAGCCCTCGCCTGCCATCCACCCCGGGATAAAGGCCTCCCCCTTCCGCTCCACTATGTTGTGCAGCACACAACATACTGTGACAACCTCTGAGATGTTCTGCTCGCCCATGTTGAGATGGGTGAGCAGACAATGGAATCTTGCCTTCAGCCATTCGAAGGTGCACTCCACCTGGTTGCAGGCCTGGTTCAGGTGATGGTTAATGTTTCCTGGCCAGGGTCCATGCAGCCAGTGTACAGCCGCATCAGCCATGGCATGAGGGGGTAGGCTGCATCCCCCATGATGCACACTGGCATGCGGATGTCCCCAACCATCAATTCCTGCTGGGGGAAGAAAGTGCCTGCCTCCATCCTGCGAAACAGGCTGGAGTTTCGGAGGATGCGGGCATCATGTGCCCTGCCCGACCACCCCACATAGATGTCCGTGAAGCAGCCATGGTGGTCCACGAGGGCCTGGAGCACCATCAAAAAGTACCTCTTCTGATTGATGAAGTGGGCCATTCAATGCTCCGGTGCCCAGATGGGGATGTGGGTCCCATCCATGGCTCCCCCGCAGTTGGGGAATTCCAGGGCAGTGAAGCCAGCCACAGTTGCATCCACATCCCACAGGCGGATGACCCTCTTGAGCAGAATGTCGTTGATGGCTCAGACAACCTGCAGAAGGGCACACAGAAACACAGGGTATGTCTACACTGCCACCCTAGTTCGAACTAGGGTGGCTAATGTAGGCATTCGAAGTTGCAAATGAAGCCCGGGATTTAAATATCCCGGGCTTCATTTGCATCTTGCCGGGTGGGCGCCATTTTTAAATGCCCTTAGTTCGAACTCCGTGTGGCTACACGCGGCACGGAGTAGGTAGTTCGAATTAGGATCTCTAATTCGAACTACCGGTACACCTCGTTCCACGAACTACCTACTCCGTGCCGCGTGTAGCCGCGGGCACAGAGTTCGAACTAAGGGCGTTTAAAAATGGCGCCCGCCCGGCAAGATGCAAATGAAGCCCGGGATATTTAAATCCCGGGCTTCATTTGCAACTTCGAATGCCTACATTAGCCACCCTAGTTCGAACTAGGGTGGCAGTGCAGACATACCCACAGGGAACGCACAGAATGAGGCAGGGTAGGTGCATGAGCCCTTGGGATGTGCCCGCCTCCCTGTGATGCCCTCTCCCCCCGAAACATGCCAGGGCCCCCTCGCCCCGGACCCCCCCCCATACCAGCAGGCCTATGTGAGGGAAAGATGGCACATGACCCTGGGTGATGGGGCTTCCCCCACCCCCCTATCCCTCCCCCGGCTGGAGTCTTCCCTTCCCCTGGGCAGGGACTGCAGTGCCCCCGAGGGCCTTACCTACATCAAGACAGCACCCACTGTGGACCTGCCCGCCCCGAACTGGTGTGCCACCAAGCGGTAGCTGTTTGGGGTGGCCAGCTTCCACAGGGCAATGGCGACTCTCTTGTTGATGGGGATGGCGGGCCACAGCTGGGTGTCGTGTCTGAGGAGCACAGGGGCGAGTCAGTCACACAGCTCCAGGAATGTCTGCTTCTGCATCCTGAAATTATGGAGCCACTGCTGGTCGTCCATTGCTCCAGGACCAGCCGTCCCACCAGTCGGAACTGGTGTTGAGTCTCCAGTATCGCCTCTCCACAGTTGGGCAGGGATGCCATAGTGAAGCCGCTGCATCCAGGGAGAGGGAGTCCAGAGTGAGCTCTGCGTCGAGCTCATGCAGGAATAGCAAGGCAGTGTAGAGCAGCAGCTGCACACACTCCAAAATGGCCGTGTGGGGCCAGAGCAGCCGCAGGGCCATCCCTGGCTCCATGGCACAGCAAGGAGAAGGCAAAAGTCCCCAAAAGAACTAGGTCACAAGCTGTGGTGTCCAATGAGGCAGAGGGCAACCACAACAGGCACTGCTACAGCTCTCAGTCCCTACCAGAGGTCCCAAAGCATGCAGCAGCAGAGAAATGGCTGTCCAGGGAGATTCCTTTAAGCACATCTCTCAGAGGAGCTCCAGCCCCTGCCCCCGGAAGGTCCTGGTGCCCTTTTGCCCTGCCTGAAATGGTTCTGGGGGGGAGATCTTTGCATAAGAGTATCCTGCCAGTGTGGATGCTCTCTTGCGCAAAAGCGGTTCACTTTTGCGATGCACTTTGACCAGTGTGGATGCGCTCTTGCACAAGAATTTTTGCGCAAGAACTCTTGCTCAAAATGGTTCTTGCACAAGAAGCAGGAATTTCCCTACACCATCCCCATGGGGGTATATATCCCCCCTGAATTTCCCCAATACCCCACCCCACTAATTTTGTGAACTAGTTACATGCCAATTTAGTGATTGTTTGGAAATTTGAATTGAAATTGAAACATTAATACACACTTTAGAAGCATATACAGTATATGATAAAATATGTGTATCTGAAAAAGTATAATAGATTTGAAAAGTATGAACATAGACTAGCTTCCTTATACAGCTGTTGTTTTTTATGACAATGTCAGTGCATTCATTTCAGTGATGTTGGCCAACCTAATAATTTCAAATTATGATTTGTAAGCAAAGTCAAAATGAGATCTCCCTGACAGCTAGTGATGAGCTGGGGGTTGGGGGGAAAGGCTTCAGGACCAGATTGTATTTACATTCACACCTAATCTACCTAGGTATCCAGCAAACAGAGCTGTGTTGTACAAGTGATATATTTTGGCTGGGGCTGGGTTACAAATCACTTGAATGAGGGGGGAGGAATGAAATGTTGTTATTCTTATTGTATGAATAAAGGGCAGTAGAACTGTACTTAACCTGTACTGATTGAGGGCATCAAGAGAGAGGGTGGGGATAGGTGTTTTGCTTGATGGTCTGTCTGAGACACAAGTACTATTTGACCTGTCCCTCTCCACTGTTTAAAGACAGAGCTGATTAGGCTTCATATATAGTCTTTTGTTTTGTTAAGTGACCACTACAGCTGAAATCACTGATAACCAGGTCTAAGTGCTTAGTCCTGCTGTGGGGACAGTGTTCCTGTGGGTACAGTGTTTTTGTGTAAGAGACAGCCCAGACTGCACTAGCAGTGAGGTTCCCCCACTGAGAGCTCAGCTGAAATCACTGAGAGCTGAGTGGAGCCTCAAGAGACCAACTCGCAGAGGTCACAGTGGCAGGTGGCAGCAGAAGGTGACGGCACAGGGCCATTGGCAACAGAGCGATGGAGTGAACGGTGGCACAACGAACAACAGTGGCCAGAGCGAACAGTGAGCAGCTGGAGGAACAAGCAAGGTGCCTTCTTGCCCCCCACCTGGGAGGTGTACTCACGTGAAAGTACCTCTAAACTCTGAGTCTCCACTGACCAAGGACAACACCGATGAGTCAGGTGAGGTGGAGGGAAAAATGAGGGGCACGTTAAATAAACATTTGTTTGTTGGACTATATTTTAGTGACTTTGCTCCAGAATGCTAGATTTGTGACTGGGAATGGAAACTTATATAAATGTGTTTCCTAGTAGGCCAAGATTTTTAAATGCATTATTTGCCAAGGTTGTTATCTCACATCGTTGCTATCTTGAGAGGTCATTATGTTGGGGAGTTTCTGTACTAAACATTTTTATTATTATAATTAATTTTTACATAAGAATGGTCATACTGGGTCAGACCAGTGGTCCATATAGCCCGGTATCATGTCTTCCGACAGTGGTCAAGGCCAGGTGCTTCAGAGAGAATGAAAAGAACATGTAATCAAGTGATCCATCCCTTGTTGCCCATTCCCAGCTTCTGGCAACAGACTAGGGACACTCAGAACATGGTATTGCATTCCTCCCCATCCTGGCTAATAGCCACTGATGGACCTATTCTCCAGGAATTTATCTAGTTCTTTTTTTAATCCTGTTATAGTTTTGGTCTCCACAGCATCCCCTGGCAGAGTTCCATGGGTTGACTTTATGTTGGGTGAAGAAGTACTTCCTTTTGTTTTTTTAAAACCTGCTGCCTATTAATTTCATTGGGTGACTGCTAATTCTTGTGTTATGTGAAGGATTAAATAACATTTCCTTATTCACTTTCTTCACACCAGTCAAGATTTTATAGACCCCCTATCATAATCCCCCCTTAGTCGTCTCTTTTCTAAGCTGAAAATTCCCAGTCATTTTAATCTCTCCTCCTGTTTCATACCCCTAATCATTTTAGTTGCCCATCTCTGTACCTTTTGCAATTCTACAACAGCGACTTCTAGGCTCTACTCAACCTCTACGTATCTTTTACAGATGCCTGTCCTATAAAACACCGATAGTTGAGTGGAGTGAGGCACTATCAGCAATGGGGCTGCCATGTGCTCAGGACAGAATAGAGAATTTGAACACAGAGTGGAATATCATACGACGAATGAATGAAGATTTGACTTCAACTTCTTTTTTATCATCACTAGCGACTTGACCGGATTTTTGTGCTATGTTTCCTGGAATGAAAGAAGTAGGAATTCATCTCTTGCTACTCCCAGTCACAACAGCTACAGCTGAGTGTTCTTTTTTCATCATTGAATAGAATTTTGTGTTCTGAAAGAAGTGGCCTTCTGCCTGATCACATGAATGAACTAATGAGCATATCAATTGAAGGAATGGAAATACTGGACACACGAGAAGCCACCGAAGATGAACGCATTGCATTCAAGAAGTTTATTAACAGAGTTGTGCAAAATTATAGTAAGAAACCAAGGATGTAGACGTAGTGCTTCACAGAAGGCTTGAGTAGCCAACTTTAATTTGTGTGATTTTAAAACATGAGTTAAATCTAATAAAATGGTCATGAAACGTTTTTCAGTTTTTATTGTGGTGCCATACAGCCCACCTTCACCCTCATGGTCTCACCCCTCATCGGCTTTGACTCCCCCCCCCCGTAAATTCGAACACCCCCCCCCCCAGTTTCAATTCCTGGGGAAAACACTGACAAGAAGCTTGCAATATAGATGTAGCCCTCTGGTTTCCAGTGGGTACCAGAAACAAAAATGCAGATAAGGTAAAAAAAGGAGACAATTCTTACAATGTCTTTTCTTAACATCAGAATGAAAATGCCAAAATACTACAGGGAAAGTCAATTCTCTTAGGACAACCAGAGGGATTGATTTGGGGAAAAGACCTATGGTGCCTCTCACTGGGGAAGATTAGGGTACTTAGCATCCACTATTCCAGTGGTCACCAACCAGTTGATAGTGATCGATTGGTTTATTGCGGAGGCACTGCCAGTTGATCTCAGTGCAGTGTTTCCAGCCTTCCCTTGCTCACCCCCACCTGCAATGAGGAGCCCGTGCTGCCACTACAACCTTCCACCCCTCGCAAAATTGGAGCCAAAGCCGGCTTCCTGCAGCGGGAAAGGGGGGAGGAGAAGGAGAAGTCCCGCAGCTCCATGTCAGATCCAGCTTCTCAGGAAGTGCGCATGTGCTGCTCCTCCCCTCCCCACAGCAACACGCATGTTTTTCTTGTCTTGCCTTACTACCCCCATGCGGGGGATAGTGGGAGCGGGTGGGAGGGACAGTTTGAGATGGCAGTGGAGGATCCAGAGCAGCTGGATTTCTTAAAGAACCACATGTGCGCTTCTTCCAGCACTGCCTGCATATCCTTCCCGAGAGATACTCGGCCCTGGAGACCCCCAGGTGCCGGCCGAGTTGCTCCTGCACCCTGGCCAGACATCCACCAGCACCCTGCTCATGCCCCCTCTCCCCTGGCCAGACCCCAACCAGCACCCTGCTCTGCCCCCTCCCCCCAGTCAGACACCCACTAGCACCCTGCCTCCTCTCCCCTGGCCAGACACCTACCCACAGCTTGCTCCTGTACCCTATTTCCCACCCAGATTCTGCACCCCCATCCCTATCCCACTCACTGGTAGCTCTGTCCTGCACACTGCATCCCTCATTTTTGGTCCCACCCCAGAACCTAAGGGGGCCCACAAAATCCACTAACCCTGGAATCCTAGAAGAGTTAATCTGTCCTGAGGCCTTGAACCTCGTCCTACCTACCTCCTCCTCCCACCCTCCGATGGGGCTGGAGTGCCAGGGGAGTGAGGTGTCTCATTTGGGGCCACATCAGTGAGGGGTGGGGTTTTTCATCTCACTAGTTTGGTCCCCGACTAAGTTTTCTGTGGGTCAGTGGCCCCCCTGACCCAAAAAATGTTCCCCACCCCTCCCATAAATAAAGACAAGGTTGAAACATTTTATGTTGGACATAATATTTTGTTTAAAACTGAACCCTGGCCAACAAGCCCCAAATTGGGGCTAAGCCCCCATCTGGCCACAGCATCATAGCACCTCTGCACTCCCCTCACACCCCAACCCTGAGCCAATCATACATCTGAAACTCCTGCCCTAGACCCTCATACACCCCAACCCAAACACGTGCACTCCAATATCCACAAGTCTGTGGCTTGCTCAGTACCACAACCCTCCATCTGACTACAACATTTCCCAGCCTGGAGCCCCCTCCCTGAGCCAGCATCTCCTTCTCCACCTCCTCCTGCATCCAGATTCCCTCCCAGGGTACGTCTAGACTCCACCTCTCTGTCGACAGAGAGATGTAGATTAGGCACGTCGAAATTGCTAATGAATCAGGGATTTAAATATCCCGTGCTTCATTAGCATAAACATGGCCGCCGCTTTTTTTTGAAACGGAGCTAGACGCGGATCTGTCGAAAAATAAACCCTTTTTCGAAAGATCCTGTAAACCTCATGAGGTTTATTTTTCAACAGATATGCATGTAGACTGCTGGTTTTTTTCGAAAAAGCTCTGTTTTGAAAAAAAAGCGGCAGCCATGTTTATGCTAATGAAGTGGGGATATTTAAATCCTTGCTTCATTAGAAATTTTGACGTGCCTAATCTACATCTCTCTGTCGACAGAGAGGTGGAGTCTAGACACAGCCCCAGAGCCTGCACCTCCTGGGTCAACCCAGTGACAGTGAGTAAGGGCTGGGGATAGCAAGTGATAGAGAGGAGGGGAATGGAGAGGGCGAGGCCTCAAAAAAGGTCTTGGGGAAGGGATGGGATAGATCTTGGCTTGCCCTGACATTTAAAAAGTGATCATGGGTGTAAGCAGGTTGGAAACCACTGCTTATTCAAAGAGGAAAAGAGAAGAAGGGGACTTCTGTGTAGTTTTTCAAGGCAGGAGGGTGTGGGGGAAACAAAGTTTTCTGAAGATGTCAGACGGATGGCAATCTGGGTGAGATGGCCCTCCTAAAACTGTCAGTAGGGGGAAGCCAATGTCTGTTGAGGGAAAGGTTTTGTTTTGCAAGGGAGGAATAGGGCAACTACTTTGATGTCCTGGGTAATAGATTAGCTTCAGATAAACATCAAAATGCAGCAAAGCAATTTTCCCTGTATCACATAACCCGGCTAGATTCCAGTCCTGGGGGAGCCATGTCTAACAATGAGAAGATAATTTATGCTTTATACTAACCCATTCCTTGGTCTCTGTTGAGAGTCTCAGCAAACTGTCAGTTACTGCTAGGTATAATAGTCACTTCTGGGATGAGGACATATGCTCAGTAGGAACAGGATCAAGATGAATTCATTTCACAAGGAATATTGAAGTGGCCTGTCACCACCAATCTTGGGTACACAATCACTGCCAGTTTAGGCTAGATTTGAATTTTCCTTTTGGTGACACTGACGCTAGTGTGGTATAAAGGACAGGTAGTGTCTGTATCTTCATTCTGAAATTCCTAACTTTAGGCACTTTAACTGCAGTTTAGCACTCAAAACAGCAGAGGAAATGCCATAGTAAACTCTCTTTCCATCCACTTCTTTTTCCATCGTTTTTCAATGCCTAGCACATTGAGGATATGCCTACACTAGGAAATCATTTCAAAAGAACTAAATTTGAAATAGTAACTCCCAAAATAACTATTTGAAATAAGCATTATTCCCTGAGGAAAGCAGGAGTACAGATTTTTAAATAACCAGCCCGTTATTTTGAAATAACTGGCTTGGTAGTGTGGATGCTCTGCTCATTATTTCAAAGTAAGGGGGGTTATTTTGAAATAATTCCCTAGTATAGACAAGGACCTAGAGTGTTACATGATTGTAAAAACTTCCCCACCCACTCACCTTTTTCAGCCAAGAGGAGTGAGAAATATTGGCATAGACTATCCAATATTATCTTTCCCATCTGAGCACTGCTAATATTTTTGTATTTTATTTTGGTTGGCACTGGACTGCTTGCCCACTGTGCTGCTGCAAAGGCAGGTGTTTATGATTCTCTCAGTCCTTAGAGAACTCAGATTTGCTCAGTAGCACAAATATGTTTGCAGTACATAAATATTATTCCACTTTAGCAGCTCATGCTCCAATGATACTTATGCTTTTGCTTGCCACCTGCCTCTTATTTGTGTAATTTGTACTTACAGTATTCATATTTACTTCCCAGACTGTACTTATTTGTTCTGGACTTTAAAAAAAATTCAAATTGCTTGGCAGCGCTCTTTAAGACAACCCTCCCCCCCAATTAAACATACAACAGAACAGTATTGATTTCGCAACAGAGGCACAAACCTCAAAACCAGAATAAACCAAAGTAGATTGAGTAGAAAATGTAGGATAACACATATTGGCATGGATATTCTAGAAAAAATTATTGTAATAGTTCAAGTACAAATGTATGTAAGATCTTTTTGATTTTGTGGAAAGTTTAAGAAGATGAGTGAATTACTACAGATTTGATAGCATGAAATTAAATCTGAAGACGATAGAAACAGGACCATTATAAACCATGGGCTATATCATGCCCTTCCATGCTAGCCTCTGATTTCTATTTTGATTTTGACCACCAGGGGAGCAGGCAAGGAGTGTGGCCTTGCTGACAAATTGGTGCCTCAGGACAGAGGTATGAAGATCTGAACATTTGGGGTGTGTCTACACTACAGGACTTAACTCTAAATAAGCTGCTCAGATTGAGCTACGTCAGCTGTGCTTGTCTCTCCAAGCCCTGCTCCTTCACTGTTCCAGCCCAGACCCTGGACTGCATCTACACCCAGTGTTGTTTCCATCCTATTCATATGTTGCTCCTGCCTCAGAACCAGCCCTGATCTTACCTTCCCTGACTCCTGGTAATCCGACTGCAATCCTCGGCTTTGACTCTTGACTCCGACTCCACCTCAAACTTGAATTTGGACTCTGACTTCAGTGTCAACCCTCAGTTGGGATTCCTGATTTTTCACTCTAATTTCTACCTCTAGCCTTTGGTGTTTGGACTCAGATCACTAGGCCTGATTGCCTATGAGCCAATCTGCTGAAGTAGGTAACAATTAGCAACATCCAATTGCAGAGTTCCCTGGAGATACCTCCCTGAAGTGTCCACTCCCTTTCACTGGACACTCACAAAAGTTAAGAGTGCCTGTTAGGTTAGCAAAAGAGTCACCCTCCACTTTTAATATGCAGCACTGAGATGGCTTTGTAATGAAATGAGAATGAGTTTATTAATAAAAACAGGTATGTAAGAGATAACAAGCAAGAATCTATGGGTATGTCTACACTAGCCACCCTAGTTCGAACTAGGGTGGCTAATGTAGTCATTCGAACGTGCAAATGAAGCCCGGGATTAAAATATCCCGGGCTTTATTTGCATGTTCCCGGGCGCCGCCATTTTTAAATGCCCGGTAGTTCGAACTCCCTGCCCGCGGCTACACGCGGCACCGGCTAGGTAGTTCGAACTAAAGCCCCTAATTCGGACTACCGTTACTCCTCCTGCAATGAGGAGTAACGGTAGTCCGAATTAGGGGCTTTAGTTCGAACTACCTAGCCGGTGCCGCGTGTAGCCGCGGGCAGGGAGTTCGAACTACCGGGCATTTAAAAATGGCGGCGCCCGGGAACATGCAAATAAAGCCCGGGATATTTTAATCCCGGGCTTCATTTGCACGTTCGAATGACTACATTAGCCACCCTAGTTCGAACTAGGGTGGCAGTGTAGACATACCCTATGAGACAGATATGGTTACACATAAAAGAAAAAGCAAAACATACTATCTAGTGACTAAATTAAAACTTAATTTTAGAAAGTTAAAATCTTTTGTCTAAGCAGGTTTCTCTGTAAATGTACTTCTATTGTCCTCTGGCTTACTAAGCTTGACTTTATAGCTTAAATCTATAATCTTCTTTCCAAACCAAACATGTTTATCTAGACTGCCCTCAAAACACACTTTAGGAACACGTTTCCAGTTTACATGCATCCAGGGTTTTGGGGCAATGTGTGTATCTGGTGTGTTGTGAGTTCATAGAATCATAGAACCATACAGCTGGAAGAGACCTCAGAAGGTCATCAAGTCCAGCCCCCTACTCTAGGCAGGACCAATCCCAACTAAATCAACCCAGCCTGGGCTTGGTCAAGCCGAGACTTAAACACCTCTAGGGATGGACTCTCCACTACTTCCCTAGGTAACCCATTCCAGTGCTTCACTACCCTCCGAGTGAAATAGTTTTTCCTAATATCCAACCTGGAACTCTCCCACCACAACTTGAGACCATTGCTCCTTGTTCTGCCATCTGTCACTACTGAGAACAGCCTCTCTCCATCTTCTTTGGAACCTCCCTTCAGGAATTTGAAGGCTGCTATCAAATCCCCCCTCACTCTTTGCTTCTGCAAACTAAACAGACCCAACTCCCTCAGCCTCTCCTCATAAGTCATATGCTCCAGCCTCCTAATCATTTTGGTTGCCCTCTGCTGGACCCTCTCCAACGCGTCCACATCCTTTTTGTAGTGGGGGGCCCAGAACTGGACACAATACCCCACATGTGGCCTCACCAGAGCCGAATAAAGGGGAATAATGACATCTCTGGATCTGCTGGCAATGCTCCTCTTAATGCAACCTAATATGCCATTAGCCTTCTTGGCTACAAGGGCACACTGTTGACTCATATCCAGCTTCTCATCCACTGTAACCCCCAGGTCCTTTTCTGCAGAACTACTACTTAACTGGTTGGTCCCCAGCTTGTAACTATGCTTGGGATTCTTCTGTCCCAAGTGCAGGACTCTGCACTTCTCCTTGTTGAACTTCATCAGATTTCTTGTGTCCCAATCCTCCAATTTGTCTAAGTCACTCTGAACCCTATCTCTGCCCTCAAGCATATCTACCTCTCCTCCTAGCTTAGTGTCATCCACAAACTTGCTGAGGGTGCAATCCATCCCCTCATCCAGGTCATTAATAAAGATATTGAACAAAATCGGTCCTAGAACCGAACCTTGGGGCACTCCTCTAGTAACCGACCGCCATCCTGACATCGAGCCGTTGATCACTACCCGCTGGGCCCGGCCTTCTAGCCATCTTTCTATCCATCTTCCTGTCCATTTATCCAATCCACATTCCCTTAACTTGCTGGCAAGAATATTGTGGGAGACTGTATCCAAAGCCTTGCTAAAGTCAAGGTAGATCACATCCACTGACTTTCCCACATCCACAGAGCCAGTTACCTCATCATAGAAGCTAATCAAATTGGTCAGGCACGACTTGCCCTTTGTGAATCCATGCTGACTATTCCTAATCACTTTCCTCTCTTCCAAGTGCCTCAAAATGGATTCCTTAAGGATCCCTTCCATGATTTTTCCAGGAACCGAGGTAAGACTGACCGGCTTATAGTTCCCTGGATCGTCCTTCTTCCCTTTTTTGAAGATGGGCACTACATTTGCCTTTTTCCAATCATCCGGGATCTCTCCCAATCTCCACGACTTTTCAAAGATAATGGCCAAAGGCTCCTCAATGACATTTGCCAGCTCCCTCAGCACCCTCGGATGCATTAAGTCCGGACCCATGGATTTGTGTACATTTAGCTTTTCTAAATAGTTCCTAACCTGTTCTTTACCCACCAAGGGCTGTCCATCTTCATCCCATCTTGCGTCACTTGGCTCCTGGACTTCCGCGCTGACCTTGTCCATGAATACAGAGGCAAAGAAAGCATTGAGTACTTCAGCTTTCCCCACATCATCTGTCACTAGGTTACCTCCTTCATCCAGTAGGGGCCCCACACCCTCTCTGATCACCTTCTTCTTGTTAACATGCCTGTAGAAACCTTTCTTGTTATCCTTCACATCCTTAGCCAGTCGCAATTCCATTTGCGCTTTCGCCTTCCTGATAACCCCCCGGCATTCTCGAGCTATACATTTAAATCCCTCCCTGGTCATTTGTCCAAGTTTCCACTTTTTGTAAGCTTCCTTTTTGTGCTTAAGTTCACCAAGGATTTCCCCCGTAAGCCAATCCGGTCTCCTACCATTTTTGCCTCTCTTGCTATGCGTCAGGATAGTTTCTTTCTGTGCCTTCAATAAGGCTTCTTTAAAATACTGCCAGCTGTCCTGGACTCCTTTCCCCTTCATGTTAGCATCCCAGGGGATTCTGCCCATCAGATCTCTGAGGGAGTCAAAATCTGCTTTTTTGAAGTCCAAGGTGCGTATTTTACTACTCTCTTTTCTTCCTTTTGTAACCCTTCTGCTGGGTAGGCCTGGCAGTAACCAGGGCTGAGTTCAATATCTTGGGGTCCATCTCACATAGAACCGGCTCGAGCCCCCACCCAGTAATCTGGGAAATTCACGTACCCCTGGGTGCCTCTGAGAGGCAATGCTTCCCCACTCGCAAGCACTGAGTCGGACTGTAGGAAAGAAACATTTAATGAAAGATAGAAGTCATCCGGCATTAACTTGGGGAAAACACCACAAACAGAGTTCATAAACCAAACATGAGCCAATCCCCCCCCCCCCCCAGCCAAGAATCGCCCAAAGTCCAAAGAGTCCGACACCCCAAAAGTCTCTGTCCCTGGTCTGGGCCACCCAGAATCCCAAAGTTCACCCGCAGGGTTTCACTTCCCAACCTGGGTAGAAATGGGGGTGGGGAGATAGATAGGGGGCACCTTATACGAAACTCCGCCACGCTCCACCAGCTGTCTCGTCCCACGCCACTGGACGCTCTGCTGGGTGCCTGCTGCCGCGCCTCGTCTGCTGCCGCCGCTGGTCGCCACTCCTCGTCTGCCGCCGTTCCATGCCACGCCGCTGGTTGCCGCCACTTCACTGGCTGCAATAGGCCTGGCTCTCAGCCAAACCAGTGATTTCAGCTCTCAGTGATTTCAATTCTTTGCCACCAGCTGGACTGGCAAATGAATCCAGCTTTCACTGGACTAGCAAAAGAAAAGTCTCCTCAGGGAGCCTGCTTTAGGCCCGTCCTTAAAACAAAGGGGGAAAGGTGCAGGCTGGGCCAGTCTTATAGCTCACACCTGGCAGGTGTGACGCAGGCTGACTCAAGCCCTTTAACCCTTCTCCCCAGCTCAGTTCACTCAACTCTGGAAGGGGGGAGGCTTGTTCTTCCGAGACCTCTTACCATGATGGTGGTGTCTCTCCTGCAAGCACTGGTGGCATGTTTTACAGTTCCCACATTTAGGGGTAGCATGATTAGTGACCCCCACAACAGTCCCAAATTATATACAATTCTCCACATTCCGTTCCAACACTGACCTTCCATCAGCCATGGCTGAATGGGATTTACATAGCCACACCTCGGATTCTCTCCTGAGCTGTATTTACATAACAATTAACAGTTAATTACCTTGCAGAGCTAAACAATTGTAGTGGGCACACCCACCCCTCCTTTTAGCTGGCTGATAGCAAGCAGCAGTTCAGCCCCTGCTTACACTTTGGTCAGGATCCTGAAATCTACCATCTCATGATCACTGCTTCCCAGGTTGTCACCCACCTCTACTTCCCCTATTAGTTCCTCCCTGTTTGTGAGCAGAAGGTCAAGCTGCGCACGGCCCCTGGTCGGATCCTTCAGCACTTGTACCAAGAAGTTATCCCCAACATTCTCCAAAATCTTCCTGGATTGCCTGTGTACTGCCGTATTGGTTTCCCAATAGATGTCAGGGTGATTAAAGTCCCCCACGAGAACCAGGGCGTGCGATCTGGAAGCTTCTCTCAGTTGTCTGAAGAAAGCCTCATCTACCTCATCTACCTAATTCGGTGGCCTGTAGCAGACAGCAACCACAACATCACTGCTGTTGTTTGCTCCTTTAAACTTAACCCATAGACTCTCAACAGGTTTTTCTCCGTCTTTATACTGGAGTTCAGAGCAATCGTAGTGCTCTCTTACATATAGTGCAACTCCTCCTCCTTTTCTCCCCTGCCTGTTCTTCCTGAACAGTTTATACCCTTCCATGACAGCGCTCCAGTCATGCGAGTCATCCCATCAAGTCTCTGTTATCCCAATTAAATCATATTTCTTGGACTGGGCCAGGGCCTCCAGTTCTTCCTGTTTGTTGCCCAGGCTTCTCGCATTAGTGTTAGAATATGATGGGTCTTTTTTCAGTTGGCATTAATGGTCTCTCATGGGGAAACACATTTTTTGGCTCTTGCAAGGCTGGGGATAAGGAGGAGAGGAAATGGATGATGGTTTCAGTCCTCCAATCCATCTCTGGCGAAGAAATGGTTTCTACAGCAGCTTACCCTGTTGTGCTCTATAGGATACTAGCCTATCACTTACTTTACCCTACCTTACTATTTTCTGAGCTAAATCTCCAGAACCAGAATTCCTTGGAACATATGGGTAAGGCCATTTCAGGAGACTGAGAAGAGCAGAGATGGGGGGCAAGCTCCTTTTATTAATGTATGTAAAAGAGGTTTTAGAGCTAGACAATTTGAGGCCATATCCTTAGATGACATAAATTGACATGGGTCCACTAACTTCAGGAGACCTACTCTGATTTATCACAGGCTGAAGATCTGGATGACTGACTTACATTGAGTCACATCTGGGCAGGATTATTTTCCATATTCTCTAGTGATTTTTCTTCTTTCTCCTTACAGAAATTCCGAGTGTTTAAAATCTGAGTTAGAATAATCAAAATTCCAAATCAACAGAGGTCTCTTTCCAACATTGATTTACTCTCAGAGGGTCAGTCCTGAACACATTCATTACAGATATACTCCACAAGTGCATGAAAACACATCAATCACTGAGCTGTTTATGTTGGGAGACACAATTGAAATTGAACAATATAATTCAGCAAAATTACTGGTCTTTTTATTTATTCATTTAAGCTATAGTTGCCCACTCCCTATAAATAGAACTGCTGAAAGCTTCTGCTCTCATTATTTTTTCACTGTTTCATGGCTGATCTATTTGAACTTCTCTGATTATTCTTAATGCCAGCAAAATGATTTTATTACTCTGAAACAATTAAGAGAAAATGATCACAAAGAGGGGTATATGAAAGAAAATATTGGATCAAAGCATATCCTGGGGAGATTGATGGTATTATTAATTTTTTAAATTGAAAATGTGCACACACAAAAGCCCAGAATAATAGATCAAAATTAGATGCTCTTATGTTTTAAAATGTATGGGCTATCTTTGCCCCTGGTTTCTATGAAGTAATAGTAGCAGGACTTGGGGTTGGAAGTAGGCCACACAGAAGGGTGTTGCATTTGCGCCAGCCTAGTTCAAAAAACCCAACATCCCAGGAGTAAGACCCACAATTTAGGGTGTGGTCTTCTTGATTCCTCTTCCTAAAACTTTGTCATGCTAACTGCAGGGCTTGAATCCCCAGCCTGTTGTGCACCAGAACAGATTCAACCTGCATCCCAAATGGGGAAGAAACTATGCAATGTGTCCACTACGGTTGTGTGTGTTTATTGAGGTAGGTAGGTAATGGAGGCTTCCTGTTAAATGGAGTGGGGGCTAAGAGGAGGAGAAAAACATGCTGTGTTCACAGAAAGGCTTGCAATAAATGGTTCATATACTTCAGGACTTGTAGTCAGTACAAAACTGCTCAGACTCCCCCCCCCATGTGGAATTAGAACAAGAGCAGTAAGCATCACACTAGTATGCTCATAGAGTTCATGATTTGTCTTGGATTATGGGTTCTCCCTGTATCTGCCAATTTGGCAGCATTGTCGGAAGTGACCAGGTGTGAAGTGACTGAAACCCTACTCACCTCAGAACGTAGAGCCTGCTGGTTGGTTACAAAGGCCATTTTAGGGATTCCCTTAGGCTACGTCTACACTGCAGCGATATTTTGGGGTACCAGAGGTATCCTGAAATAGCTATTCCCTGTCTTTTGAGCATACCCATTATTTCAAAATATAACAGGCTCACTATTACAACGTCCCTTAAACATCATTCCATGAGGAGTAAGGGACGTTTCGGAATAGCGCTTTATTTAGAAATAAGTGCTGTGTAGACAGCGCCAAATTTCAAAATAAGCTATTTTGAAATTGATGCAAAATAAGCTACACAATTTGTGTAGCTCAAATTGCACAGCTTATTTCGAGCTATGGGTGCAGTGTAGATGCACCCTCAGCTAGCATCCACCTCTGGGGTTCCTCCATGTGTAATTCAGGTTGAAACTTTTTTATTCTCCCCTTCTTCTAGAGAAACTCTGGGGAGAATAATGAAAAAGCAGTCTGTGCTGGCTGGGGCCACTGTGAATGACTGAATTCTTTTGGCACAGCCTGGCCCCAAATGGCATTGGTAGTCTTATATACAGCTTCAGCACTAGGAAGCATATCTAACTGTATCTATTTAATTCATAAGAAAAAAAGACTACTCATACAAGTAAGTATGAATTATGTGGGATTATTAACAAGTACAAAATATAGGCGCATACAGAGGAAAGTAGTTTGCAATTGGGTCAAAATGTTCATTTATTCAATACCAGAAGACACCTTTCTTTATATGCATCAGACTGCAATTTTATAGCTTTACTGTGTCCATCCCCACCTTGTTGCCTTGCCCAGCTAAAAGGAGATCAAGGATTATTGCTGGTGTTAGATTTTTTTCTGAACAACAGGGCCATGGGCTACCCACCTTCTTGTACATGCCAGTGGGACCCCCCCCCCATTGTATGCATGGTAGGGGGTTCATAGTACACCAGCTAGCATCCCTCCATCTCAAGGACACCTTCCCCAGCTGTATCACACAAAGGGCCTCCTGTCCCAGGGCTCTTGTGGGTCTGGAGGTTTAGAGAGGGTATTCTATGACTCAGGTTATATGGCTTCTTTGCCGCCATTGTAAGGTCACAGGGCAACCCTGAACTGTATTGTCCACCTGAGGTGCAATGCATAAGCTATGTCCCTCTGCACTGCCCCTATGGTTGACCATAGCTTCATGACACAATGAAATGTAACTGTAACTCTCTCTATTTACCAAAACTCTTCTCTAGTTATAAAATCCGCAAAAATATGTTTTAAATATTGTCCTGCTTTAAAACAAACATTAGAATTATGAACTGACACCCTATAGTCATATTTTTTAAAATCAACTTTAAAAAGGGATGGAAAAATCTTTGATTTTTGCTTGGAATAGTTATCCTGTGTGCAGAATATTGAATGAAGGTTCTAAAATTAAGTGGAACACTGGAGCGGCATCATTTTGGACTTTGAAACTTCCCAAGAGTTTGAATCTAGGTCTAAAGGAAACTTTTTTTGTTTGTTTGCTTTTTTACTTCCTTGCAATCCAGTTTCTTCAAGTCACATACACACTTTTCTATTTTTACTTTCCAATCTGGGCCTCTTTCCAAATGTGAAGCTGTGGAATTCCTGCACTCCCACGTTTGTGAAACCCAGACTGAACCCAAAGGTTTGGCTGGTTTCAACTTTCTTTTCCTCCACACCATGCTATTTTAAAAAAAGTTCAATCTAATTATGAGACAAGTTAGAAGAAACTTTAAAAAGATCCTTTGGATTGGTAATGAAATATGACTGAGAGGAGAGCCCGTAGAGTTATGATTTGTCTTGGATCAGAGCCTAATTCATCATATAATCCAATCTATACTAGGATCCAACATCAGGTAGGATTGGTGTATCCTCCCTGCAGTCTATTAGAGTTAGGGAATGCACTGTTTTATTTTCACTGTTCCACAAAAGCATTAGTATATTGAAAAGTTCCACTTTTTTATATTTTATTCATGGGAAAAATATATTGTCAGTGCTCAGCCTTGAAAGTGACTTACTTGATCTACAAGCCAAGTGAGTGGGGCGGAGGGGAGAAACCAAAAGGAACGTTACATTCCCCTCCTTCCATTAGGTTGTTTGACACAGAACTTGTACTTCACTTATCTTTCTTTCTGGTAAGATCAGAATGTGCTTGAATCGCTCCGAAGGTTAAAATATGTTGACTGAATTTTCTTCTGCTACCAGTGCAAAAGACTAGCTAACAGTATCACTGACTGTCAGAAGGATCCCAGCCCCTACATTTCTTATGAAACAAAATTCATTGGGTTTTTTTCTTTGCTTATGTACCTTTAACATGTACAGTATGTCACATCAAGAATAGGAAAAACAGGCATGTCTGTCAGGCTTTGCAAACAATTGCCTCTTTCTGTTTCTCTTTCAAATTACTAGAGTTGTATTGATTTGTTATGATGTATGGAGAAAAAGATGATTTTTAATGTTGGCTCCTTTTCTCCAAATTGTCCTCATGTTTAGCTCAACTTCTGCATGAAATGCTCTACTCTCTGCTTAAGTAACCTCTTGACTATCTTCAAATCTTATCTCAAAGCCCATCTTTCTTGCCTGGCTGCCGAGTCCCATAACTCTTATCTATTAAAACAAAATGCTGCTCCCAAATAAATCTTCCAGTTTCTCATGCTCATTTCTTTACCCTAGATCTTGCCTATTACACCCTTTGCCTATTATTTCAGCATATAATACCACCTGATATTTCCTGCCTTTCTAGGTTCTTACATCACAGCATCCCGGTGGTATCTGGGAGCCTGAATTTTCTATCTAAAGCTGCTGCATATAGTGTACTTGTCAATGTATGGTTATGCTGTAATCAGTTGCAAAGTCTCTTGAAACATTTCTTATGAATTTCTGTGTGTTATACAAAAAATAACCTGGCATGTGCTGCACTACTTAGGGGAGTACTGTTGTATCATGAGTACTTAAAAATTACCTTTGTTATTTACAGTCCAGTGACCCTGCAAAATGAGGACATTTGCTTTTCTTCTATTTTCTACTCTGACCTACATTTGCACATAAGTCTTTGGAAAGTTATAAGTGGTTTAATGACTTAAACATCTTTATTATTACTACTATTGTAACTGTTTATTATTTGTGTTACTGTACAGCCTAGTAGTTTTAGTCAGGAACCCAACTGTTCTAGCTGCTATACAAACAGAACAAAGATCATGTTCTAACTATGGCCAAATCTGCACCAGTACAATTCTATTGCTATGAGTTGTATTGCACTGGTGTTACTGAGAGCAGAATTTTACCATAGATTCTTTAGCAGGTTGACTCAGCCCTTCATGTTTCTGAGGTAAATAATTGGATTGTCAGGATCTTTGTAAGGGAAGAGGTATTTCAGAGAAAACTTTAAAAGGTCTACATGGAGAGTAAAGATTCCATTGTGCAGGGTTTGGGGTTTTTTTTCAAACTACAGGAGATTGCCATAGTGTTCTTGACCAAAATATCCCTTTTCCCATAGTCATTTCGATCACTGTTCATTAGGGTAGGTTGCCATATTGCACTGTAGAACTATTTCAATGATGCCAAAACATTAAACAGTATTGGGATGAAGTCCATCATTGATATATGAAGCATTATAATGTTTGTTCTGAAGCTGCTTAGGAGCTTCATATTATCTGTATTAACGTGGTATTGTATATGTCTGTATGAGATGATCCTGGAGTGAATATAGAGCTGTAGGAGGCTTGCAATGCATCCAAAATCTGTGAACAAATACTATAACAAGCTTTGTGTGCAGAGCTTTTATGCAGGATCATTTTAAGTTCACAGACATTCACAGTGAGAGAGAACTGAACCATAAACTATTGTGCTGCATAGCTGAGGGGGGAATAAAGAAATGCTCTCTGTTGTTTTTAGAGAGATTCAATTAAATTCTTTTTTTTAGTGAAAGATTTCTAGACCTCTTATAAATAGAAGGGTGCATCTCAGCTTGATTACCTCAAAACAGCTTCCTGCAACCACCCACTAGGAAGATGAGCAATTAGTATAATCACAGCAATAAGTCAAAGTCACTTGCTGTTAGAACTTGGGCTGCAACTTTTCCTTATTGGATTTGTTGCTGGGATAACAGAAAAAGAACAGTATAATACACATTTATACAGCTAAAAACAAATTGCCACGCAAGTCTTCCTTTCTACAAGAAAGTTAAAACATTACCACAAAATGGTTCAACAACTCTGCGAAGCACCAGATTTAAGGTGGACGCTCCCTTTTATACTAAGTGCAGTTATGTATATAGAACTCTTGCCAACAAACTATAAAGAAAAAGGTCTGACTATGAGTCAATCTCAAGAGAAGATTCTGTCTCATTTTCTGCCAGAAAAAAATTGAGAATCCAAAAATTATAGCCAGGAAAATGTTATATAAACGTTGTTTTATTTGTTCTTTAAAAGAATGAACTACCCCCCTTTTGGATAGTTAAAAATGTAACAGGAATTTTGAATAGAGACTGGTGAGTTCTGAAAATACTCCTTCTCTATTCCATGTTCTCTTTAGGATGTTGGATATTACACGTGTACCCACTGGGCCCCCACTGTAATCTGGTGGTGCCTAATGATAGAACCTTCTCCAAGCAGTGTCTATTAGGGCACATCTACACTGCATGGCTATTTCGGGATACCTCTGGAACCCCAAAATAACTACCCTGCATTTACAGAAGCTGCCCATTATTTCAAAATATTTTTCGAAATAACGGACATGCTATTTTGCCATCCTGGTAAACCTTATTGCACAAGGAATAAGGAATGGCTCAAAATAGTGCATAGCGCAAATTGCATATCTTATTTCGAGTTTAGGGTGCTGTGTAGACACACCCTTAGAGTGCTCTCACTCACCCTTTCACCCACATCTCAGCATCTCCAACCACACTGAGGCTACTTTCTAGATTGTAGGCTTCTTTCGGAAGAAGCTTTTCCAGAAGAGATCTTCCGAAAAACTTTTTCCGAAAGAGCATGTCCACACTGCCAAAGCGCATCGAAAAAGTGATCTGCTTTTTCGAAAGATAGCGTCCACACTGAATGGACGCTATCTCACATGTAAGCTGTGATTACTATGGATGGAGTGGCCACCAGGACACCCATGCTTTTTCTTCTTTCCTCTTCTTCCGAAAGAACTCCCTCTTCCCCGTCCACACACACCTTTCGGAGAAAGGTTTCTTCCTTGTAGAAAGAGGATTGCCAAAGCCAGAAAACCCCCTCTGTTCTTTCAATTTTCTTTCAAAAGAACACAATTATAGTGTGGACATAATTGAAGTTTTTTCTGAAAAACTGCCGTTTTTCCAAAAAAACTCTAGTGTAGACATACCCTGAGAGGCTATATCAGGGGAAGTACTGCCCTCTGTCACCTCAGTTTCTTCCAATTGTTTGCTGTTAATGGAAGTAAACTGTTCTGGTTTGTCTAGATCCTTGTGTTTATTATCCATTCTTAGTATTTTTTGTTTAGTGAGAAGTATAGATGTTTAGGAAGTTTGGTAGGTCAGTTCCAGGTTATTGTGGAACAGAAGAAGACTAAAGCCACAGCTGAATATGTGGGCTTCATATCCTGCAGTCTTCCTAGAGTTGGACAACGACATTATATGCTTTAAATGCTTGGGAGAGGCCCATTTTCCTTCTCAGTGTTCCATGTGCTGAAGTTTTATGCCAGTGCTTCTCCCCACAGAGGTCCTGGAGGGTAAACCTTCTGGATCTGGGCAGTTGTTGGATCCAAAGTCTGAGGCCAGTTTTGGCTCCTTTAAAGTTAAAGGTTTCCAGGAGATCTGAAACTGCACAAGGTGCAGCTACAGTTCTTGCTACTTTAGCCATCAGGCCTTTGAAGCTATCTATATCAGAAATGAGAACCATGTTGTCATATTCCATGTCAGATTTATCAGATTCAGCCACGTCTCACAGTTGCTATGGTTACAAAAATCAAGGTTGGCTTTGGTCTCAGTATCTGTGGTGATTGGGGCGTGGGTCAGGTCTAGAAGTTGGAGTAAGAACCGGGAGCCAGGAAATTGTGTCAAGGGTCAGGAGTCAAACTTGAGGGTCAGAGCTGGAGTCAGGAGCAAGCACTAGGATTGCCAATTATGGTTGGAGGTATTCCTGGAGATTACAGATTTAATGAGATTTAATCACATTACAAAATCTTTAATTAAAGATTAAGTTTTAATTCTGGGAGACTCTAGGCCAGCAACTCTAGCAAACAGGGAAATAGGGAAGGACAAGGCAGGGCAAGTCTAGGAACAAGCAGGCACGGGAGTGATCACAATCGGGGGAATTATAGTTGAGCAATCAGTGACATGCTGCTGCTGCTGAGTTTAAAAACCGGCCTGCAAGAGCCAGTCAGGCAATCCTACTGCAACCCAGCTTTGCCCATTAATCTGCCTGGAGGCTGGGTTGGCCGGTTCTCAGGCTTGGCTGAAGGATCTGACTCATGACAGCTTTGGGAGCTAAAAAGATAGATCCAAGTATTTCATCGAACCTTGTGCCATTCAAATCTTTCGCTCCAGGCTTCAGGTCTGTTGCTGTTTACCACTATTTGAACAATTGGCCTCTGAAGGTTGCGGTTCATGAAGTAGATCCAGTAAGTCACATTGTTTTTACAACCACCCTTTTCATAGACCTGAGATGGCTTCTGATTTTCAAAAAGATGAAAAACTACCTAGTGCAGAGAATTTTATTCCTAAGCTTCATATTGGACTTGGTAGCAGGGACAGCCTTTGTACCAGACAACAGATTTTTTTTAAATAGTTCACTATCTTTTAAAATGTCCAAATATGTCAAACTGAGAAAGCAATCTTTTTTCAGTGTCTCCTGGGTCTCATGACAGCTACTACTTACATGACTTCTTTCATGTAGTCTCAGAATGAGGCCAATGTAGTACTGGGTGTCTCAGGTCTACAGACTAAATCTGGCCAATATTCAAATGTTAGTCAGCATGCCTCAAGACATTCCAGACTCATTGCCCTGGTAGAATAAGCATTTTCAGTGATGTCCAGTTCCATTCCCAGTCACCAATGTGTTAAACAATGGTTGGAGCATGAATATGAGTCACTTTATAATTCAACGTCACTGGACTGCTGAGGAGAGAGACTTGCACTTTGGCATGTTGGAGTTGTGAGCTATTTGTTAGTCCTCAGACCATCCTCTCACTTGCATGGGAGTATGTATGCTCTTGTATTATGTCAACAAACAGGGACGTGCTCAGTCCACTCAGCTATGTGCAGATGCAATTAGATTATGGGATTGGTGCATTCTTCACAATGTTTATCTGGTGGTTTTGGATTTTGTAGGAGAGAGCAATCCTTGTTGCAAATCACCTCAGTAGGGACAGTTCTCAAAGGATGAGTTGATTCAGAGCGCAATTTTCAGATGGTGTCTGTTAACTGTAAGGTTCAATAAAAACTGTTACTGCCTCTGCTCTGGAGCAGGCAGGGACAGTTGATCCGTACTTTCCTCCGGCACTGGGGAAAGGGCCAATCCAGAAGGTAGTGAGGAAGAGGCATCAGGCTATAGCTTTCAGAAAGCCTTTGACAAGGTCACTTTCTAAAGGTATTTAAGCAAACTAAGCAGTCATGGGATAAGAGGGGATGATCCTCTCATGGATCAGAAACTGATTAAAAGGAAACAAAGGGTAAGAATAAATGGCCAGTAGTCACAATGGAAAGAGATAAATAGCAGGTTCTTCTTCAAGGCACTCCAGAGACAGGTCACAATCACCCAGATCTCCTACAATTTCTACCTACTACAGGCACCACGACTCTCACAGGGTAGATACTCCCCCCAGATACTCTTTACCTCATGCACATCATTATGACACACACAGATGCCACTACTATTACCACAGACCTCGCTTGTACTTTCCAGAGTGCGACACTATAAGATCACCCTCCTCTCATCAACCTCGCATTTCAAGCAACAAGGCAAATTCTCCAGTTCAACCAGGAACAAAACCTCCCATTCCATCTGGAATTGCCCCTCCCCCATCCCAATTGGAACGAGAAGAGGGTCAACTGTCGGAACACGAGGAGCCACAAAGGCACTCCCCTGCAGATATCTTGTCTTCATCACTGGACAATCCCATCTTTCCCAGTGACACATCTCCCACTGACAATATCCAACATTTCCAAGATCTGTTCAAGAGAGTTGCTGAGAGCCAACAGGTGCAACTCTCCAAGGTCCAACAAAAGCAACATCGTTTGTTAAGGAATCTGCAACCATCCTAAAGATCGAAAGTCGCCCTCCCACTCGTCGACACAATCTTAGAAATAGCAGATGATATATGGCAGACATCGGCCTCGACCTCCGCTACAAATAAGAAAGCGTACAAGAAATACTTTGTTCCTGCTAAAGGTATGGAGTTCCTTTTTATGCATCCACAACCGAATTCTCTGGTTGTGGATGCAGCGCAACAGAGGGCTAAAACTCCTCAGTACAAGGCGGGCAATGCTAACAGCGAAGGCAAATGCCCAGATCACTTTGGACGGAAGGTCTATTCATCCACCATGTTAACATTAAGAATGGCCAACTATGCTGCGCTTCTGGCCAATCACAATTTTGATAATTATTCGAAATTGGTCCTACTTCTAGAACATCTGCCAGACAATAAGCGCGAGGTACTCAAGGCAGTAGTGCAGGAAGGGTACATGGCTTCTTGAACAGCCCTCCACATAGCCCTTGATACTGCAGATACTGCAGTGTGAAACACCTCCACATCGGTGGTCATGCACAGAACATCATGGCTCCAACAAGCGGCAGTTCCAAAAGACCTCCTGTCAAAGGTCGAGGACCTCCCCTTTGACAGGCAGAGTCTTTTCGCAGAAAAGACTGACCAAGTCCTCCATTCTGGTAAGGACTCCAGGACCACACTTCAAACTCTTGGCATGTATACGCCACCATATCACCAGAAGCGTTATACGCCTTGCCAGAGACCATTCTCACATGCAATGCCTCAGTACAGACAGCAAGAACACCAATGTACCAGACAAAGACAGCAAAAGAGACGACTACAAATGAGAGCACCTAACCAACAGAACACCAGACAGCAGGTTTGACGCCTCGGTCGAGGGACTAAAAACCACTCTGCTGATCACCTGCCATTGTGCCACAAACACACTTTTTCACCATCGCTTAAGACCATTTCACCGACGATGGGCCCATATTACCACCAACCGATGAGTCCTACAGCTAATCGAGTTGGGATACACCATCTCCTTTATGTCACTTCCTCCTCCCACCCCTCCCTCCCCGTCCCTCTTCAGGGACCCATCTCACGAGTCTCTCCTAAGACAAGAGGTGATGCGTCTGCTAATTATTGGAGCGGTGGAAAAGGTACCGGATGAGTTCAGAGGCAAAGGATTTTACTCCTGTTACTTCTTGACCCAGAAAAAATCAGGAGGTTGGAGGCCAATCCTAGACCTTTGACACCTAAATCGGTACCTTCGCAAACAGCACTTCAAGATGGTGACACTCGCGACTATTATTCCTGCATATCACAGTGGAGACTGGTTTACATCCCTCAACCTGCAGGACACATATTTCCATGTGACCGTTCACCCAGCTCACAGGTGCCTCCTTCATTTTCAGATCATCTCAGACCACTTCCAGTATAAAGTTTTGCCTTTTAGTCTATCATCAGCCCCCAAGTTGTTCTCAAAAACGTTGACAGTAGTGACAGCATATTTACGCCATGCGGGAATCATGATATTTCTGTATCTTGATGATTGTCCAATCAGAACATCATCTTTTGTCGAAGCACTTCATGCTACCAACACAATGAAAACTGTATTTGAGGCTCTTGGTCTGATCATCAACATCCCAAAGTCATCCATGACACCTCTTCAATCCATAGAATTTATAGGTGCACGCCTCGAGTCCATCACGGCATGCGCATACTTACCAGCAAACAGGTTTCAAACCATCCAGGACTTCATGCAGGTTCTTTCCACCAGTCCACGCTCCCCGATACTTACCTGTCTATAGCTCATGGGACACATGGTGTCCACGACATATGTCGTAGCACTTCAGATGTCTCCAACATTGGATTATCTCCATATATACCCCAAGTGGTCACGATGTCCACAAGAGGGTCTCCGTTCCTTCTCATGTAAAGAAATTGTTGGCATGGTGGACAATCGCCGACAACCTGATGGAGGGAATACCCTTCCACAGATCTCCACCAACTATTCAGATTACTACCAATGCATCACTACTAGGATGGGGCGCCCATTTCCATGACCAACAAATCCAAGGATGCTGGTCTGCCCAGGAGCCCTTGCTCCACATAAATCTGCTTGAGTTGAGAGCAGTTTCCAATGCCTGCAGTTACTTCCTTCCCATAATAAGTGGTCATGTTATTTGCGTTCTTACCGACAACATGACAATGGTATACTACATAAACAGACAGGGTGGGGCTCGATCCCAATCCCTTTGCACGAAAGCGATGCGGTTATGGAACTGGTGCATCCAACACAAAGTTACGATTTCCGCAGCATACATTCCTGGGGAGCAGAATACTACAGCTGACGCTCTCAGCAGGCACTTCTCAATAAATCACGAATGGGAACTGTGCCCAGATGTGCTCCACACCATCTTCCGTCACTGGGGATACCCAGCCATAGACCTCTTTGCCACGCACCACAACGCAAGGTGCCCTCATTACTGCTCACGAGTGGGTATCGGACCGAAGTCAATGGGAGATGCGATTGGAGCCAGCACCTCCTTTACGCCTTCCCACTCACTCCTCTCATTCCCAAAGTTTTCAAAAAGATAATGATGGAGGGAGCCAGAGTGATTCTAATAGCCCCGTATCGGCCACGACAGATGTGGTTTCCTTACCTGTCCTGCATGTTGGCCCATGTCCCGTACCATCTTCCCAGATGCCATGACTTGTTGACACAGAACCACGGTTGTCTGCTGCACCCCCAGCTCGATCACCTTGCTCTGACAGCATGGTACCTAGTTGGTTCCAACAGATGGAGATGAGTTGTTCTCAATCAGTCAAACACGTCCTATTACATAGTAGGAGACTTAATACACGCAATCCTTAACTTGCGTAAATGGCGATGATTCTGTTCATGGTGTTTCACAGCACAATTGGACCCCCACTCGATCCCTATTCACTGCATTTTGGACTATCTCCTACGTTTCAAATGCTCTGGCCTAGCATGCTCCTCCCTTAAGGTTCACATTGTGGCAATCATGGCCTTTCGCAATTCTATTGACGGCTACTCTGTGTTCTCCCACCCGATGACAAAGAGATTCATGAAAGGGCTAGTTAATCTTTTCCCATGCCACAAACAACCCGTAGACCCTTGGAACCTGGAACTAGTCTTGGATGCCTTAATGCAGCCCCCCTTTGAGCCTTTGGCAACTTGTGACCCGACCACTTTAAACCTTAAAGTGGATTTTCTGTTGGCAATAACTTCAGCGCAAAAGTTGGTGAATTATCCGCCCTCTTGGCAATGCCACCTTATACAGTATTCACCCCCCTTGCAGTAATACTTTGCCCCCAACCATCATTTCTACCATAAGTCAATTTGGAGTTCCATATAAACAAACCCATAGTTCTTCCCACATTCTACCCTAAGCCACACTCCTTGGCACAACATGCACAACTCCACACCTTGGATGTCCGCCGAGTGTTGGCTTTCTACATCGACAGGACATGGAGTTTTCGGAAATCTCAGACTCTCCTCATATCCACCGCAGAACGCTCCAAAGGCCACCTTTTATTGGCACAGAATATATCCAAACTCATCGTCACTTGTATCACATGGTGTTACTCACTGCAAGACAAGCCACTTCCAAATGTCTTGAGAGCCCACTCAACAAGAGCAATGGCGACGTCAACTGCCTTTCTCAAGGGAGTTCCCCTACGAGATATTTGTTGTGCAGCGACTTGGTCTTCCAGCTTCACTTTTGCTAAACACTACGCTATTCCAAACATGCTGATGACTGACGCAGCAGTGACCTCTGCCATTCTCTCCATGGCAACAAGGCGATAATTCCGAATTCTGCCTCCTTTAAGTTGGCTACTGCTGTGAACTCACCTACAGTGGAGCACCGACGGGACACTGCTTGAAGAAGAAGAAGAAGTTACTTACCTTGTGCAGTAACGATGGTTCTTCGAGATGCGTGTCCCGTGGGTGCTCCACGACCCGCCCTCCTCCCCTCTTCAGAATACCTTGTTATTATGTCTTTCAGACCATGAGAGGTTCAGGAGGAATTGGCGGGAGCTGGACTGTGCACACAGAAATGGCGTGAAAGGCATGAGATGAGCATCGTGCATGCACGGTCCAGCAGACTACGGCTGAAAGATCTCCGATCTGCGGTGCTGGGACAAGCCCGACACCTACAGTGGAGCATCCACGGGACACGCATCTCGAAGAACCATCATTACTGCACAAGATGAGTAACTTCTTCATCGCCCAAGGATTTGTAATGGGTCTTGTACTGTTCACATATTCATAAGTCATCCGGAAAAGTTGAGAGAACATTGAAATACCAAAATTTGCAGATGATACAAAATTACACAACATAGTCAAGTCTAAAGTTGACTATGAAGAGTTACAAAGGGATCTTGCAAAACTGGGTGACTGGGTGACAAAATGTCAGCTGAAACTCCGGTTTGATAAATGCAAAGTAATGAACATTCATTGTAAATTAGCTGCTACTCCTCACGAAAGATGTTGGGGCCATTATGGATAGCTTTTTTTGAGTGCCACTGCACATTGAGCAGATATTTTCAGAGAACTAACAAAGTTTTAGGAACCATTTATGAAAGGGATAGACAATAAAACAGAAAATACCATAATGGCACTATATAAATCCTATGGTATGTTCTCACCTGGCATACGGCATGTAGTTCTGGTTGCTCCATTTCAGAAAAAGATGTATTAGACTTTGAAAAGATGAAGACAAGTTCAATGAACATGAGCAGGATATGGAACTGTTTCCATACAAATAGAGATTTAAAAGCCTGGGGCTGTTCATCTTAGAAAAGGGATGGCTAAGGGGGGTTATGATAAAGTACTATATCTATAAAATCATGGGTGATATGGAGAAAATGAACAGGGAAGTGTTATTTACCCCCTTCACAGATACAAGAACCAGGAGTTACCCATGAAATTAATAAGTAGCTGATTTAAAACAAACACAAGGAAATACCGCTTCACACAATGCAGAGGCTGTGTGCTATGGCATGTTGTGAAGGCCAAAAGCATAACTAGGTTCAGAATTAGATAAGTTTATGGAGGATAGGTCCATCAATGACTATTAGCCAAGATAGTCTGGGATGCAAACTCTTGTCCAGATGCCTCTGAACTCAAAATGTCAGAAGCATTTGGCACTGACTACTGTCAGACAGGATATTGGGTTGTCTGGAGGAGCCTTTTTATGTTTTCTTCTGTCCCTGTTGCTCTGTTGCGGGGTAGTTACTCCAAGTCTGTTCCTTGGCTGACGGAGACCAGAACATCTGTCCCAGGAAGACCGGGTGGTGGAGAACCCCAAAGAGCAGGTAGGTGGGCTCAATGGCTTGATCAGGTGACAATCCCAAGGGGATTTATGTGATTCAACCCATCACAGACTCGTCAGCAGATATCTTACGCAATCAGTTTTGAACCTGTCTACTCTTGAACCATCATGCTCCTCATTGGTGAAAAGTGTATTGCTTTATTCTAGAAAGCTGTCTATCAGAAAATGGTATCATTTTAAATGGATCAGATTTCTGTCTTGGATTAGGGGGGAAATTGATTCTTTTATCTTTTCTTACATACCTTGGATTTTAGAATATATAGCGCACCTTACCCTTACAGGCTATCTAACTCATCTTTCAATGTTCACTTGGGCAGCTATCCCTGCTTACCATTTTTTCGTTGATGGTAGATTGTTGTTTGTGCATGTTATGGTTAAGGTTATGAAAAGGCTATCTAATTTGTATCCTCCTTTGAGAAATCCTGTCCCTCCTTGGAATCTTAATTTGCTTTTAAATACACTCATGAAGCCACATTTTGATCTTTTTGCTGAGTGTTCTCTTTATTATTTCTCTCTTAAGATGACATTCATTAGTGTCATATCAACCAGAAGATTGTGTGAATTAAACACTTTGATGACTGAGCGATCTTTTATATCTTTTCCAGAGGGGTTTCTGATTTTCATGTCAATAACACAATTCTTTTACCAGTATTTTTTTCTAAAGCCACTCGCTGATAGGAGGAAGCTGCTTTATATACCATGCACTAGCTGTTATTTAGCTAGAATTACTTTTTTTAAAAAAAATCTTGATTTTTCATGTCTTCTGTGAAGAATCACATGGGTTATTCAGTGTCTTTCTTCCCAGACTATTTCTAGATGGATTAAATTATTTATTACCAAATGTTCCATGTTAGCAGAAATTCCTGAACTTATTCTCTAATTCCAGTAGAACTGTGCCTTGCTTGCCTTAGCAAGTCTCTGTTACTGCAACTTGCACTACTGCAAATGTAGAACTCTTTTATTAAGATTATGCTCTCAATTTGATCTCAAAATCTGATGATAGTTTGGTAGAGTGGCTCTTAACACTATGCAGTTAGGGCTCTGTTCCCTCCTCGATGCTATTTCAGGACTGCTTATCAAACTACCCTTAAGTGGTACTATGCAGAGCCACTTAAAGAAAAAAAAGGTTACCTGCTTGTAACTGGAGTTCTTCAAGATTGCTCTGTATAGTCATACTTCCCGTTCACCTTCCCCTTGTTTGCAGAGTCCCTTTTTGCTCTGTGTCTTTGGATTGGCAATGAAAGGGACTGAGGTAGTAGCCTTATATAGCCTCACCCTCAGAACAACTGGAGATGCTGAGGAAAGAGATGGGAAGGGACATGAGAGCACTCTAACAGACACGGAGGGTACATCTAGACTACGTGGCTCCGTCGGCAAAGGCTTCCCTCGTCGACCACGCAGCGTCTAGACTGCTGCGCTGTGCTGGATCAGCTGATTGTCGGCACAGCGTGGCGGCCATTTTTATTTTAATGAAGGGGGGATTATTAAATCCCTGCTTCATTGACTATGTCAAGTAAACTATTTTACATGGCTCTGTCGACGGAGCCATGTAGTCTAGACATACCCTGATAGGAAAGGGTTCTACCATTAGCCAACACTAGATATGTCAATATCCATAATGTGAATATGCAGACCCATCTTGAACAACAAACTTTCATATTTAGCCCCCAATCAGAATCAAGGCCTAAGACCTTAGTATTCAGGCACCAGGGTCAGAAGCAGTCAAAGGAACATAGGAATGCTACACCAAACCAGAGCCGAGGTCTGTCAAGTCTCGTATCCTATCTTCCATGGATAGCAGTACAGAGGCTTCAAAGAAAAGTCCAAGACCTCTCCACCTGCACAACTGAGCATTCATGGAATAAATTGCCTATGAAGAAGTTTCTTCCTAACTTCACTCAGTGTCTGGTTTAAGTCCATAAGCTTGAGGTTCATATCTCTTAAAAATTATCAGTTCCTTTGCTTCCTGAAATGAAGCAGAGAGTCTGAGACAGCTTATGACAGTGAAGGGCACATTTAATTGCTGCTGGTTGGCTGCCCATAGGAGAAAGGTTTAACAGTCATCTCAACAGAAGATGGATAACACAGAGGTTGTCGGTTTGAGAAGCAGAGTCTGTTTTGACTGGATGGGGTCAAAGCACATTTTTTCGTCTTATGGAAAGGGAGGGAGCTCAAATTTTGTATAGATCTAGTCCTTGTTTTGCCCCAAACACCACCACTCCACATCCAGAAGGTGGCACTCATTGGTGACATGAGAATTTTAAGACACCTGCAGCCAGAGATAGTAATTTCTAGAAATAACAACTTTCACAAGTCATGGTTTAATGACATTTGTAGCTTTTTAGCCTATTTTGTATATTTCAGCCTTTACTAGACCCACTAAATATAACCCTGGAAAATCAATTGCCAGAGCATCGATCCTCCAGTAAGTGGAGACATGGCCTTAGAGAAACCTGTCCTGGGCTACTGGTGAACTTCAGTGAATCCCTATAACTCTATAGCTATGGTCCTGCCTCCTACTACTCCCAGTCTTACCAATAACTTTTTATAGAGGCAGCATAAGGTTGCTTATGACTGCCACAGTAGTGGACAAAATTTGCCCAAACTAAATGTAAGCATATTTAAGGCTATGTACAGCTGCAGTACTGCACCACTGTAGTGCTACAGTGCCGGGTGGGGTTCTCCCATTGCTGTAGGTAATCCATCTCCTTGAGAAATTATAGTGAGATTGACAGAAGAATTCTTTCATCAACCTAGAGTTGTGGTCAGCATAACTAGTTGCTCAGGGGATATGAATTTTTCACATCACTGAGCGACACAGCTACGTTTATGTAAGTTCCCAGTGTAGAGCAGCCCTCAGTTAATGTAAGGGGTATAATTTACACATCACCTCTGAATTTGACATTGGAACTATAAAACACTTGTAATTCAATCATGGCCCCACAAAGCACTATCACTAGGCCACTTATGCTATATTGCTTGTAGGGAGAGATAAAGAGACAGAAAGACAGAGACAGTTGTTTGCAGTGTTGTTTAGTTGTCTTGGTCTCAGAATATGAAAGAGACAGCATAGGCAAGGTAATATATTTTATTGTACCAATCTGTGTTGGTGGAAAGGACAAGCTTTCAAGATTCACAGAGCTCCTTTCTAGGTCTGGAGTAGGTAATCAGAGTCTGATCCAAATACAAGTTGGAACAGACTGTTAAACATAAGGGGCCATACATGCTGCAGTTAAAATGAAGACCAGTTAAAATGAAGTGGGCAATTAAGGATTAACAGGAAGAAGGGTGTATAACGAGCCATCAACTAGTGTCTTGTCCATGATTTTTAGTGTCTAGCAGAGTAATTAATTCAAATTCTAAGCTCACTGTTTGAAGGTTTTCGGCAGCTTTCCTTTGAGGTTGAGGACTGAAAAGTCAAATATGGAGTGTTTGTTTTGTGAAAAGTGTTCACTCATAGTGATCTGAGGATTTTGTCTCTATCACTTGCTGTATAAGTTCATTTGAGAGGATTATAGAGATTGTCTGGTTTCATCCACACAGTTGTTGTTGGGGCATTTAGTGTAATACACCACACATTGTGATAGGCATGTGGACCTTGAAAGGTGTGTTGTGGGAGAATAAATCATCATAGCACTGATGATGTGTTTTCAGGTTTTGCATCATTTGGTATGGCAGGATCTGGTGCTGCTTTTAGTTTGCATCTCCTGCTGTGTGGGGAGCTTTTATCTGATGATGAGGATGGTGAGGTTGGGGGCAGAGGATTGTTTGAAGGCCAGAAAAGGGGAACGGTGGTTGTGAGATTTATTTTAGAATGTTATTGCCATCAATTAAAGATTGCAATTGTTTCATGACGCCCTGTGTGGGTTCCAGTGTGAGGTGGTAGATGACAAGTAGGAATATGTAGTTTGTGTTTTATTTTGTTGTTTTATTCCTGTGTTGTTCCTAGGATATTTAGGTAGCCAGTTCCATGATGTGATCTACTCCTCTGATGTAGTTAGTGCCCTTATTTAGTGAAGGTGGCTTTGAACGTGCTGAGGCATGTAGCGCAGAGAGAGATAGGGTTCAAGGACTAAAACCTGGAGTAGGAAAATAAAATAGGGTGCAGACAATAAATCAAACTGGGCTGGGACCAATGTCACAAATTACTATACAAGACCGGCAAACAAAAATGAAAGAACAGCATTGAAAAGGGAAAGGCAAAGCTGAGGAGCATTTCCAAAGACATCAAGAGTGATACAGTAAGGGGATTTAAAATAATAGATGATACATTTTCACTTCACAAGACTGAAATAGTAACAATTTACATTGAGATGAAAGATTGTATACAGGAAAAGTATCAAGGCCTAAACTTGAAGCAGTAGCCAGAGGGCTTTTCAAATTGTATGTAGGAATCACCCATCACTGAAATGTAGCCTCCTTTGTGAAAAAAAATCAGCAGATGCTTAATAGTGTACAGTAATGCATAACAATATGCTAAGGTAGAAATTGAGAAAAAAAACTCTATATAATCAAAACATTAAGGAGATATTTGGTAGGCAGAATGCAATTACCTAAACTTATTTTGGCTAGGACTAACACACCAATATTGAGGGGAACTGCCTGAGAATTTTTAATTGCACAATTAGTTAGGAACTCAGTTTTATAGCTCACCTAAAAGAGAGCACCTCAAATAGCACAAAGTCCCTTTAACCCTCACAGGGGGATGTGTTTAATACTGACTCAGAGGTATTCTGTTGAATCAGCAATGCCATTTCCTGCAGCACCCTTCTGCTTTTCTTTGAGGTCTTCCCTTCAAGTTCTGTCACCCCGACCTTTTTTCTTTGGAGAAAATATCAGTTTCATTCTGTTTAGTGGCTCAACTAATTGCACTTGGAAGAACCATGGATAAAACTGAAGCCCAAAGATGTCTTAATTTTTTCAGTGTTGGAAAAACTCTGATTTTTAGGTTTGTCTCTGGTCAGGGCATACAGTTGACTGAATCATAGTCAGTCTGAGTTCTGTTACTATTCTCATTCATCAGTGAGCTCAGAAAACATTGAAACAGTTCACCTCAACTCTCTCCATGGCAAGTGATACTCATCTGCTGCCATTCCAGTGTTGAGGATGGGAGTGGACAATCAGAGAGAGGCTCAAGATCCGTTTTTCAGTCAAGCAGGGATTGCTCTCTCCCTCCAAGAGATAAGAATCCTTTCACCAGCCTGCTTTAAATCACTAGCTAATTCATCCTCATACTCAGCCTGTGTTTTGCTCATAGGCTTGAAATGGATGGCAAGCCCACTGACATATCAGAAGGCTGTGAGGAGATGTTTATGAGAATGTTGCCAGGTTGAACTTAGCTGTCCTTTGTGTGAGGATGTGATTGGATATGTAGATGATGGAGCTGGCTAGAAATAGCAAAAGACACCATTTGTGAATGTGTTTATTAGTTCTACATGGTTTTGGTGTGGCCATGTTTCTACTACTTTTAGTGCATCTTTTGTGAACATTCACACAAACACCTTTTAATTTTCACAGATATGTGAGGATGGGCTGCTGTGCTGAACTCTGATTTTTTTTTTAAATTAATAATCCTGTGATGCTGGCAGACCAGATGCCAGCTCATGCCAAGGCTCTGGGCCTCACTAGACACTGACAAATGCAGTAGCTGGGAACCAGTCTGGCTCATCCATGTGTTCCCATTGTTAAAATAGAGTTGTAAGAATGGTTTTAGGGTTTATATTTAAATGTTTGGTCTGTAACTATAAAAATAGCCTGCTCTTTTTATTTCACAATAAAGTTCCTATATCAAATAAACCCTCCCCTCCAACAATACTGACTAACTTCAGGAGTGACCAGATATATGTAGATGTGGCTGATTTTTATTTGATTGAAAATGAGTAAGATGATAATGATTTGTAAAGATCTGAAGCCAATGAGAGCATTTCCATTAACTTCTGGGGGCTTGGTTCCATCTCAAAGGCTTTAGTGCTTAGGGGGATGCGCATAAAACTGTATTTGTGTATAAGTGCTTGCCTGTCTTAGGTGCTTGGCTGAATGAGGGCCTAAATGAAAAACAAACTACTAATCATGAACAGCAGCAGTTGGCAGTCTGCTTTATCTGTTGGTAGAGAGGTCATTTCTTCCCTTAAAGGGCCTGGGGAAGGTAACACACAATGTAAGGGCAGCTGAAGTGGTCACATATCTTTCTAGCTGGGAGAGAATTCTGTCAGTGTTCTCATGATTATGGAAAAACTCCATCACCAATAGATTGATATAGTACATGAAGCAGGATACACATGGGAACTCTCTGTCATCAGCTGCTTTCCCCACTTTCTGCCATTATTTAAGACTACAAGTCAAAGTAAGAAAGAAGAGTTCATTAACCATGTTTCTGTGACAGCCTGTGAATTCTCCAGTGTGGTTGTCTCTCAGTTCTACACATGCGCCTCACAGTATACTGATGATGATCCAGCATGAGCTGATGGATAAGTAAGAGATTTGCCCAAATGTCTGTAGACTGTCAGAGCAGACAAAGGCTGCTGCTGTCTTCCTTGCTTGACAAAACTTTTTTTGGGGAAAAGCTTAGCTCCTTTTGCTCTGGGGCAGCATCAACAATAAGTTTTACATAGCAGAAGGGGAGATTAGGTTGTCTGCCATCATTTCTGTATGTACAGCACTCTGTAAGAGGGCCTGGCAGTGAATACAGTGCAGTGATTGATGCTACTCTCAGTGTTTTTAATAAGGGTTAATAAAACCATAAAAATACTTGGCCTGTTGGGGCATTTCAGGTTGTTGTATTGCTAGTGTGAGCAAAGCATTGTGTTCAGCAGCTTACTGTGGTCTGTAACTAACTGAAGTTTCAAGTTGAGGTGATAAAAATATATGTATGGCGATGTTAGGACTTGCTTCTTGCAGCTTTTGGATTGAAGTTTGTCAGACGAACTTCTCCATTCAAATAATTTCTTCTTAATATTTTAAAATGTTAATTGAAATCAGCATGTTCAAGTTGCAAATTACTTAGTCTTTGAAATTGTGTCATCAGATCAGTTTTTGTTTTTTAAGTTAGAATGAGGCTAACAGTGATAAGATTTTCTCATATCTTCTGTCTTATTCACATTTGTTGCAACATATCTTACCATACCTCCCAGAGCACTAAGGCCAGATCAGGGCTCCAGTGTGCCAGGTACTGTGAAATGCATAGTAAGATACAGCCTCGCTTCTGGGCACAAGTTAATTTAAATGTTTGGTTTTGGCAACTTTTCCTGACAATTCCACTGAATTAAAAAATAGAGAATAGTAGAGGAAATAGTTATATCACAGAGGATGGAAAAATATTATAACGAAGGAGACATATTCATAATTACACAGTATAACTCAGAGCTTTTGGAATTGGTGGCTTTTGTAGAACGAATGCAAACAAGAGAAAGCTTGTACTGTAAATCAGAGCTGCTAAATTGTTCAACTGCTCTTTTGGTCTGAGTCAAGAGACAGACAAATGACACCTATGATCTGTTTTTTTTGTATAAAATAAAACAGAATGTTTCTGGAACAAAGATGCAGATACTTGGTTGAATTCATTAGCACTGGAAGCTTCACATTAAGATGGGATGTCAATTGGAGGCTGTAAGCCAGATGATGAAAAGACAGAATTGATAAAAGACACATTATTTTTGCTTTCAAGGTCAAATAGCATTTAAAGAGCATTTTGCAGACAGAAGGGAATATTACAGAGGTAGATTCCAGATTTTCTGTTAGTCACAATGGCCATTTCTTTATATCAAAATAGAAGGAACTGAAGATATTAGTTCCTGTTTTTTATGTTTTACTATCGCATAAGTGTCTATAGTCTACATTCTAGCTACTATAATTTCTTTATAACTGTGTCTATAGAAGGTGCCAGTCTGCCAAGACTGGGATTTAAAGTCCTGTTTATTCATAATACAGGGATAGTAGCACTATAAACTTAACTCCATCCCTACCCACTGATGCTCCAGTATGCCTTAAAATTGATGTAGAGAGACCACATCTAAGGCCTTGTCATCACTTTTAAAAATGTGGTGTTTTTACTTCAGTATAACTCATGAGTGCACTACACGGAGGTAAAAACATAATGATGACAAAGCACTTTAGATTCACCATGAGATAAACTTGCAAAGGTCAATCCCAAGTGGAGGTATAGGGCTGAACTGGCATGTTTACCTTGTGATAAAACTAACGTACCTCATCTGTGTTGTGCCTTTACCATCGGATAGTGTGTGCATATTAACTACCTCAAGGGAAAAGAAAAGCAAAGAAAAGCAGCTTGTTTAGCAGTGAAGACATGCTTAGAAAGAAAAGACAGTTCAGCTGTCCATGCTCATCCTGTCCCTTGCCTTTCTGTTGAGACTGCCAACAAATGACCACTGGACAGCTATTGTGTGGCAATATTGTTTGATCCCCAGAATACTGAATACAAAATCAGAATTCTGATTATTCATGATATTATATCCAAATCACGTGAATGTAAGGGACATGAAGTTATGGTGATTCATGTAAAACTAATATGCCATCAGTTGCCTAACAGAGGTGTAACTTCCAGTACTGGCAGCGTGCAAATTAGGGAGTCTGCTTTTTAGATAAAAAATAGGTTGAGATTTTTAAAGGAGACTTGGGCTACGTCTATACTGCAGGCTTTTTGAGCAAGCACAGCTGTTCTTGCGCAAAAACTTGCAGAGCATCTACACTGCACACGTGTTCTTGCGCAAGTAAATTTACAGTACAGCGTCGGAAAACAGGGCTTCTTCCGAAAGAGTTATTCCTCTCCCCAGGAGGAATAAGCCCTCTTGCGCAAGAGCTGTTCCACAAGAAGGCAGTGTAGACAGGCAACATGAATTTCTTACGCAAGAAAACCCTATGGCTAAAATGGCCATCAGAGCTTTCTTGTGCAAGAGAGCATCCACACTGACATGGACGCTCTTGTGCAAAAGCACATGGCAGTATGGACGCGCTCTTGTGGAAGACCTTTTGCACAAGAACTATTATGCAAAACAGTTCTTGCGCAAGAAGCCTGCAGTGTAGACGTATCCAAAGGGTACTTCTAGACTGCAGGCTTCTTTTGGAAGAAGTTTTTCTGGAAGAGATCTTCCAAAAAAACTTCTTCCAAAAGAGCATCCACGCTGCCAAAGCACATCGAAAAAGCAATCTGTTTTTTTGAAAGATAATGTCTGAATGGATGCTATCTCGCATGTAAGCTGTGATTACTATGGCTGGAGTTGCCACCAGGGAACCTGTGCTTTTTCCTGGAGGCTTCTTTTGAAAAACCTCCCTCTTCCGTGTCCACACACGCCTTTTTCCTAAAGAGCTCTTTTGGAAAAGGTGTTTTTCCTCGTAGAATGAGGTTTATCAATGTTGGAAAAACTCCTGTGTTCTTTTGATTTTCTTTCAAAAGAATGCAATAGCAGTATGGACGTAAGTGAAGTTTTTTTTTGAAAAACAAATGTTTTTCCGAAAAAAACCCTGCAGTCTAAATGAACCCTAAGGGAATCAGGCACCCAACTCTCAAAGGGATTCAGAGGGAGTTTGAGATCGAACTATTAGGCCTCTTTGAAAAATCCCACCTATTCAAATATAATGTTCAAAACAATATAAATATGTTCAATGAACAATATAATATGTTCAAAACAATATAAAATTGCCTCATCCAGTTCTCTTCTGCACATCTATCTACTCTATTTCACTTTCATTCTTTCCCCTTCGCTGTCTCTTTCATTTACTTTCTGAAAAACATATGGAGCTGGAATTAAAGGTCAGAGCTGGCCTTATTCATGGTAGTGTCAGTATTGCTGCTTACACTCCCAACCGATGTCCTTTTAGCATATATTTAATTAACCTCAGTTATGTACTAGACATGTAGGCTACAGAAGAGCTTTTCTAGTGGCCCAGCTTTGAACTCTAACATCAGATGAGGAGGAAGGCATAATCTGCCCCCTCCCTGACACAGGCCCAAATCTAGTGACACACAGACTGAAAATTTTCTGCATTTGCAGCTCAGAAATTGATTTGAGGCAGAAATGGGTTGAATCTTTTAGCAAAATAGTCCACCCACAACTGAAATACACCCAACATTATATATGTGTACGTGTAATGCATTCTTATCCTTTCCAATGCCTGAGGAATATTTCAGTGTGTGTCAAAGATCTATCAAACAGAAATACATAAAAAGACATAACATTAACATGCAATTTAAATGTAATATACAGAACAAAATTTAGGCCTGAAATAACTCAAATAGCTCGAGTAACTCCAATAGCTTGAGATTCTGATTGAATCTGTCCTAAGGATTATTTTGCCCAATTATATATACAGAAAAAAGTATTGCTTTATGTATACTTACAAATTTATGCTCAAACATGAGTCAGCCCATGACTTTCCTGCTTACTTTCAAAGAATGGCCTTGTAGGTGCATTATGAACAGTTGCCAAATGAAGTAATCCCCCTATTTCTGTGGCTTCCCTTAACATACGTAACATGACTGTCTTCTGCAAAAGATACAGTAATGTGTCCTTTGAGTCATACTATTACTATATAGTGGGAAAATACTTTTGGCGTTCCCCATAGTAGTATTTGGATATGTAACAGTACCTAAGGCTCAAAAGCCCCTCTTTCTGAAGATAGAACCAAATATTTCAATGTAAGACCCCACAAATTATCAACCTTGATAGGAGCAGAATATGGGATGAAATACTATATACCTGGGGTTATATCCTGCTTCCATGCAAATGAATGGCAAAAATTCCCATTTACTTGAATTATACTTAAGATAGGACCCTAGTGAAAACTGAAATGAATAGCATATTTCAAGACTTTGTAACTTTTGTGTTATCATACAGTGTGAATCAGTGGTAACAACTGATACCAGTGGAACTACACTGGTCTTAAAAAGGGTTTATGATAAGAATTGGACCCACTGTATACATGTGGGCTACGTCTAGACTGGCATAATTTTCCGCAGATGCTTTTAACGGAAAAGTTTTTCCATTAAAAGCATTTGCGGAAAAGAGCGTTTAGATTGGCAAGGACGCTTTTCCGCAAAAGCACTTTTTGCAGAAAAAGCATCCGTGCCAATCTAGACGCGCTTTTGTGCAAGAAAGCCCTGATTGCCATTTTAGCCATCGGGGCTTTTTTGCGCAAAACAATTCTGGGTTGTCTACACTGGCCCTCTTGCGCTAAAGCATTTGCGCAAGAGGGCTTTTGCCCGAAAGGGAGCATCATAGTATTTGCGCAAGAACACTGACGATCATACATTAGATCGTCAGTGTTCTTGCGCAAATTCAAGTGGCCAGTCTAGACAGCTGGCAAGTTTTTCCGCAAAAGCGGCTGATTTTCCGGAAAAACTGGCCAGTCTAGACACAGCCGTGTATGTTTAATATACCATTATAAGGGCCCTAGTGTCTGAAAATAGGAAAATCTAGTTAAATAAAAAAGTGCTTCTAGATTTTTAAGTCCTATATTAGGTAATGCCCGGTTTTCCAATTTTTGCAATTCCAGAGCCTGAATTCCCTGTTGTTGGTAGTGTAATGGAGTTTACATAGAGCAAGAAGTTAATTTTATTTTCATACCAAAAGACAGTAGATTGAGAAAACTGTAAAGTCACTAAAATCATGAAACACAATGCATGGAAAAACAGCCCCCCTGCAGTAGACCATGTTAATTACTCTTGCAGCTGGAAGATAAATTTGCATATAAATTCTTTGAAGCCTGTCAGGTATGAATTGAACCACTGAACTGTTATATTTGATAATCTAACTCTCCAAAGCATTTTTGCTAAAGATGTTATGTTTCATAGTGCCAGATATTTTTCTATCTAAAAATAAAGAATTGTGCTTAATTTGTTCCTATGTAAACAGTTTTGTGTTTGTGACTTCCTGGTTTACTAGGCTAACTAAATAATCTCATCAAAAGCACTGATACTTCTGACTAAATACAAAAGAGATATGGACAAATAGACTTGGTGGCAAATGAAAGCCGAGAAATGAAAACTGAAAGCCACTGGCATGGCTCAAGGGATTGTTAATGAGCTATGGAGCTTTTCAGCTCCAAGACATATATTCTTCTGTACCTAATGATTGGAAGATAGCTAACATGACACCAATATTTAAAAAGGGCTCTAAACGTGATCCTGGCAATTACAGATTGGTAAGTCTAACGTCAATACGGGGCAAATTAGTTGAACCTGTAGTAAAGAATAAAATTGTCAGACAGATGGATGAATATAATTTGTTGGGGAAAAGTCAACATGGTTTCTGTAAAGGGAAATCCTGCCTTACTAATCTGCTAGAGTTCTTTGAGGGGGTCAGCAAACATGTGGACAAGGGGGATCCAGTGGATATGGTTTACTTAGATTTCCAGAAAGCCTTTGACAAGGTCCCACACCAAAGGCTATTAAGTAAAGTAAATTGTCATGGGATAAGAGGGAAGGTCCTTTCGTGGACTGATAACTGGTTAAAAGACAGGAAACAAAAGGTAGGAATAAATGGTAATTTTCCTGAGTGAAGAGAGGTAGCTAGTGGGGTCCCCCAGAGGTCTGTCCTGGGACCCATCCTATGCAACTTATTTATAAATGATCTAGAGAAAGGGGTAAACAGTGAGGTGGCAAAATTGGTAGATGATACCAAACTGCTCAAAACAGTTAAGTTCAAAGCAGACTGTGAAGAGCTTCAAAAAGATCTCACCAAACTAAGTGATTGGGCAACAAAATGGCAAATTAAATTTAATGTTGATAAATGTAAAGTAATGCACATTGGAAAACATAATTCCAACTATATATACAATATGATGGGGACTAATTTGGCTACAGCTGTTCAAGAGAAAGATTTTGGAATCATTGTGGATAGTTTCTGAAAACATCCACTCAGTGTGCAGCGGCAGTCAAAAAGCAAATAGAATGTTAGGAGTCATTAAAAAAGGGATAGAGAATAAGACAGGAAATATCTTATTGCCCCTTTATAAAACCATGGTATGCCCACATCTTGAATACTGCGTACAGCTGTGGTTGCCTTATTTCAAAAAAAGATATATTGGCATTGGAAAAGGTTCAGAAAAGGACAACAAAAATGATTAGGGGTTTAGAATGGGTGCCAGATGAAGATAGATTAAAAAGACTGACTTTTCATCTTAGAAAAGAGGAGACTACAGGGGAATATGAGAGAGGTCTATAAAATCATGACTGGTGAGGAAAAAGTGAAAAAGGAAAAGTTATTTACTTATTCCCACAATAAAAGAACTAGGGGTCACCAAATGAAATTAATAGGCAGCAGGTTTAAAACAAACAAAAAGAGTTCAACCTGTGGAACTCCTTGCCAGAGGATGTGGTGAAGGCTAGAACTTTAACAGGGTTCAAAAAAGAACTAGATAAATTCATGGAAGTTAGGTCTATCGATGGCTATTAGCTAGGATGGGTAGGAATGGTATCCCTAGCCTCTGTTTCTCTGGAGGTGGGTGACAGGGTAGGGATCACATGAGGATTACCTGTTGTGATTCCTCCCTCTGCAGCATCTGGTATTGGCCACTGTTGGCAGACAAGATACTGGGCGAGATGGACCTTTGGTCTGACCCAGTATAGCCATTCTTATGTTCTGTGTTCTTATTCTATTCTGTTCTGTGATAGTAATGACCAAGTTCTTACCATCTGATGACTGCTCGGTGGCCTGAATGGACCATGCGTGTGATCTCAGTTAACTTCCCAGTGAATATTTTGTTCTATTTCGGTTCTTTTACAAAGTCCATCTCTATAGCATCTAGATTCCTATGTCACAAAATTGCTCACCACAAAGGTCAGCTGGTGGCTTCCTTTCATAGCTATTTCAACAGATAATCTGAGATTTATATTGACATGGGAGGACCAGATCCTCAGTGAGTTCAGCTGAAGTCAGTGGAGCCTAGAGGTTCATAGGCCGGCACTGTACAAAAAATTTGTTCCTGTACAAAATTTGTTACTGTACAAATATCTTTTATTGGACCAAATTCTGTTGGTGAGAGATACAAACTTTTGAGCTATACAGAGCTCTTCTTTCACTTTGCATTTAGCCATGACACTCTCTATGTTTTCTAGACCTGAAGAAGAGTTCTGTGGAGGTCAAAGTCTTGAAGTTAGTTCAGTAAAAAACATTACCTCACCCACCTTGTTTCTCTACTATCTTAGGAGCAACATGGCAACAATAGCACAATAAGTAAAATAAATAATGCAGTTGCCATCATTTGACAACTGTATCTTGCATCTTTGTAGTTTCTACTTTAACTCCACATGTAACCAGTCAGTTCAGTGTTATACAGAAGTTGCTGCCTGTCCCAAAACAAGGGTGTTTCCTAGCCGATCAGTGTGTGTGTGTGTTAACATTCACAAGTTGGATGAGTTGGTGTAAGCCTGATCTTTGTGAAAAAAATTATGATTGGAATGGTATGTTGAAGATATTTGCCCATCCTGCTTTAAATTCAAATTTGTGATAATCCCCGTGCCCAACTGCCATATGTTTATGAATGGCCCCTGAGAAACACTGTGCATATATTGCATGTTGCTGTCATTTCAAAAAATTGAAGCTATATAGGACTAAAGAATGGTATTTTAAGGTCCTTTTGAAACCAGGAATTCCTGGCTGACATTTTGCAATCACCTACCTGAGAATGTGATTCTTGTGATTGTATCTAAGGATTTTAGAAGCTTGATTAAATTTGTGGCTACAATGATGCAGTGACCCTTGTAATCTAATATTCTACCTTCCTTTGAAATGGAAACCATTGAATTACCTTGTGTTGCTTTACATCATTAGGCTGCAAAGTGAAGATCAGATTGTACTTTAGGGGGACTTTAAGGATTAAGTCTGAAATTTTCAAGGGGGTCTCAGGGACTTAGGTACCCATCTTCTATTGAAAGTCAATGCTAGTTGGACCCCTACATTCTGAAGTCCTCTTTGAAAATCTCAGCCTAAGTAAGTTATTAGCAGCAGAGACACCTACTTGCCCCCCCCTCCAAAATAGCTAGTCAAAAACAGATTTTTATTTTGGAGGAGGTCTTATTATTATTTTTCCTTTCTAGATCAGTGTTAGAGGCTTTTTAAGCCCCCTATAATATGTGCAGCCTCTCAATATAAAAGAGCTCTTTAATATAACGCATCTTTTGCATGAAAAATGATCATATATTAAAGAAAAAGTCTTTCTTTTTTTCCTGGCAAATAAAATTCTCCCAGTCTAAATTGAATTTCAGGTAGTTACACATCATGCTCAGCAAAACAAATTTTCTTTATGTAGTCTTAAAATCTTTAAGATTTAAGAGGGTCTTATATCCTTTTAACTAATTAACCAGAACTGTAATACGTGCATGTGAGGGAGTGAAGTGAGGAGGGCCTGGCATCGCAGGGGTTAAACAGAGCTTTTTGGCCCAGCTAGCTCTGCCCTGCTTTACCTGTAGCCAATGCCAGGCCTGGAGGGAGGTTAAAAGAAAGGAGCCTGACTCAGTTAGGGGCTGACTAGCAAGGAGACAGGAGTGTGGTTTTGCAGGATATGAACCAAAATGTGTCCACTTGGCCTGCCACAGGATCAAGTAAGCCTCCAACCCCACCCCCTGGGAACCTGCTAGAAACCCTGATTAAGGGGGCAATCTGGACTCTTGGGGCCATGCCCAAACTTAAGGACCATACTAATATAGTGGGTCAGAGCTCTTAGCCTGGGGACACCAGTGGCAGGGTCCTGCACACCTTGTCTGCTGGCTAATTCCAGGACCTAACTACTAGGCCACTCCACCACCAGAAAGACCTAGACACAATGCAAGGCAAGCATTTAGCTCAGCTGAGAAAGAAAGTCTGTATAACTGCACTGTTACCTTGCAAAAACAGTGGGAGGGATGGAAGTGCTGAAGGGAGGGAAGATGAGATAATTATGTATTTCAAATGCATGTCCAGTGGGTGCAATGATCTACACACAGCATCTGAAATTATCTATGTCAATATTTTCCTCATTTGCTTTGCTTTAGCAACAGTAACAAGAAAAGCAGGATAAATGTGCACAGGGGGTATAATATAGAAGCTACTATAGTAAATGCTTTCTCAGGTATCCATTGTATTTCTATTTTCATATACACTTTTGTTCTGACTTGCTGTGACTCCACCATAACTTTCTGCCTATGAACACTTCCCATTTTCTTTCCTCTTCTCTGGTTAAGATGACAGAATTACCCTATATGAGCACTATCCATTGTTGGCCAGCAGGGGCTGTCAGTCCATCAGAGAGTCATCAGATTCATCCAATTGTTATATTCTGATATTGTCACATAAACTATGTTTCCTCAAATATTGCCCAGTTGTTTGACACTTGGGTTCCAAATATTTTAGAGTATTTGTAATTGGACTGATTCTTAGTCACTTAATATGTGGATTACTGTATGAAGCTTGTTGAATTAATATCCAAACCTCTCATACATTTAGTATTGTTCTTTGCTGTGTGAAACCTTGCGGTGGATTGGGCTAAACCCTCATTGAGGCTGAAAGGTGTAAACTCACCATTCAGTGAACATAACTGGAAACATAAGCCCCACCTATGAAAACAAGTGTTTGTGAATCCATTCAGGAGCTTTGGGCCTGAGTGTTTTGGATAATGGTGTATGAGAATGGGTGTGAATATACAGAGACTTAGGTCAGAGTGTTCTAGAAATAGAGTCAAAAAGAAAAAGGCAAGGAAAAAAAAAGCAGGAGTCTATAAACCTAGTGTAACATGGGTGACAGGGGAGGGATCACATGAGGATTACCTGTTGTGTTCCATCCCTCTGGGGCATCTGGTATTGACCACAGTTGGAAGACAGGATACTGGGATGGATAGACCATTGGTCTGACCCAATATGGCCATTCTTATGTTATGTTCTTATAACTTGGAAAAAAACTAGAGAGCGCGCTTTTGGATCTGGCTGGTGTTGGTTGGAGGGCTTAAGGCTGTAAGCTAAGAAACTGCTTCTTTTTATTCTTGGTTCCTTCTGTGTTCAGAGATATAGGAATTGGTACATTCCTTCTGTAGTCCCTTACTAAAGGTGCCTCTGCTTATTTTCTGGAAAGACCCTGTGCAATCCAGACTCACAGACTACAATTCCCATGAGCCCTTGGGGAAAAACAGGAAGGAAGTTACTCTTATGTGGGAGATCAAGGCTCTCCATGTGCATGAAAAGAGAGGCCTAGCAGTCTGGGACTCTACCCTTAGAGTTTGGAACAGAAGGGGAACTAGGCTGCTGTAGAGGAGTTTGATCCAGTTCAGGGGCTGTTAGAGTGCAGCTACAGACTGGGATTAGATGCCTATGGAACTGGGATCTAGCAGGCTGCTTCTGATAGGAGCCGGGGGGAAAGGCTGTAAGTAATTGGGCCTTTTTGGGAAAGTGCTGCCTGGGATAGAGTTGCTGCCTAGCTTGGACCCACATACACACTGCCTGCAGAGAACCTCCACTACAGCTGCAGTTCTTCAAGTGCGCCCACGCAAGCAAGAGTCTGGGACTCTGAGTCCAGGGGTGTGCCCACTGTGGGGTGGGATCAATATTGGCAGTGCAAATGCTAGATATATATGTTCTAATTATTGTTGTGCACGTTGTTAATGCTATTCATTGTTAATCTGTTAAACCCTGTTTATTTAAGTTAAGTAAAGAGTAATCTATTAGATGTGTAAGCAGGGGCTGAACTGCTGCTTGCTATCAGCCAGCTAAAAGGAGGGGTGGGTGTGCCCACTACAATTGTTTAGCTCTGCAAGGTAACTAACTGTTGATATGTAAATACAGCTCAGGAGAGAATACGAGGTGTGGCTATGTAAATCAGCCAGGGCTGATGGAGGGTCAGTGTTGGAATGGAATATGGAGAATTGTAAATAATTTGGGACTGTTGTGGGGGTCACTAATCATGCTACCCCTAAATGTGGGAACTGTAAAACATGCCACCAGTGCTTGCGGGAGAGACACCACCATCATGGTAAGAGGTCTCAGAGGAACAAGCCTCCCCCCTTCCAGAGTTGAGTAAACAGAGCTGGGGGGAAGGGTTAAAGGGCTTGAGTCAGCCTGCTTCACACCTGCCAGGTGTGAGCTGTAAGACTGGCCCAACCTGCTCCTTTCCCCCTTTGGTTTTAAGGACAGACCTAAAGCAGACTCCCTGAGGAGGCTTTTCTTTTGCTAGTCTAGTGGAAGCTGGATTCCTTTGCCAGTCCAGCTGGTGGCTAAAGAGTTGAAATCACTGAGAGCTGAAATCACTGGTTTGGCTGAGAGCCAGACCCATTGCAGCCAGTGAAGCGGTGGCAACCAGCAGAGTGGCTGGTGTGAATCACTGGCTGGTGGCATAACGTGGCCGGGAGGAGTGGCGACCAACGGTGTGGCATGGAGAGGCAGCAGGCGAGGAGTGGCGACCAGTGGCAGCAGCAGGCAAGGAGTGGCGGCAGGTGACCAGTGGAGCGTCTGGTGGCGTGGGACAAGACAGGTGGTGGAGCGTAGCAGAGTGTCGTAAGGTGCTCCCTATCTATTCCCCCCACCCCCATTTCTACCCAGGTTGGAAGGTGAAACCCTGTGGGTGAACTCTGGGACTCTGGGTGGCACAGACCAGAGACTTTTGGGGTGTCGGACTCTTTGGACTTCAGGTGATTCTTGGCTGGGGGGGGGGCTTAGCTCATGTTTGGGTTATGAACTCTGTTTGTGGTGGTTTCCCCAAGTTAATGCCATATGACTTCTCTCTCTGTTTCATTAAATATTTCTTTCCTACACTCAGACTCAGTGCTTGCGAGTGGGGAAGCATTGCCTCTCAGAGGCACCCAGGGGCGTGTGAATTTCCCAGATTACTGGGTGGGGGCTTGAGCCGGTTCTGTGTGAGATGGACCCTAAGATATCGAACCCAGCCCTGGTTACTGCCAGGCCTACCTGGCAGAAGGGTTACAGATGTATATGATTTGTAGTTGTTCTGGAATTAGATCCAGATTATAGCTGGAATGAGTATATTCCTGGAGGCTCTCAAGGCACACCAGCAAGTGTGTACAAGGCCAGCCAGGTGGGGGCATCGCTATTGTACATTCGTTACAAGCAAGGGACTGCAGCAAGGGGGTGGATAGGGCTTTCCCCAACTAAACACCATCACCACTGGGGTGCTCAGGATCTCCTTTTGGGTTAAAACCATCAGGTGCCCAGGCACACTTGTGAGTGACCTACTCCTGAGTAACTCGGGGAGGAAAAAGGGGGTTACACTTCTAAATAAATAAGACTTCATCAAAGAAATATTTGGCTCCTACCAATTTCTACTTCCAACTGGAACTCCCACAAAAGTGGCAACAGCATCATGAATAAGTCTGGCAATTAATCACAGTTAAGTCAAATAATTATCTCAAAATATATTAACTCGAAAATTAATCACAATTAATCAGTTTTATTCACACTGTTTAACAATAATAGAATACCCATTTTAAATTCATTATACATATTTTTGGTATTTTTCTCCATTGTTAAATATATTGATTTCAGTTACAGCACAGAATACAAAGTACACAGTGCTAATTTTATATTTCTGATTACAGATAGTTGCACTATAAAAATACTATAAGGCAAAATCTTTCTTATGAAAGCACAATTTGCAAATGTAATTTTTCATTCAAACAAAACTGTGTAAAACTTCAGAGTCTACAAGTCTACTCAGTTCTACTTTTCATTCAGTCAGTTGCTAAGACAAACAAGTTTGTTTACATTTATGGGAGATAATACTGCCCAAATTTTGAATACAGTGTCACCAGAAAGTGAAAACAGACATTCACATGGAACTGTTGTAGCCAGGGTAGCAAGGTATTTATGTGCCAGACGTGTTAAACATTTGTATGCCTTTTCATGCTTTGATCACCGTTCCAGAGGACATGCCTGAATGCTGATAGCGCTTGTTAAAAAATAATGTGTTTAATTTGTGACTGAACTCCTTTGGGGTCAATTGTTATGTCTCCTGCTCTGGGGTTTTACTTCTGTAGTGAGGTGAACTGACTTCCCGTGGACACAGAATGGGAAGGACCCCTGATGAGCAGAACCAGGCCATACTCCCTCCCACTGAAAGTCCGTGGGTGGGACAAGAAGTATAAAAGGCAGGTCTGAAAGCTTAGTTGGGCAGCAGCTGCCAGAGGAAGCATCTGGTTCCTTTGGCAGCTGTTGCCCGCCTGCTCCCAAGCTGCGAGACTGCTGCCATCCCATGGGGAGCTGAGGATTGGTCAGAGTTGCTAGATACATACACTGATCTGATTCTGGAGGAGTTGACAGCACTTCTCCAGGCCTTCTATCCGAATGATATAGACAGTGCTCCATAGAATCAGGTACACTTTGAGGGGAAAGTCAGAAGTGGCCCGGGGCAGCCGACTCTAGTTTGGCTGCAGCACTGACTGAGAATAGGTCAATACATTGCTGTCAGGATCCTTGCTGACCCAGAGGCAAATCCTGCTGCTACTGTTAGGGCCCTGTTAGGGCCTCCTCCCATCCCCGACTGTGGGGTGGCATTCTCTTGAGGCCAAGGAGACAGCACTTTTTGGTCTCAAGAGAATGCCACCCCACAGTTGGGGATGGGAGCCTTCCCATCTCACCAGAACTGAGATGCTTGAACACCATGCTGCTTGACACTGAACGCAGGCCTGAGCCATAGACCTTTGTTGCCTTGCCCTAACTGAGGGCGCTCGCTCTCTCTCTCTCTGTTTGCTACTCGACCCTGAACATAGGTCCAAGATGTAGACTTTTTTGCCACCTAACTAATTCCCCAAAACAGGTGACATGCCAAGATTTAGTGAGGTGGACTGACCTCCAACAGACTTGTAGGTGGAGGAACCCTCCACTGGAGCACTACACCCTCATTCTGCCATATATTTTGATTTAGAAAATACAAAACCTTAACCACCACAAAACAAATCAACCTTCTGGCATCTGAATCAGATGATGAAAATGAACATGTATCAGTCCACACTGCTTTGGATCATTACTCCAGAATCACAGAACCTATCAGCATGGAAGCACATCCTCTGGGATGGTGGTTGAAACATGAAGGGGCATATGAATGTTAGGATATCTGGCATGTAAATACCTTGCAATGCCAGCTACAACAAAGCCATGAGAATGCCTCTTTTTATTTTCAGATGATGTTATCAATAAAAAGCAGGCAGCATGATCACCTGTAAATCTAAATAAACTTGTTTGCTTTGGCAATTGGCTGAACAAGAAGTAGGTCTGATTGGACTTGCAGGCTCTATAGTTTTACTTTGTTTTATTTTTGTGTGCAGTTATTTAAAAAATCTACATTTCTAGTCTGCTCTTTAATAGAGGTTCCACTATAATAATTGTATGAGGTGAATGCTTTCATTTATCTTTTTTACAGTGCAAATATTTTTAATAAAAACAATAGTGAGCACGGTATGCTTTGTATTCTGCATTATAATTGAAAATCATCAAAACATCAAAAATATTTAAATGCCATTCTCTTATTATCAGTGATTAAAACTGTGATGAATCACAATTATTTTTTAATTACGTGGTTAATTGCAATAATTGTATTAATCATTTGACAGCCCTAATCATAATGAAAATTATGTATAGAAATGTTAAGGATATAAAGTAAGAATGGCAGTAAACCTAAAGCTTTGTTTCCTAAGAGGTTTCCTAGCTGGAAATTCTCTTCTAGTTGTTTCAATTTCTCTTGTGCTGAAGATTAATTAGGGGACATCAATCCCAAGAGCGATGTATGAAATACAGCTCCTGTCAGGGTCTTAGGTGGAGAAGAGTTCAATAAGAGTGTCAAATATTTGTGATAACACAGCTGAATCAGAAAAAATGAAATAAACCAATCAGCTCAAGCATTTGTTCATTTATTTTATGTTATAGTGATAGGGTGCAGTGGAAAAGTTAAGAAGTTGCATTTACTAAACATTTGCATATAACCTTTACAGATCACATTTGCTTTTGAAAATCAAGGTGACTGAATTTAAAGGGAAGGAGGACATCTGAAAATTAGACAACCTTGATGGTAAATAATCAGGTGGTATTTGTTGAGTCTTTCTTTTCCTGATCGTAACTATTTGCATTATTGTTTACCCCTCAGATTGTGACTATTTTTCCCAAGGTCACTTTTCTTTCAGAGTGAGTTATGGACAGTGTGGTGCAATAAAAATAATTTGTCTTTCATCTATCTGCCTTCTGTCTGTCATATTTATATTGAGCCAATCACTGTAGCATATAATATACATTGCCCTTTAAGTTCAGAGGGTATGAAATAATAAATTCATTTCTTGATGTTGTCTGAAATATGCTGGACCTGAGTGGATTTGTAGATGAAGCTTCTCTTGGTGTTACTAAAGCAGTGGTCTCCAACCTTTTTAAGCATGAGATCACTTTTTTAATTTAAGTGCAATCCAAGATCTACCTCGAACCCAAATACCTTTGCCCCGCCTCCTTTGTGACCCTTCTCCAAGGCCCCTCCCCTGCTCACTCCATTCTCCCTCCCTCCCCCATCCTCCCTCCCTTTCACCAGGCAGGGGCAGTGAGTTGGGGTGCTGGCTCTTGTCTTGGATTAAGGGATTTGGAGTGTGAGAGGGGCTTTGACCTGACCTTGGGGCAGACAGTTGGGATGTAGGAGGGGGTTCTAGGTGCAGGCTCTGGGAGGGTGTTAGCACTCTCCATCCCAAGTCCTGTTATGCCTCCTCTCTGCTCTGTGGAGATAGGATACAGGATGGGAGAGGGGGCGCCTTGACAACAGCACTCCCTCTTCGCCTTCTCTGCCCTGCACAGAAAGCAGGAGGCTCCTGGGGTGGGGGAGGCAGCTCCAAGGCAAAGGTAAGGAGATGCAAGGCAGTGGGGGGAGGGGCAGCTGAAGTGCCAGCATTTGATAGCCTCTTGGCCAAACCAGTCAAGATCACCTGTCAGAGGCTCCACGATCTACCAGTAGATCCTGATCTACTGGTTGGTGACCACTGTACAAAAGTAATCTTGCCATGAATGTTCAGTTGTGATTTCCCCTGTTGACAGCAATGATTAAACATATTTACCCAGTCTTTGAGCCATATTATTCCCTGTTACATCTATAAACTCAATGGAACCTGTACAGAGTCGTCATTACATCAATGGGGGCCATGTTTGATGCCATATTTTTACTGTCCATAAGGAGACAGTGTAGAAAGTTTTTGCAAGATTTTCAGTTCTATTTGAAGCTCACATATTTTATACTGCCAGAGATGGAAAGAAGCAGAGGGGAGGGGACATGCATTTTAGTTGCAATACTCAGTCTCTGAACATGTGCAGAGATCAGGGCAGGGCAACTCAGCTAGACAAGTCTAGAAGTATCCAGAAGTAAGATGCAGCTCAGTAGCTGGCTGTGAAGATGTTCAGCAAGTTTTCATTAGGAACAAGCAGTCTTGCAGGTGCCACGCATGCTCACCATCTGATCTCAGGGAGAGGTTATAAATGTAGAAATTATAGCCAATCCTGTGAACTCAGCATCTTCTTGATGCATGACTAAGAGATGTGTCGTCTGTGATGGCTGGGTCTCAATGACTGTACCACTCTGGATACAGAGGAGTGTTTATTCCATCTTTACTTACTATGGAAGCCCTCCACTAGGATAATGTTGGGTCTACTGCATCAACTGGTGGAGTCAGTGGTGAAGGGGGGGGACAGTTCCAGCAGCAAGGGAGGGAGATAGTTGCCAAGGGACAATAAGTAGCTACTCCCCTGGGAGTAGCTACTTATTGTCCCTTGGCAACTATCTGACATCCGTTGGCTAGCTGGAGGAGGGTGGCGCAGATTGGCTAGTAATCCCCAGTTCCCAGAATTTAGCCTGGTGTAGAAGCCTCTATTGGCTCTGTTTCAGTAGAGGAAGTGTTACTCACCAGCAGCAACAGTCCTAAAAATGCAAATGAAGACTGGTAAGGTTTCTAGGGCCCCTCTCCCTGGGGAAGAGAGTCAAAATTCCTCTAAGAAGCAGAGGTTGCTGGCTCTTGTTTGTTTATTATTATTATTATTGCATTGATAGGACTCTGGTGGTTGAACCATTCTGAGGGAGTGTCGTTAGGTCATGGTTATTTGGGAAATGCTTTCTTAAGCAGTTGTCTTGGTGCACATCTGTTAAAGCTTTTAATGTGAATTGTCAATCCTACCTTAAAAGAAACATGGTTAATATGTGATGTGGCTGAGATGTCTTTCATAATGCATAAACCAGAAGTAGCTTGTTTTTTTTAATGCACATGTGGGTATTTTGCAAATAACTATTCATGACCATCCGCGGTGTCATACTCACCTAGAATCTCTTGTATCAAAGAATTCAGTGCTATGGATGTTTGGAGCCACATGTTTAAAAAGGAAAGCTGTGCTCTACTGATGAGACTATAGAAATAGGACCCAGAATTTCATGAATTCTAATTCAAGGTATGATGCTGAAATCAAGGTATGATGCTGAAGTCAGCTATTCTTGATATCTAATGTGGGATATGGGGCTGATGTTTTGAGGCCTTGGGCAAGCCAATTTCTTCCTCAGTTTCTTCACCTGTACAATGAGAATAACAATTACTACTTCCCATGGAGTAAGTTTTGTTTTTATGCAGAAGACAAGCACAAGTGGGACCTAAGTGGTGTGTAAGCCTAATGCTGGCTCTGAATCTAGGGGACATAACTTTAAGTTTGCAAAGTGCTTCAAAGCTGAAAAGTGTAGAGAAGAGCTGAATGACACAGGTTGAGGGCAACTGCACTTGTTTGGCTCCTCCCCTGAACCCTCAAGGGCAGACACTTTAGGCTTCCAGCTGTCATTTTTCATGAATGGAGATGAGTGTCAGATCCCTCCTGACTAGGGATTTTAAGGTGACAGAGTTTCTTGCCTGCAGTGTACTATCCCCAGCAAGCCAGATTGTCACAAAAAACCAGTATTTGTACTCTCTCTGCTGGCTTGACTAGTGTATTGGCTACAGTTGTAAGTTGTTATCACAATTCCTTCTAAACAAACATATTTATTCAGTTGAAAGCATCATAGAGAAAACATATTTAAACAAAAGAATCTATACACAATCTTAAAAGTGTACGAGAGGCCATCCCCAACTCTAGCCTCAGGCTCTGGTAGGTTTTAGTCCTTTAAAACCCACAAATGGGTTTCCCTATGTTTGCAAGTTCATCCATTTTAGTTCTAGAATTAGAACACAGACTTGTAGGCAAATGAGGTTTTTAAATTTAGTTTGGATCTTTGATCTTGGCTTTTTGTACCAGGTAAACAGCAGAAAATGATCCCTTTCTCAGAATGTAGCTTCAAAAGGCTCAGTTTTTGCATAATGTAGAAGGGGAATTTGTATTAACTTCTCCCTAAGGATTCTCCAGGGAATACGCTTAACACTTGTCCCCAAAGTCCAAACTTGTCTAGCTCATTTTCAGTATAATCTCCTGAACTCCTAAGTCTTACCTCAGTCACATCTGCCCCTTAGGCTTTGTCTATACTACAGAGTTTTTTTTGAAAATATATCAGTTTTTCCGAAAACATTTCAATTACGTCCACACTGCAATCATGGAAGGTGCCCGCTGGGATGGCTCGGGGGTCCTGGCTGTGCGGCACGCTCCTTAGGGGCTCCTGTGGCTCCTAGCCCCCCTCCTCCTCCTCCGTGCCCTGGTCAGGGCCCTCTGTCCCAGGGTTGACCATCACCTGGGGAGCACAGACCGTCCCGCCCCCCAGAATGCGGTCCAGGGCATCAAAATAGGAGCAGCTCTCTGGGTCTGCCCCCTGTTTGGGAGCTGCCCCCTGTAGCCCTGGCATAGGCCTGCTGCACCTCAATTTTCATCCGAACCTGCTCCTGGGTTCGGATGTGGCCTTTGGTGGCCAGGCTGGCAGCCATTCTGCTGTAGATGGCCATGTTCCTCCATCTAGTGCGGAGATCATGGACGTTGGAGGCATGCCCCCAAACCTCAATCGGGTCCATGATCTCTTCACGGGACCAGGAAGGCACCCACCTTCTCTGGCCTCTGGCAGGCTCCTGGGAGCTGGGGGACTGGGCCTGGGGAGTGGTGGAGGGCTGGCTGGCACTGGCTGCCTGGCTCATGCTGGGGCCACTGGGTCAGGGGCAGCAAATACTGGCTCTGGGCTGGCAGGCCCGAAGCTGGCACAGACATTGTGGTCAGACTCTAGCCCTTCAAGGGCTCCCGGGAGAGCGGGAGGAGAGGAGTTTTCCTGGTTGGGGCCACCATGGCTGGAGGCCCCCTATTTTGGAATAGCCCCTATTCCGCATCTACACAGCGCTTATTTCGAAATAGCAATTTCAAAATAGGCGCTATTCCTCGTGGAATGAGGTTTACCAAGTTCTAAATAAGCCCTCCACTATTTTGATTTAATTTCAAAATAGTGGTTGTCTTGTGTAGATGCTAGTACAGTAATTTCAAAATAACAGACGTTATTTCGAAATAACTTTGCTGTGTAGACATACCCTTAGAGAGGTTACATATAATCTCAGCCCACAATAATACATAAACTTAACACATAATATATTGCACAGATATTGCAAGAAATTCATATCTGTCACACTGAATGTTACTTTTATTACTTAAGCAGATATTGCACAGTACCAGAGATTTTTTTTTTTATCATGTAAATTACCAACACTTGATAATATGCCTCTCCTTGGGGTAGTAAGCCCATCATTTGTCTGACTTACTCTTCTATACATCCCCTAATCTCAGTGAAAGCTTAACTGTCCAGTATTTACATTTTGCACAATTTCTTTTGCTAAAGAAAGAGCAGATATTTAAGTTTAGAAGCCAAAGTTGTCTCTCACATGTTTCTCAGTAGGTCACTCACTTGCATCTCAAGGCAAAATGTGGTCTTAAAGCAATGTATCATGCTCCTGCAAATTCTTCAGTTGGTCTAACTTGTATATTATTGGTCATCTTTGTCATGATTCTCCTGAGACTCCAACATAAATAGCCAATATAATTTATGAATAATTCCTATTAGAGGTTTGATAGCAACCCTTTTATGGAAATATCCTGGCATATCCCATCTCAGTTTAAGCACTCTAAGATTATGTTACATTCATGTTTTAGAACTAGGGTCGCCAAATCTACAATGTATTCCTTTTATCTAGCATTTGGGCCAAAAAGTCAGGATATTTAGCACTGAGAGTTATGGGCAGACCAAAGGGTAAGCACCAGGACAATGGCCTGCACACTCCTGCTTTTTATTCAGAGTAAAATTTCATTAGTGGTAACTCACACTGAGGGCCTGAACCAAGTTGTAAGTGAGCTAAGAATATTCATGGGCTCACACATGTTGGCAATGGCAATACTTGTTGCACAGATTTCTTTCCCTCCAGACAGCCCAACCATCCTGATTCAAAATCATTGTGAAATGCATGTGCCTGGATAATATGAAAGGGGTTCCTCCTGTCCTGGTCTGTGACTTACGGCTGGTCACTAAAAGGGGAGAAACAGGTTTCTTTCAGGTAAGTGATGTTTATCTGTTTGGTTGCATGTAAATTGAGTATTGTATTATTCGCAATAGATGCCCATTTACAGTCTTTGCTGAATGCTAATGAACAGATTGTGATTGTGGAGTATTTATAGGAAGAAGGGGTAGACCAGCAGGAGGGAATTTGACATTCCCCATGTACCCCAGAATTTGTCAGTATTGCAGTAGGCCATTTGGTGTGTTCAGACACTGCTAGCTGAAAACCAAACATAACATATCTAGAAATAATCCTAGGGCTTTACGAGACAAGGCTGGATAGTTGCATGTCTGCAACTTGTAAATTAAGATGGGAGAATGGGATAGAAAGTTATGGAGGAAAGTGAGTGAATAGCAACCTTGGTAAAACTCCAATTGTCCGGCATCCAGTGGTCCAGCACTCCCGATAGTCCGGCACCAACTGGAACCCGGAAGTGATCCGGCCAGCTGGACAATTGGAGCTGCTCCGCGCCGCTTCCCCAAGTCTGCTGCTGCTGCTGCTGAAACTGACCAGCAGGGGACTTGGGGAAGCGGCGCGGCACAGAGCAGCTGGGGTGCTGCCTGGTTGGTCCCGCAGCGCCGCCCCTCACCCCCCTGCTCAGCGCCCGGCAGCACCGCAGCTGCTCTGCTCCACGCCGCTTCCCCAAGTCCTCCGCTGCTGCTGCTGAAACTGACGAGCGGCGGACTTGGGGAAGCTATTGACTTAGGTTTTCAGAACCTAAAACGATGTAAGTTAACAAAAGTCTTGTAAGTGAAGACAATGGATTTTCGGATTATAACTATCAGTACAGAATTACATTCTGCCTCATTCACCTAGGAAGTAAGTGGACAGAGTGTTTTCTTCCTTGGGGAAAGGATCATAGCTGGGCATGACTGAAAAATGCTAGAAAGACTTTGGGGTGAGCAAAACTTAATTAGACAAAGGGATGTCTTGGTAGAATTGTCTCAGATAACTGTGTTAGTCTATAACTTCAAAAACAATGAGTAGTCCTGTGGCACCTTAGTGCATGTCTACACTAGGAAATTATTTCAAAGTAACTAAATTCAAAATAATAACTCCCAAAGAAACTATTTCAAAATAAGCTTATTCCTCTGTGAAAACAGGAGTACAGATTTTGAAATAACCAGCCCATTATTTCAAAATAATGGGCTTGGTAGTATGGATGCTACACTTATTATTTCAAAATAAAGGGCGTTATTTTTAAATAACTCCTTAGCATAGACCAGGGCTTAGAGACTAAGAAAAATATATAAGATCATGAGTTTTCATGGGTAAAACCCACTTCATGAGATGAGTAGACAAGTTTAGGCTCTAGAAAGAATGCTATGATTTTATTATTTGTTTCTATTATTTCTACTTGCTGCTTCTCCAATCTCTGTTCTTTGTTAAATGAACTTCTTGTTTCTACTACAAACGTACCAAAATGTTGTGTACTAAGTAGAGCTGTCATCTTAGGGTGCAACTGGTAATCTGGGGTGTATTGTTCTTTGGGCACAGAGGATCTGGGAATTCTGTCAGTGTACAGTGGATGAGGGTCTGGGCACTCCAGAGGGAAGCTCCAGGGTTGGAGCGTGCCTATTGCTAGCCTGCAGTGGAACAACAGAGCTGGTTTGGCTGAGAAGGAATGCTTGTTTTGCCTGTGGCTGATGGAATCTAGAAGCATATCCCTGGCCAGCACAGACCAGGCTTCCTCAGGCTAAGAGCAAGCAGTAGTGAGGTAACTCGCAGCCCCAGGTATTGTCAGGTCTAAATACTCCTCAGGGTCCTCTTGAGTCAAGTAAAACTATTAATTCCTGACTGTAAGAAGGTTTGGTTAAGGCTTCTGACAACACTGAGAGAAGTATGCACAACTGACAACGGCAAATGTGATCTCTTGAATATGAGATGGATGAGGCTTTCCATAGCACTAAAACTAGCAGATGAAACTCATAACAAACAAACAATATCTTGGAGTTATGACAGGCCAGGGGAACATTCTATTGAAAATGACTGTGAAGTTCCCAGGTTGCAAACCAACAGGTCTAAGTGTACACATGAGAAGAAAACACAGACAAGTGGAATTGGAGAGTCAATGCTTCATGTGCAATAGACTCCACAAACACACACACAACAGCCTGCCATAGGCCTGAAGTACTAGGCTATGTTTCTGCAGGTGACTCATCTGTATTTTGTAATGCCAACAGTCAGTGGCAGGGTCAAATTTGGGACTTTTGAAGCCTAGTATGGCCTAATAGTATGAGCCTCTACTGCATGAGCTAAAAGCCACATGGCTCTCATCTAAGATGTTAGCAGTCTCATCAATTTCTAGCTGGACTAGATATTGCTATCACAGGGCAGTGCACCACAGCAAACAAGCATAGGTTATGCTATGTGCTTTGACACCAAATGAGGTATCTCAAATAGAGCAGAGGGGAGACTGTCCTAGGAGTAAGAAATGTTCAACAAATATAGACTAGTGAGGTCCTCAGAGAAACATTGTGATATGAATAAAGATGATTGCTCAGAAGAGGATATGTTTAATTGAATCAGATAAAAACACACTAGGTGTAAGCCACCTGGCTTAATCCTGGACCCCAGACCTGTGCTCAGGCCCGTAAACCAATGTCCAGTGGTCCCCTTTAATTCCTGGGCCCTGAGTACTAGGGTAAGCCCAGGCCCTGGTGCAGGGCGGGGCAATCACACAAACAGCTCCTAGTTCAGGTAGGCCCAGGCCCTGGGGCAGGGTGGAGCAGACAGACAAACCACGGTGTACAGTTAAGTAGGTCCAGGCCCTGGTGCAGGGCGGGGCAGGCATACACTAAAATCCCTGGCAAGAGAGGGGGAGACTGACGCCCTGTATGTGTGGTGGGATGCAGGCCCTCCCTATTCTACTCTGGGGTCAGTGAGGGCCTGCAACACAGTGACACACTACAGTACAGTGAGGTCAGGCTGACTGTCAGCGGCTTCCCCGGGGCCACTTCCAAACTCCCACTCGGAGTCTACCTGGCTCCACAGTTGCTGCAGGTTCTCAGGGTCATCATAGTCTGAACCCTCCAGCAGGGTTAAAAGGGTCTCCACTTCAATGTGGGCCCGGCGGTCCAGGCCAGTACTCAGCCTCAGCAAGGTCTTCAGCAGCTTCCCTGGTCAGGAGTTTAGGGTAGGCCTCTGTTTCCTCTGGTTGTTGGAGCCCTACTGAGGGCACGTCTAGACTACCCTCGGCTTCCAAAAGAAGATATGCAAATTAGGTGTGAATTTGCATATCTTCTGATCCCTTTTTTGGAAGAGGTTTTTTCCAAAAAAAAAAAGCAGTCTAGATGGGGTTTTTCATGCAAAACCCCCCTTTTTTGAAAGAACCCTTATTTGTCCAAAAATGAGGTTTACAGGGTTCTTTCAAAAAAGGGGGGTTTTGTGCGAAAAACCCCATCTAGACTGCTTTTTTTTTTCGGAAAAAACCTCTTCCGAAAAAGGGATTGGAAGAAGATATGCAAATTCACACCTAATTTGCATATCTTTTGGAAGCTGAGGGTTGTCTAGACTACCCTGAGTTTCTGGCCTGGGCTTTTATCCTATTCTCCCCACCTCTTGGCTTCCAGGGAGTTAAAAGGGTAGAATAAGGCTTGGCCCAACTGGGCTTGGAAAGGGGTTCTTCCCATTCTGGGTCAGTGAAAAGCCACCCCTGCTTACTACACTAGGACAAAAGTAGACTCCTTATTTCATAAAAGATATGGGGGTAAAAAAAACCAAGCAAATATCAGAGAAAAGGAGAATGTTTGGAAGCAGATACAACAAGCACAATATTCTTCCACCTGTAACCTGATGTCAGTATCTGAATCTCAGAAACAAGGTATACAAATCCTATACCATCATCAGGGCTGAAATGCTCTCTTAGCAGAAAAGCAAAATATGCATAGGGCTTACACCCTTAGTTTGCAGCATGCTGAATTGCAAATTTACTGATTACTAACTTGCTGCACATGGGACATGTGGACTCTGCTACCAAGCACTAAATGTTCCTAGTGCACTTTAGTCTATTCTCATTTTAATGGCGGGTAGATGAAACAGCACTATCTAACTTTCAGTGTGCAGCAGCAGGGTCCAAATGGACACACAGGGTATTTTTGTATTGCAGTTGGGTGTTGTGAATCCCAGCACAGATAGATGTATGCTAGCTTTGCTTGACTCCGTGCATTAAAAATGTTGCAGCAGGGGTGACCTCTTGGGCTAGCGGTCCAAAATCAAGCCTGCCTGATCCCCTGATTCCAATCCTGGGGGACTAGGTTGAGCTGCTGCCAGTGTCACAATGTCCTCACTGCTCTTTTTAGAATGCTAGCTCAAGCAGCACTCGCATGAGTCTGTTTACTCAAGCTAGGAATCTCACCTCTCACCCTTAGACAATGTCTATACTAGGAAACTATTTTGAAATTACTAAATTCGACTTAAGAACTCCCGATTTAACAAATTTGAACTAATGTGCCCTCATTATGGGGGAGCATCAAAATTAGTCTGAGGCAGATTTAGAGCCCCAGGAAGCAATCTGGGCAGCTGTGGGAGGCCTCCCGGAGGCCAATTACTTTGAATTAGCGGCACTGGAGCATCCACACTGATATTTCAAAATTACTATTTCGGAATTAGCATTACTCCTTGTGAAAAGCAGGAGTACAGAATTTGAATTCCATGATCCATTATTTTGCAATATCAGGTTTTGTAGTGAGGACACACCACTTATAAATTCAAACTTGGGGCAGGGAGTTATTTTAGAATGAAGTCCTAGTATAGACCAAGACTTAGGGTACGTCTAGACTTGCTCCCTAGTTCAAGCTAGGGATGCAAATGTAGCCGACCGAAATTGCTAATGAACTGAGGATTTAAATATCCCGCACTTCATTAGGATAATCTCGCCTGTGTGTTATTCCGTTCGCCAGCTGATTCGAACCAGGAAGTGCACTCCGGGACGCGTTAGTTCAAATCAAACCCCTTGGTTCGAACTAATGTTGCTCCTCAAAAAATGAGAGCACCAGAACATCAAAGACTTTAATTCCTTTCATAATTTTTCTTCCTTCCTTTTCTGTAGGAAATCTGAGACAGATAAGAATAAAATAATGCCCCCAAAAATGGCTACTGGAGCCACTGATGTTTAGCAAAGAACCTTCTGTACCACCAGACCCATTTATAAAAAGATGGTCAGAACTAACCACAATCATCCTTGGGGACACTGGATATTATCTACCCAGATTTAAGCTGCCGATTCAAGAAAGCAGCTCCATCAAGGACAGGTGTGAAAGTCCTTTTGAATCAATAGGATTTAAATCTCCTCTTAAAGTACTGACCTAATGGGAGAAGGTCTTAAGCACATGTTCATATGCATTTGTGACATGTTCTGACATGATTATGGGAGAATATTCTTCCCAAGTGAATTCTGAAGTTGCAAAATTGTTTATATTATTTACATTTGGTATTAGAAAAGAATGCCTACACAACAGGTCTGAACACCCCGAAAATAATCAGACATACAGTAGCCAATTGGAGCATTAATACTAATATACTGAGAAATTAGCTATGTTAGTAGCAGCATGGAATATTTTTTTATCCTCTCCTGTAATTCACTTGGCAACATTCATTCATATCTATCTATCTATTCTTCTAGTGTGTGTGTGTGTGTGTGTGTGTGTGTGTGTGTGTGTATATGTATATATATAAATCTTATATATATATATCTGACATTGCTTGGGTCCTTTATGGCAGAGAGTTACGAGTGTGTGGGGTGCAGGAGTCAGGATTGGGGATGAGGAGGAGCTCAGGGCAGGGGGGTGAGGGTGCAAGAGTCAGAGCAGGGGGTGAGAGCATTGAGGTTAAGCTAAGATCAGGTATACCCCAGAGAAAGTTGATATTGTCCACAAGATAGTGACGAATGACAGATCATCATCAGTCAGGCACATAGCTAAGAGAGAGGGTATCAGTGCTGGGTCAGTGCACGTCAGCTTCAGTGAAGATTTAGTCATAAGAAAAGTGTCAACAAGATGGGTGCCCAGGATGCTTTGCGTCGATTAGAACAGAATGTGACTTCACATGAATGGAAATTGTGGAATTCTTTGCTTCTTCAGGACAATGCTTCTGCCCACACATCCCAGGTTGCTGTGATCACAGCATCCAAATGTGGCCTCCAGTTGCTTGCCCATTCACCAGATTTGTTCTGTCCCCAAGTTGAAGGAAGAGCTCAGTTGGAAGACTTTCAATAATAAGTTGATTGTAGCAGTGGAGGACTTTCTGGACATGCAGGAAAAGGACTTTTTCTACAAGAGAGGCAGCGGCACTGTACAAAGCACATGGATGTCAAAATAGGATGATACAGAAAAATAAACAAACAATTGAATGGAAAGTATGTATAATTTTGTCAGGCAAGAAACTTTTGAACTTTCTTCATATCACCATGTGGAGAATGTATCTCTTCCTTACCTTCCCAGCTGACTTACCTTTTTTGAGCTATAAAAATGCCTTGTTCTTGGAGTCATTTGTGCTAGATTATTTTTAATCTTGCAGGCTCAGGACTGAAGTTTCCCAGGGGATGAAACCAGGGTAGTTCCAAAGCAACAATCTCATTTTACCTTGCATCAGAACTGTCACTTTATTTTTATATTTTACAGTCCAACAGTTCCTCCTACGCTATCACTGAATGTATTAAATTATATAAAGGCACAATCCTACGACACCTCTAACCAACCTCTGTAGGGAAACAATTTCTTTCAAAACTAAATGCAAAAAGTCTGCATGCAAATGTTATCACAAATCTGATTGAGTGGATGGAATCAAGGAAAGTCAAGAGCAAAGACAGCAGATTCCTCTTTTTCGTCCCTGACTTGTGCTTAATTACTAGTGAATTTGGATAGTTAAATGGTCTTTGAGCAGCACAAAAACTGGGTGTGATCCAATTTTGTTATTTCTAAACTATAGCAGAAAACTAACCCTTTGCATAAAGCTCAGGACTGAAAACAAGAGCTCTAGGGGTTTTTTGGTTTTTGTTTTGTTTTCTTTAGCTCTGTCAATGGCTTGCTGTGTGATCTTTACAAGTAACTTAACATCTCTATGCCCCACTATGAAATGTGGATAATAACACTTATCTGCCTCACAAAGGTATTTGTAAGGTTAAATTAATTAAAGGTATTTCAAGATTTTCAGACAAAAGGGCCCACGTTAGTGGAATAGCTAGCAGTGAAAATGTGGGTGGTCCCCAAATTATGGTGTCCAGGTAATAAATCTACTGCCTCCTGTCCCTGCTGCACCAGTGTAGGGCACTGAATCTAACCTCAGCGAAGAAAGCCAGTCTGTCTCCCACCTGACATGCCACTGCAATCCTTCCTACCCACTGTGGGGATAGAAGAGAGCCCTCCATGTACCTCCACCCCAGCCCTGAGTATCAGGAGCAAAGGCAAGAGTGAAGTCTGTAGAAGGAGTATTTCATGCATCTGCTCAGTCCAACTGGGGCCTGAGGCATTTTGAGGTCCTTGTGCCTCCTCCCCCAATGTAATTTACTAGGCTGATCCTTACAAAGCCCCTGGCACAGGGATAGGGCTTCCTATGCTATTACCTGCATAAAGGGGTTGCGAAGAGGCATTGTAGGTGTCAGAGTTGGGAGTTCTGTAGTTCCCTCTGCTGCTCCTGCCACCTGGGCTGGAGGTGGGAGGAGAAACAACATGGAGGCTGGGGCAGAGTTGTGAAATCATGTGACCTGAGCTAGATGAGAACATCTAAGAGCATTCATATAATTCATACAGGCTCTAATTTGGGTGGGTGCTAATTGCATGGGCCATGGCCCACTCAGACCCAAGAATGGCTACACTCCTACTCTAGATTAGTGTGAAATATGATTATTATTACATAAACTGGACAACTTCTGTATGCTTTTCTTAGATTTCTGTAGAATTATGCTGTATGCATTGACAGCATGCACTACAATAGGTCCTTCAGAATTGGTTTTTGTTGAGCTTGTCAAGATAAAGCTGTGCTTTGCATAGTATTTCTATTAGGAAATGACATACTCCATCATAACAGTTCCATCAGAGACATTAGGGTGTAAGCTGCCAATGTGAAATAAGATTACTATGCATTGCATAGGGTGGTGCTGCACTAATAATACTGAGTTACATCTAACATAGTATAATTTAGGAGATTTAAATACTGCCTTTGTAATGGATCTGTAATGCATGCTGTTTTAAAATATTTTGGAAAGTTCAGTATCTGCTGTTGTCTGCATAAAGAGCAGATGCTTTTGTAAAGTAAATAAATAACTTGGCTCTTTAACATTTTGTTATTTAAAAACACCACCAGAAATGTCCTAGTCAATATCTCTGTGGAGTAATGACCTGTAAATATTCCTGCTTACAAATGAAGTTGTTTTTGACCAAAGGCGTACAAAATCTGCCAATCTCTGAGTAAATAATACACCCAAATTATTTCAATGGGTATAATCAAATCGCTGGGTTCAGCTGCCCAGAACCACATAAAGTCTGCATTCACAATGGTGGCAGTAGCCCTGTCAGCTTCCAATGTGCTTAGTTTCTTTTTCAAAATATGCAGTTTATAACCCATTCAAAAACAAGCACATTTGAAGCCTTAGGAATTTCACATGTTATTTTCACAAAGAGTGGGTCAGAGTACATTCACCCCCACCCAGCAGAGGGGAGGCCTACAAATCATTTTCAGTGACCTCTCCAGAAAGTTCACCAGGCTGTCTTGATTAAATTTTGCATTGTCAGAGCAATGTAAGACTTCTGGAAACAGGACTAAATAGGGGGATTTAGAGAGAGGATTTGCATATTTGTAAGTGTGGGTGGGGCAAATAATACTATATGCATATTTATTTGTTCCATAGACTCTATAACTGTAGTACCTTACTGCCTCACAATTATTAATGAATTTAGCCTCATAAAATTCTTGTGAAATGGTGAAGCTTTATTCTTATGTTATATAGGGGGCAGCTGAGGAAGAGACATACAGGCTGTGTCTAGACTGGCGTGATCTTGCGCCAGAGCTATGCAAATGAGGCTCAGCGTGGAATATCGCCGAGCCTCATTTGCATAACTAATGAGCCGCCATTTTTGCGGAAGAGGCTCTTGCGCAAGACGGAGCTGTCTACACTGCCCCGTCTTGCGCAAGAAAAACCCTCTTGCGCGAAGCCGTTATGCCTGAAAATAATCAGCATAACGGCTTTGCGCAAGAGGGTTTTTCTTGCGCAAGACAGGGCAGTGTAGACAGCTCCGTCTTGCGCAAAAGCCTCTTCCGCAAAAATGGCGGCTCATTATTTATGCAAACGAGGCTCGGTGATATTCCACGCTGAGTCTCATTTGCATAGCTCTGGCGCAAGATCGTGCCAGTCTAGACACAGCCACAGTGTATTGCCCAAGGTCACACAGAAAGGCTATGGAAGAACTGGGACTCAAAACTTACCCTCTCAGTACTTTAGCTGGTTTGTGAGGATTTAGGAAAGCTCCGAGAGCACTTATCAGCTCAAGTTCCACAGGTCAATGCCTAATTTCACTTGCTTTGAGGAGCGTGGTGGGGCTTAGGAAGCTGGACACCTACATACAGGTGTTATGAACATTCTCAGTTACAGAGAGTTAGACAACTACGGGACATTTATGACAAAAATGTAACCTTTGAGGTTAAGTGACAGTTGAACAAGGTCTCTGAGGTATCCCAGTGGTGCCTAAAGTAGGCGTTAAACACCTAAGTCTTTTTTCCTGCATCTGGGCCTGGCAACAGAGCTGAAATTGCCTAATATTCAGTCCAGTGCCTTAACTACATGACTACCTTTCTTCCCTATGGGCTAAGTTTTCCCACCCTCATTCATATTAAGTAGTACCTTATATTCACTGGTACTTTATTATTTACTTGTGGAGCAAGTAAGGTGGCAGAATTAGATCCAGGTATATACTACAAAACCAACTATACCCACACATAATATATAGTGAGTATACATATATGATGTAGAATCATAGGGTTGGAAGAGACCTCAGGAGGTCATTGAGTCCAACCCCCTGATAAAAGCAACCAAGCCCAAGTAAATCATCCCAGCCAGGGCTTTGTCAAGCTCTGTATTTGTTTCCTATGAAAGAAATAGATATTTCAGATAAAGATCCAGACAGAAGGGGGAACAATAAAAGAACACAATGATATCTAGAATGCTAAAAGGCTGCCTCACTAATGACTTTTGGGTGCAGCAATAGAAAGAAAAGTGGAAAGCTATTTACAGAAATGGACCTGACATGTAAGCAGCAAAACAGTCAAATACAAGTAACAGCCCTTGAAAGAGGCATGGGGAATAGTAATGCCTAAACAAGCAGGGTAGAAGCTGACAGAAAATGAAAAGGCAAGATTAAAAAATAGACCAAATGGGGACAATGTCAATGATGTGGTAGGTACCATGAGCATAGGAGATATCCTATATTAGAGTACACATAAGGAAACCACTTGCAAATATACTGCAAGTAAAACAGTGGAGTGAAAGGCAGAGCAGTTTATAAAGAAAGAAACTGCATATTCAAAAAGAATGGCTAACAAAATACATAGAAATAAATTATATGTGACGTAAAACTAAACATAAGGATATGCACTGCCTGCGGGGGTGCTGTGAGGCTAGAGCATGGATAGAAAAAAAATAGTGCGTGCTCAGCACCTACCAGGCACCTGCTGTTAGACAGACCCTGTTGATCCCCACTGATCAACTGTTTGGTGGTGGGAGGGAGGCACTGTGGGGAGGGAACGGAGTGGGGGGATGGGAAGAGGTGGGGCAAGGGTGACTCTTATGAGAAGCAGTGGAGTGAGGGAGGGCCCTCTGGGTGGAGTGAGGATGAAGAACCAGTGGACACAGACACAAATGCAGAAACTAAAATGGAGGGGGTCCAGAACGCATGCAGTTTGAAAAGACAAAAGCAAAAGTTAAATCCTATATTAAGGAATAAATTCTGGTCTTGGGAATGTATGAACTGTCACTAAAGATGGGGCACAACAGAGAAACAAGAGTTTGTGTTAAGACACCAACAATTGTCAGTATATATACATGAGGCACTTACTATAAGAAAATGCACGCAACACAGCATAAGAACATCTACTGTGGTAAGAAACCTAACTTGGCATGGATTAACTGATTGAATCATATGAAAGACTGAGTAGGCTTTGGATAAATTATGCAGTTACTTGAGAGCAGAGAGCCTGCCATTCATACCCTCAAAAATATACCACAAGTCTTTTATAGATACCAAAGGAAGATGTTCTCATTCATGGACTAGCAATGACAAAGACTGAGTTAACTCTATAGAACTTGTGACCAAAAAACAAACAAACAAAAACAACAAAACCCACTGTCTCCAAGAAAAGTGAACAAGAATATTAAAGAGAGGATTTCCACATGTGTTCAAGAATAATGTTTGCTGAGATAGCAAGAGTTAAATTCTTCAACAAATTGGATGCTTCTGAAGAATTTTGGCTGATTTCATTGTACGGGGAAAGCTCCGGATTCTGTACTTCCATACATGTTTTTTCAGGTTTCGTCTTTCAGGTTGCTTTTCAGAATATGTTTGCCACTGAAAGTATTTACTCCAAGGAACACAAAAGACAAATTATTTTGGTCAAACAAAGCAAAACCCACTAATTCCTGCACACTCTTCAACCTATACCTAACACATATCTTTCTGTGATTCATCCCAACAATCACTGATATTAGGCAGTTATTGGAGACAAAATTTAAAGCCAAGTATTTCAATCACCAAAAAAAGATAATAGCAGCTCACATTCCTCATGCATTAAATTTTAATTCTCCTTCCTTCTTTGGCTGACTATATATAGGTTGCTTGTTAGCACTGATCTTCCGCACTGTATGTAACACCCTCATTTTTGCATGTGCATATATACCTGCCAAACTGAAGTTTTCACTTCATACATCTGATGAAGTGGGTTCCAAGCCCATGAAAACTTATGCCTAAATGAATGTATTAGTTTTTAAGGTGCCACATGACTCCTTTTTGTTTTTGTTGTAACAGGGTAACATGGCTACCCCTCTGAAACATATATACAAGTTTTAGGTTTTTTTGGTTGTTTCCTCTGTTCCGGTATATAGTATAGCTATTGTACATTACATTATTTAATATTTTTAAAAAGATTTTTATCACATTTTAAAAGAAATCACTGGTTGGGACACTGGAGCTAAAATTATTTTTACCACAGCTTTTTAGTCATAAAATTGTTCCCTAAAAAGCCAGCAAGTACAATAAGTTACATTTGCAGTTTCTCCTCAGGTACAAATAAAATATATCTTTTATTACCTTTTTAATGATTTTCAGTGATGAAATACAGTTAAAATAAATGTCAATATAACCGTTCTAGATTACAAAAAAAAAAAAAAATCCTTAGACTAGACAGTGCTGTATTCAGTAAAGACTGGAATCTGCTCTTCAGTTTTTGGTACAATAGATAACCAGTCCTGCTCTGGGCCATACTATGTATTTGGTTTCAAGTTGCCAGCAATCTACAGAGAGCAATAGAAATTGGGAAGGTTGTGATACAGTCAAGAAAATGTGGTTGGGAACTGCCTAAGAGCCAGATGAAACATGAGTTAAACGAGAACACATGGATGTTGTAGACAGAAAAGTATCAAAAACTGATAAAAAGATAGCATCCAGTTCAACCCAAATGCACTGAAGAAATTAAATGAATCTTGAATTGTAAGCTCTTCAGGTCAGTGATTGTGTCTTTTCTGGGTGCAGAGACTTCTTTAGCATTGGGCTGATTATCTCTGCTCTTCCTTTGTATTGCTGCAGCAACCCGCTGCCTAGATTACCCCTCTGTCTTAGCTACAATAATAAATGTGAGTTGGAGGGAACATGTTTTCTAGAAGTGGAAGGCAAGTGAGTAGATTTCATTTTCACTGCCTTCCAGCACTTCTGCCCCATTCTCTTCAGTATGACAGGCTCATGGAGACCAAAAGACTTGGGGAGATAGCACAAATGAAGAAATTATGTCTGCTCATCTGCTCAACCTGTAGCTTTCCAAGAAAATAAGTAGATTTCCCTAGGAAGCTGGGCACAGTTTGACTGCAGCCCAAACTGGCAGTAATCCATCAGCACTGTAGGTATGAATACATTGCATCTGCGAGGGTGCTTCCTAGAGCAGTAGACAGATATGAGCTAGTGTGCTAAAGTTAGCAGTGTAGGCAGGATAGCACAGGAAGTAGGTTGGGTTAGCCACCTGAGTAGAAATCCATTCAGACTGCCTACTGCCTATGTTGTCCTTGTTTACATTTTAAAGAGAAGGCCTTTTTCTGTAGTATATTGTAAAGCCTGTGGCCATGTTGGAAGGCCTAGGGGCACCCACGGCCTTGGCGAGACCCTGGGCAAGGGGTGTGTGTGTGTGTGTGTGTGTGTGTGTGTGTGTGTGTGTCGGGAGGAGGTACTTCTTGGTACAAGTGCTGAAGGATCCGACCAGGGGCCGTGCGCAGCTTGACCTTCTGCTCACAAACAGGGAGGAACTAATAGGGGAAATAGAGGTGGGTGACAACCTGGGAAGCAGTGATCATGAGATGGTAGATTTCAGGATCCTGACCAAAGGAAGAAAAGAGAGTAGTAAAATACACACCCTGGACTTCAGAAAAGCAGATTTTGACTCCCTCAGAGACCTGATGGGCAGAATCCCCTGGGATGCTAACATGAAGGGGAAAGGAGTCCAGGACAACTGGCAGTATTTTAAAGAAGCCTTATTGAAGGCACAGAAAGAAACCATCCCGATGCATAGCAAGAGAGGCAAACATGGTAGGAGGCCGGATTGGCTTACAGGGGAAATCCTTGGTGAACTTAAGCACAAAAAGGAAGCTTACAAAAAGTGGAAACTTGGACAAATGACCAGGGAGGGGTTTAAATGTATAGCTCGAGAATGCTGGGGGTTATCAGGAAGGCGAAAGCGCAATTGGAATTGTGACTAGCAAAGGATGTGAAGGATAACAAGAAAGGTTTCTACAGGCATGTTAACAAGAAAAAGGTGATCAGAGAGGGTGTGGGGCCCCTACTAGATGAAGAAGGTAACCTAGTGACAGATGATGTGGGGAAAGCTGAAGTACTCAATGCTTTCTTTGCCTCTGTATTCACGGACAAGGTCGGCTCCCGGACTAATGCGCTAAGTGACACAAGATGGGATGAAGATGGACAGCCCTTGGTGGGTAAAGAACAGGTTAGGAACTATTTAGAAAAGCTAAAGGTACACAGATCCATGGGTCCGGACTTAATGCATCCGAGGGTACTGAGGGAGTTGGCAAATGTCATTGAGGAGCCTTTGGCCATTATCTTTGAAAAGTCGTGGAGATTGGGAGAGATCCCGGATGATTGGAAAAAGGCAAATGTAGTGCCCATCTTCAAAAAAGGGAAGAAGGACGATCCAGGGAACTATAGGCCGGTCAGTCTTACCTTGGTTCCTGGAAAAATCAATGAAAGGGATCCTTAAGGAATCTATTCTGAGGCACTTGGAAGAGAGGAAAGTGATTAGGAATAGTCAGCATGGATTCACAAAGGGCAAGTCGTGCCTGACCAATCTGATTAGCTTCTATGATGAGGTAACTGGCTCTGTGGACATGGGAAAGTCAGTGGATGTGATCTACCTTGACTTTAGCAAGGCTTTTGATACGGTCTCCCACAATATTCTTGCCAGCAAGTTAAGGGAATGTGGATTGGATATATGGACGGTAAGATGGATAGAAAGCTGGCTCGAAGGCCGGGCCCAGCGGGTAGTGATCAACGGCTCGATGTCAGGATGGCGGTCGGTTTCTAGCGGAGTGCCCCAAGGTTCGGTTCTAGGACCGGTTTTGTTCAATATCTTTATTAATGACCTGGATGAGGGGATGGATTGTACCCTCAGCAAGTTTGCAGATGACACTAAGCTAGGGGGAGAGGTAGATACGCTTGAGGGCAGAGATAGAGTCCAGAGTGACTTAGACAAATTGGAGAATTGGGCCACAAGGAATCTGATGAGGTTCAACAAGGACAAGTGCAGAGTCCTGCACTTGGGACGGAAGAATCCCAAGCATTGTTACAGGCTGGGGACCAACCAGCTAAGTAGTAGTTCTGCAGAAAAGGACCTGGGGTTACAGTGGATGAGAAGCTGGATATGAGTTAACAGTGTGCCCTTGTAGCCAAGAAGGCTAATGGCATATTAGGTTGCATTAAGAGGAGCATTGCCAGCAGATCCAGGGATGTTATTATTCCCCTTTATTCGACTCTGGTGAGGCCACATCTGGAGTATTGTGTCCAGTTCTGGGGCCCCCACTACAAAAAGGATATGGACGCATTGGAGAGGGTCCAGCGGAGGGCAACCGAAATGATTAGGAGGCTGGAGCATATGACTTATGAGGAGAGGCTGAGGGAGTTGGGTCTGTTTAGTCTGCAGAAACGAAGAGTGAAGGGGGATTTGATAGCAGCCTTCAACTTCCTGAAGGGAGGTTCCAAAGAGGATGGAGAAAGGCTGTTCTCAGTAGTGACAGATGACAGAACAAAGAGCAATGGTTTCAAGTTGTGGTGGGAGAGGTCCAGGTTGGATATTAGGAAAAACTATTTCACTAGGAGGGTGGTGAAGCTCTGGAATGGGTTGCCTAGGGAAGTAGCGGAGTCTCCATCCCTAGCAGTGTTTAAGTCTCGGCTTGACAAAGTCCTGCCTGGGTTGATTTAGTTGGGATTGGTCATGCCTTGGGTGGAGGGCTGGACTTGATGACCTTCTGAGGTCTTTTCCAGCTCTATGGTTCTATGATTCTATGAGAAGGAGTGAGGCAGGGAAGCCGGCCCTCCATGCTGCCTGGAGCGCAGTGCTCCACTCAAAGCTGCTGCTTTGAATTGCTTATTCCATACCCTCATTCCATTTAAATACTCTCATTCTATTTATATTGCATTAAAATAGTGTCATACCAGGCTGTTAAGAAGGAGACCCTGTCCTAATGGCACCCAGTATCACCTGATAAAGAAACAGATCTCAAGATGGTTAATGAAAACTTAGTTTGATATCATTTTGTCTGGTAAGTAACTACTTACCAATAGTTGGGGTTAGGAAATCCTCATTAATTTATTGCTTTTATTATGGTCCCTACATTCCTATTGTGTGTCAGTATGATCTCTGTCTAGCTTTTAATCGTTTCTGTCTGCTGTGTAATTAATTTTGCTCGATGTAAATCAGTTAAGGTGGTGGGATATAATTGGCTAGGGCAGGGGTGAGGAACCTTTTTTTTTTAATTGGGGGCCAGTGACCCACAGAAAAATCAGTCGGGGGCCACACACAAGTGAGAAGAAAAAAACCCCAAACCCTCACTGATGTGGCCCCTGACTGAAAAGAAAGATACTTCCCACATTCCCCTCACACACCAGAGTCTAGGTGGAGCCAGCCTAGTAGATTTTGTGTGCTTCAGCCCCGTGGTGGGGCAGCAGGGTGGCTGTAATGTCAACGTCAACTCCCCAATGCTGGGGGAAGGGTCATGAGCCTTGGGGGCTGGATCCAGGCAAACTGGGGGCCAGGGCCTGAGGTTCCCCACCTTGGGTTAGGGAATTCTATTGTTAGGATTATTTAGTAAAATAATTGGTTATGGTGTTGCTAAGCATAACTCAAGTTTCACTATATAAACTGGGATTCATGAAGGAGACCAGCAGGAGAGGAAAAGAAGGAACAGAAACAATAACAAGAAGGACAGACCTGGAAGAACTCACCTCTAAGGTACAGCTTAAGATCAGCGCTGCCAAGAATCTGCATGACTGTGATGTGCCATGCAGCTACCAGAATACAGACTGTGCCTGACCAACAGGGGAAGTTCACCTGCCTTGATCAGGACTGTGTGCATGGCACTGTATGCTTTGCATGTGTATTCTGCTTGCATGGTAATTTTTAATAAAGGAAGAGTAAGGATATTACTGTGCAAGGCTCTATCGCTGGTAAAAACTCCTACAACCCACAGTAAGTTACTCCTTGAGCCCTAGGAATTGGGTAAGGGTGGGTATTTAAATTAATGGGGGTTACACCTTGAACCTTAAGAACTGGGTAGAGGTGTGTGTCCCTAGAATGTGGGAATGTCAGAGAATTTCGTGTGGGTAACAACACAGCTAGTTCAAACTCATGCTTGTTTATCTACGGGGCCTGGGAAGCACACATCCAGCTGCAGTGTAGACCTAACCTAGGAGACTTAATAGCTGGGTGTTGCTACATGCATAGTAGCTGGTCACCAAGTGTGATGTATTGGGGCTGCTGTCTGCATTGTAACCCGCTGTTCCCACCTGGCTGTGTTGCTATGTGTGATTCCCAATGACTCACTCCACTTGTGTATTGGCCATAGACAGCTAAGTCCCAGCCTGAGCAGATAACAACCCTGTTCCCAGAGAGAGAGAGACAAAAGAAGAGAGGCCGGGACTGCCTCCAGGCTGGAGGGTAGGGCTGGGGAGTTGAGTTAGTCTCGTGGGCTAGGGGAAGGGAGAATGTTTTTAGACCAAGGAAAGGGGTGAAGCCCCTTCCCTTCATGAGGACTAAGGCTGCCCTGGCCCTGGCCCTTATGTCAACATCGAGCCTATGCTGCGCTGTATCTCTGAGAAGCAATAAAACCTTCTACTCTACTGGCTGGCGGAGAGTCACATCTAGCTGTGGATGAGGGTGCAGGGTTGGGGGCTCCCTGAAGCGCCGTCACACCAAGTATAAACCCGGTATAGTAATCCAGTGGATCAATAGAAGCCTTGCAGTTCTTGCAGTTACTCAGAGGATGCAGTACATAACATTGAAACAACCATTTCTTGAAGCTGTGCTTTTCATGCACTTGTGTCTGGCATTGCTATTTTAATCTCCTGACCCAGTTTTGTTTTTCTGTTCTGTTTGTCTTCTCTGGCAATGTTTAACTTATTTAGTTAAAATTAGTATTGTGTTATGTAGCTTCAGTGCTAGGTTCCTGGGATTTTTCCCTACAAAGCAAACGTGACCTTTAGCTGTGATTGCTCAATATCTACATAACTTTGTCTCTCATGTTTCTGAACACCCAACTTTGGTGGCTGGCCTGGTCAAAGCAGCAATAGATGTCCCAGACAAATATGAAAAACACTCAGGTTTCTCTCCTTCCCCCATTCTGAGCAATGGGTTGCCAACTCTCATGCTGTAAATAAGCAACCCCAACTTGCAAAATATGCCAAATGCAAACTAATTCCATTTCAAAATGCAGAGGTAGCTCAGGCAGGTAGGAAGGAACTGGAATGAACTAGTCTGTACTGGACGTTTCAAGTTTGTGGGGCTTCCCACAAACCCCATGCAGCATTCTACAGCACGTGGAGGGGCTTTTGTCCCATCCCCCATACAGCAGCCAGGCTTGGGCTTTTCCTCCCACTCTCCAGAATTTTAATTTTTTAAACAAGAACAGGACCCCCTTGCTCCTATTCATCCTCCCCCAGTGCTGTCCTTTTAGAGTGGGGTGGAGGGTGGGGGTGCATGTAGTCTCAGATATGGGAGCTGTACAAAGGAACAGACACTGTTAAGTCCCTTAACGTGCATGTCACGTGCATGCTGCTAGTACAAATAGTCAGGTGGCAGGAGAGAGTAAGGGATGGGGTGCACAATTATAGGCTAGCTGGACTGCAGCCAAATCACCCGAGTCAAGCCTTCATTCTGATTGGCTGGAACCGGTCATGGGTGGACTCCAGCAGCCAATTAAAAAACAAGAAGCTACAAGCCACTGTAGAAGGCCAGAGCACCAAAAACTAAACCAAAACTAGCCAACAAGCAAAGGAGCCAACTGAGCCTGAAACAAGTGGAATTTCCTCCTATTTTAGGCTGAACTGGTACCACAATTGCCCTTAAAAGAATCTGACCAATGTAGAGCTGTAGCTGAACTATTCTAAACATTCACTGACTCATGCCTGCATGTGTCTAGCACTTTCTGTAAAGAGGCTGCAGACTGATGACCCTCTTTTTTTCCTCCTTTGTGGCAACAGTATTTACAACTTCTATTCTATTCCATTTGTTCTTATACCACATGTACTCATTTTACACAGCATCTTACAGTAGTGATTAAGCAATCAGAATATACAGCTGTCACATGTTCTCTTATCCTTTCCCCAGGAGAAGCTCTTTGTGCAGTGGAGTGTTCTATTTCAACTGGGCTTTAGGGATGTGGTTGGTTGGTTTTGATTTAAATATAAACTGTTTTAATATCCCATATATAACTGAGTGAGGAGTATTAGGATACTATTTTCTATATAGGTCTGTTCTATATAAGTTCTTATAACTTATTGTCATAGTGTGTGTCTACACAGCACCCTAAACTCAAAATAAGATATGAAATTTGCGCAAATTGCGAATCTTATTTCGAGTCTATTTCGAAATAGGCGATTTCAGTTTCAAAATAATGTGCTATTTCGAGCCATCCCTTAACTCTCGTGCAACGAGGTTTACAGTTATGGCAAAATAGCAATCCCGTTATTTCGAAAAATATTTCGAAATAACGGGCACATTTCTAATACAAGGGGTAGCTATTTTGGGATACCTTGGTATCCCGAAATATCTCTGCTGTGTAGACGTAGCCTTAGCGGCTGAGCATTTTCCAGTAGTGCAATGTGACTTGACAACATTGTTTATTCTTTTACTCTCTTCCAAGGAAAAGCATGTGAAGGATCTTGTTTTGGTTTGGTTTTAAAACTATGCATATTGCTATGTTTTCATGAGATGGCAAACTCAAAGGAATGTGATTTTCACTTGGAGCAGAAGGTGGTGAATCTCTGATGGTTCTTAGATATAGTAAAGTTCATTCCAGAGTTTCTGATTTGCCCTTGAGAAAGCTCTGTCTTTAGCACAGATAAGCTATTGTTGGGTTTTAGACCTCTCATGGACATTGACTTTATAGCTGAAGTCCTCCTCTGTCCACTCATTTCCTACTTCCCCCACGCTTCCTCACTCTTGCATTTGTGATCAGCCCAATTGTAATTTCTTGAGTGGCATGTTGGAGTAATTCCACATTTCTGAGATAGATAAAACCTACCTGTTCAGTGCTGCAGTCTGAAATTTTTTGGATTCCTTCCTTTATAGGAAATGGGTTTTGGTCTCCTGAAATAAGTGTCTCTGGATCCAATGGTCCCAATAACTATCTTGTTATTTACATACACATTCAGTATTTAACATTTATACTCAGAGGAGTCTAGTGAGAGGGGAGCCCAGGGAGCCACCAGCCACATGATCTTCACCCCCACCCAGGGAAGCGCTGGGACAATCTCCCTCTCAGTCTGATCCTGAATTATCTTGCTCATATGATTAATGCCAAATCATGTGAGTAGTGTAATTGATGTCTGTTTGACAAATCAACAAATGGTCTGGTAGCACTTTATAGACTAACAAAACATGGAGATGATATCTTGAGCTTTCGTGGGCACAGCCCACTTCTTCAGATGACCAGAGTTTTGAATTTAGGATGTGCAGACCCAAAATAAATAGGAGAGAAGGGGGGATGGGAAGGAAAAAAAAGGAGGGGGGTGGGAGACAGGGAGCAGAGGGTATGGAAAATCAAAGGGAAAAAAGTGGGCTGTGCCCACGAAAGCTCATGATACCATCTACATGTTTTGTTAGTCTATAAAGTGCTACCAGACTATTTGATGTTTTTCCCTGTACAGACTAACTCAGCTACCCCCTGAAGTTGCTGTTTGACAAATATTTGTCTGAGTATGTACTTGCAAGATTGGGGCCAGAAGATGGGTTGTAAGATAAAAGTTACCATAGAGTGTATGCTAAAATTGGTTGCCTTAATTTTATGATCTCAGTTGGAGTTTTGGGTGCTTGACAGCTGTGTAGATCTGACACATGCCCCTCAATCCCCTGGACACAGTGGAATGCTGCTTCTTGGTGGAGGGAGACAAGCTTCAACTGATGAGACCACATTGTCATGCAGGGATGGGACAATCAGCAGTGGCTGCAGAACTTCCACATGCGCAAGGTCACTTTCCTGGTGGCCTTGCCCCTGCCCTCATGTGACAAGACACGCACATGAGACCCACCATTCCCATGCAGAAGCACGTGGCCATTGCCCTGTGGGAGCTTACTATACCAGACAGCTACCGCTCAGCTGGGAACCAGTTCAGGGTGGGGAAATCCACAGCTGGGGCTGTGCTCATGCAAGTAGCCATGGCCATCAACCACATGCTGCTACAGAGGATCATTACTCTGGGCAACATGGGCAACATTGTGGATGGCTTTGGCAACATGGGTTTCCCCAACTGCGGGGAGGGAGGCAAAGACAGCACACACATCCTCATTCTGGCCCCTGACCACTGTGCCTCTGAATTCATCAATCAAAAGGGGTACTTCTCTATGGTGCTGCAGCTGCTCGTGGATCACAAAAGATGCTTCACTGACATCAGCATCGGATGGTTGGGAAAGGCGCATGATGCCCACATCTTTCAGAACTCCTGCCTCTTCTGAAAGATGCAAGACATAACTTTTTTTTCCAGACTGCACCATCAGAGGCAGAGGGGTGGACATGCCCATCATGATCCTAGGTGACACAGCCTACCCTTTGCTCCCCTAGGTCACGAAGCCCTACATGGGCAGCCTGGACCCCAGCAAGGAGGAGTTCAACACGAGGCTGGGCAGGTGCAGAATGGTGCTGGAATGTGCATTCAGGAATTTAAAGGGGAAGTTCAGGATTTTCCTCACCTGTCTGGACCTCAGCAAGCACAACATCCCCTTCGTGGTGGCAGTGGCATGTCGTGTGTTCCACAACCTGTGTGAGAACAAGGGGGAGGCTTTTCTGCCAGGGTGAGGGGCTGAGACAGAACACCTGGCCAGGGATTCAAGCAACCAGACACCAACACCACCAGGGGCAGTGCTCATCAGAGTGGCCTTGAAGGACAGTTTTATGCAAGACCTAAAATTGACAGACGTGGAGTTTCTGAGAGATGGAATTCTTTTGCACTTCACCCTTTCAAATGGCTCTGCAGGAAGACATGGTGAAGCTATATTCTCTTTAGATTTTTGTGGGAGATGATTTTGTATAATGAGATCAGCTGCATGTTGCAGCATTTATGATTTTCCAAAGGTTATATGTTTAGGTGTATAGTGTATAGGGAAGACCATGAACATTGGTATTCTCTCTCGGCTCTCGGGTGGGGAAAAGTTATCTATTAGTGGCTGATGTTGTTTATAGAAATGCCAAATAGCTATAGAATTAGCTAAGGGAGTCTTTTGGACATGGATTCTGGTGACCTTGCTGTATGAGCAACAGACCAATGCCTGTTGGTTGCTGCATAGATTGCCTTGCTTTATTGTTCTGCCTGGACCATCATTGTTACCATAATGCCTTGCAGGATCCTACCTTGCCACCTTGCCTCCCCAATCCACTGACCTGACCACTTGTATTGAATCTTCCGGCTACTAACCCATTCAGGAGCTCTAGTGATTGCCTTAAACTGCCTCCAATACAGCTTCTGCCAACTTCCTGATGGCTTGTGCACCCTTGACTACTGCTATAGATCATCCACTAGCCTGCCTTGGCCGTTCTACCCATCCAACTATGATGTCTCTGGCTCTGAATCCTCTCTTCCAGCTAGAAGGCCATTAGTTTATTCTAAGATCTCTGGAATGGGTTCTTCTGTTCTTCTGTAGCATTAACAGCTAGCACCCTCTTCTACAGGGAGAATTTAAACTCTGCTCTAGAGGATCAGAAATATAAACACAAAAGCATTGTGTTAGAGCATGAGACAGCGAAACTGACACAAACCAGGAAGTGACTCTTTCCATCTAGTATCATTATCAAAGCTGAGTACAGTGTAAAAGAGTAAGTGGCATTCATTTGCTTTTAGTATTCTAAGACAGCATTTAATAACTATGGTTTGTGGATCACTGGTTTTAAGGTGCTAATGTTCCTTCTTTCCAGTTTCTAAATTGCATTAAAAGACAGCTAAAATATAGTAAATGATTTTCTGATATTAAATGTCTATGTAAACACATTACTGTAGTTCCACAGGGATGTTATACAAGGATGAACTGAAGGGAAGGTGGTCTGCATAGTCATGAATTGTAGAGGGATCATCTCTCGATTTAACAACTAATTTGATGATAACAAATTCAAATTATTATAAATTACAACAGGCAAATATCTTATTGTTTTGTCATATATATGATTCGTATGTTATAAGGGGGTGAAATTCCCAAGAAAAAGACTTAACTGATGACCTTATCAAAATTGAAAATTACGAGAAATAAATCATTATTTTAATATTGAAAGGAAGATAGCTTCTATAATATTACAGCTTCAGTCTTGCAGACATCTCCATTTAGTATTGTACTGTTTAAACAAATTCATTGGCACAGACTGGGAAGCAATTACAAACATTTGATTTTTATCAAAACATTTATAGTGAATAATTATTTTTATATTTAATTAACAAAACATAAAAAACTTGACATGTTAATAAAACTTCAAAATTTTGCTCTGAAATGTGTTAGGTCTCTTCAATTGCCAAGTAAACAGCGAATGTGTACTGTGCGGCAACTGTTTGACATGTCAGTCGTTTAATCATTAGAGCTAGTCAAATACAGCGAAATATTTTTCTGTGAATATTTGCTTGAATTTAATGCTCATGCCCCCTTTGTACTTACTTTCCACAAAGACTTGAGCAAATAGGCTTTACTTGTGCAAATATTAATGGAGGGTGAAATTCTGTCCTTTGCAGATGAGCAATGCAAAGTCTTATTTTGGTGCAAAGAGTGGTGTACATGTCTCTGGGCTCTTTGCACAAGGATAGATTTCACCAGAAATGTGTATGCTCTGGACAAAGATAGCGTGACCAGGCTTTTCACAATCAGGACCACGTACATGTAATCATTTTGTGTCAGTGATTGTGGTTATCAGAGAAATTTGCACACTTTGTACAGTTCTCAGTTCTTCAAGGGACTTGCATACACATGAACGAAAAGTAAACTTCATCCATTTCCCATCAATATATTTGACAGAAAGCCATTTTTCCAAGTATGATGACTTGGTAAAGATCTGTGTGCCTAGAAAGGAAAAAAATATTCTAAAATTCCCTAATCCTATTTATCTACTCTTACTCCCTAAAGGTGTATCTACTCTGCACCTTTACCTCGCAAATTGCATAGCTTATTTTGAGGCAATTTCGAAATAGCTTATTTCAAAATAAAGCGCTATTCTGAAACATCCCTAACCTTCAGCCCACATGGAACGAGGGCTACAGGGATGCCTGAATAGCACAACCGTTATTTCAAAATCTATTTAAAAATATCGGGCTGCTTTAATGACGCGGAATAGCTATTTCAGCATACTTCCAGTATCCCAAAATAGCTCCACTGTCTAGACGTAGGCTAAGAGGCTGATTCACCCCAAAACAGTGTGAATACTGTGTGCCTGGTTCATTGAAAAAGCTATACTCCTCCAGGCAGGGAGCAGATCACGAAGCACAGTTAAACTATTGTGTCCATATTTCTACTCCTACTCAGTCCTCATCCAGAACTGTAAGTAATCAATCCAAAGAGAAATCAAGTATCGAAAAACTGAGGTGAATAAATTCAGGAAAATCTAGAGCTGTTCTTGGATATTCTGTAAGTATTAAACATGGTTAGGTAAGTCTAACACATTGTTGACTCTCAATTATTTATCTCAGACTAGTGATTACCAACAATTACATTGGATACTAAAGTGTTTTAAACAGGTGATGAGAGTTACAGTATCAAATTCACAAGTATCCAGCCAACACTTTTGTGTTAGATTCCCAAGGAGAATGGTAGAAGATCCAGCACTTAATTTAAACGTATGCTGGACAACGTACTTAATGATGTATTGTCTGCTTATATATCTTGTCTATTATATATTTTAGAAAGTTTGTCTGTTTGCTTAGGAACTCCTCCTAAAAGGTAAGAGCTAGGACCACCAAATTCAGTATATAGCTTTCTCTTATCATAACTTAAAGCAAGGTAAGGATTTGGCTGTACCAGGAAAATGGGATGTGCCTGGAATGGGATTGCTTCTCAGAAAACCATACAGAAAGGAGACAGACTCACCATGCAAGTGGCTGGGGGTCCCCTCTTCGGGACTACCCCAACCACAAGCCTCCAACCCACCAGTGCCTATTAGGGGGGTGGGGGGAGAGGGCTGAAATTCTTCCCCCTCCACCCCGATTCATATGGAAACATTTCTGCCTGTTCCCCTTCATCACTGTCAGGGAGCAAGGGGAAAGTGCACAAACTTAATTACATTAAGGATCTGAGCAATGCCTCGTAAATGCACTAGTTGCTATATTTAAGGTTAATCAAATTAAATTCCAGATCAAATGTTTGAAGTATAAGAAGCAACTGATTGAAACAGAAAGAAGCCAAGGAATCCAGCGGACAGGTCATGTTACTCTAGTACAGTGGTCTCCAACCATTTTAACCACAAGATCACTTTTTCAATTTAAGTGCAATGTAAGATCTACCTCAAACCCAAATACCTGGCCCCACTTCTTTCCCGCCCCTTCTTTGAGGCTCTGCCCCTGCTCAAACCCTTCTCTGAGGCTTTCCCCTGCTCACTCCATCCCCTTTTCCCCCCGTCCTCACTCACTTTCACCAGGCTGGGTAGGGGGTGCAGGCTGTGGTCTTCGGCCAAGGGGTTTGGAGTGTGGGAGGGGCTCTGGGCTTAGCCCAGGGTGGGGGATTCTGGTCCAGGAAGGGTTTCAGGATGCAAGCTCTGGGAAGGAGTTTGGTTGCAGGGGAACTCACGTCTGAGGCAGGTGATTGGGTGTAGAAGGAGGTTCAGGGCTGGGACAGAAGGGTTCAGGAAGCAGGCTCTGGCTGGGTGCCGTTTAACTGAGACAGCTTCTGGGTGGTGGAGCAGTGGGGTTAAGGCAGGCTTACTCCTACCCTGGCCCTGCACCACTCCTCAAAGCAGCTGGTGCTATGTGCTACCCCTCATGTACAGGGTGTTGATCCCACAGCTTCTACTGGCCATGGTTCCCCATTATTGATCAATGGGAGCTGCAGGAGTGGTGTCTGCAGGCAAGAACAGCATGTGGAGACTCCCTGCTCTGCCTTTCTTAAGGGCTTCAGGGACATGCCAGCCACTTCTAGGAGCAGCAATTACCACAGGGATAATGACTCCAGCCACAACAGGTTGGGTGTTTTAGAACTCACTACACAAAGAATTACATTTAAGCATTAGAGAGAAATGAAAATTATGAAATACACAGACCAGTCAAAACCCCAAAATAACACACTTTGCAAGCAGTAAAACTAGTAACAACAACAACCCATGTATGTGCTGGGTCAGGAGATGAGAGTGAAGGACAGTTTGTGCTTGTGAGGTGCACACAATGTGAGAATGACAGAGATTTGCATTGCCAAGCTCCCTCCATCCCTTTCTCCCTGTGTGGAGATTAGGGTTCCCAGGTGTCCGGTTTTGAACTGAACAGTCCAGTATTTGAGCTTTCTGTTCGGGAAACAAATTGAGAAAATATAAATGTGTGGTATTTTCTAAATAAGATGCAATGTAGATTGTGATGTAATGTCAAGTGTGTCCGGTACTTTTGTTGAAACCATCTGGTAACCCTATAGGCTACAGGAGTAGGGGAAGGAGGGACCCTCTGACATCAGCGCCCTCCCTTCTCTCCCTCCCTTACCCTGCACAACATACAGAAGGCTCCCAGGGGAGGCAGCTCCAAGGCAGAGGGCAGGAGTAGCATGACAGTGGGTGGAGGGGCAACTGAAGTGCCAGTGCTTGATAGCTTCCTGGCCAAACCAGTCAGGATCACCTCGTGGAGGCTCCAAGATCTACAAGTAGATGCCAATCTACTGGTTGGTGATTACTGCTCCAGTAGTTCATAATGTTCTATGGTAGGTGGGAAGGGTAAAATGGGGAGAAGGGAAAAAATAAGAGGGACAATGATATGAGGCCCAACTTTGGAACTTCCTATTAACTTTTCCCACTGAGGCAAATTTTAGCATTATTTATTTGTAATTTTTTTTTATAATTTCCCTTTTCGTAGGGAAAAAGAAAATGTCCACAAGAAAGATTTTTAAATTTCATACTATCTATTGCTTTCCAATTTATGGCCTCTTGGGCAAAAGGGCAGTTTTTCAAAACATGTATCATGTCTCTGACAGACTGGAACAGCTTGAAGTCTTTCCAGTCTAGTGGTTTAAATCTCTATTTTTGTGTGGGTATATATCTGTATCCTCTATATCTATATTAAGTCATATTATTTAAGTACTAGACTGGAGAGGGTTCTGATTTATCATGCATTTATATGGTTAGCTAAAGTGTGACAGCGTTGCAAGCAAAATTCTTTCAGCAAATGTGTCAATAGCATTTACTGCAAATGTGCAGCAACAGGTTGTTAACTTGCAATATCTTTGGCTCTGCAGTAATAATTAATAAAACACCAAATGCAAATTGCCCATGTTATGAATGAATGGCTTGCTAAATTTCATTTCCTGCATCAAAGCAATCATATCAAAGCAAACATAATATCAGAAACACTTTTTTTCAGTGCATGTTTAAAAATGTCCAAATGAATTTTCCCACTGAAGCATTCTTGTGTGCATAGGGAAATTACTTGCATAGCTATAGCAGAATAAGTTATTTTACGGCAGAAGAATTATTCTATAATAAAGTCATTTTTGTTCCAGAATAGAATGTCCATACAGGGAGTTATTTTAACCTAGCAATTACATAATAGTTTACTCATCTATAATTATCATGGTCCATATATATCAATAGAAAAGTCCTTAATTATGAAGAATATGGTCTAGAGATTTAAACCTTTGTGCCAAGATGACTAGAGCAGAAATTTTAAATAACTCAAACAAGGCTACAGAAAGAGTCAATGTCAGAACTGCGGTTAGAATGCAGGAATCTCTTGTTCTCTTGTGTTTAATTCACTGTCCTATTGAGATAAAATCCCAAGTTTTTGGAGGTCACAGGGTCTTCTCAGCAGATCAACCAGCTGAGTGGCTAGCAGATGACTCCAAGGGAGGTTGCAGAAGCCCTAGAGTCACAAGTGGCAGTCTAGAACCTAGGGTCATCACTGCTACTATTGGCACAAGCTGATCCAGGCTTCTCCTGAAAATCATTGAGCCCAAATGACAAGTAGGGATGTTGCTAGTAGTGGGGATTATAAATGACTTTTGATTCCTTGTTTGACCCAATATTAATGCTCCATTTACATTTCCAAGACTATGTTCACAAGGAATAGTGCTGGAAGCTAACTTTATTTTCATTATTGAATGATGAAATTAGTCTTTTTATTTCTAAGTTATCCAAATGGTGAGGATCTATGAGGCCAGGTTAATTGACTTAAATCAAGTGGCTCTTCTTCTGTGGATGAGGCTATCTAACATACTACTTTGGCTTTTAAATCAATAGCTCTTTTAGTTCAGTGCAAAATTCACCATGTGACTTGCTCTCTAGCAATTCTTGCTTTCTTTTCCCTCCCTCTCTCTCTCTGGATAATAGCTTGGATATCTTAAGCACTCAAACCTCCTATGGGAATCTGTCTGGAACAAGGAGCTCCCTTTGCACACATGCTTCCTTTCATTTCCCCCATCGGAAATTGAATGATATATTTTTTCCCTAAGATCTTCTGATGTTGTTCTTTTAGACTCAGTTTGTCAAAATCACCCATTAGCAAAGATTTTGACTAGTACAATTGTGTTTTTAGTTGCCTGTTAACCTTGGCAACATTTACAGAAAGAAAAGAAAGAAGACAGAAATCAAGTGTACTGATCAACACAAATATACACTGGTACAATATCTGAAAGGCAACTAATTATGTTGTTGCTATAGTGGCAAGTGTTTTCAGTTCCTTTTGTGTTAATATACTTAATTGCATCTGCAAAAGCTGAGAATCAGTAATTTAATGGTATATATTGCTATTGTTAGAATTTAGATGGGGATAAAGAAAGACTGCAAAGAAAATGTATGATCAGGTACTGAAGATGATACTGACATATATCTTTAATATATAATTAGCATTCTGCATGAGACATGTGATATGAGAGTTATGAGCCAATTCCTGGAACACTTCTTCACATAAGTAATCTTAAAGTAAATTGTCCCATGAAAGGCATCATGAATGCTAGTCACAGTAGAGAAGATTCAGGCCTAATTTAGTTGTTCTTTTATATAGGTTGAACTTCTTTGGTCCAGCACTCTCTGGTCCGGCAACATCTATGGTCCAGCATGATTTTAAATAGCCAGATGACCACTTATCATAGGTATGGACAAGTTTCCTGTTGTCCTATTAAGTTGGTTTACAGCCACCAGTCCTAGCTTTCAGTGTTCTGTGCTGTTATTTAGCTCTAATTTACCCCTAAGTGTCCTCTAAGAGCCCAGTAAACAGTGGAAGTGTTGGTAATGCTGCTAAACAATATTGACCTCCCATGGTCTGGCAAAATCTCTGATTTGGCACCAGTCAGGTCCTGAGGGTGTGTCAGCCGGTGGTCGGGGCAGTGCATGGTGTGTGTGTGTGTGTGTGTGTTATACACCCGAGTCTTCAACTGCTAGGACCTGGGTCCCTTTGCAGCGGGCAGCCAAAAGGCTGACGGGCACCCCAAAGGTTTGCCCCATGGAGGCAGCACAACCCGACACTCAGCTCTTACTGCGTTTACCCCTGACCGGCTGTGATCCTTTTAATTGTGTCTGGTTCTGTTACAGCAACAGGAGGAGTCAGGTTAAAGCTTAAACAGTTACTATTTTATTGTTACAAGGCAAGCTTAGCTGTTAAATGCTACTGCTGTGTTACAGATAACACAGCCACTACAAAAGGACAAGACAGAAATTACACTAAAAGTCACTTACAGGTACCATGAAACCCTTTTGGTTCTCTGAGCTCTTATTAAATGCATGCAAAATAGACACCTAGCAGGTATATTCTCACCCCTGCGATCCTTACTCTGGCAAAGCCAGGTTCCTCTCAATCCCAATGGGAAGCAGTCAGTACGAGACTAAGGCATCTCTAAAGTCTCAGGGGGGTCCAAGACCGCCTGACCAGCAGGTATGTGGGTGGATCTCCAATTAGAGTGGGGCACAGGGCCCTACTTTATACCCCTGTGGTCACTTAGACGCTTCTCTTGTCATTAAAATGCCAATTAAGTTGGAACATCTTTGTGATGCCCATTCCCACAGGGGGTCCAAAGCTTAATTTGCACCTGTGAGGTGGAGGTAACTAAATCATTAGGGCCGGACATTCTTTTCTGATGGGGCAGTAGATTCCCCTTCTGGGACGGCGTGTAGGCATATCAATACTGGTACCAGCCAAAGGCAGCCCGAGGCCCCGATCGTCTGCTGGCCCAATTGCTGCTGTTATCTGGTTTCTGTCTAGCATCCAGGGCCTTTGTCATTCCAGCACCTCTGGAGGCCCTGGAGCCTTTGAAGACAGAGTTTCGCTCTCAAGGGGGTTCTGTCTGTCTACAGGGTGCCGTACTAGAGAGGTTCTACCTGTATTCTTATAAACTATAATTATATAGGCTAAATTCAGATGCTCTTACTCACATTAAGTAAATGCTCATTGGAAGTCATTAAAGCTTCTCACGGAGGAGATGCTACTCAGTGGGACTAAGGATATCAGAATCTCACTCGTGATGAACACACCTTCAGATATTGTACAAATCAGGCCAGATTCTCAATTGGCATGTTTCCATTCTAGTCAATGGAGCTGTGCCAATTTATATAGGCTGAACATCTGGTCCTATAGAGTCAGATATATTATAGATAGAAATGACTGTGGAAATGTCTAGAATGCAAAAACTGGGGGTGGCTGCAGTTCAAGCTGACATACCCAAAACAGTCACCTCAGATCCCGGAACAGTGAAGCAGTATGAACTTCAATATCCTTTCTGAACCTACCTGGAAATCTGGGTTGTTACTCACAGGGCTAGCCCATGTTGAAGCTTGTGCTGTCACAGCTTCACTGTTTCTGGATCTGAGTAACTAGACCAAAGCTAGCTCAGAGATGTCTAAACAAGCTGTAATCACATCCTGTGACTGTAGTCCTAAAATACTCTGTTGTCTATAATTGCCACTGTGGCATTATTTTTCTACAGAATTATTATCTAGTCTAGTTTGCTCAGCTGGTGAGAATTCTATCACTTCCTGTGGGAAACTATTGCAAAATCTAATAGGCCTCACAATTACAAAATGTTTCTTAGATGTGTATGCATGTTTCTTAGTGTAATTTTTCTTTTGTTCAGTTTTGTTCCTTGATACCTGATTAAGATCCTTGCTGTACCTTAAATAATGCCTATCAGTCATTGACATAGCTACCCTTAAGTTTTAGCTTTGGTGGATTAAATTACAGGTCATTCTAGTCTGTGAGCAAGTTAAGTCTAGAATACAGGTCAGGTGAATGGTACTATTTCTGAAATCACTATTAGATATCAGAACTTTGTTTTGAATTTGAAATAGTTTACACAGCTGGTCCTAATCCTCCCTCACACACTCAGTGTGTGAAGAGAATGGCACTTTAGCGTATTGTAAAATGAGAATAAAACTGAACATATTAGAGCAAGTGAGTGTCAGGCACACTAATTATACTACATGTACCTTAGACATTGTCATAGTCCTGAGCTATTACTTTCAGTAATGTAAGCCTACAGAATTCAGCTTATATAAAATTAACTGTCACCACAATTTTGTAGGTGTTGCATAACTATTCCAGAGAATATAGGCTAAGGGTGCCATCTCTATTTAAGTCAATCACCCTTACATTAAAAAAAATCCCAAAGAATATTAAAAAGTTCCTGACTCAAGGGATGGGATGGTAATAGTAGAATGGGTTAGTGGTTTCATCTTTCTGGAGACCTAGGTTCAATTGCTGATTAGGTCAAAAGGGAAATTTATAAGTTTTTTTGGCTCCTAGAGTATGTTTGCTTACATCAAAGGTAAACAATATTCACCGTTGGCAATCCCAGCTTAAAAAAAGAATGATGCTGGAATAATGAAGATGTTGCAGGTTAGTTTGGAGGTGCATTGGTAAGACTGAAAAGCACTTTTACACTTCCAGTCCACAGTATAAGTGGTTCTTCTTAACACAATTTGTTTAACTTTCATGAGTACTGAAATTCCTTCAAACTTACAAAACAAGTAATCATGAAAATCCTGCCTAACAGAGCACAGACGCACAGTACAATATGAGGTACATTATATTAAGTAGTGTGTGGGAGGTCTGCATACAAATACTGTTAACAAATAACAGAAGAAAACAATTTAACATTAAAGTTCAAGTTCAAAACAAATGAAACAAAATTCAATAAACAAAGTACCTCATTGAACAGCGTATTCAATTTATAGGGGGGTTGCATCTTGTGAAAAAGATCTTAATTGCCTGCTCCAACCTACAAGGCCCATCAACTATGGGTCTTTCACATTTGAAGAAACAAAGAGAGCACTTATTATAGAGCACTTAGCAATGTTCAGCCAATCAACTCTTTCAAGTGGCTAAACATTCTAAACCCTGTAATTTTGTATCTAGATTGCCTTGTACAATGCTGAACCATTTGTTGGACTGTTCCATGTTATTCTCTGTGTAATTCATCTGAATTGCTGTGAAGATCCTCAGTAATACAAACTACCCCAGTTGATACCATATACATTTATAGTTAGAGATGTTCATGAGCCGAAGTTTGATAGTGGGTGAATGTGCATATGTTATTTGTAATACTGTTCTCTCAAGGCATGTATCCTTACCCTAATGGCTCAGGAGCAATTTTCATGTGACAAGGAAGGGGAAAATCAATTAATCATATATGTAAATCTCAACTGGTATAAAGTGCAAAGAAACTTATTTTCCATCAATGTAATCAACAGTTGGTTATGTCAGTTTTCCAGAGC